>CM019694.1:48814710-49414710 GCA_009760885.1 Achatina immaculata
ATTTCTTGTGTTGGCTTTTCAGTTCTAGTTTTATTATCACTACACACAGGTTGTGATCACTGTTGACATCTGCACCCCTTTATGCCCTTACATCTATGAGAGATGTTCTATATTGCTTTCTAATACAAAAATGATCTATCCAGTTCTATAATCTGGAGATATCCATATTGTTTTATGTATTTCTTTGTGTGGAAATATTGTGTCTCCAATGACCATGCCCTCTGTTAGATTATATTTCAGTTAATCTTTCTCCGTTCTGATTTACCATGTCAATTCCTTCTTTCCCCATTACTTTTTCGACACCAGTATTATCTTTCCCTGCCTTAACGTTGAAGCGAAGAATTTAGCTCTAGGCCTCTAGTATTGATCTTTTCTATAATCTTATTCACAAGTTTCTGCAAATTGCTTTCACTTTCTGGTATTAGATCAGTGTCATCCGATTGTCTCAGTAGAGCTGGAATATAAAAATATTAAACTGTTTAACCAAAAAAAAAAAAAAAGCAGATGCAATGTTTAGAGTGCTCAGATACAGATTTATCCAAGTCACAACTATGTTTTTTGGGGTTTTTTTTTCATTTTTATTTGTTACATCTCATGCATGTCAGTTTGTCCTGTAAAAAAGACCGCCGGCAATTTTTCATAATTCTTTTTTTTTTTATAAAAATAAAATATAAGCTTAAATGTCACAAGTATGCATGTTAATGAACAGAACTGTTTATATTTGCCTAGAAAAGTATAATTTTATGGAGGGTATTAAAAATGTGACATTTTGATGTTCTCATTCCACTTCTTGATACACATGACAGGTCACATTCAGTGTTGATTGTTTATAATTTTGTTGTTGTTGTTATCAAGCAGGTCTGTGAACTAAACAACATCAACCCCAGTGAAGAATGGGTACCTGTTCATCCAGAGTTCAAGGACATCTTTGCTTGAACTGTCAGGTCTGACAAGAGGAGCAGAGAGCAAAATCCACTCACTGTGAATACAGAGACTAATACCCCCATCAGTTAAAACTCCAGTGAAGCAGATGCAGTTATTTACAAAGATGGATCTGTTGTACAACATCAAAAGAGTGCAAGGACATTCACAGCACACTCAGCAGACAGAGCGGTGCCTTCACCATGACCACAAGCAGCATGATGATGAAGGTGATGACAGCAGCAAAAGGAACTGTATGGCTGGAGTCAAAACCCCATGTCTGCAGTCTGAGTGATTCAATGTGTATAATCCAAAAGGTCAAGGCAGGCTCTGCAGGCAGTGGTTTGAGTCACTGCGGAGATCAGCGATTCCAGAATCACCTTTATCTATGTCCTTTGGCATACAGGGAGATGAAAGATAAGCTGGCTGGCTCTGCCATTATCGTACTGGATCGGGCTGAGATTGTTAATGCGCTTAGGGTGAAAGGCAGAATGGAGGACTTCGAGGGAAGCGAATCTACATCACTCTTTAGACTGAGATCTGTGAGTAGATACTGGCACGGCCAGGAATGAAATGCATATTGGGCGCTTGAGAGGTCTAGTAAACAATCATAGAACGGTCTCTTATCAGCCACAGGACATTGATCAATATGTTGGGGGGGGGGAGGTCTGATCACCTGCTGACATGCCCGAAGTGTAACGATGATCCAAAACATACACCATTTCTTCAAAACAAAATTACTTTACACGTTTTTTTTTTTTTGTTTTTGTCACAAAAAACATGAAAGAGGGAGGGCTATCACATCTTTGCTTAGAAAAAAGTCAAGACCCAAACCATTGCTCTATAACAATAGCGTGCGTGTGTGTATAAAAACTCACATTTACTCAAACGTTGACTAGTCTCCAAACAACTCTACAATATGTCATCATATGTGCTAGTTAGCTCAGTTCGTTAGTACGCAGTTCTCTCGCGGCTAGACGGCCGCTCGTCCTACAGGAGTCCGTGTTCGAATCCCAGGTAATTCTCTTGTGATTTTTCTTTCTCTTACGTCTCACTAAAGTGCTATGTCTAGGAATTTTTCGAGGTCTAATCCTACAAAACTGTGTTCTCTAACTTCACCGTACAAAATGTCGATCTTCCTTACTTTTCTTCACTTGTTTTCGCATTTTTCACGCTTTTGTTATTCAATTCAGCGTTCTTTTTATTTATTCGCTATTTTCTCATTCTGAGCAAATCACACATTTTTAGGCCAAGGATACATGCTTTGCCCACCTTGTACAAATTTGAGTTAATTTTATAATACATGATGAAATCAGATTAGACGTTATTAATAGGTTCATAGGTTCAAATTCAAATTCAAACTTAGCGAGCACTCCGTGACGACACGGGAAGGACGTAAGATCTTTTCTTGTCTCATATCCTTCCCGTCACATAGGGCTCGCAAGGTAGTTCGCCAAGTTTTCCTTTTTTCGGCGAGCAATTCAACCTCATCAGGGGATTTTATGCTTATTAATTTGGCCTCTCTTAACCTCTTAAGGTTCAAATTCAGACGTCGTGATAACCTAGAGAAAACTGTCTTGGAAGAGTGTATAATGGGAAAAAGAAAGAGGGGAAGACGAAGGCGAGGATATGTGCAAGACATCGTTGATGATCTGTAAATGGATGCATCAGCAGCAGGCCATCTTGCTCACAATCGAGAGGCCTACATGAGTGCTATTACGGAGGCAAAGTTCCGCAAGGGACATGCAAATGAATGAATGAATAACATAAGGTTCAAATTCAGACTCTGGCGTCATTGCATTAAGGACGGCCCCATATATGCTCAGCCGCATCCATTCAAGAGTTTGTTTGCTAACAGTTGGTTGTTTACCAAGTGTTGGCTATTAACGATGCGTTCTCTGACATATAATTCAGATATCCTACCAGCACCTTTAATGTGTCCTAACATTGTTCATCCATTCCCTTTCTTCATTTTCCCACAGTCTTTCCAACACGGGGGAGAGAGATAAAAGGAAAAGGTCACAGGAAGCTCATCATCATCATCAGGTGCCGTGCCGACTGGCGTTGGCTATTATGCTTCTCCGGAGTACCCGATCCTTCATGCAGGCCATCAGTTCAGTTGGTGATCTCCTCTCACACAATCCCGTCAGAGTGTCCAGTATCATTTCTCTTGGTCTTCCTCTTGATCTTCTTCCTTCTATTTTTCCTGTTGTTATAATATTTTCAATGCCCCTCTTCTCATTGCATGTCCTATGAAAGTACATTGTCTCTCTCTTATCTTTTTGACAAGGTTTTTTGTCTCTCCAGTTCTTCTCAAACATTCTTCATTAGTTATTTTTGCTGTCCAGGGGATTCGCAACATTCTTCTAATAAACCACATTTCTGCTGCTTGCAATGATTTTTGTGCAGACTTGCCTATTGTCCATGATTCACTTCCATATAACAAGACAGGTTCAATATAGCATTTTAGGACTCGTTTTCTAACATTCATTGATAAAGATGTGTTAGCTAATATGTTTCTCATTCTCTGAAATGCAGTCTTTGCTTGGCCTATTCTGTTCCTAATTTCTGTTCTGCATTTCCCATCTGAAGTTATTACTGCTCCAAGGTATTTGAATTTCTGCACCTGCTTTAGAATAGTTCCGTTTAATTTAATACTGCATGCTGGTGGATTCTGTTTCTTACATATAACCATAGTCTCTGTCTTTTTGATGTTCAAAGTAAGGCCTTTCTGTTCACTTTCTTTGGCGACTTTATCCAAGAGATTTTGCAGGTCTTGTTGGTTCTCAGCTATCAGTACTGTGTCGTCAGCATACCGAAGTTTGTTAATATTGTATCCTCCAATTTTTATGCCTGGTTCTGTGATGATTGTTCTTAGAATATTCTCGCTATACAGAGAAAAAAGGTCTGGAGATAGTACACATCCTTGTCGCACCCCTTGTTTTATAGGTTGATATTTTCCAATTCTATTTTCAACTCAAACTGCTGCTTCTTGCTGCCAGTATAGATGTTTTACAATCCTCAGGTCTTTGCCGTCTATATTGATATCTTCAAGCATTTTAATATCTTGGCCCTGACACTTCACAATCGGAACTTCAGATCCTACAGTTCTGTTTTTTTTTAATTAATGACCGAACTAGCCACAAGGGTACAGAATAGGGTGGATCAGATAACAGGATGATCTGAGTATAACAATACAGTGATAAATAATGAAAAAGTCAGCTACCTGTGATGTTCACTAAATAAAGTAAATGGAGGTGTGTGGTTCAGTTTTACAAAAAAGAAAGAGAGGAAAGTGAGCAGAGACAAGAATGGCAAAAAGCGAGATACGAACAAGCACATGAAAAATATATAACAATCCAATATTTCGGCAAAAAATTTATTTTCACGGATCAAATACAAAAACAACACAACAGATTCATTCATTCATTTGCATGTCCCTTGCGGATCTTTGCCTCCCAAACAGCACTCCTGTAGGCCTCTCGGTTGTGAGCAAGATGGCCTGCTGCTGCTGCGTCCATTTGCAGATCGTCAACGATTTCTTGCAGCCATCTTCGTTTTGGTCTTCCTCTTTTTCTTTTTCCCATTATATATCCTTCCAATATGGTCTTCTCTAAATTATCATGACACAACAGATAAGAACATGAAATATAGAAGAAAAAAAAATTAAATTAACTTTTTGGGGTCTCTTCCTATTAGAAAAGACAGGCAGGATATATTTCTGTTTCACACCAATTTTAATCTTTTGTCTGGTAAGCTGAAACCTGTAAGTTATGACAACCCAAACTTCAGAGAACTGGAACGTCCAGATTTTATTTGTTCAACAATTTTCTTTAACAATTTTTTTGCTCTAGAAGGATATTTCAAGAGAGGGAAACAAATAGGGAAGATTGTAAGAAGTGAATTCTGGTAGAATGTAGAATCTAGATTCTAAGTCTTCTTCTTCTTCGTTCACTTCTACCACCAAAAACCGCACTGTGAACCTACTGAATTCACGCCTGTGGTCCTCGTTAGGTCCCGTGGTCCCCTGTGTGGTCCAAAATAGACCACACGAGATCCACGAAAGGACCACAAGGGGTTCTAGATTCTAAGTGTACATTGTGCTGCACACTAACTTCTGGAGATGATTTCTATGTAGTCCACCATTCTTACTGTTGGGAACAATAAAACTCCTTCACATTCTTACAAACTGCTGGAACTGTCATTGGGAACATAAGTAATTTCATTTGCCACAACCAATACCAAATAGCAGTCCTCCGTAGCTAAATCGCTAAAGACGCACTTCAACAAAACAAAAACAAAAAAAAGTGCAGTGGCAACTGGAAGATCATGGGTTCAATCCCGGGATCGAAAAAAAAAAAAAAGCAACAACTCACAAGACCTCTGGGAGTCATGACCAGAGGGGCCAAACCCCCCCCCCCTTTTTTTTTAAACACTCGTCTGGGGGGGGGGGGGTACCCTCTGAAGTTGTGTTGTTGTTCTGCTCTCTACGGTAGAGTTTCCTGCATATATATCTTATATCCTTCCCGTGCCGTTAAACGTCACATAGGGCTCGCAAAGTAGTTCGCCAATTTTCCTGTTTTCGGCGAGCCTTTCAACCACATCAAGGGATTTTATGCTAATTTGGCCTCTTTTAACATAGTTGTTGTTCTGCTCTCTACGGTTCCTATATATATATATATCCTTCCCGTGCCGTTAAACGTCGCCTGGAATTGACTCAATGTGTTGTCTCGAGTTGGCGATTCTTCATCTCGTGAGTTTTTTTTTATATTTAATTATATTATGCCACCATCATCATACATCATCACCTTGTGTATCAATAAAGTTTCCAAAACGTAAGAGGAGTTTTCTATGGCTGTTACTGTGTCACGTGCCACTGGAGTGAAATGTCGTTCCTAGTCAGTGGTGTGGATAGTTTAGGTAGATATGGAATGACTGTCACTGAATGTAAGAACAGTATTAGAATTACTAGTAACAGAAGTATAACTTGTGAAAAGAAGTAATCAATTGTGACTGTTCAGATTCAGACATGTTTGAAACTGTAAGAAGTAATACTCAATAATAACAACTTCAACAGAAATAGTTAACACTGAGACAGAAAGATACAAATTCTACTGTAGGTTGGGTCTGGGCTAGGCACAATTTTTGCAGCAAAAGCAAGCGCTGTACTGAAAAAAACCAAACAGAAAAGACTGGATATCAGAAAACAATTTCTCTTTCTCCACTGACCAGTTGTCCATTATGTGTCCTTATTGCACTCTCACATCTTGTGCTGAAGTTAACTGTCATCTGTTTTGTGATTTTGTATATGGTTTTCATGTCATTTGCATATGCTGCTTCTGCTAAGTTGTCATAGTATTGACGTTTATCTTGACGGCATGATTCCTTCACTTCGTCTTTTTGTGCATAATTACTTAAAACTTGTTCTTTAAGCCGTTGTGATTTGGTGTTCAGTAATTTTTTCTCGATTTCTTTTCTTTGCTCTATCTTTTCCCATGTGGTCTTGCTTATCCATTCCTCTTTTCTCCGTTTCCGATATCCAAGCACCTCTTTTGCTGTTTCCTGTAGTGTTTTACTGAACTTTAGTATGGACATTTCTGCTTAGTCTTGTAGGACACTGGAGGGGAAAAAGGGAATGTAAAGAAAAATTGGAAAAGATCTGGCGAAAGCAACATACAAAGAAATAGACAAGAAAGTAACAAGTTCAGTTAGAAGGGACAAAAAAGAATACATAGACAATATGGCGAAAGAGGCAGAGAAAGCAGCAAAAACAGGAGACACCAAAACTTCATATAACATACAAACGAGGCTAACAGGTACTATTATATCTAAAGAAAGTCAAATCCTTAGCAAAACTGGAACCCTATTAACATCAAGTAAAGACCAAAAGCAAAGATGAGTCAAACACTTCCAAGAAATACTTAATTGACACACCCAAAAGAACTGATAAACCTTGAAACTGATTTACCAACCCCACAACTAAATGTCAACCTAGATGAAATTACATTGCATGAAATTGAAACAGCAGTGAATTTAATGTCTAACAACAAAGCTACAGGTGAAGATGAAATAACAATGGAAATGTTAAAAGTTTAATAAGATTTGGAAAGAAGAAAAAGTCCCTTCTAAATGGAAAAAAAGGATTCATTGTTAAAATACCAACAAAAAAAAAAAAAAGGCAACCATAGCAACTGCAACAACTGGAGAGGAGTAACCATACTATCAGATGTATCAAAAGTATTTTGCAAAGTCATTTTGAATAGACTTAAAGATATAGTGGATACTTCAATGAGAGAAGAACAAGCAGGATTTCGAAAACGGAGAAGCTGTCTCGACCAGATCTTTACTCTAAGAATAATACTTGAAGAACATATTGAAAACCAGAAACCATTAATACTGAACTTCGTAGACTATAAAAAGACATTTGATAGCATGCACAGAGATTCATTGTGGAGAATTTTAAGTTTATATGAAATATCATCTAAAACTGTCAACATCATTAAGGACTGCTACAGTGGATATGTTTGTGCAGTCAAAACAGAAGAAGGGATGAGTGAATGGTTCCAGATTGAAACAGGCATGAAACAAGGATGTATACTATCTGCTTTGCTCTTTAGAATTGCAATAGACTTCATAAAGAAAAAATGCTGCACAGGTAACACAGGTATTGATTGGGTACATGGGACCCAACTAGAAGATCTTGATTTTGCTGATGACATAACCCTTATCAGTGACAATGTGAATTCCATGTAAGAAAAAACAGATAGCCTGTCTTCATAGGCTAGCAAAATAGGACTTGAAATTAACAAGGACAAAACAAAAATAATGAAACTTCCCATTAATCAAAATGGAAAAATACATGTAGAAGGGACAGATGTTGAAGAAGTCAATCATTTTGCATACCTTGGCAGCTAATATAGACCAGGATGGTGACACCAGAAAGGAAGTTAGAATTAGAATTGCAAAAGCAGCATAGATCTTCAAGAATCTTGAGAACATATAGCATTCAAAAGTTATAAGCACAAAAACCAAGTTAAGATTATTCAATTCAAATATAATATCCACCCTCATACATGCAAGTGAAAGCTGGAAATCAGCTAAAGAAATAGACAAGAAATTAGTCTCTTTTGAAAACAAATGCCCAAGGAAAATACCTGACATCAAACGGAATGAATTCAAGAACAATGCAGAGATGACAGATGAGCGAACAACAACCAGTCTCATGGGTGATCAGGAAAAGGAGATGGACACATGCTGGTCATGTGACAAGAAGAAATGATCAGAGAATCCCAAAACAAGCTATCAAGTGGAACACAACAGGCCGAAGAAAAAGAAGCAGACCACGGGAAACTCTAAAGAGGACATTGTTAAGCGAGGCAAAACTATAGGCATAAAATCCCTTGATGAGGTTGAAAAGCTTGCCGAAAACAGGACAAATTAGCAAACTACCTTGCGAGCCCTATGTGAAGTTTTTAATGCCATGGGAAGGATATATATATATATATATATGTAGAGGAGGGTCATACCGAAAGTTGTGAGTAAAAATTTTTTAAAAATCAAAATTTATAGACAGAGAAAATATAAATGTATCACCTTTACTGCATCCTTTGCACTTCATGTAGAGGTCACATGACATCACCATCATGTGTCACGTGACCATGCAGCGCAGAAAGAAAATGGTGGGTGGTGAAATTTTGTTTCGTCAACGTGCTGTTATTGAGTTCCTCGTTAAAGAGGAAATCCCACTGCTGAGATTCACCAAAGACTTCAACTTTCTCATGGAGATGTGTGTATGGGTGCTAGCAGTGTTAGGAGGTGGGTGAAACATTTCAAAGATGGAAACACGAGCATCCAAGAAATGCCTCGCAGCGGTCGCCCTGAACTGCTTCCACTGAATCTTCTTCTTCGTTCGCTTCTACCACCAAGACTGCCCTGTTATCCTATTGAATTTACACCTGTGGTCCCTGATAGGTCCCGTGGTTTCCCGTGAGGTCCCTAAAAGAACCACACAAGATCCACAAGAGGACCACAAGAGGTTCAGGGTATCGCAGAGCTTGAGCCTGTATTCTTGGAGAGTCTCAGAAGTGGGACTGTGTGGCTTCCACTGAATGCAATGTGGAAAGGGTTGACGACGTCATTAATCAAGACAGACGTGTCACAGTATCTGAAATCGCTGTAAATCTTGGAATAGGACACAATGCAGTACAGGAAATGATTGAAACCTTAGGCTATAGAAAAGTTTGTGCCCGCTGAGTACCACAGGAGAGTACGCCCAAAAATGAGTGCATCTGTGCCCTCGGTCAGCTGGAACGAGAAAAATGTGTGCAAAGAAATGGAGATTATGTTGAAAAGTGAAGAAAAGGATGAAGATTAAGATGATATATTTATGTTTTCACTATCTATAAAATCTGATTTTAAAAACTTTTTTGCTCATGACTTTAAATATATATATATATATATATATATATATATATATATATATATATATATATATATATCCTTGATACAGTATAGTAAAGATCAGGCTGAGCAAGACAATGACCCAGTTCATAAATACTGCTTGGATAAACTAACCAATCGTGTTTCTGTTGCCATTTTAAATGATTTGTTACAGGAACTGGCAGAGTTGTGTCGACTTCTTCAATGCAGTACATTAACAACAACAGAGGTGCACTGATTTACACAAGCCAGGATTAGAAAAACATGAACACAATATCTTGGTTCAGCTGTCCACTTCTCGGTAGAAATTCAAGATCCATCACATCATAACCAATTTCCTGTTGACACAACTGTAGTAGTTCACTTTACTGAGGGAGTACGTGATCATTATGGCAGCCATTTTCTATAGGATGAGCTTAAAGGATGGTATATGTTTGATGGAGATTTATTTTCATGCATTCAGAATTTAAAATAGCTCACTTTTGGTAGACAGCAATTAGAAACCTTAGCTGGACGTTACAGGTCAGTACTTAATACTGCAGTTCGGGAGCTTATTTAACACTCATGCTGAACCATATGACCCAGTCATCTTTACGGACGAGTCAGTGCTGCGAGGCAAAAAGAGTGGATGAGGCTTCATTGTCTATAGGTGAGGCTGATTTGTGGCACAGAATGCAGGGATTCCTGTATGACGACATCGAGAATGTGGATGGAAACTGAGGCAGTGGCCAAGGCTCTGTCCTGGCTAAGTCAACATGATGATACTCATGATGCAGCAGTAATGGACTTTCAAAGTACGGTATGCTTCACGTGAAAGAGAGTGGCTTGCTTCGTCATAATGAGTTCAGGCCAATCAAGTGTCACCAGGCTGACGCGGATATATACTGCTCAGGAGACGCAGAAGTGATTGGTTGATCTTTATCTCCAAAGGGTTAAGAATTGGGCACGCAGGCCCGTCTAACATTCTGCCCTTTATCATACATCTTTCACTCTGTTCCAAACAATCTACAAATATTCTGCTCACATAACCTGCATAACTAACATTGGAAAGCTGAGAGTCATAAAATTAAAGTATAACATTCACATTTCACTCTTATCCATGTACTCAATACAGAAAGTAACTTCATACATGAGGTGAGAGGCAATGAGACAGCTGATCATGTTGCCTGTAACGCTACTGCAAAAGGTGTGATTCCTAGGGACAGGATGGACATACTAAAGTCGGTGGCCAATGAATTGGTGTAGGAGGAATGGGCATGTGTTGATAATATATATCTACAGAGGATGAAAGACAGAGGTGTGAGGATGGGGGGGGGGGGGGTGTGAGGGTTGGAGGAGGAGGAGCCGAGCCACCGGTTGGTAGAATTCAAAGTTGCCAGAACCAACAGCTGACTGGTACATTTAGTCTCCATACTCTTTGGTGGTTACTGAAACAGAGAGCAGAGCATGTACGGGTGTTCCCCAGTTACAATGAAGCTAATTCTTAGATTCCAGATTCACTTAGAGGCATGGGACACCTTTGTAGAAGATGTTCTAAATCAATATGTGAATTCTGAACTGTCAGAACATAATAAAAACAGGTGCAATGCAAAATTTTAGAGATATTATTTCCTACACATTTAAACAGATGCAGTTCAGAGAACTGCCTCTACTTCTGGATATTTGTGGCACATTTCAGGCTTCTAGCACAGATTGTGAAAGAGGCTTTAGCCTGATGAATCAAATAAAAATGAAAGCTAGGAACTGTCTGGAAGCTGATCATTTGGACAGCTTTATGAGAATTAAAATGTACTTAGATTCAGGAAACTTAGTTAACTTGGACACTATTTATATATTTTGGAAATATAACAAAGGGTGAAGAGCAGTTTCTCTGAAACACCAAAAATGACTACATTTCTACTTCTGAACTCAGACATAGTAAATATATGGAACTGAAAATATGCTTTTGACATGCTTTCATTCTTGACTGGCTATGTTTTAAACAATGGTTTATCTAAATATGCGTTATAACTGTGAACATGACAAAGAAAGAGACTGTGACCTCCCTCTCAGCATCTTCTTCCAGCAATTAATGTTAGTTCTATGGTTCAGGACATTCTTCAGGCCCAGCATACTTTCAGCTGATCACATTAATGGTGACTACCTGTATCATTTATCACCGCACACTGTACCTGTCTCATTCTTGAGTAATCAAGTCAATATATTATAAATGTCATTTTACTGTAAAGTTGACCTGATTTGTTGAGAGGTTAGGTGCTCAGTTTAATAATCCAGGAGTACCGAGTTTGTGTCCCAGCAGTGTAATTTTTTCTGATACACACCAAAGAGTCCCTGGGTCCGCCGAGCCTCTAAAAATGGATATCAGAGGAATCCTTGAAGGTAAATGCAGCCAAGTGTGATACTGACCACATCACACTTTCAGGTGTTGGTGGTACTGAAAATACAGGCCTAAAACCATATCCCCAATATGCCTTAATGTCAAAGAAAATGAAATTTTATCTTTTTACTAAAGTCCTGTACATTTAGTGACAGGATAAACCCGTATTCATTTACTTTTCAACTACTGTCATTTAGGTAGTTACAGTATTTCTTTCTTTACTTATCAGTGGCAGCAGTTATTAATTTACATAGTTACTTATCAATACTATATTAATATTCCATTTACCATGGGTTCAATGAAATGTAACCTCACCATATGTCAGTGAGCATTAGTTAGCATCTGCATGTCCCTTGCGGACCTCTGCCTCCATATTAGCTCTCCAGTAGGCCTCTCCTCTCGGTTGTGAGCAAGATGGCCTGCCGCTGCTGCATCCATTTACAGAGATAAATCTGTTGTATGACATCAAAAGAGTGCATCGACATTCACAGCATGCCCAACAAGCAGAACAGTCCAGGAAGCCAGCAGTTCCTTCACTGTGATCACAAGCAGAATGATGATGGAGGTGATGACAGTAACAAAAGTAATTGTATGGCTGGAGTCAAAAGGCTATGCCCATGTCTGTAATCTGAGTGATTCGATGAGTATGATGCAAAAGGTCGAGGCAGGCTATGTATACAGGCAGTGATTTGGGTCATTGCAGAGATTCAGCGATTCACAGAGTCACCTTCATCTATGTCATTTGACATACATGCGTCCATGGATATGAAAGAACTGATAGCTTGGCTGGCTCTGCCGTCATCGCAGACGGACAGCCACTTGATCGCGCCCAGATTGTTAATGCGCTGAGAGATGGGCAGAGTGGAGTACCTCGATAGAAGCGAATCTACATCACTGCATACAGTGAGAGATATGGGAGTAGAGATTGGCGCAGCCAGGAATGATATGCATATTAGGCAGGTGAGAGGACTTGTAAACTGACACAAAACGGTCTATATCAGTCTCACCTGTGGACATGCTTGGAGTGTAGCGATGATCTAAACCATAAGTCTTTTTTAAAACAAAATTACTTTACGCGATTTTTTTTAGTAAAAAAAGGGAAATATGGAGGGCATCACATCTATGCTTTAAAAAAATCAACACCCAAATCATTGTTCTACAACCATATTTAATGTAAAAACTCACATTTACTTAAACGTTGTCTTGATACATTCACCAATCAACTCTACAGAATGCTGGCCTTCATTGCTTTCTCCATTTGTTTTCGCATTTCTCATTGTTTTGTTATTCAATTCAACGTTATTTTATTTATTCGCTATTTTCTTCATTCGGAGAAAATCACACATTTTTAGGCCAAGGATATACGTTTCTGCTACCTTGTACATACTACAGTTTATTTTATAATACAAAATGAAGATTAGATTACACGTAATTAATAGGTTTACAGGTTCAGAGTCAGACTTTGGTGTCATTGCATTCAGGACAGTCTCATATGTGCTCCGCCGCATGCTGCAGCATCCATTCAAGAGTATGTTTCCTAACAGTTCCCATCAAGTGCTGATTGTTTACTATGCGTTTTCTGTCATATAGTTCAGATGTCCTGCCTGCACCCTTATGCTCAAAGATAAATTGTTCTGACCTCACAATCAGCATATCAAGCAGAAAGCCTATGGCTGCCACTGGAGTATCCATCGTACAATCCAAGACCACTCTCAATGCATAGTTCTACAAGGTGTGATCAAAAAGTATCCAGATTGGCCTTATTTTTTAAAAAAATCAAGACTATAATTTGCGATATGTAGTTTAAATCACCTTCGAAATAGTCCCCTTTCGAAGCAACGCCTTTATTTCAGTGCCGTTTTTTTTTTTTTGGGGGGGGGGGGGGGGGGGGTAGCAAAATGGTAAAATACTAGTTAGATTTTTCTTACCTAAGGGAACTAATTAACGTTTAAAGTAAGGTCACTCGTGATTCAGTCCCTTAGAATAAAGAAGTAATACTTATGGTTTGGATTACTCGCCTGATTTCTCATAATTTAGCACGCTGAAATTGGGTAGTTTGTTCTAAGGAATTTGGAAAAAACCCACAAGTTTAGAAATTCCAGTATTTGTAAGTAGTATTTTTTTCTTTGTAATTACTTGAATCTACCAACATGCAGTATAAAATTAAACGGAAATATTCTAAAGCAGGTGCAGAAATTCAAATACCTTGGAGCAGTAATAACTTCAGATGGGAAATGCAGAACAGAAATTAGGAACAGAATAGCCCAAGCAAAGACTGCATTTCAGAGAATGAGAAACATAATATCCAGCACATCCTTATTACTGAATGTTAGAAAATGAGTCCTAAAATGCTATATTGATTCTTCAGCCTGTTGTGTTCCATTTGATGGCTTGTTTTGGGATTCTCTGACTGTTTCTTCTCATCACATGACCGACATATATCAGTCTCCTTTTCTGATCACCCATGAGACTGGCTGTTGTTCACTCATCTGTCTTGTCTCTGTATTGTTTTTGAATTCGTTCCACTTTATACCGATTATTTTCCTTAGGCATTTGTTTTCAAAAGAGTCTAATTTATTGTCTATTTCTTTAGTTGTTTTCCAGCTTTCACATGCATAAATGAGGGTGGATATTATATTTGTTCTTTTCTGTGTCCATGATATCTGGAGAACTCTTCTGTAGCATTTACATTCAAAGGTATTTATGTGTTTCTCAGCTGTTTTGTTAAGTGTCCAGTTCTCATGGGCATTTGTTGCAGTGGGAAAGATGCATGCCCTTAAAAACCGTATTTTTGTAGTTCTGTCTGTTCCTCTCCACAGCTTCTTTAGTCGTTTTATTTTTTGAAGAGCAATAGATGTCCTCCTTTTAATTTCCCTCAGTGTATCTCCATTATTAGTTAGTAGTGATCCAAGATATTCAAAACTCTCCACCTCTTCCAGTTTTTCCTCACTGATATATATGTCAGTGAGCATACATATATAAATATAAAAACAGGAATTAATAATGATCGAGCTTACGGTCCCATACGAAACTAGAATAGAGGAACAGCATTTATTCAAACTGAAGAAGTACAATGATCTGGTCAAGCAAATGAGGCAGGGGGCAGGAATCAGGGCAAAAGTGATAGCTGTAGAAGTGGGAGCAGGGGATTCGTAGCAACATCAGCATATCACCTATGTAAGCAAGTGGGCATAAAGGGACAAGCAAGAGCAAGGGCATTGAGAAGCCTTTCAGAAACAGCAGAAAAGGCCTCATGCTGGCAGTGGAGTATGCGAAACAAGTATTGGGAACATAAGTAATTTCATTTGCCACAACCAACACCAGTCCTCCGTAGCTAAATCGCTAGAGATGCACTTCAAAAAGTGCAGTGGCAACTGGAAGATCATGGGTCGATCCCGGGACCGGGAAAAAAAAAAAAAAGCAACCACTCACAAGACCTCTGGGAGTCATGACCCAGAGGGGCCCACCCCCCTTAGAGTGTCAGGAGTTTAAAGGGCCGAAACACTTGGCTGAGGGGGGGTACTTCCTCTGATGATCTGAAGTTGTGTTGTTCCGCTCTCTACGGTAGAGAGTTTCCTGCATATAGCACATAAACTGTGCCATTCATTTTAGTGTTTCTTTCTATTAGTAAAACATACTTGTAATTTGACACCATGACACAGTTGCAAACAACATTTTTGTGAATATATTTCCAAATGAACTGAACATTTTGCACCCAAACTGCTACACCTTAGTAGGGACATTTGTGATCACATACCACATATCACACACTCAAATGGTGATAACACAACATACAACAAGCACACAGTGATCACACACCATACATTAAACTCACATGGTGACCACATATCATATATCAAACAATCACATAGTGACCAAATACTGTACATCACATGTTCACATGGTGACCGCATACCATACACCAAATGCTCACATAGTGGCCATACAGCATACATCACTCACATGGTGACCACACACATCAAATACTCACATGGTAAACATATACCACACATCAAACATTCACATGGTGATAACACACCATAATTCAAACAAATACATAATGATCACACATGATACACTGCAACGTTCTAGAAAAATTATTCAGTCAGTTAAATAGACTGCCCTACACTGTCAAACATCCCATATACAAAGATTATGGATAAATGAAAGAAGTTCTTCAACATATTGGCCAAATACAGCAAACATTTATAGAACTGGAGAGACAAAGGTCCACTTTATATCAGACTGCAACACTCAGTAAATCCAGCACCACAAAACATATTTATATGGTTTCTCTCTTGTAAATTTTTGCTTTTCTAGATTGAATAAAACTAGAATTACAATCATTTCACTTTGTTGCTTCCCTCCTACATACTTTCTTTGGTGCGACTGAAAGTTCTTTTTGAAAGAAAATTCTTATCTTATATCTTATATCCTTCCCGTGCCGTTAGACGTCACATAGGGCTCGCAAAGTAGTTCGCCAATTTTTCCTGTCTTCGGCGAGTCTTTCAACCTCATCAAAGGATTTTATGCCTGTTAACTTGGCCTCTCTTAATAATGTTCTCTTCAGAGTTTCACGCGGTCTGCCCCTTTTTCTTCGGCCTGTTGTGTTCCACTTGATAGCTTGTTTTGGGATTCTCTGCTCATTTCTTCTCATCAAGTGGCCAACATATGTCCATCTCCTTTTCCTGATCACCCGTGAGACTACAAACATCACATTTGCACAGTTTCTTTTCTGTATTTATTCTTTTATGTGACTGCAAACAGCTTTTAACTGAAATTCAGCACCACAAACATCACACTTGTAAGATTTGTCTACTGTATGCATTCTTTTGCTTTTCAATATGTTCAATATTGAATGCAATATACCACTAAGGAAGTTAGAAATGCAAAAGCAGCATTGACCTTCAAGAATCTTGAGAACTTAAAGCACTCAAAAGCTATAAGCAAAAAAACCAAACTCACATTATTCAATTCAAACGTAATATCCACCTTCATTTATGCTGCACAAGTTGGAAAACTGAAGAAATTAAGACTTTTGAAAAAATGCCTAAGGAAAATACTCGGTGGAATGACTTCAAGAACAACACAGAGATAAGGCAGATTAGTGAAAAACAATCTGTCTCATGGGTGATCTGAGAAAGGAGATGGACATATATAGGTCATGTGAAGAGGCCAAATTAGTAGGCATAAACTCCTCTGATGATGCTGAAAAGCTCACAGAAAACAGGAAAACTTGGTGAACTACCATGACAGTCCTATATGATGTTTAATGACACAGGAAGGATGTAAACAAGGTAAGGATGTATTCTGTGATGTGAATGCATATTGCTTTTACATGAAGATCCTGCATCACAAACATCACAGAGGTAAAGTTTCTATCACGTATATAATCTTTTAAGCAAATATACATGACTTTTGTGAAAATATTGCATCACAAACATCACAGAGGTAAAGTTTCTATCACGTATATAATCTTTTAAGCACATATACATGAGTTTTGTGAAAATTTTGCATCACAAACATCACACATGTAAAGTTTTTCTCCTGCATGTATTCTTTGATGTGCAGACAAATATCTTTTTTCATGAAAATCCAAGAGCACTTCTAAACTTTTCTCTCTTGTATATATTCTTTTATGTGAATGAATATCACTTTTTTCATGAAAAACTTGTACCACAAAAAAACAGAAAGGTTTTTCTTCTGTATGTACTCTTTTATATGGCATCAAACAGTTTTTGATTGAAAATCCAACCCCACAAACACCACACTTGTAAGGCTTCCTTCCTGTATGTATTCTTTTATGTGACTGCATATAACTCTTTCTGAAAATCCTACACCACAAACATGATATATGAAATTTTTATCCTGTATGTATTATTGAAGTAGCAGAAATATGGTTTATTCGAAAAATATTGCGAATCCCCTGGACAGCAAAAATAACTAATGAAGAATGTATGAGAAGAGCTGGAGAGACAAAAAACCTTGTCAGAAAGATAAGAGAGAGACAATGTACTTTCATAGGACATGCAATGAGAAGAGGGGGCATTGAAAATATTATAACAACAGGAAAAATAGAAGGAAGAAGATCAAGAGGAAGACCAAGAGAAATGATACTGGACAGTCTGACGGGATGGTGTGAGAGGAGATCACCAACTGAACTGATGGCCTGCATGAAGGATCGGGTATTCTGGAGAAGCATAACAGCCAACGCCAGTCGGCACGGCACCTGATGATGATGATGATGTATTATCGAATGCAACTTAATTATATACGTTTCTGAAAATCCTGCACCATAAGCATCACACATGTAAGGATGCTTATCTTGGATGCACTCTTTTATGTGAATGAGTATTCCTTTTATGTAAAAAATACAGCACCACAAACATCACACTTATAAGGTTTCTCTCAGGTGTGTATTCTTTTGTGTGACTGCATATAGCTTTTATGTGAAAATCCAGCACCACAAACATCACACTTGTAAGATTTCTCTCCTTTATGTATTCTTCTATGGGAATGCATATTTCTTTTATATGAAAATACACCACCACAAACATCACACTTATAAGGTTTCTCTCCTATATGTATTCTTTTATGTGACTGCATATAGCTTTTTCGTGAAAATACACCATCACAAACATCACACTTGTAAGGTTTCTCTCCTGTATGTATTCTTCTATGTGAATGCATATTGCTTTTATATGAAAATCCTACACCACAAATATCACACTTGTAAGGCTTTTCTCCTGTATGTATTCTTTTATGTGACTGCATGTCTACTCTTCGTGAATATCCTGTACCACAAACATCACATCTGTAAGGTTTTTCTCCTTCATGTATTCTTTTATGTAAATTCATACTGCTGTTTTGTGAAAATCCTTTACCAAAAACATCACATCTGTAAGGTTTCTCTCCAGTATGTATTATTTTATGTTTATGCATGTTGCTTATTTGTGAAAATCTGACACCACAAACATCACACTTGTAAGGTTTCTCTCCTGTATGTATTATTTTATGTTTATGCATATTGCTGTTGTGTGCAAATCCTGCACCACAAACATCACACTTGTAAGGTTTCTCTCCTGTATGTATTCGTTTATGTGACTGCATATTGCTTTTTCGTGAAAATATACCACCACAAACATCACACTTGCAAAGGTCCTCTCCTGTATGTATTCTCATATGTAACTTAATTTTGTACTTGTGTGAAAATCCTTCACCACAAAGGTCACACTTGTAAGTTTTATCTCCTGTATGTATTCTTTTATGTGACTGCATATTACTTTTGAGTAAAAATCCAGCACCACAAACATCACACTTATAAGGTTTCTCTCCTGTATGTACTCTCTTATGTGACTGCATATTGCTTTCATATGAAAATCCTGCACCACAAACATCACACTTGTAAGGTTTCTCTCCCACATCTACTGCTTCATAATAACAAATTTTAACATTCACTGAAGCTTCAGATTTATAAGGATTCTCTTCTCTCTGTCTTATTTCACATTCATCTAGTGTAGACTCTCTACCAGAAGTCACATCAGAAATATCACACTTGTAAGGTTTCTCAGTATCAGAAATATCACACATGTAAGGTTTCTCAGTATCAGAAAGATCTCTGTATGATGTAACATTAAAGTCATGTACTTCCATATTTCTCTTACTCACTATAGCCTGAGTATTTTGACTACTAAATGAAGATGTGTTACTGGGCTTTTCATTATGTTCTTCATTTTGTAAAACATTGTCATCCTTCTGATTCTCATGAAAGTTTATTAACCTCAATGACTCCTTATCATCAGTCTGACATAATGAGCTACTTCCTTGTCTTGCTGTTTCTAGAAAACTATCATCTCCAGTTATTCTGTCTGTTTCTTCAGTTTTCACATTTACATCACAAGGCAACATATTAGAACGACCATGTTTATGTGCAGTCATGTGACTAATGGAATGTGTCATCTTCACATCTCCATGACAGATAACACGATCAGGGATAGAAAGTTTGCTCAACAAACCAGAGCGTGTACCTGAAATGTGAAAGAAGAAAAATAGCACATTAAACACTGCAAGGTCTCAAGACAACCTCTAAATAAGTTAGAAATTATCTTTATACAAGGGCTGATCAGAAAAAAAAACTACATGTGCAACTACGCAAAAGAAACAATCTGCTGGTACAAAATGCACATAGAACGTTAAAAAGAAAAGTACACACACAATTTTTCTACATAATCACCAAGGTGGCTGAGACATTTCTCTGACTGAAGGATCAACTTTTCCATCCCAACTCTGTAGAAATCATGCCCCTGTTGATTTAATCTTGGATAACACATGTGGCACCCATCTGGCACAAACCTTTGTGTAGTGCAACACATCCACCATGACATGTTTAGCACTGACAATAGTTCAGCCACAGCTGATGCAAAGTTATCCTTCAGTCTTGTTGATTTAAGTTCATCAACACATCCACCATGACATGTTTAGCACTGACAATAGCTCAACCACAGCTGATGCAAAGTTATCCTTCAGTCTTGTTGATTTAAGTTCATCAACACATGCCTTGTTACCTCTGCCACTGACAATCTTCAGTGCCCACTGTTTCCAGTGTGTCTGCCTTCCACATCATCCCTGCCAGATTGATAAAATGACACAATTTTGCCATGTGTTGTCTGCTCAGAACTTTTTCACCATAAATCTCAATGAGCTGACAGTGAAATTCAGCTGCAGACACATTTTTAGCCCAAAAAAATCTTATCATATTCCTCACTTCAATGAGAGACTATCTTTCCAGACATGCACCATTCTGATATGTACTCGTAACTACACATCTGCAGTTCACAGCACATGGTTAAAACATTTACACTAATAACTAGTGCCACATAGTGAATATCCATGTCAAAATTTACATACATCAGTTAATGTGTCTTTAAATTATGGCCCTTGTAACCTCTTCTGATCAGCCTACATAATTACAGATTTAAATGTGGACTCACAAGTCAAACTAGAACATCTTTCAAAAGATGAAAAACATCTAGCGAAATGCATCCCTATTACTGAACATCAAAAATAAAAGTTCTAAAATTCCCCCTTAAGCCTATTCTACTCTCTGGAAGTAAGTCATGGACAATCAAAAGAAGAATGCAAAGATCAGCAGAGGCAGAAGAGATGTGGTTTTTCTTTTAAGAATATTAAATCATGGACAGCTAAGACGATAAACAGGAAATGTTTAAGAAAAAAAAAAGAGATGGGACTCAGTAGCATATTCCAAAGGTAAAATACTCAAGATCATGTCTAGAGCTTACAACACTGCCTGTTACAGCATGAGGATGTCTTCTTCTTCGTTCGCCTCTATCACCAAAACCACCCCATGATCCTACTGAATTTACTCCTGTGGTCCTTGATAGGACCTGTCATAGTTTTTAAAAATTTTATTTGTGACACTGAATTTGGTAATTCTGAATTATGCTGTCCAAAAAAAAAAGAAATGCATAACTACTGATGATCCAATTTTAGCCATAACTTTGATTTTCTGTAGCTTTTGAATGAATAAAATTTCGAATTGGACACAATAATACCTAAGGGTTTAAACACTCACTTGACAGTTTCTTGCATCTGTGTGATGAGAACTTGTTAGTCCTTGATAGGACCACAAGAGCTCCTGTGGTCCCCAAGAGTACTACAAGAGATCCCTGAGAGGACCACAAGAGGTTCAGAGTATTGTGGGGCTTGAGTCTGTATTCTCAGTGGGTTACAGAAGCGGGATTGCATGACACTGTGGTTTAGTTGCACCAGTTTAGTCTAGAGCTGGACTTTCTCACTGGAAAACCTCGACATGGTTTGGATATGAATATATCCCCGCCAGGTGAGAGTTGGTTGCCTATCCAGCCTAATGTTGGACTTTCTCACCGGAAATCCTCGACGTGTTTTGGATATCAGTATATCCCCGCCGGGTGAGTGGTGGTTTCCCTATGATTGGAATCCAGGGTCAAACACAAACTATTTGATCGCAGATTCCACAAGTTGTAACTTTCTAGGAATCGCATGATTTATCTTTTTCTTCTTTGAATGCTTTCAGGCATCAACTTGGATGTCTCTGAAGAATGCTGCCATTTGACTTAGATTGGTAAGATCACCATACAGTTTGTCATGGATTGGTATGGGTGATGGCCAAAAGTGCCATCTTAGTTCTTCAAATGAAGGGTAGTCCTGTGACAGATGCTTGGCTGTCATTTTGTTGTACCACAGTTGCATTCATCAGTTGTGCCTATCTTGAGCCTGTTAAACATGTGGTGTCTCAATCTGTTGTGTCTTGTTCTGAGTCTAAAGATTTTGACTTGTTCTTCTCTGCTGAGCTGGCAGTAGGCACCATTCTTCTAGTGTACTGGATGTTCTTTTTTTTATATTTGTTCTTGTATTTGATTTTTATCAGTGTTTTGGGTTCATCATATAATAGGCTTGTATCAACCTGTCATGATTTATGATTTGCATAAAATGTGACTTCTGAATTCAAAAGATTAAGTTAATCTACCATGATCAATGTATTTGTAATGTATTCAATGTATTTACTAACCATAATCTCACCTTTATCATCTTCACTAGTTGCAACTTCTTCTTTTTCTACTTTCAGCACTTTCCAGTAATCTCTCTGTACATCAGTCTCTTTACAACTGCAGTAAATTTCCTGAAACACATTGTTAAACTCATCATATGCAAAAAAATATTGTCAAGTGAAAAAGTTAACATATTCCCACAACAAACCACTTCCTAGCTAAGAATTATGTCATGCACATACATTTACTGCCACTCAAGAAAGAATGTTCAAGTAAAAGCCTGGTCTTAGTTTCTCTGATAATAAAACTGAAGAAAATATTAATCTATATAAAACTTCTTCATAAAACAAAATGTTACAGTCAAGAGATACAGGCTGTGTTGTCAGTCTCTCTCTCTCTCTCTCTCTCTCTCTCTCTTGTCCCTTCAGTGCCAAAGACACATGGGACTGCTGGTAACATGAGAATTCTACTTTTTTTCATTCTTTAGCTATCTTCTTGACCATCTCCCAAGTCAAAACTTCTACTAGATTAAATGTAATAATACTGTACATTGCTCTGGTTCATTTTGCCTATTTCAGTATTTCGACCCAAGTTACCCTCAAGGTATGGATGCTCAAATTCAGCTTGTTGTTTGTGTTTGACTAGAATAAAGTATCTGAGCTATTTTAAAAGAAACTTTGCTAGAGATTTAATGTTGATAGCTCTCACAATATCATCTAAGGCAGTCTGAAGCATGAGCTAGGATAAAAAAAATAATTCTTGTTGTAGATCACCAGCCACTTGTCTATTCTTTATGGTATAAGTTGGCAGGACTAGATCACCAGCCACTTGTCTATTCTTTATGGTATAAGTTGGCAGGACTAGATCACCAGCCACTTGTCTATTCTTTATGGTATAAGTTGGCAGGACTAGATCACCAGCCACTTGTCTATTCTTTATGGTATAAGTTGGCAGGACTAGATCACCAGTCACTTGTCTATTCTTTATGGTATAAGTTGGCAGGACTAGATCACCAGTCACTTGTCTATTCTTTATGGTATAAGTTGGCAGGACTAGATCACCAGCCACTTGTCTATTCTTTATGGTATAAGTTGGCAGGACTAGATCACCAGTCACTTGTCTATTCTTATGGTATAAGTTGGCAGGACTAGATCACCAGTCACTTGTCTATTCTTTATGGCATAAGTTGGCAGGACTAGATCACCAGCCACTTGTCTATTCTTTATGGTATAAGTTGGCAGGACTAGATCACCAGTCACTTGTCTATTCTTTATGGTATAAGTTGGCAGGACTAGATCACCAGCCACTTGTCTATTCTTTATGGTATAAGTTGGCAGGACTAGATCACCAGCCACTTGTCTATTCTTTATGGTATAAGTTGGCAGGACTAGATCACCAGTCACTTGTCTATTCTTTATGGTATAAGTTGGCAGGACTAGATCACCAGCCACTTGTCTATTCTTTATGGTATAAGTTGGCAGGATTAGATCACCAGCCACTTGTCTATTCTTTATGGTATAAGTTGGCAGGACTCGATCACCAGTCACTTGTCTATTCTTTATGGTATAAGTTGGCAGGACTAGATCACCAGCCACTTGTCTATTCTTTATGGTATAAGTTGGCAGGATTAGATCACCAGCCACTTGTCTATTCTTTATGGTATAAGTTGGCAGGACTAGATCACCAGCCACTTGTCTATTCTTTATGGTATAAGTTGGCAGGACTAGATCACCAGCCACTTGTCTATTCTTTATGATATAAGTGGGTGCTGAAGTTTGTTGATAATAGAGGTATTGACAAACTGATTGAACAAGATTGAAGGATAAATTATCTATGGCAATGTTTGACAGCTCATGGTGGATGTGTTGCATTACACAAAGGTTTGTGCCAGACGGGTGCAAATATGTTATCTGAGGCTAAATCAGTAGGGGCATGACTTATTCAGAATTAGGATGGAAAAGTTGTTCCCATGGTCAGACAAACTTCAATCAACATGTTGAAAATATGTGTATCTTTTTAACATTTCATATGCATTTTTTTTATCTGCAGATTGTTTCTTTTGCACAGTTGCACATGTTTTTTTTAAAATTGTGAATGTTTTAATGAAGACTTGGAATCAGTATTCCTTCTAGGTTATATGGCTGCACACAGAAAAAATCTTGCCATGCACACAATTTTTGTTGCCATGCAAAATGAACAAAGTAAAACTGCTACTTTTATTTTCCATTTTCCAGATGTTACTCTGTGCTATAATTGTGATCAAGAAAAATGCTTTGGCGGTACATATTTTTCCTATACTGTTTCTTTCTTGTTAAGAAATTACTTTCGGATCAGATGTTCCAGTTGGTCCTTTATCATGTAGTTTCGGCCTGTGCTGTAGCAGCATTATGATGGTGAAAGTGGGCACACAGTGAACAGAGGGTATTTAAATGGGCAAATGAATTTCCACTGCGTCATGGAAAAGCAGAATGTCCATTGAGCTGTCCAGGTATGCAAATTGATCTTAGTAACTAACACCAGACCTGACCACCAACATTAGAGCCATCCTGTTTGTTTAATAGTGGTAGGTTTACTATTGCTGTGGAAACATCCAAAGTTGTGTGGAACTCAAGTATGTGTTTTTGTAGTGTTCAAACTGATACTGACAAAGACCCCTGCATCCTATGGGTTCTATACTTATCAAGCATAAATTTGGATGGCTAGAGGTTTTAATGAAAATGTCACATTTACAAGTGAGGGTAACTGTTTTAATCTATAACTAGATAGCCTGACTTTCTGGAGACATTCCACGGCAAAGCGTGGGGTTGAGATTTTAGGTCTGTCCTGCTATCACCCTAATTTAATGTTCTACCTTTTTTTTTTTTTTTGTAAACGGAAGGCTTCAGACAACCGGGATGTCTAGAATTCTTTCAGGAGCTTCTTTGTTCTAGAATGGTATTTCAAGGGAGAGGGAAACAAGTAGGATGAGAGTATGAAATGAGCTCAAATGAACTATCAGATTTGCAGAAAGATGTTGGCAGACAGCTATGAAAGAAGAATATAGTCTAAGTGCACACTAACTTCTGGGGGTGATTATTCCATAGTATACTATTCACACTGTTGGAAGCAGTAACATTCCATTGTATTCTTACAAACTGCTGGAGTATTTGATTATATTCATAAGTCTGTTTGTTGGGTTACTGGATTACACTCTGTGAGTATGATGAAGCTTAATATAAAAGAAAGTAGGAACAATCAGTGTCCAATAAAGAAAGTATGCTACAGATTCAAGGAAGAACAGTTGTGAGAATTTATAGAAACTGACTTGCCATCTACTACTGGTAAGCTGGTGTTGTTTTAAGAGATATTTACATGTACAACAATCATTATTATATGACTATATATATATATATATATATATATATATATATATATATATATATATATATATATATATATATATATATATATATATATATATAGTAAGTGGAATATGAGTATGTTAAGATAAATAAATATATAAATCAATAACCACTGCCACTGTAACTAAATACCAGTAACTTAAAAGTAAATGAGTAGAGGTTTATCCTATAAATGACTGTAAAGGACTTCACAGTGTTTGTGTATACCCACACACACACACACAAAATACACAAACAGATATACTGATGTTATTAGCACATCTGCACATACATTATTCTTTGCAAATAAATTTGCACATGAGCTGAACATATTGCACACAGACCACAAAACCTTAGGGGGAACACTGCTTGGTATGTGTGATAAGTTTGTAGTAAACAGGGGGTGAAGAAAGTAGATAGAAAGTGAGAGAGAGAGAGAGAGAGAGAGGGAGGGATACAATGGTAATGGTAATCAAGCTTAGAAAAAGGTGGAGTAAAACTGCTACTTTTATTTTCCATTTTCCAGATGTTACTCTGTGCTATAATTGTGATCAAGAAAAATAATTTGGTGGTACATATTTTTCCTATACTGTTTCTTTCTTGTTAAGAAATTACTTTCGGATCAGATGTTCCAGTTGGTCCTTTATCATGTAGTTTCGGCCTGTGCTGTAGCAGCATTATGATGATGAAAGTGGGCACACAGTGAACAGAGGGTATTTAAATGGGCAAATGAATTTCCACTGCGTCATGGAAAAGCAGAATGTCCATTGAGCTGTCCAGGTATGCAAATTGATCTTAGTAACTAACACCAGACCTGACCACCAACATTAGAGCCATCCTGTTTGTTTAATAGTGGTAGGTTTACTATTGCTGTGGAAACATCCAAAGTTGTGTGGAACTCAAGTATGTGTTTTTGTAGTGTTCAAACTGATACTGACAAAGACCCCTGCATCCTATGGGTTCTATACTTATCAAGCATAAATTTGGATGGCTAGAGGTTTTAATGAAAATGTCACATTTACAAGTGAGGGTAACTGTTTTAATCTATAACTAGATAGCCTGACTTTCTGGAGACATTCCACGGCAAAGCGTGGGGTTGAGATTTTAGGTCTGTCCTGCTATCACCCTAATTTAATGTTCTACCTTTTTTTTTTTGTAAACTGAAGGCTTCAGACAACCAGGATGTCTAGAATGTCTTTCAGGAGCTTCTTTGTTCTAGAATGGTATTTCAAGGGAGAGGGAAACAAGTAGGATGAGAGTATGAAATGAGATCAAATGAACTATCAGATTTGCAGAAAGATGTTGGCAGACAGCTATGGAAGAAGAATATAGTCTAAGTGCACACTAACTTCTGGGGGTGATTATTCCATAGTATACTATTCACACTGTTGGAAGCAGTAACATTCCATTGTATTCTTACAAACTGCTGGAGTATTTGATTATATTCATAAGTCTGTTTGTTGGGTTACTGGATTACACTCTGTGAGTATGATGAAGCTTAATATAAAAGAAAGTAGGAACAATCAGTGTCCAATAAAGAAAGTATGCTACAGATTCAAGGAAGAACAGTTGTGAGAATTTATAGAAACTGACTTGCCATCTACTACTGGTAAGCTGGTGTTGTTTTAAGAGATATTTACATGTACAACAATCATTATTATATGACTATATATATATATATATAGTAAGTGGAATATGAGTATGTTAAGATAAATAAATATATAAATCAATAACCACTGCCACTGTAACTAAATACCAGTAACTTAAAAGTAAATGAGTAGAGGTTTATCCTATAAATGACTGTAAAGGACTTCACAGTGTTTGTGTATACCCACACACACACACACAAAATGATATACTGATGTTATTAGCACATCTGCACATACATTATTCTTTGCAAATAAATTTGCACATGAGCTGAACATATTGCACACAGACCACAAAACCTTAGGGGGAACATTGCTTGGTATGTGTGATAAGTTTGTAGTAAACAGGGGGTGAAGAAAGTAGATAGAAAGTGAGAGAGAGAGAGAGAGAGAGAGGGAGGGATACAATGGTAATGGTAATCAAGCTTAGAAAAAGGTGGATGGAATAGATGAATGTGGTTGGGGTTGAGAACTTGTAATCTAGTGTAGTCAGAGGTTCTGGATTATAAATTACAATGAGTACAAATCTGCAGAGATGGAATATGATTTGAGAGAAAGGGAATGTTAAATGTAGCTGAATTTCAAGTTCAAACCATGTGGTTCCAGAGTTCCATATCTTGAATATAGTGATTTTCAAGCACCAGGTAGCTTCTGTCATTCTGCTTAAGACAGTAATTTTCTTGAATCATGACATCCACCTTGTATTGGTTCTTAACATGAGTCACTGAAATGGGTCGCCCTGGCCTTTGCTCATCAAAGACACTTATATCAGCTTTACTACAGTTTTTAGCATGTAGGACCCACTTGCACTATACAGTAATGGCTACCTAATAGATGTGTAAACTTTGTTTTCCATTATTACAGATTTGAAACAGTTGGAGATCTTACTTATCAATTGCCCCTCGTATTACATTGTGAATCCATCATGGAGTGTGAGGACAGTTTTGGGAAAAGTAATCATTTTCACTTCCCAGACCAAAGGGCAGGTGACATAGCATGGGTAGTTACATTTTCTACTACCAACAAAAGCAGGATCTTGCTTAAGGTGACTCTGGATGAGGATATCCTTTAGGTTTGGTTCCCATTTGCAAAATAATGATTAATAATAATCATAGGAAAAGATCAGGGATGTCATGAGAGTCAGGGTCAAGCTGTAGCAGTGGCAGATGGTGATGGAGAATTTTCTTAACCATGTGGCATTGGAGATGAAAAGAAGAACTAATTTAACTCAGCCAAATGAAGTCATAGGTTTTTTTTTCTGAAAGCCTCTTAGTGGCAGTTCATTTTCTGGATAAGGTTGAAGGCTTGCCAAAGATTTTTTTTTTTTTTCTGGATAGCAGTAATGATGAAAAAATTCTAATAATAATCTCTAGCGATCATGCTTCACCATCTTGTGCAGTCCTTGGTGTTTCTGAGTACCTCATATTCTTTTATTTTTCCATACCACTTGGTCAGTCCTTCTTATCTTATCTTATATCCTTCCCGTGCCGTTAAACGTCACATAGGGCTCGCAAAGTAGTTCGCCAATTTTTTGGTCAGTCCACTGAGATATTTTTCTCTTGGACTTCTTCTCATCCTTTTTGTCCTGAACTTTCCAGTCTTTACTAGGTTCTCCATATTCTGTCTTCTCATGTCATGTCCAAGAAATTTTGACTGCCTTTTTCTTGTCATTTTAACTAGCTTTCATTGTTCTGCAACTTCTTCGAGGATCTTTTTGTTTTTTTTTCTGTCTGACCAGTGTATTTGTCACATCTTTCCATACATTCACATTTCTGTTGCTTACAGTTTCTTTGTCACATTTTTGTTGACTATCAAATTTCACAGCCATACAGCAAGATTGGCTCAATATAGCAATATATTTTTAAGGACATTTTCTTATTTGTTAGTACATTTATATCTTTAAAAGATGTCTTTGCCATACCTATTCATTATTCTATTTCATTTGTGCACTTGCCATCTTATTACTGTTCCAAGGTCATTGATTTTATTTATTTGTGTCAGTGTCTTCCAGTCTAAAAAGATGTTGCACTTTGATAAATTTATTCTTTTCCATGTTACTACTGTTTCCATCTTGCTGTTATTTAGCTCTAGGCCTCTTTTACTGCTCTCTTTTATAATCTTATTCACAAGTTTTTGTGCTTTCACTTTCTGCTATTAGATCAGTGTCATCTGCATGTCTTAGTAAAGCTGGGATAACAAAATATTCTTACATCTTACATCCTTCCTGTGCTGTTATGTTAAACGTCACACAGGGCTCGAATGGAAGTTTTCTTGTTTTCTGAGAACTTTTCAACCTCATCAAGGGATTTTATACTACTATTTTAGATAGGCCAGTTCAGTGGGCATAACATCCCTTGATGAGATCAAAAAACTTGCCAAGGACAGGAAATCTTGGCAAACTACCATGCAGGCCCTATGTGATGTTTAGTGGCACGGGAAAGACGTCAGAATTTAGCCTCTCTTAACAGCGTCCTTTTAAGTGTGTCACACGGTCCACCTCTTTTTCTCTGGCCTGTTGTGTTCCATTTGATAACTTGTTTTCAGATTCTCTGACTTTCTTCTCATCATGTGACAGACATATGTCCATCTCCTTTTTCTGATCACCCATGAGACAGTTTATTGTTCACTCATCTGCCTTATCTCAGCATTGTTTGTTAATTCGTTCCACTGTATACCGAGTATTTTCCTTAGGCATTTCTTTTTTAAAAGAGTCTAATTTGTTGTCTATTTATTTAGTTGTTTTCCAGCTTTAGCGTACATAAATGAGGATGGATATTTGAAATGAATAATCCTAACTCGGTTTTTATGCTCATAACTTTTGAATGCAATATTTTCCATATTCAAGATTCCTGGATATTTTTAATAACAGAATATTACACTATAGTAGTTTAAAAAGAAACAGCCGCAATGTTCCGAATACTTAGATACAGCTACTTGAGTTTTTTTTAAACCATTTTTATGTGTTACATCTCATACATCTCATACATCTCATACATGTCAGTTTTTCCTCTATCTTCCTCTTGTATTTTTTTTTTATCTAAGAATAAGATATAAGCTTAAATGTCACAAATATGCACATTAATGAATAAACTTGTTTATATTTGTTTAGAAAAGTATAATTTTATGGAGGGTATTAAAAATGAAAATACTCGGCATCAAGTGGAATGAATTCAAGAACAGTGCAGAGATAGGACAGATGACTGAACAACAACCGGTCTCACGGGTGATCAGGAAAAGGAGATGGACATATGTTGGTCACTTGATGAGAAGAAATGATCAGAGAATCCCAAAACAAGCTATCAAGTGGAACACAACAGGCCGAAGAAAAAGGGGCAGACCGCGTGAAACTCTGAAGAGGACATTATTAAGAGAGGCCAAGTTAACAGGCATAAAATCCTTTGATGAGGTTGAAAGACTCGCCAAAGACAGGAAAAATTGGCGAACTACTTTGCGAGCCCTATGTGACGTCTAATGGCACGGGAAGGATATAAGATATAAGATAAGATTAAAAATGTGATATTTTGATGTCCTCATTCCACTTTTTGATACACATGACAGGTCACATTCAGTGTTGTTTGTTTATAATTTTGTTGTTGTTATCAAGCAGGTCTGTGAACTAAACAACATCAACCCCAGTGAGGAATGGGTACCTGGTCATCTAGAGTTCAAGGGCATCTTTTCTTGCATTGTCAGGTCTGACAAAAGGAACAGAGACCAGAATCCACTCACTGTGAATACAGAGGCTAATACCCCCATCAGTTAAAACTCCAGTGAGGTAGATGCAGTTATTTACACAGATGGATCTGTTGTACGACATCAAAAGAGTGCAAGGGCATTCACAGCACAATCAGCAGGCAGAACAATCCAGGAAGCCAGCGGTTCCTTCCGCTATGACCACAAGCAGCATGACGATGGAGGTGATGACAGTAACAAAAGAAACTGTATGGCTGTAGTCAAAAGGCTTGCCCATGTCTGAAAATCTGAGTGACTCAATGTGTATGATCCAAACGGTCGAGACAGGCTCTGTATGCAGGTAGTGGCTTGGATCATTGCAGAGATCAACTATTCACAGAATCACCTTCATCTATGTCCTTTTACATACAGGCGTCCAAAAAAACGAAAGAGCTGATAGCTTGGCTGGCTCTGCCGTCATCGCAGACAGACAGCCACTGGATCGAGCAGAGATTGTTAATGCGCCTTGAAGGACAGGCAGAGTTTAGTACTTCGAGAGAAGTGGATCTACATCACTGCTTAGACTAACAGATCTGGGAGTAGAGACTGCCACAGTCTGGAATCAAGTGTATCTTGAGCGCGTGAGAGGACTTGTAAACCAGCACAAACCATAAACTAAAATATTTTATGCGTTTTTTTAAGTCAAAAAAGGAAGTGGGAAAAAGTATCACACCTATGCTTTAGAAAATCAATAACCAAACCATTGCTCCACAACCATAGTTAATGTAAAAAACTCACATTTACTCAAACTTTGTTACATCTCCCAAACAACTCTACAACATGCCGGTCTTCTTTGCTTCCTCCATTGTTTTCGCATTTTTCACTCTTTTATTATTCTATTCAACGTTCTTTTATTTATTCGGCAATATTTTTTTATAAATAGGAAACAATGAGACTTTCGTACTGTAAAGTAAGAGAAAGGAGTTTTGTAGGATTATACGTCGAAAAAATCGTAGATATAGCACTTTAGTGAGACGTAAGAGAAAAAAAGCACAAGAGAATTACCTGGGATTCAAACACGGACTCCGGTAGGACGAGCAGCTGTCTAGCCACGAGAGATCAGCGTACTAACGAACCGAGCCAATTAGCACCTCTTTAAAAAAAAAGGTGTTTTGTAGGCCTAGTCATTATTAACTGGACTATCTCACTAAAGTGCTTTGTCTACGATTTTTTCTATGTCTAATCCGACAAAACTCGTACTTTACCATACGAAAGCCTCGTTGTTTCCTATTTATAAAAAATTGTTCCTGAAACATAACTTCATATTCGTTTGTTGTTCAAGTCTGCACCAGACATGGCAGGAGACCATGTGTATGTTTGTCTAAAAGTTGGTACCTGATAGAGAGACTGAATCTAAGCTACGGAATTTCTGTCATAACCTCGTTTCTTTCCGTCGAGTCTATCAATGACTAGGCCTACAAAACATCTTTTTTGGAGGTGTTAGTCGGCTCACATCGTTGGTACGCTGTTCTCGTGGCTAGACGGCTGTTCGTCCTACCGGAGTCCGTCTTCAGATCCTATGTAATTCTCTTGTGATTTTTCTTTCTCTCACGTCTCATTAAAGTGCTATGTCTATGATTTTTTCGAGGTCTAATCCTACAGAACTGTGTTCTCTTATTTTATTTATTCACTATTTTCTCATTAAAAGAGGTCGACCATGTGAAATTCTGAAAAGGACATTGTTAAAAGAGGCCAATTTAGTAGGCATAAAATCCCTTGATGATTTTGAAAAGCTCGAGGCAAACAGGAAAACTTGGCGAACTACCATGCGAGCACTATGTGATGTTTAACGGCGCAGGAAGGATGTCAGATATATAAGATTTTCTCATTCAGAGCAAATCACACATTTTTCGGCCACTGATATAGTTTTGGCCACCTTATACATATTAGGGTTAATTTTATAATACAAGATGAAGATTAGATTAGATGTAAATTAATATGTTCAAATTCAAACTCTGGCGTTATTGCATTCAGGTCAGGCCTATATGTGCTCCGCCGCATGCCGCAGCATCCATTCAAGAGTATGTTTGCTAATAGCTCCCATCAATTGGTTGTTTACAATGCATTTTCTGCCATAGTTCTAAGGACTGTAATAGCCAGAGGTAGGGTGGAGGATAAGCTCTCCACTCCAATTAAATGTCTCCAAGATGTGCGTCTCAAATAGGCTCTGACAGTCCAAGTCCAGCTCCTGGCCTTCTCGTGGCGAAACTGTTTAAACTGACAGGAGAAGGGGTGAAAGGCGAGTACCTGGTGCCTAAAAACTAGATGCTTCGGGTAGATGAAACTCGTTAGTCTTGGTTGGTAGCTCATCGAGGAGAAGAAAAACTAGGATTTCAAACTCCCTGCTGCCTTGTAGTGTAGGCTCTGGCCAAAGTCAAAGGCTAGTAAACCATAAACAAACTGAAGGAAGGCAAGGGGAAACCAACACTGTACATTCCCAAGAATAATCATGACAATTTACAATTCTTTGAATCATAACGATGGAAACCAGTGTAGAAATGGAGTTTGCATAATATTGGATAAGAAGACAGCAAGAACCGCGAAAGGTTTCTGGTGTATATCGGACAGAGTGTTAATGGTTAAATTACAGGTCCACCCAATAGACACAAATCTCATCCAAGTATACGCACCAACTTCAGAAAGCTCTGATGATGAGATAAAAGAATTTTACAACGATCTGGACATGGCAGTGAAACAATGCAAACCATGGGAAGTAAACTTTGTGCTGGGTGATTAAAACGTGAAAGTAAGGACCGAACAAGACAATGAAGCTACAAGCAAGTATGGACTAGGTATCAGAAATATAAGAAGAGAGATGTTGATTGAGTGGGCAGAAAAGAATAAAATGATAATAGGAAATACTTGGTTTCAACAACACCCATGACTATGGACATGGAAAAGCCCAAATAACAACATACATAACCAGATAGATTACATTATGATCAACAGAAGATTCAGGAACTCACTAATATCTGTGAAAACAAGACCAAGCACAGACTGCAACAGTGACCACATCCCAGTTGTAGGAAAAGTGAAAATCAGGCTAAAGAGGTTAAAGGTACCAGCTAAAAACAAAGAACTAGATAGAGAGCTGTAATGGAAAGATAAGGCAATACATGAACAATACAGGACCATAGTACATAATAGGTATAATGCTATAGAGAAGATTGAAATGACTGATGAACAATAGAATATGCTTAAAGATTCTATTCAACAAAAATCTATCAAAATTCTACCTCCAAATAAACCACATGCTAAAGAGATGACAGAAGAAATTTTGCAATTAATAGATTAGAGAAGAAGTCTTAAGGAAGATAAGGATGAATACGACAAAATAAATAAAGAAATAAGACAAATGCAATAAACCTAAAGAGGAATTGCTAAATAAGAAATGTAATGAAATAGAGACACACCATCATGAAAACGCAATAGATATGTACAAACAAATAAAGGTGTTAACAAACAAAAGGGCATACCACAAGACTGGTTGCCTGAAGTCAAAGGAGGGGCATACAATAATGGACAGAGATGAAATAATGGCAAGATGGAGCGAATACATTAAAGAACTCTATGAGGACAATAGAAATGAAATAGATATACAAAATAATAATGAAGGGCCTCCCATATTAAAAGCAGAAGTGGAAGAAGTCATCAAACACATAAAGAACAACAAAGCACTAGGACCAGATAAAACACCAAGGAAGAATTGGAAGCTTTAGGACAGCTTGGCATAGAAATAATTACCAGATTGCTGAATGACATCTATAACAGTAACTATGTCCCATCAGACCTTTTGCAATCAGTTTTCATTGCCCTACCAAAGAAACAAGGTGCAGTTGAATGTGAAGACTATCGAACCATTAGTCTTATGAGCCATATAACCAAAATCCTGCTTCGCATTGTCATGAGAAGAGTCGGGGCAAAATAAAACCAGAAATCACAGAAGAACAGTGTGGCTTCGTCGAAGGAAAAGGCACAAGTAACGCCATATATATATATTGAGAACACTGATGGAAAGATCAATAGAAGTAAAGACGGACCTATATTTATGCTTCATAGACTACTGTAAAGCATTCGATAAAGTGAGACACACAGAAATTATAAGAATGCTGGAAGACATGAACATAGATGGGAAAGATCTGAAACTCATCAAAAACATATACTGGCAGCAATCAGCAACAATGAAGATTGAGAACCAAACAGGAGCATTCCAAGACATACAATTAGGAGTGAGACAAGGATGTGTTCTATCTCCTGACCTCTTTTCCTTGTACAGAGAAAACATAATGAGAAATATAGAGAGCATGCTAGGAATATCAATTATGACAGTTCTGATTGCTAAAAGTGAAGGGGTGCTACAGGCTCTTCTGGACATCATGGTTTGTGAAAGTCTTCTTCTTCTTCTTCTTCGTTCGCATTATCTGTCTATATCTGCAGTGCTGTCTCTTGGATAAATTTCACTGTTTTTTGTAACTCATGTATGGAACCGTAGAGCTTATCTTCTTTAGTGGTTTCACTGGGCCAGTAATTATTTCTCAGTGTCTCATAGTTGGTGCAGTTCTGGAGGATATGTTCCACAGTTTGGGGCACCTGGGCACATGTACATAGATTAGTAATACCAACCTTAAACTTTGTATACATATGACTTCGGAGTCGGCTGTGTCCTGTTCGGAGACGGAAGATGGTGACTTGTTCCTTTCTGTTTAGCATGTGATAGTCATCATGTGGTGGTGTTTGTGGCTTCCTGTAGGTTTTTATCATGCTTTTCTTCTGATTATAGGTGATTGGTATATCTGGTTGCTCCATTTCAGTGCCCTCTTTGGCCAGATGGTCAGCTTTCTCATTGCCTGGTATCCCACAGTGGGAGGGAATCCATTGCAAAGTGACTCCATGTTGTAAGCCAATTTTTGACAAGGCATCTTTAAGGTCTGGTAGTTTGTTGCACTGAAGAGCTTCCAATATTGATCTTGCATCTGTGAGAATTACTACAGGACATGTATCAATTCTGGAGTCTGATAGTTTTTCAACTGCAGCAATAATTGGCCTAACTTCTGCATCAAAGTTGTTGCAGTATTTACAAGTGGGTATGGAAATCTTGTCAATGGTGTTGTTTGGATATTCAATATATGCTCCTGCCCCTCCTATCTTTATGGCATTATGTGCAGATCCATCTGTATACACACGTATCCAGGTGTCACATGGATATTTGTCATCTAGAACACTAAGTGTGGCTGTTGATCTTACAAGACTGCTCTGCATCTCACCATTCTGCACACCTTTCACTTCAGTCTGAATAGTTATTTGTGTATAATCTGCTTCTTTCCATGGTGTATGCTCTGGTACAGATGATAATGGAGCGACTACAGTTGGAAGGTCAGGTATCAGCTTACGCATACGCTTGGCCTGATGAATGAAGCTGCTTCTTTTAAGCCGTCCTAATGCCAAGTTATTGAATCTCTCCTTCAGGGGATGGCTTACAGAGCTAAGGAATTTTTCTCCCATGGTCATGACCTTTGTGTCTCTACGTTCCTTTAGTGGTTGAACACCAACTATTTTCTGCATTTCTACTATTGGTGTAGACCTCATGGCACCTGTGATAATCCGTAGTGACTGATTTTGAACCTTGTCTAGATTATGCAGCGTAGTGTTTGATGCTGTGCACCAAGATGTTGAGCCATATTCTAAATGTGGTAGAATACTTTGCTGATATACATTCTGGAGGATTCTTTCACTAGCTCCCCATGTATTTCCACTCAATTTTCTTAATATGGCTAGTTTTCTTCTGACTTTTGCTTCTGCACTGTTGATGTGTTGCTTCCAGGTCAGTTTTGAGTCAAGAGTCACTCCTAAGTAAGTGGGTTGGTTGTCCATCCTTAAGGGTATTTCATTTACAAAGATCTTACCTGCTTTTTGTTTAGATGAGAGGGTGAACAGAGTGGTACTTGATTTCTCTGTGTTGATACTTACACACCATTTGTTTGTCCATGATGTCAAGATGTCTGCTGCTCTTTGGAGTCTCTGTGTAGCAACTGTTGCATATTCATCTGTACACCACATGACCAGATCATCTGCATACAGTGCCGCTTTGATTCCATAGGGAAGTTCCTTGACCAGGTCATTAATGAATACAAGGAATAGTGTAGGCGAAAGGACTCCTCCTTGTGGTACACCGTGTCGCAGAAGTACTTTCTGGCTTTTGTGTCCATCCATTACTACTCTAGCTCTTCTATTGTGTAAATAGGACTTTATCCAGTTGTACAGTCTTCCATTCACATTGCAGTTTCTTAGTTTCCACAGCAGACCTTTTTTCCATACTTTATCAAAGGTTTTCTTCAGGTCTATCCACGCTGCTAGTACAAGGTTTTTCTCTTGGAATGCAGTTTGTGAAAGTAAAAGTAAAGGTCTCAGCCTGAATAAAAAGAACACTAAAGTGATGGTCATCTCAAAGAAAAGAATACCACCAAAACGTAGCATTACCATCAATGGCACAGAACTGAAACAAGTTGATAGATTCAAGTACTTAGGAACAATTATCACAATGAAATAAAACACAGACATGCTCAAGCGAAGTCAGCAAAGTGGTTAGTGCACTGGTCACTCACAGCGAAGGTTGAAGGTTCGAATCCGGCCGGAGATACCCTAGTCACCCAGCTGTAGAAACAGGTTCCCGATTTCTTCTGGAGTTGGGGAAGGAAAGGCGGCCAGGCGTGATACTAACCATATCACCCTCTAGTGTGCTGACAGGTCAAGGAAAATATGGGCACTAACACCATATCCCTATGTGCCTCTAAGGCATGACAGGATTCACCTGTCATTCTTTTTGGGTCTGGGGGATGTCAGGGTCTTCCACTGCAAAGACTGGGCCTTAGTTTCGGGGGTGATACCCATAAAATCACATTTCATCACCAGTTATGATTGTTTCTAAAAAAGTTTTCATCCTTTTTGGCGCATTCAAGCAGGTCAAGAACATTCCTTCTTCTTCTTCTTCATTTGCATTGTCTGTCTATATCTGCAGTCCTGTCTCTTGGATAAATTTCACTGTTTTTTGTAATTCATGTATGAAGAACATTCCAAACAAGGACCTGTTTCTAGCCAGCTGAGATCACTTTTGGCACAAATTTAGATGAGACACATCTCATGCCCAAATCATTCGTAAGAATTGACTGAACTGAACCGAAACTAACACGTAAGTCTTCAGATAACTTGGCGGTTTTGCAGCACAGATGCGCGGACACTTTCAATACTTTCTTAAATTTTGCTGGTTGCAGGCCTCTCAGACCGTTCATCACTCTCAACACTTTCACGGTCATTTTTAAAATGTTTGTACCACTCATAAACTTGTGTACTGCTCATACAATCCTACCCTATAGACTAGCAGTAACTTTTAAGTATGTGTCTTTGCATGTTTCGCCAAGTTTTTGACAAAATCTGTTGCAAATTCCTTGATTCAGTTTTTTTTTTCCAACATGACAAATGCGACAAACAGATTCAGATATGTCAAAGCAAAGTACTACCATAAGCAAAGCAGACAAGCAATGGAGATGTGACTTATGCCGCGTGTGCAGTATATGCCAAGGTCCACCTGCATCTAACCTCTTCCGGTTGCGTCAATCAGTTCCAAAGTTATGCCCTCATTTCGAACACTTTTTTATCATACCTCGTAGTCTGTTTAGCTGCGCATTTAAAATGGCGAATAGGCCAAGACCACACTTCAATGGAGATATAACCAATGCAATCATCAACATATGAAAATTTGCTGCAGCCATTAACCTGACCACTCCCAATGCTATCCTGGTTTTTGTATTACACTGTTCAAATGTTGTGCAAAGGACAGGGATTGATCAAATGTGATCCACAGGTATCCCATGAAATGTGTTCTTGCCCCTGGCATTTCACAATCAGAACTTACGAAATATAGAAGAAAAATATAAAATTAGCTTTTTATTGTCTCCTACTAAGGAAGACAGTCACGATATATTTCTGTATCACACCAAATGTAACATTTTGTCTGGAAAACTGAAACCTTTTTAATGTCCGTAAGATATTCTTATTATATATATACTATATATTATATTATATAATAATGGATAGAAATGAAATAATGGCACAATGGTGCAAATACATTAAAGAACTCTATGAGGACAATAGAAATGAAATAGACATATGAAATAATAATGAAGGGCCTTCCATATTAAAAGCAGGAGTGGAAGAAACCATCAAACACATGAAGAACAACAAAGCACTAGGACCAAATAAAATCACCAAGGAAGAAATGGAAGCATTAGGAGAGCTTGGTATAGAAATAATTACCAGATTGCTGAATGACATCTATAACAGTAACTATGTCCCATCAGACCTTTTGCAATCAGTTTTCATTGCCATACCGAAGAAAAAAGGTGCAGTTGAATGTGAAGACCATCGAACTATTAGTCTTATGAGCTATATTACCAAAACCCTGCACAAAAAAGAACAAATATATCCATACTACAAGAACTTAATATTGAAGAAGGCTGGCTAGTAAAGAGGATTAAACAGAAAAAACTTAAATATTTTGGACACATTAAACGTCATGATAATCAAGAGACGACAGTCTTGGAAGGGTACATAATGGAAAAAGAAAGAGAGGAAGGCCAAGGAAAAGATAGCTGCAAGAAATCGTTGATAATCTGCAAATGGATGCATCAGCAGCAGGGCATCTTGGTTACAACCGAGAGGCCTACAGGAGTGCTATTAGGGAGGCAAAGTTCCACAAGGGACATGCAAATGACTGACTGATATAATCATTTATGTAAGGGCGTACAGCTTTTATCATGAAAATCCAGCACAACAAACATCACACTTTTAAAGTTTTACCTCCTATATGTATTCTATTATGTGAAAGGTTATTGCTTTTATGTTAAAATACAGCACCACAAACATCACACTTGTAAGGTTTCTCTCATGTGTGTTTTCTCTTATGCTAATGAATATGAATTTTTACTAAATAAAAAAATCACCACAAACATCACAGTTGTAAGGTTTCTCTCTTTTATGTATTCTTTTATTTGATTACTTATTACTTTTTCATGAAAATTCTGCACCACAGTCATCACATTTGTAAGACTTCTCTCAAGCATGTATACTCATATGTGACTGCATATCACTTGTTCGTGAATATCCTGCACCACAAACACCACACTTGTAAGGTTTCTCTCCTTCATGTATTCTTTTATGCAAATTCATACCGCTGTTTTGTGAAAATCCTTTACCACAAATATCACACTTGTATGGTTTCTCTCCCGTATGTATTCTTTTATGTGACTGCATATACCTTTTTCGTGAAAATACACCACCACAAATATCACACTTGTAAGGTTTCTCTCCTGTATGTGTTTTTTTATGTGACTGCATATTGATTTTTTTTGAAAATCCAACACCGCAAACATCACACATGTAAGGTTTCTCTCCCGTATGTATTCTTTTATGTGACTGCATACGAATTTTTACTGAAAATCGTTTACCACAAACATCACACCAGTAAGGTTTCTCTCCTGTATGTATTCTTTTATGTTTATGCATTTTGCTGTTTTCTGTAAATCTTGCATCACAAACATCACACTTGTAAGGTTTCTCTCCTGTATGTATTCTTTTATGTGACTGCATACTGCTTTTTCGTGAAAATGCACCACCACAAACATCACACTTGTAAGGTTTCTCTCCTGTATGTATTCTTTTATGTGACTGCATATCACTTTTTCGTGAAAATCCTGCACCACAATCATCACACTTGTAAGGTTTCTCTCCTGTATGTATTCTCTTATGTGACTGCATATCACTTTTTCGTGAAAATCCTGCACCACAAACATCACACTTGTAAGGTTTCTCACCTGTATGTATTATTTTATGTTTATGCACACTGCTGTTTTCTGTAAATCTTGCACCACAAACATCACACTTGTAAGGTTTCTCTCCTGTATGTATTCTCATATGTGACTTAATTTTGTACTTCTGTGAAAATCCTGCACCACAAAGGTCACACTTGTAAGGTTTTTCTCCTGCATGTATTCTTTTATGTGAGTGCATACTGCTTTTAAGTGAAAATCCTGCACCACAATCATCACACTTGTAACGTTTTTCTACTTCTTGTACAGCTTCATGATAACAAATTTTAATATTTACTGAAACTTCAGATTTATAAGGATTCTCTTCTCTCTGTCTTATTTCATGCCCATTTAGTGTAGACTCACTACCAGGAGTCACATTAGAAATATCACAATTGTAAGGCTTCTCAGTATCAGAAATATCTCTGTGTAATGCAACACTCAAGTCATCTACTTCCATATTTCTCTTACTCACTACAGCCTGAGTATTCTGACAACTAAATGAAGATGTGTTACTGGGCTTTTCATTATGTTCTTCATTTTGTAAAACAACATTGTCATCCTTCTGGGTCTCATGAAAGTTTATTAACCTCAGTGACTCCTTATCATCAGTCTGACATAATGGGCTATTTCCTTCTCTTGCTGTTTCTAGAAAACTATCATCTCCAGTTATTCTGTCTGTTTCTTCTGTTTTCACATTCACATCACAAGCCAGCATATTAGGGTGATCATGTTCATGTACAGTCATGTGACTAACAGCATGTGTCATCTTCACATCTCCATGACAGATATCAAGATCAGGGATAGAAAGTTTGCCCAACAAACCAGAGTGTGTACCTGAAGTGTGAAAGAAGAAAAATAGCAAATTAAACACTGCAAGGTCTCAAGACAACCTCTAAATAAGTTAGAAATTATCTTTATACAAGGGCTGATCAGAAAAAAAAGCTACATGTGCAACTATGTGAAAGAAACAATCTGCACATACAAAATGCACATGGAACATTAAAAAGAAAAGCACCCACAATTTTTCTACATAATCACCAAGGTGGCTGAGACATTTCTCTGACTGAAGGACCAACTTTTCCATCCCAACTCTGTAGAAATCATGCCCTGTTGATTTAATCTTGGATAACACATGCGGCACCCATCTGGCACAAACCTTTGTGTAGTACAACACATGCACCATGACATGTTTAACATAGTTCAGTCACAGCTGATGCAAAGTTATCCTTCAGTCCTGTTGAATCAGTTAGTTAACCCATGCTGCACTGACCTCTGCTGGCGATGAACTTCAACAACTGATGTTTCCAGTGTGTCTGCCTTCCACATCATCCCTGCCAGATTGATAAAGTGACACCATTTTGCCATGTTTTGTCTACTCAGAATGTTTTCACCATAAATCTCAATGAGCTGACAGAGAAATTCAGCTGCAGACACATTCTTAGCCCAAAAAAATCTTATCACATCTCTCACTTTAATGACAGACTATTTTTCCAGATGTCGCACCATTTTGAAATGTAACTACACATCTGCAGCTCATATCACATGGTTAAAACATTTACACTGACAACTAGTGCCACCTAGCAATTATCCAGGTCAAAAGTTATGAACATCAGTTAATGTGTCTTTAATTATGGCTCTCAAACTTCTGATCAGCCTACATAATTACAGATTTAAATGTGGACTCACAAGTCAAACTAGAACATCTTTCAAAAGATGAAAAACATCTTGTGAAATGCATCCCTGTTACTGAACATCAAAAACAAGAGTTCTAAAATGCCCTTTAAGCCTATTCTACTCTGTGGTAGACAATCAAAAGAAGAATGCAAAGATCAATAGAATCAACAGAGTTGTGGTTTTTTTTTAAAAGAATATTAAGAAAATCATGGACAGCTAAGACGTCAAACAGGATATGTCTAAGATAAAAAAAACAGATGGTGTTTTGCAGCATATTCCAAAGGTAAAATACTCGAGATCATGTCTAGAACTTACAACACTGCCTGTTACAGCATTAGGATGGAAACTGAAGATGTTACACAAGCCCTGAAATGGCTTATGCCTCAGGAAGTACAATGAAATACAATCATCAAGGACTCTCAAAGTCTATTAAATAGAACAATGCACTGTAAGAAGCAAGTAGTTGGACATAATATCCAAATCCAAAGCATCACATGGCTATACTGTCAGGGGCATTCAGGAGTTGCTGGCAACAAAAAAGCTGATCAATTACCAGCATAAACTAATCCACATGGAAACATCAAACTGGACAAATCCAAGATTCAGCTAAATAAAAACCTTCCTCAAAAGTTGATACCATGCATGCCTTAAGGTCATTTTGTCAGTACCACATGTGCATTCATCAGATGTGCCTAACTTGAGCCTGTTAAACCTGTTCTGAGTTCAAAGATCCTGACTTGTTCTCTGCTGAACTGGTAGTAGGCACCACTCTTCTGGTGTCCTGGATGTTCTTTTTTAACATTTGTTCTTGTATTTGATTTTTATTAATGTTCTGGCTTCATCCAATAATAGGCTTGTGTCAATCTGTCATGATTTATAATTTGCATAAAATTTAACTTCTGAATTCAAAAGATTAAGTTAATCTACCAAAAGTTTTATGATCTATTCTTTCAATGTATTTACTAACCATAATCTCACCTTTATCATCTTCACTAGTTGCAATTTCTTCTTTTTCTACTTTCAGCACTTTCAAGTAATCTCTCTGTACATCAGTCTCTTTACAATTGCAATCAGTTTTCTGAAACCATTGTTATACTCATGATATGCAGAAAAATAGTGTGAAATTAAATAGTTTAACATATTCCCACAACAAACCACTTCCTATCTAAGAATTATGTCATGCACATACATTTACTGCCACTCAAGAAAGAATGTTCAAGTAAAAACCTGGTCTTAGTTTCTCTGATAATAAAACTGAAGAAAATATTAATCTATATAAAACTTCTTCATAAAACAAAATGTTACAGTCAAGACATACAGGCTGTGTTCTCTCTCTCTCTCTCTCTCTCTCTCTCTCTCTCTCTCTTGTCCCTTCAGTGACAAAGACACATGGGACTGCTAGTAACATGAGAATTTGAATTTTTTCAGTTTTTAGCTATCTTCTTGACCATCTCCCATGTCAGACCTTTGTTTACCAGCATTATCTCTGTTGTACATCTTCATGTCTCTTTTGGTCATCTTATGTTTCTTTCACTCTGTGGAGTCCACATCAAAGCTGTCTGTGGTGAGGATTTGTCTGCCACTTTCATAATGTGGCCTATGCATTGCCACCTTCTTTCAATTCCTGATGAAAGTGGTATTATTTATAAAATATCATGTCTATGTGACTTCATGCCATATATTACCTCAGCACTGACAAGATAAAGAAGAGATCCATTCCTTGGGCACCCCTCATTTTTCTTCTGCTTTCATTCGTCACAACCTGTCACATAACAACCATCCACTCCATGCACCATATCTATTAGTTGCTATGCTACTGTACAATACTACATATATAGTAAAGACTGTACATATATATACATATGTGGTTAACGGTGCATTAATAGTACATATAAATTAGTACAATATATAGTTTCTTGCCAAGTTACACAGCACATAAACGTCAACAAAAATAAAAATAACTAACCTGATCTAATTCTGGTTTCATCTGTATTGTTCCTTCATACCAGTCCATTTCTTCACAAATTTTTTTGGTTCAATTTCTGTAAGAGAAAAATGTGAGCTATCATTCATTTTGTGAAGAAAGTTCACAGAATCAAGTAACTCTTTTTGTGAAGAAAGTTTACAAAGTCAATACATCTACTAGATTAAATGTAATAATACTGTACATTGCTCTGGTTCATTTTGTCTACTTCAAGATTTCAACCCAAAGTACCCTCAAGGTATGGATGCTTAAATTCAGCTTGTTGTTTGTCTTTGGCTAGAATAAAGTATCTGAGCTATTTTAAAAGAAACTTTTTAGAGATTTAATGTTGATAGCTCTCACAATATCATCTAAGACAGTGTGAAGACTTTTTTTAGAAAAAAAAAATCATTCCTTTTGTACCAGTCATATGTCTATTCTTTATGGTATAAGTTGGGAGGACTGTCTGGAGCCTGACCTAGGAACAATGTCCTCTTCAGAGTTTCACGCGGTCTGCTTCTTTTTCTTTGGTCTGTTGTGTTCCATTTTATAGCTTGCTTTGGGATTCACAATTATGTAGGTTTTTTTCCATTTTTATTTCTTAAATCTCATAAACGAACCAACAATAGAAGAAGTTTTATGAGCAATAAAGAATTCGAAAAATGGTTAATCACCAGGATGTGATGAGATAACAGCTGAATTTATTAAAGCAGGAGGAAAGGAGTGTGCAACAATCTATCATGCACTATGTAAAAAGATATGGCATTCAGGTATTTGGCCAAAAGAATGGAAAAGAACTGTATTCATACCACTGCCAAAAAAAGGGTAACCTGAAAGTATGCACAAACTACAGAACTGTTGCTCTGATTAGTCATGCCAGTAAAATTCTGTTAAAAATCATAATGGGTAGACTAAAATAGAAGAAGAAGTCAATATGGTCCAAGCTGGTTTCTGGCAAGGAAGAGGATCAAGAGATCATGTATTCAATCTAAGATTAATAATACAGAAATGAAGAGAGTTTAATGTGAATCTATAGTTATCCTTTATAGACTACTCGAAGGCATTTGATTGTGTACAACACCAGAAACTTTGGGAAATAATGGAAAAAATGGGATTTCCAACACATTTGATACAATTAACATCACTGCTGTATCTAGACCAACAAGCAGCAGTAAGAATAAATGGTGAAACAACAACTTGGTTTGACATAAAACAAGGGGTCCGTCAGGGGTGCATATTGTCACCCTAATTATTTCTTCTTCTTCTTCTTCGTTCACATACCCTAATTATTTAACTTGTATTCTGAAAATATAATGAGGAATGTTAGAGAAGAAGAATATTACGATGACATAACAATTGGAGGTTATGAAATACCAGAGATTAGATATGCTGATGACACAGTATTACTGTCCACAACACAAAACAGAATAGAAAAACTAATTATGTCAGTACGTAAGAACAGTGAAGAGCAGAACCTCTATCTTAATGCAAAGAAAACTAAATTGATGACAACTGACAAAATAAACAAGGCAACTGAAATATATATCAATGAGGAAAAACTGGAAGAAGTGGAGAGTTTTGAATATCTTGGATCACTACTAACTAATAATGGAGATACAATGAAGGAAATTAAAAGGTGGACATCTATCGCTCTTCATAAAGAAAAACAAATAAAGGATCTGTGGAGAGGAGCAGACAGAACCACAAAAATACGATTTTTAAGGGCATGCATATTTCCCATATCAACATATGCCTGTGAGACCTGGACACTTAACAAAACAGCTGAGAAACACATAAATGCCTTTGAATGTAAATGCTACAAATATATCTATACTACAAGAGCTTAATATTGAAGAAGGCTGGCTAGTAAAGAGGATTAAAGAGAGAAAACTTAAATATTTTAGACACATTAAATGTCATGATAATTTAGAGAAGACCGTATTGGAAGGATACATAATGGGAAAAAGAAAGAGAGGAAGACCAAGGTGAAGATGGCTGCAAGACATCGTTGATGATCTGCAAATGGATGCAGCAGCGGCAGGCCATCTTGCTCACAACCGAGAGGCCTACAGGAGTGCTGTTTGGGAGGCAAAGTTCCGCAAGAGACATGCAAATGAATGAATGAATGAACATCTCATAAATGTCAATTTTTCCTCTACCTTCATCCTATATTTTTTTCTAAGAATAAGATATAAGCTGAAATGTCACATGTATGCACATTAATGGATAAAGTTTGCTTAGAAAAGTATAATTTTATGGAGGGTATTAAAAATGTGACATTTTGATGTCCTCATTCCACTTCTTGATACACATGACAGGTCACATTCAGTGTTGTTTGTTAATAATTTTGTTGTTGTTATCAAGCAGGTCTGTGAACTAAACAACATCAACCCCAGTGAGGAAGGGGTAACTGGTCATCCAGAGTTCAAGGGCATCTTTGCTTGCATTGTCAGGTTTGACATGAGGAGCAGAGAGCAGAATCCATTCACTGTGAATACAGAGGCTAACAACCCATTAGTGAAAACTCCAGTGAAGCTGATGATGTTATTTACACAGATGGGTATCTTGTACGACATCAAATGAGTGCATGGGCATTCACAGCATGCTCAGCAGGCAGAGCGGTGCTTTCTGCTATGACTACAAGCAGCATGACAATGGTGGTGATGACAGCAACAAAAGAAATTGTATGGCTGGAGTCAAAAGACTAGCCCATATCTGCAATCTGAATAACTCAATGTGTATGATCCAAATGGTCGAGGCAGGCTCTGTATGCAAGGCAGTGGTTTGAGTCACTGGAGTGTAGCGATGATCCAAGCTATAAAACCTTTTTTTTAACAAAATTATTTTACGCGTTTTTTTTTCTCTGCTTTAAAAAAAATCAATACCCAAAGCATTGCTCTGTAACCATATTTAATCTAAAGACTCACATTTACTCAAACAACACTTCAACATGCCGGTCTTCCTTACTTTCTCCATTTGTTTTCGCATTTTTCACTCCTTTGTTATTCAATTTATTTATTTATTTTCTTCATTCGGAGCAAATCACACATTTTAGGCCAAAGATATACGTTTTATATAAAGATATACCTTTTACATATTAGAGTTAGTTTTCTAACACAAGATGAAGATTAGATTAGACGTAATTAATAGGTTCAATTTCAGACTTCTGGTGTCATTGCATTCAGGTCAGGCCCCATATATCCTCCGCCGCATGCCGCACCATCCATTCAACAGTGTGTTTGCTAATAGCTCCCATCAAGTGTTGGTTGTTTCGATGCGTCTTCTGCAGTATGGTTCAGACTTCCTGCCCAGGCATACTTATATTTTGACATCACAATCAGCTTATCAAGTGGAAGGCTGCCACTAGAGTATCTTTGGTGCATCCCAAGACCACTCTGAATGCCTAGTTCTACGAGGTGCGATTTTTTTAAAAAAAGTATCCGGACTGGACTTATTAAACACACACACTCACACAAAATAAATAAAACTATAAGAGTTTGCGATCTGTAATTGAATCACCTTCGAAATAGTCCCCTTCTGAAGCAACAGAGCCCGTGTAGTTAACGGGGCTCTGGTGAGAAAAGAACAGAACCACTGCCACCTTCCAGCATGTCGTAAGAGTCGAGTGAGTATGCTAGAGGGATAGGCCAACGATCTGTTCCGTGTTTTAAAAAAAAATGGAGCGTTACAGAAACATGGAGAGGAAAACCGGGAAACTTTGTCTTGGAAAAGGACGGGACTCTGATAACAGAGCGCATGACGTTATGCAGTCAAAACTGAAAAGAAGCTGCAAAACCGACATCCCAACTTAGTACCAGGACACCTTTTACCATTGATTGTTGGAATGTTAAAACAATATATGAAAGTGGAAAGGCTGTTATGATAGCGAGAGAAATGAATCGATATAATATAAAGATACTGGGGCTGGGCGAAACACACTGGACAGGAACAGGTAAGCTTAGACTAGGAAACAATCCTATTTTCAGGTCACCAAAACCAAGAATTCCATGCAAGAAAAAACAGATAGCCTGTCTTCACTGGCAAAAAAAATAGGACTTGAAATTAACAAGGACAAAACAAAAATAATGAAAATTCCCATCAATCAAAATGGAAAAATACACATAGAAGGGACGGATATTGAAGAAATCAATCAATTTGCATACCTTGGCAGCTACATAGACCAGGATGGTGACACTAGAAAGGAAGTTAGGATCAGAATTGCAAAAGCAGCATCAATCTTCAAGAATCTTGAGAACATATGGAATTCAAAAGTTATAAGCACAAAAACCAAGTTAAGACTATTCAATTCAAATGTAATATCCACCCTCATTTATACATGTGAAAGCTGGAAAACAACTAAAGAAATAGAAAAGAAATTAGACTCTTTTGAAAACAAATGCCTAAGGAAAATACTCGGCATCAAGTGGAATGAATTCAAGAACAATGCAGAGATAAGACAGATGACTGAACAACAACCAGTCTCATGGGTGATCAGGAAAAGGAGATGGACATATGTTGGTCACTTGATGAGAAGAAATGATCAGAGAATCCCAAAACAAGCTATCAAGTGGAACACAACAGGCCGAAGAAAAAGGGGCAGACCGCGTGAAACTCTGAAGAGGACATTATTAAGAGAGGCCAAGTTAACAGGCATAAAATCCTTTGATGAGGTTGAAAGACTCGCCGAAGACAGGAAAAATTGGCGAACTACTTTGCGAGCCCTATGTGACGTTTAACGGCACGGGAAGGATATTAGATATAAGATAAGAAAACCAAGATGCAACACATTCAGAGGGCGTGGCACTAATGCTGTTCCAGAGAGCAGTGATGAGCTGGGAGGCAATTAGCTCAAGGATAATTACAGCCTGCTTCTCAACAAAGAAGAAGGATATTAAGTTGAATATTATCTAGGTATACGCGCCAACAAACGATAGAGAAGAGATAGTAAAGGACGAATTTTACAATACATTGCAGGAAATCCTAGACCAACAAGGCAACAAACACATAACAGTTCTAATGGGGGACATCAATGCAAATGTAGGTAAGATCAATACAGGTTATGAGAAAATAATGGATCAAAATGGATTAGGAATAATGAACGAAAATTGAGAAAGGCTAGCAGATTTATGCGTACTCAAAAACCTTGTCATTGGAATAAGTATATTTCCACATAAAACTATACACAAAGCCACATGGGTATCACCAGATCATGTCACTAAGAACTAGATAGACTATATTTGTATCAGTAGAAGCTTTCGCAGAACATTGCAAGATGTCAGAATGCAACTAGGTGCAGATGTAACATCTGACCACCACCTACCGATAGCTAAACTGAGAATGAAACTGAAAAAGCACCACAAAACAGACTTCCTGCCTGTGAGTTCACCAATTCGTCTGTGCATGTTTTTGCTGTCTTTATTATGGGAGTTCTCTATTTGTCTGCACTGTTCATTTAACCACACTTCCTTTGCTTGTCTACATTTGCGTCTTATTTCTTACTAGCTGATTACCCGGCATTGCTCGGGAATTTATTAACTATTAATACTGCGGAGCGGATTTGAGATCTCCATGTTTCTCCCACGGACAATCTTATATTGCTTGCTCAAGGGGGAGGGGGGGGGGGTTTCACCTAAGAAATTATTTACTCTTGCTCCTGGGGGCGAAACTAAACATGTTGTATATAATCAAGTTTTGAGTTATATTAATATTATAATGAATTTCTAAATGTCTTTACTCTATAATGTGTAGACTGCCTCTGTGACTTGTTGATCATGATCGAGAATGCAAGTCTTACTGGAAATTGCAATCTCTTAAAGTTAAAAAGGAGATCTGTCAGAATGAGTGGTATCCGTGGGATAAAAACTGCTTCACCATCTCTTTGTCCTGATAAGATAGTCACTTCAACTACATTGAGCAGCATTCTCTTTACACGCAGCCTTGTGCCATTGCAAACTTTTGTCGGGTCGAGGTTCCGTAGTAAAATAATTAGAGATCTCATCATAATTTTCACCCCCTCTCACACCCCCCCCCCCCCATGCCCATGGGAGCTGAACTTGGATGTATACGGCATCGGGAGTGTCACTGCTCATCTCAACACCCCTGAAAACTATGGACTCGACACTAATATTGGCCGTTTTCACTTACTTTTACATGTCACCCCCACCCCACCCACCCCACTCTCACATCCCCTCCATGTCGATGGTGGCTGACTAAGAGACTATCATAATTATTTGGACTTGCCATCATCATCATCATCATCGCCTTTCACTCCCCTGAGAGCATAGGCCACGGATAAAGGCTCTCCAGTCATCCCTGTTCTTGGAATTATTATTATTAGGGTGCATGCGAAAGCTGGATATCAACTCAAGAAATAGACAAGAAATTAAACTCTTTTGAAAACATATGCTTCGGGAATATATGAGTACTTGGTATAAAATGGAACGAATTTAAGAACAATACAGAGATGAGACAAATGAGCTGTTTCATGGGCGATCAGAAGAAGAAAAAGGACATATGTAGGCCATGTGATGAGAAGAAATAATCAGAGAATCCCAAAACAAGCTATGAAGTGGAGCACAACAGCCCAAAGAAAAAGAGGTCGACGACATGAAACACTAAAGAGGACATTGCTAAGAGAAGCCAAATTAATAGGCATAAAATCCCTTGATGAGATTGAAAAACTCATAGAAAACAGGAAAACGTGGCAAACAACTATGCGAGCCCTATGTGACGTTTAACAGCATGGGAAGGATGTAAAATGTAAGAAGGTTCCCTTCCCAATGTATTCATATGTGTGTCTTAAGATAATTGTTTACAGAAAATCTTGCACCACAAACATCACGGCACATGAAGCTTCTGGCATGTGTGTATTCTTTTGTGTGATAGAAAAGTTAATTTCTGAGAAGAAATTCATTTTAGCCTGTCCAGCAAGTCTGTCTGCCACATCATTTCCATATGCTCCCGCGTGCCCTGAACAATAAAGCCACGCTAAGCTTGTCACAGCTGACTGACTTAACATTTTAAGCCATTCTTTCCAAAGCAAATTCTTCTCAGTCTTATGGAGCAATACTCTGTGAATCTGTCACAATGACACTATTAACCATATCATTAGCAACTAACCATGCCACAGTTTCCATTTGCATGCTTGGTGTGGTGACTTCAAAGGCTCCTGAACCTTGTGGCACAACTCTTCTTTTAATAAAAGTGTTCCTTTAAAGTTAGAGCAACTCTATCCTAACCTATAATAAGATGGGTAGACTTTCTGGAGACATTACACAGCAAAATGCATGAGTGGGATATTAGATCTACCATGCTATCACAAAAATTTTCTTCTGTCTGATAAATTGAAGACTTTTTATTGTCTGTAAGTCATTCTTGATAGGATAACCCAAACTTCAGACAACTAGAACGTCCTGGATTTATTTGTTCAAGAACTTGTTTGTTCTAGAAAGATATTTCAGGAGAGAGGGAAACAAATAGGAAAGATAGCATGAACTGAGTTCTAGGCTTTGGTTGAATGTAAGGTTTGCAGTAAAGATGTTGGCAGACAAGAGTGAAAGCAGAATCTAGAGTCTAAGTGCACATTGCGCTGCACACTAATTACTCAGTGGTACACCATTTGCACTGTGGGGAACAGTAAAATTCCATTATATTTTTACAAACTGCTGGAGCATTAGATTATATTCATAAGTCTCCTGGGACACTGGATAATATGTAATTTGAAATTTAAGAAAAAAGCGAACAGGATCGGCATCCAAGAAAGTATGCTACGGATTTAAAGAAGAATGGCTGCAGGAATTTACAGAAACTGACATGAAACTTCCTGGTAAGTAGTGTGATGTTTTAAGAGACATGTTTAACAACAGAAGTGGTGAAGTGGTTTCCACATTTTGCATACAAGTGAAAACTGGTAAATAAAAGCTAAAACTGGGCTACAGAAAAACTTCTGGATGAAGAGAAATTTCAAACTGCATGTGTCCGAAAAGAGCCACATTTCTGGTGTCCATATGTTACGAAATCTGCTTCAGTGCACATTATAAATCTTGTTGACAGAAACATGTGATTACACAGAAAATAAATTTGAAATGTTTGAATGAAAAGTAGCAAATTTGGATGAAATAAAAATTATAATTGACAATTTTCTCTTGGCAATTAAACTAAACATGTCTAAGTTGTCAATCATCATCATCATTCATTTGCATGTCTCTTGTGGAACTTTGTCTCCCTAACAGCACTCCTGTAGGCCTCTCAGTTGTGAGCAAGATGGCCTGCTGCTGATGCATCCATTTGCAGATCATCAACGATGTTTTGCAGCCATCTTTGCCTTGGTCTTCTTTCTCTTTCTTTTTCCCATTATGTACCCTTCCAAGACGGTCTTCTCTAGATTATCATGATGTTTAATGTGTCCAAAATATTTAAGTTTTCTCTCTTTAATCCTCTTTACTAGTCAGCCTTCTTCAATATTAAGTTCTTGTAGTATAGATATATTTGTTCTTTTTTGTGTCCATGATATCTAAAGAACTCTTCTGTAGCATTTACATTCAAAGGCATTTATGTATTTCTCAGCTGTTTTGTTAAGTGTCCAGGTCTCACAGGCATATGTTGCGATGGGAAAGATGCATGCCCTTAAAAATCGTATTTTTGTAATTCTGTCTGTTCCTCTCCACATATTCCTTAGTTGTTTTACTTTCTGAAGAGTGACAGATGTCCTCCTTTGAATTTCACTCTTTGTATCTCCATTATTAGTTAGTAGTGATCCAAGATATTCAAAACTCTCTACTTCTTCCAATTTTTCCTCATTGATACATATTTCAGCTGCCTTGTTTGTTTTATCAGTTGTCATCAGTTTAGTTTTCTTCATATTAAGATAGAGGTTTTGCTCTTCTTACGTACTGACATAATTAGTTATTCATCTCCTATTTGTGTTGTGGATAGTAATACTGTGTCTTCAGCATACTAATCTCCGGTATTTCATAACCTCCAATTGTTATGGCAACATAATATTCTTTGTCTACATTTTCTCTTCCTCATCATATTTTCAGTATACAAGTTAAATAAGTAAGGCGACAATATGTACCCCTGACAGACCCCTTGTTTTATGTCAAACCAAGTTGTTGTTTCACCATTTATTCTTACTGCTGCTTGTTGGTCTAGATACAGCAGTGATGTTAATTGTATCAAATATGTTGGAAATTTTTTCCATTATTTCCCAAAGTTTCTGGTGTTGTACACAATCAAATGACTTTGAGTAGTCTATAAAGGCTCAATATAGATTCACATTAAACTCTCTGTACTTCTCTATTAGAACTATTCTAAAGCAGGTGCAGAAGTTCAAACACCTTGAAGCAGTAATAACTTCAGGTGGGAAATGCAGAACAGAAATTAGGAACAGAATAGACCAAGCAAAGACTCCATTTTAGAGAATAAGAAACATATTATCCAACACATCCTTATCAATGAATGTTAGAAAACGAGTCCTAAAATGCTATATTGAGCCTGTCTTGTTATATGGAAATGAATCATGGACAATAGGCAGGTCTGCACAAAAATCATTGGAAGCAGCAGAAATGTGGTTTATTAGAAGAATGTTGCGAATCCCCTGGACAGCAAAAATAACTAATGAAGAATGTATGAGAAGAGCTGTAGAGACAACAAATCTTCTCAAAAACTAAGAGAGAGACAATGTACTTTCATAGGACATGCAATGAGAAATAGGGGCATTGAAAATGTTATAACAACAAGAAAAATAGAAGGAAGAAGATCAAGAGGAAGACCAAGAGCAATGATACTGGACAGTCTGACGGGATGGTGTGAGAGGAGATCACCAACTGAGCTGATGGCCTGCATGACGGATCGTGTACTCTGGAGAAGCATAATAGCCAACGCCAGTCGGCACGGCACCCGAGATGATGATGATGATGATGATTTCTCTATTATTAATCTTTATTGAGTCCTCTTAATCCTCTTTCTTGCCTGAATTCAGCTAGGACTTCTTCTATTTTCTTACGAAGTCTACCCATTATAATTTTAAACACAATTTTACTGGCATGACTAATCATCAGTGCAGGAGAATGATCATGTTTCTAAATGTATTTATATTCCAGGTCATCGGAGAAGAAAGAATTGTGCATTCGAACTGGTTTCCTTCATAAATTCAGTTGTAAAATCCTGAACATTTGGAGAGACTCAATATTTCTCTCTCTCTCTCTCTCTCTCTCTCACACACACACATACACACACACATACACACTCTCTCTCTCACACATACACACACACGCGCGCACACACACACACACACACACACACACTCACACACAGAGTTGATGAAAGTACTGACAGTTCTGTCAGCAAAATGTTCACTGTTTATGTCTAGTATAGAAAACTTCATGAATTATTATACCATACGATGTTTGGAAAGCAAAGAATAAAAACAAGAACAGTGATGACTGGAGAGTCTTTGTCCATGGCCTATGCTCCCAAGGGAGTAAAAGACGATTATGGCTGAAGCTGAGGACACAATAATGTCATTGTGCAATCTAGATGAGGTGTTTAAAGGTCTCTAGAAGTCATGACCCAGAGGGACCCCCCCCCCCCATTTCGAGTGTCAGGAGTTTAATAGGGCCGAAACACTTGTCTGGGGGGAGGTGCTTCTTCTGATGATCTGAAGGAGTTGTGTTGTTGTTCCGTTCTCTACAGTAGAGAATTTCCTGCGTACAGTGCATGGTGATGCCATTGACAATCGGGAAAGACCGATGGACAGTCGGGAAAGACCGATGGACACTGGGAAAGACCAGAATCCTCACTGGGAAAGCGTCCCTGAATTGGGCTGTCTGGGCCAGCAACCCTGTCGGCCATTATACTATCCATTCATACAAAGTCCAAAAAAGAAGAAATGCCCCAAGATTCATCGAAAGAGGTGGGGGGGGGGGAGAGAATATTGGATCCACATGTGACTATACGGAAACGATCACGCCCGCCCCAATTAATTCGAGTTCAGAACAGCGGATGGAGTATCCATGCATCTGTGGCAAGAAATTTAAACTCAATGTGGCATGAAGATACACAGAACGAAGAAGGGATGTGGTAGTTCCTTGGACAAACATCTGAAAGGGAAAAACCTTGAGCAAAAACTGGAAGCATTTGGTAACATCATATATCTTCACTGCCACAAAGAGTTTGTAACCAAACAGGCAAACAGAGAAAAAGTAACACCAAGAAAGTCCAGAAGACAGAGAAAAATAGAAGCAGAAAATGTTCAAGAAGGCACAGGAATCAAAAAACGGAAGGACTAAGACAAGTTTGACAGCATCTAAAATCCCAGCACAATGCCTTTTGCAGAGCTGAAAGACTATGTAAAAGGAAGAGGGAAACCAGATATGCAAGAGAAAAGTTCTACAAAGATCCCTTCGGGTTTGCCAAGCAGCTATTTGAACAGCCAAAATCAGGTAAGGATTGCTCGAGGAACATCTGAGCAAGACATACTCAGATAAAAATCAGCATACACCTCTCGAGCAGATGCTAGTGTGGCACTGTGCACCATGCAGAAAATTCAAATGCAGCCCACCAACCTTTCAAGAAGAAGAGAGCATCGTAGGAAAAGCTAAAGGAAAATCAGCACCAGGCCCAAACGGCGTCCCTTACATACTATACAAAAGATGCCTCGAAGCTCCATAAACTCCTACCAACAGCATGGACCAAGGGACTCATAAGTAAAGAATGGAAAAAGGCTAATGGAGTATACATCCCAAGGGAGCAGAATTCCCCTGAAATCAACCAGTTCAGACCGATCTCACTTCTGAATGTGGAAGGAAAGATACTCTTCTCTGTGATGGTAAGGAGACTAACAACATACCTAGTAGATAATGGTTACGTTGATACATCCGTGCAGAAGGGAGGAATTCCAGGTTCCCCAGGATGTCTCGTCTCGAGCATGCTTCAATGATTTGGGAAGCTAATCAGCAGGCAAGATCTGGAAAGCAAGATCTACAGGTAATATGGCTTGACCTAGCCAATGCGCATGGCTCAGTGTCACACCAGATGATATGGCTAGCACTAGACATGCATCATGTGCCAAAAGAAATCACGAAGATGCTGAAAATATACTTCACCTCATAAGATTTGGAACATCAGGATATATTACAAGATAGATTGAGCTCCAGGTTGGAATTGCAATGGGCTGTACAATATCTCCCATACTGTTCGTACTAGCAATATAAGTAATCTTGAAAGCAGCAGAAGGAGCAGCAGAAGGCCCAAGGTTCAGAAATGGATGTCAGATGCCACCACTAAAAGCATTCATGGATGACACAACAGTAATAACAACCAGTGAAGCACAGGCACGAAAGATATTAGATCTTTTGGATAGCCTTATCTTATGGTGCCGCATGAGCTTCAAGCCAAAGAAGTCTGTCACTCAGAAAGGGGAAACTGATAGAAAGATCGTACACAATGGCAGATCAAATAATCCCAACTGTAGGGGAAGAGCCAGTGAAGAGCCTTGGCAGAGTATATGATACTTCCATGAAAGACTCAAGCGCGGTGAAGCGGGCCATAGAAATGGCACAGAATGGACTGAACATCATAGACAAAAACAAACTACTGGGGAGGTTCAAAATATGGTGCCTCCAGTTCATGCTGATTCCAAAATTGATGTGGCCACCGCTCATTTACGAAGTAAGTGGCTCTAAGGACTGTTATTGCCGGAGGCATGCGTCTCAAATAGCCTCTGACAGTCGTCCAACTCCTGGCCTTCTCGTGGCAGAACTGTTTAAATTGACAGGAGAAAGGGCGAAGGCGTATATCTGACGCCTGAAAACCAGACGTTTCGAGTAGATGAGAGTCATGTTTGGTAGCTTATCTACCGCTGCTGGCGAGACTCTTCGAATGCTGCGCGTGAAGTGAAATTCCTCCCGGCCAATGAAGAAAATTAAGAAAAGCAATCAGGGTTGCCATGCGGCGGCGATATGAAAAGGTGATTGATTGATTGAGTGATAGAAAGGATCAAGTGAAACTTAATCGGTATGTCCAGTAGTCTCGCGGTGAGAGCTACTCACATCACGGCACCTCTGCACTAGAGGCCGGTTACGTCCGCTCTACACCCATACTGGTGAAATATGCCGAAACCGGCTTAAACCAAGGGTGAAACTTGATGGCTACTGAATTCACGGTACCTCCACTCTAGAGGTCTGTCACGTCCTAAACGCGCACATACTGGGATAATATGCCTAAACTAACTTAACCCAGAGGTGAAACTCACTATTGGCGAGGATTCGTCCTCCTGGACAAAAGCTTCATCCTGGTCACAACTAGGAAGGATAGCGGCCACGACCACAAAATGCTGAAGTCGGAGACACTGGACCCGTGCAGTCTAGATAGGGAACCACCTCTCACCCGGCGGGGATATATGCGTATCCTAATCACGCTGAGATTTTCTAGTGAGAAAGTCCAACACTGGACTGGATGGGCGGATTTACACAGGTATCCAAAAACACGTCGAGGTCTTCCGGTGAGAAAGTCCAACTCAAGGCTAGATGGGCAACGACCTCTCACCCAGCGGGGATATACTGATATCCAAAACACGTCGAGGTTTTCCGGTGAGAAGGTCAAACTCTGGCCTGGGTGGGCTACCACCTCTCACCCAACGAGGATGCACTGATATCCTAAACACGTCGAGATCTTCCGGTGAGAAAGTCCAACTCTAGACTAAACTGGTGCAACGAAAACAACGGTGTCACGCAATCCCGCTTCTGAGACCCACCAAGAATACAGGCTCAAGCCCTGCGATACTCTGAACCTCTTGTGATCCTCTCGGGGATCTTATGTGGTCCTCTCGGGGACCACACGGGACCACAGGACCTATCGAAGACCACGGAGGATCACGGGGCGATCTTGGTGGTAGAAGCGAACGAAGAAGAAGACGAAGTAAGTACCAGCACAGTAGAGGCAGTCGAAAGAAAGATAAATAAATCTGTAAGAAAGTGGCTGGGCGTACCACCAGGATTAACTGACGTAGCACTGTACTGCAAGAAGAGCAAACTGCAGCTACTATTCAAATCTGTGGTCGAAAAATACAAGGTAGGAAAGACAAGGCTTGCAATGATGCTAAAAGAATCTACAAATGCAGTAGTACGAGAAGTGCAGCCAACACCAGTCAAATTGTGGTCAAGGCCTCTTGTAAGGATATGATCATCAGCGAAGTAAGGAATTCAGATGATGACAAGCGGGTCCAGAAGCCAGTCCAACAGACACAGCAAGGTCAGTGGACAACATGGGAGGAAGTCCTGCAGAGATCACTAACATGAGGAAGTCCTGCAGAGATCACTAACATGAGAGGAAGTCCTGCAGAGATCACTAACATGGGAGGAAGTCCTGCAGAGATCACTAACATGAGAGGAAGTCCTGCAGAGATCACTAACATGAGAGGAAGTCCTGCAGAGATCACTAACATGAGAGGAAGTCCTGCAGAGATCACTAACATGAGAGGAAGTCCTGCAGAGATCACTAACATGAGAGGAAGTCCTGCAGAGATCACTAACATGGGAGGAAGTCCTGCAGAGATCACTAACATGAGAGGAAGTCCTGCAGAGATCACTAACATGAGAGGAAGTCCTGCAGAGATCACTAACATGAGAGGAATCCTGCAGAGATCACTAACATGAGAGGAAGTCCTGCAGAGATCACTAACATGGAGAAATTCCTGCAGAGATCACTAACATGGGAGAAATTCCTGCAGAGATCACTAACATGGGAAGAAGTCCTGCAGAGATCACTAACATGGGAAGAAGTCCTGCAGAGATCACTAACATGGGAGGAAGTCCTGCAGAGATCACTAACATGAGAGGAAGTCCTGCAGAGATCACTAACATGAGAGGAAGTCCTGCAGAGATCACTAACATGGGAGAAATTCCTGCAGAGATCATTAACATGGGAGAAATTCCTGCAGAGATCACTAACATGAGAGGAAGTCCTGCAGAGATCACTAACATGAGAGGAAGTCCTGCAGAGATCACTAACATGAGAGGAAGTCCTGCAGAGATCACTAACATGAGAGGAAGTCCTACAGAGATCACTAACATGGGAGGAAGTCCTGCAGAGATCACTAACATGAGAGGAAGTCCTGCAGAGATCACTAACATGAGAGGAAGTCCTGCAGAGATCACTAACATGGGAGAAATTCCTGCAGAGATCACTAACATGGGAGAAATTCCTGCAGAGATCACTAACATGGGAGAAATTCCTGCAGAGATCACTAACATGGGAAGAAGTCCTGCAGAGATCACTAACATGGGAGGAAGTCCTGCAGAGATCACTAACATGAGAGGAAGTCCTGCAGAGATCACTAACATGAGAGGAAGTCCTGCAGAGATCACTAACATGGGAGAAATTCCTGCAGAGATCATTAACATGGGAGAAATTCCTGCAGAGATCACTAACATGAGAGGAAGTCCTGCAGAGATCACTAACATGAGAGGAAGTCCTGCAGAGATCACTAACATGAGAGGAAGTCCTGCAGAGATCACTAACATGAGAGGAAGTCCTACAGAGATCACTAACATGGGAGGAAGTCCTGCAGAGATCACTAACATGAGAGGAAGTCCTGCAGAGATCACTAACATGAGAGGAAGTCCTGCAGAGATCACTAACATGGGAGAAATTCCTGCAGAGATCACTAACATGGGAGAAATTCCTGCAGAGATCACTAACATGGGAGAAATTCCTGCAGAGATCACTAACATGGGAAGAAGCCCTGCAGAGATCACTAACATGGGAGGAAGTCCTACAGAGATCACTAACATGAGAGGAAGTCCTGCAGAGATCACTAACATGAGAGGAAGTCCTGCAGAGATCACTAACATGGGAGAAATTCCTGCAGAGATCACTAACATGGGAGAAATTCCTGCAGAGATCACTAACATGGGAGAAATTCCTGCAGAGATCACTAACATGGGAGGAAGTCCTGCAGAGATCACTAACATGAGAGGAAGTCCTGCAGAGATCACTAACATGAGAGGAAGTCCTGCAGAGATCACTAACATGGGAGAAATTCCTGCAGAGATCACTAACATGTTAGAAATTCCTGCAGAGATCACTAACATGGGAGAAATTCCTGCATAGATCACTAACATGGGAGGAAGTCCTGCAGAGATCACTAACATGGGAGGAAGTCCTGCAGAGATCACTAACATGAGAGGAAGTCCTGCAGAGATCACTAACATGGGAGGAAGTCCTGCAGAGATCACTAACATGGAAGGAAGTCCTGCAGAGATCACTAACATGGAATGACATCTGGAAAATGGCACCCTTGAGACTCATCTTCATCATCAGAGCTACTTATGACCTTCTGCCTACAGGCTCCAACTTATACAAATGGGGTTTATCAGAAAACACAAAGTGCCCTCTCTGCAACGAAAGGCAAACATTGGAACATGTGCTGTCAGCATGCAGAGTATCATTAGGTCAAGGACGCTACACCTGGCGGCACAACAGAGTGCTGCAGGAACTAGTAGCCGTTGTAGACAGGGGAAAAGATAAAGCAAATAACAGAAAAAAAAGTTGAGGTCACACCTAAATACTTCATAGGCGCTGGTACGACATTGAATATTGAAATCAGGGTTACCATCACTGCTAGATGGTGGAAATGACTGGGATGTGATAGCGGATCTACCAGGAAGAAGAGAATACCCGATTGCCATTAAGAACACAGGAATGCATCCGGACATTGTAGTGTACTCCATAGAAAAACAGGAACTAATAATGATCGAGCTTACGGTTCCGTACGAAACAAGAATAGAAGAGCAGCATCTATTCAAATGTGAGAAGTACAATGACCTGGTAAAAAAACTGAGGCAGGGGGTAAGAGTCAGGGCAAAAGTGATAGCTGTAGAAGTGGGAGCGAGAGGATTCGTATGAACATCAGCATACGACCTATGTAACCAACTGGGCATAAAGGGACAAGCAAGACCAATGGCATTGAAAAGCCTTTCAGAAACAGCAGAAAAGGCTTCATGCTGGCTGTGGAATATGCGAAACAAGCATTGAGAACATAAATAATTTCGTTTGCCGCGGCCAGTGCTAGTCCTCAGTGTCTAAATCGCTAAAGACGCACTTCAAAAGTGCAGTGCCAACTCAATCCCGGGACAAAAAAAAAAAAGGCAATAACTCACAAGACCTCTGGGAGTCATGACCTAGAAGGGACCACCCCCCCCCCCCTTAGAGTGTCAGGAGTTTAATAGGGCCGAAACACTTGTCTGGGGTGGGGGGGGGGGTACTTCCTCTGATGATCTGAAGGAGTTGTGTTGTTGTTTCTCTCTCTACAGTAGAGAGTTTCCTGTATACGATGATTGGTTATAGGTACAGGACCGACCTCAGCTAAAAATATTAGAAGGGCCGCGAATGTCAAGATTAGGCAAAGGAGGCAGCTGAACTTTGTGTTCAAGATCTCATCCAGTGTCACTGTGGGTCTTCAGACACGGTAATTTATACAGATGGCTGAGGTACTCTGAGCAGCGGAGTGACTGGGATTTTGTTGTCTACCGAAATGGAAGAATAGTGGCATAGGGTTCTGGAGCCTTTGAAGTCATCAAACCAAGCATGCGAATGGAATTTGGGGCTATGTCGGAGTCAGTGGAGTGCCTAGTGACACACACCACCGGACAAGTCACACCTTACAATTTACAGCTAATTACTCTTTTTAATTTTTTTTTTCTTTTCAGTAGTATTCATGTGAGTCTATACTTTATCTCCCCTCTCTATTTCTTCGTCCTGTATGTTTTTGTATGATTAAGGCTCACGCCGAAACGTCACAACTTTGTAGTTGTTAAGCTGTTCCTACATTTTTCCTAGTTTATACATTCCACCTAGTTGTCCATAATGTGGTTAATGATGTCACTGTGACAGATTCATAGTGCGTGCTTCGTAAGACTGAGAAGAAATTGCTTCGAAAAGAATAGGTTCATTTGTTAAGCTACTGATGAGCCTCACGTGCCTTTACTGTTCAGGGCATGCGGAATTACAATGCAATGAAGTGGTAGACAGGCTTGCTTGATACGCTAAAATGAATGACAGGCTGAGAATGGACAAGGGTGACCATACTAAAGCCTTTGAAAAAAAAAGCGGGAAAATGAAGAGCGGGAATGGAAGAACAATGTAGTTGAGAAGAGATTGCTGGAACTAGGACAAATTAAAGGTGCTGGCAGAAAATTCGAACTGCGTGGCAAAAAAAAAACAAAAAACGCATCGTAAACAACCTACACTTGACGGAAACTATTAGCAAACAAATTCTTGGATGGATGCTGCGGCATGCGACGGAGCATATATGGGGCTGAATTTAAACCTATGAATCTACTAATTATGTGATCTAATTTTCATCTTGTGTTATAAAATTAACTGCTACGTACAGGTTTGCTAAATGGTGTATCATTGGCCTAAAGATGTGTGATTTGTTCCAAATGAAGAAAACAACCATAAATAATAATAATAATAATAATAATAATAATAATAATAATAATAAAATAGTGAAAAATGCGAAAACAAATAGAGAAAGCAAGGAAGACCGGCATGTTGTAAAACTGCCTGGTGACTGTATCAAGGCAACATTTGAGTAAATGTGAGTTTTTGCATATATGTATATTTCAGTATCTGTGGAGAGGAACAGACAGAACTACACAAATAAGATTTTAAGGGCATGGATCGCTCTCATCGCAAAATATGCCTGTGAGACCTGGACACTTAACAAAACAGATGAGAAACACATAAATGCCTTTGAATGTAAATACTACAGAAGAGTTCTTCAAATATCACGGACACAATATATATATATTACAAGAACTTAATATTGAAGAAGGCTAGCTAGTAATTCAATTCAAGTGGCGTAGGCGATCATTTCTCTCCACAATTCCCTGTCTTTAGACTTGATTATGAGATCCTCCAGACTTTCTTCCTGCCACAATGACAGCCCATCTAGTAACTTCTCTCTTTGTCTTCCTCTGTCTCTTCTTCCTTCAATTTCTCAAGTTGCCACAGTGTGTTCCAGTTTTCCTCTTCTCAGGAAATGTCCTATAAATCTCGCTTGTCTGCCTCAGATCTTTGTTGTAATTTGCTTTTTAACTCCAGGCTCTCTTAAGATTTCTTCATTGGTTTTCTTGGCTGTCCATGGTACCTTCAACATCCTTCTTATAAACCACATTTCCATGACCTCCATTTCTCAATCCAAGCTAGTAAAGAGAATTAAACAGAGAAAACTTAAATATTTTGGACACATTAAACGTCATGATAATCTAGAAAAGACAGTCTTGGAAGGGTACGTAATGGGAAAAAGAAAGAGAGAAAGACCAAGGCGAAAATGGTTGCAACTCATTGTTGATGTCTGCAAATGGATGCATCAGCAGCAGGGCATCTTGCTTACAACTGAGAGGCCTACAGGAGTGCTGTTAGGGAGGCAAAGTTCCGCAAGGGACATGCAAATGAATGAATGATATATTTCAACCATAGATATAGCATTCTCCATCCCTGTTCAATTAAAAAAAAAGTGTAAAGTTATTCTGTTTAATAAAATTCTAAACGAATAACACTGAACGTGATGTACAATGTGTCTCAAGAAGTGAAATAAGGACATCAAAATGTCATATTTTTATCTCCTACCATAAAATTAGACTATCTAACAAGTATAAATAACATTATTCATTAATCTGCACAGTGTATGCCCTATCCATCTCCAACATCTTTTCATTATTTCTTTCAATGTGGGTTGATCCATTTTCTGAAGAGCTGTTCTTCATTGTTGATGTTATCTTCTTTTAGCAAGTGTTAACAAAGGTCTGCAGTCTCTTTGTACTTTTGACTGATGCTGTCCATGTTTCTCATCCATACAACAGAAATAATTTGACATGTATGAGATATAACAAATAAAAGTGGAAAAAAAGCATAGTTGTGACATGAATAGAATTGTATCTGAGCACGTGAAACCTTGCAGCTGCATGCTTGTTAATGAATAAAGTTGCTCTTACTTTTTTATTTTTGTTCCCAACTCTACTGTTATATGCAGATGACATTGTTCTGATAGCAGAATGTGAAAACAATTTGCATAAACTCATGAACAAGATTAATGAAGAGAGCGATAAAAGAGGCCTAGAGCTAAACAGCAACAAGTGAGAAACAGTGGTAATATTGAAAGGAATAAATTTATCAAAGTTATACATCCTTTCAAACAGGAAAACATTGACACAAGTAAATAAATTCAGTTACCATGGAACAACAACAACAGCTGATGGTAAGAGCACAAATGAAATAAAACCACAAATAAGTAAGGCAAAGGGAGCTTTTTTATGACATGCATTTATGACACAAATGAGAAAATGACTCTAAAGGTATTATAGTGATATAGAGAAGAAATATTGCTATAGGGTCGTGAAACTTTGAAAGTCAATTAAAAATTTGACAGAAATAAACTGGAAGCAACAGAGATGTAGTTTTGGAGAAAGATGCAACCCCAGGACAGACAGAAAAACAAACAAAGATCTTTGAAGAAGTTTTAGAACAATGAAAACTGTTTAAAATGACAAGAAAAAGAGTCAAAACTTCATGGACATGTCATGAGAAGAGAGAATTGGGAGAACCTAGTAAAGACTGGAACATTCAAGGGAAAAAGGAAGAGAGGAAGCCAAAGAGATAAATGTCTCAGTGGACTGACCAAATGATGTGAAAAAGAGAAGCAAATGAAGTAATAAAAAAAACCAAGGACTGCACAAGATGAAGAAACATTAACACTGATTATTAGAATTTTTTCATCATCACCCCCACTATCCAGAAAATAGTCCTTTGGAAAGCCTTCAACCATATCCAGAAAATGAACAACTGCCAGCCAAGAGGCAATCAGAACAAATCCTGTGACTTCATCTGACAGAGTGAAATTGGTTCTTACTTTCCACCTCCAAGGCCATATGGGTCAGAAAATTCCCTGTCACCATCTGTCACTGCTACAGCTCAACTCTGACACTCACAACCTCTCTTATTCCTCCCCCCAATTAGCCTACAAAACAGGAAGCAAATCTGAAAGACAACCTCGTCCATAGTCACCCTAATTGAAGTCCTGAATTTGTCGGTACTAGAAAATGTAACCACCCACACTGTCACCTGCTATTTGGTCTGGGAAATGAAATTAATTACTTTTCTCAAGACTATCCTCATACTCCATGAGGGATTTACATGTGACTCCCACAACATATTATGTATATGCAATTGTGTGCAAAAAGTGTAGGATATATTTTGGAGAGACTGGTCTCAGATTGGATGACTACATGCAGAAACATCTTTATGACATCTTCCAGCTTCTAAGTCAGTCACTAATCATTTCAGTGGCATCAATCACAAATGCAGATCTGGTTTTCTAGTAACAGCCTCTAATGACAGAAGGTGCCTGGTGCTTGAGAATCGCCACATTAAAGATATTCTGGAACCACATGGCTTGAACTTGAATTTCAGCTACATTTAACATTCCTTTTCACCCAAATCATATTCCCTCTCTACAAAGTTTTACTCTTTGCTCACCTATAACCTCAATTCCAGAACCCTCTCATGGCACTAAATTACAAGCTCTCTACTCCAACCACGTAAGTCTATTCTATCCACTCTTTTCTCAGCCTGATCACCATTGTATCCCTCTTTCTCTTTGCCTTCCACTTTCCCCGCACTTGGACACAGCTCATTACCAGCTACAGCAAACTGTTTTCTAGGTTTTTTGTTTTTTTTTCAACTTCCTATTTGTCACACATTATTCATGTGAAAGAACCACAAAAACAAGATTTTTAAAGGCATGCATCTTTCCCATCGCAACATATGCCCGTGAGACCTGGACACTTAACAAAACAGATGAGAAACACATAAATGCTTTTGAATGTAAATGCTACAGAAGAGTTCTTCGGGTGTCGTGGACGCAGGGAAGAACAAATTTATCCATCTACAAGAGCTTAATATTGAAGAAGGCTGGCTAGTAAAGAGGATTAAAGAGATAAAACTTAAATATTATGGACATATTAAACATCATGATAATCTAGAGAAGACTGTCTTGGAATGGACATAATGGGAAAAAGAAAGAGAGGAAGACCAAAGCGAAGATGGCTGCAGGACATCGTTGATGATTTGCAAATGGATGCACAGCATAGGCCATCTTGCTCACAACTGAGAGGCCTACAGGAGAGCTGTTAGGGAGGCAAAGTTCCGTAAGGGGCATGCAAATGTCTGACTGACTGACACAGAAGCTATTTGTGATTGCTAAAGCTATTCAACATGGCGCATAATAATAATTTGTATATACAAGGGCTGATCGGACAAAATGGTTATATGTACAGCTGTGCAAAAGAAACCGTCTGCAAATAAAAAAATAGACATGGATTGTTAAAAAGATATGCACATGCCATTTTCCAACAATCTCCAAGTTGATTAAGACATTTGTGTGACCACAGGAGCAACTTTTCCCTCAATTCTGCAGAAGTTATGCCCCTGCTGATTTACCTCGGATAAAGTATATGGCACATTGGGCACAAACCTTTATGTAGTGCAATGCATCTACCATGAAGGTTGAACACTGCTATAGCTCAGTCCCGGTTGGGATGCAGTATGACACAAAGTTATCCTTCCATCCAGTTGAATTAGTTCATCAACATGTGCTGTGTTGACCTATGTGTTGTTGAACTTTGACACTTAATGTTTCCAGTTTGTCTGCCTTCCACATCATCCCTACCAGATTGGAACAAATAACGCCATTTTGCCACGCTGCTGGCGAGATTCTTCAGCTGCCGTGCGTGGAGCGGTGCTCCTCCCGGCCAATGAAGAAAGGTGCAAATGGGGTTGCCGCGCGGCACCACTGCGGAAAAGATGGTAGAAAGGATAAAGCGAAGCAGACAGTCAAATCACGGCACCTCTGGTCTTGAGGTCGGCCATGTCCTAAGTGCACTCATATCTGGTGAAATACCTGAGTCGGCTTAACCCAGAGGTTAAGACACTGCTGGCGAGACTCTTCGGTTGCTGCGTATGGAGTGAAGCTCCTCCCGGGCAAGGAAAGAAACTGCGAAAAGAAGTAAGGGTTGCTGTGTGGCACCGATGTGAAAAGGTGAAGGAAAGGATAAAGTGAAGTTTAATCGGTATGTCCAATAGTATCGCTGTGAGAGCTACACATACCACGGCACCTCTGCTCTAGAGGCCAGCCACGTCCGAAATACACCTACACTAGTGAAATATGCCTAAACCGGCATACACCAGGGGCAAAACTTAATGGCTAGGCATGTCACGCCACCTCCGTTCTAGAGGTCGGTCACGCCCGATATATACCCATACTGGTGAAATATGCCTAAGCCGGCTTACACCAGGGGTGAAACTTGAAGGCTACGCATGTCACGGTATCTCTGCTCTAGAGGTCGGTCACGTCCCAAACACGCCCATTCTGGGATAATATGCCTAAACCGGCTCAACCCAGGGGTGGAAGTTACTATTGGCGAGGATTCATCCTGGTCACAACTAGGAAGGGTAGTGGCCACGACGACAAAATGCTGAAGTTGGAGACACTGGACCAGGGCAGTCTAGATAGGCAACTACCTCTCAGCCGGCGGGGATGTATGCGTATCCTAATCACGCTGAGGTTTTCTGGTGAGAAAGTCCAACACTGGACTGGATGGGCAACCACCTCTCACCTGGCGGTGATACATGGGTATCTCAAAACACGTCGAGGTTTTCCGGTGAGAAGGTCAAACTCTGGCCTGGGTGGGCTACCACCTCTCACCCAGCGGGGATGCACTGATATCCTAAACATGTCGAGGTCTTCCAGTGAGAAAGTCCAACTCTCTTTCTCTGGATAAATATCAATGTTGCAATCTTGTGCAAACATGCAAGCAAAGTGATCTTCTACCTGCTTACCTGTAAGAGTTTTCCCATCCTCTATTAGTGTAATCTTTGTACTTCTTCCAGTGCTGTCATCATTTAACTGATTAGTTTCCACAGTTTTCTTCCATCCTTTTTCAAAGTTTCTTATCTTATATCCTTCCCATGCCATTAAACGTCACATAGGGCTCGCGAGGTAGTTCGCCAATTTTTCCTGTCTTCGGCGAGTCTTTTAACCTCATCAAAGGATTTTATGCCTGTTAATTTGGCCTCTCTTAATAATGTCCTCTTCAGAGTTTCACGCGTTCTGCCCCTTTTTCTTTGGCCTGTTGTGTTCTACTTGATAGCTTGTTTTGGGATTCTCTGATCATTTCTTCTCATCAAGTGACCAACATCTCCTTTTCCTGATCACCCATGAGGCTGGTTGTTGTTCTGTCATCTGTCTTATATCTGCATTGTTCTTGAATTCGCTCCACTTGATGCTGAGTATTTTCCTTATGCATTTGTTTTCAAAAGAGTCTAATTTCTTGTCTATTTCTTTAGTTGTTTTCCAGCTTTCACATGCATAAATGAGGGTTGATATTACATTTGAAGTGAATAGTCTTAACTTGGTTTTTGTGCTTATAACTTTTGAATTCCATATGTTCTCAAGATTCTTGAAGATTGATGCTGCTTTTGCAATTCTGATCCTAACTTCCTTTCTAGTTTCACCATCCTGGTCTATGTAGCTGCCAAGGTATGCAAATTGATTGACATCTTCAATATCTGTCCCTTCTATGTGTATTTTTCCATTTTGATTGAGAGGAATTTTTGTTATTTTTGTTTTGTCCTTGTTAATTTAAAGTCCTATTTTGCTAGCCAGTGAAGACAGGCTATCTGTTTTTTCTTGCATGGAATTCACATTATTACTGATAAGAGTTATGTCATCAGCAAAATCAAGGTCTTCTAGTTGGGTTCCATGTACCCAGCCAATACCTGTGTTACCTGTGCAGCATTTTTTCATTATGAAGTCTATTGTAATCCCAAAAAGTAAAGGAGACAGTATACATCCTTGTTTCACGCCTGTTTCAATCTGGAACCATTCAATCATCCCTTCTTCTGTCTTGACTGCACAACCATATCCATTGTATAAGTCCTTAATGATGTTGACAATTTTAGATGGTATTCCATATAGACATAAAATTCTCCATAATGAAACTCTGTGTATGCTATCAAAAGCCTTTTTAAAATCTATGAAGTTCAGTATTAATGGTTTCTGCTTTTCAATATGTTCTTCAAGTATTATTCTTAGAGTAAAGATCTGGTCGAGACAGCTTCTCCCTTTTCGAAATCCTGCTTGTTCTTCTCTCATTGCAGTATCCACTATATCTTTGATTTCAAAGTTTAGGGACTCTGTTTTCTCTCTCCAATTTTCCCATCTGGCTTGCAGCTTGGCTGTCTGAAATTTGGCCTTAGAATGTTGGTAATTATTGTGGTGTTCTTGGCACGGTCTATTTTCTGCTCTCTTTTGAGTTTTTTCCACGTCATCATGGAATTTTCCCAGCTCACTAGACCATTATGGTTTATAGTCCCTACAAGCTTCTCTGGGAATGGTTTCATGGGCAGCCTGAATTCCTTCACTACACTGTTAATATCCTTACCTTCTACGGACAGCTGTCCCACCAGGATACCTGTACGATGTCTGTACATTGTCTTGGTCAGTTTGCTTTTCTATAGTTCCATCTGAGGAGAAGGCTACTAGTGTTAAAGAGTTCATTTTCTATTGTCAGGAAGACCGGTCGATAGTTGCTACCTCCAAGTTGTTTTCCAACTTCGTGAGTAATGTTCCACTTCAGGTCTGGGGAGTGGAATGCCAGATCTGGTGTTGAGGTTGTATGCCAAGCCCTTGAGTAAAATGTTGGGGGATCCATTGGCTGGTTGATCAAGAGAAGTCCATTATCATCCTGCCACCTCTCAACTTCCTCTTCTCTCTTGTCTATGTGGTCATAGCCCCAGCTCTGGGAATGGCTGTTAAAATCTCCACAGACCATCAGTCTCTCTTTATGTGGGATTGTTTCTAGAGCAAGTAGGCAGTCATTAGGACAGTAATAGTTAAGGAGATGGATGTCTGTATTACTGGTTTTTAGATGGATCATCTGGTATTCTGCTCCTTCCATGTACACTCCCACCTGACATGTGCTGATGTTATTCTTAACAAGTGTGAGTACTCCTCCTTTTCTTCTGTCCTGTCGGTCTGATCTAAAACACTGGTAGCCTCTGATTTTAAAGGCGGCAACTTTGGTTAATTGTGTATCCTGTATGCAGCATATACTTACCTGCTCCGCAAAGAGTATGTTCTCTAGTTCCACTTTTTTACTATAGCTATCTCTAACACTGCTGACACTCTCAGCATTCCACTGTATTATTTTAAGTTCTTGCTTTGTGGCAGTTTTCTGCTGTTGTATTTTTTGGCCAGTAGCTCTACTCTCATGTCTCCTGGCTCCACAAGACGAACTGAGAGGACCTCCAGTAGCACTGGGCAGACCCTTTCGAGGCAGGGGGCCCAGTACTGCACCTGTCTGGTTAGTCTTCACAGAGTGAGCATCATGTTTAAAAACTGCAGGGAGAGACATTTCATTAGCGATAAAGGTGGTACCCCGATTTTTGCGATACGCCTTTTGGCTGAGTACCTCTGACTTCAGCACCTTTCCTTTCTAAGGCAGACTGTGGTCTTGCTTGGACGGCCATGAAGACAGTAGTGTAAGCTGGCCTGGCCAAAACTTTTTCCAGCCTCTGGTGGCTGTTAGCCACTTCTCTACATCAGATCCAGATGGCTTTGAGACAGTTCCATGGAGACACTCCGACTTTGGGATGAGGAACCCGATGAGTGCTTCAACAATATCCATTCCCCACCATCTATAGTCTGCTGGTTCTGTTTTGTTTACATCATTCTGATATCCATTACTATAAAGACCCATAGTCTTGTCACATCCTGAATTCATTGGTTTCACACCAGACTTTCCTCATCCCTGCCGGAGATCTCCATGTCCCCATCCGTCCACCAACCTGACATTACATTTTACAAAAATAACAGTTATAATTAGTGTTGTTTGCTACAGGTTTCTGGCCTGCAGAAGTAGGTCAGAGTTTTTAAGCAAACAGATCTATGTTCCCTGTCTCACAAAAACTATATTAAGATAAATGTGTTCTTAACACAATTGTTTCCAGGATATATGAAATTAGTTAATTGACTTGATTTTGTGAACTTTCTTCACAAAATGAGTTATTATGAGTTTCTTCATAAAATGAGTGATAGGTCACATTTTTCTCTTGCAGAAATTGCACCAAAATATTTTGTGAAGAAATGGACTGGTGTGAGGAAATAGTACATACAAAACCAGAACTAGATCAGGTTAGTGAGTGTTTGTTTCTGTTGTCATGATTATAGCACTTTGACAAGTTGAAGTACGAACTTTTTTATTTTTGACATTTATGTGCCACAAAACTCAGCAAGACACTATATATTGGACCAATTTATATGTGAAGATGTACTTTTTTTCTTAATGCACTATTAGCCATTTATATTGTGTAATGTACAGCAGTATAGCAACTAGTGGATTGGATGCATGGAATGGATGGTCGTTATGTGACAGGTTGTGAGAAATGCAAACAGAATAAAAATGGGGGCTTCCCGAGGAATGGATCTATCCTTTATCTTGACAGTGCTGAGGTAATATTTTGTACAGCAGTTGAAAGAAGGTGGTAATGAATAGGCCACATTATGACAATGGCAGACAAATCCTTACCACAGACAGCTTTGATGGTGAAAGAAACTAGTAAAAGGTAAAATTCCTGTTCCCATGCCATTAAGGCATACTGGGGAATATGGTGTTGGGTCCGTATTTTCCGTGATATTTGGCACATGAAAGTGTGATGTGGTCAGCATCACACATGGTCGCATTACTTTCCCAGATTTCTCTGGTACCCATTTTTAGCGGCTGGGTCAACACCGGGGCCTTTTTTGTTTTAGGTGTGTACCAGAAAAAAATCCAACTGCTAGGACTGAACCCGGTACCAGTGAATTAGTAAACCAAGCGCCTTACCACTCAGCTAACCAGGCCACCAAAAGAAACATGGAAATGTATAGCAGAGATAATGCTGGTAAACACAGGACTGTCATGGGAGATGGCCAAGAAGATAGCTAAAGACTGAAAAAAATGTAATTCTCATGTTACCATCAGTCCCATGTGTCTTTGCCACTGAAGGGACAAGAGAGAGAGAGAGAGACTGACAACACACTCTTGACTGTAACATTTTGTTTTATGAAGTAGTTTTATATAGATTAATATTTTCTTCACTTTTCATATCAGAAAAAATTGGACTAGGTTTTTACTTAAACATACATGCATAAAGTGTTATCAAGCAGGTCTGTGACGTTAACAACATCAGCCCTGGTGAGAAATGGGTACCTTGTGCCTCCAGCATTCAAGGGCAACTTCACTTGCATTGTCAGGTTTGATAAGAGGAGCAGGGAGCAGAATCCACTTGTGAATGCAGAGGTTAATGCCCTTATCAGTGAGGCAGATGCAGGTATTAAACACAGAAGGATCTGTTGTACAGCATCAAAGAAATGCATGGACATTCACATCATGTTCAGCAGGCAGAACAGTCCAGGAAACCAGCCCTACCTTCTCTGTGACACAGTTGTGGTACAAAAGCATTCTTATGGCTGGAGTCACAAGACCACACCCATGTCTGCATTCTGAGTGATTCACTGAGTATGATTTGGAAGGTTGAGGCAGGCTATGTATGCTGGTAGTGTCTTGTGTCATTGTAGAGATCAACGATTCACAAAGTCACCATCATCTATGTCCCTGGGATTACAGGTGTCAAGGGAAATGAAAAAGCTGATAGGTTGGCTGGCTGTGCTGTCATCTCAGATGGACAACCACTAGATCAGGCCAATATTATTAATGCACTTAGAGAGATATGCAGGGTGGAGGAGACGTGACATCACTTCTTAGACTGAGAAAGTTGGGAGTACAGACTGGCATGGCCAGGAATGAAAGGCATATGGGGCACATGAGAGGACTTATAAACCAACACAGAACAGGCGTTCACAGGACACTTATAATGGGGGAGGGGAGGGGAAGATGAGCACCTATGGACATGTCCAGAGTGCAGTGGTGATGATCCAAACCATAATGTTCATATGAGTGGCAGTAAGTGTATGTGCATGACACATTTCTTAGATAGAAAGTGGTTTGTTGTGGGAATATGTTAACGTCCAACTTCTAAAACACTATTTTTCTGCATATGATGAGTATTAAATGTGTTTCAGAAAACTGGCTGCAGTTGTAAAGAGTTTGTTGTACAGAGAGATGACTGGAAAGTACTGAAAGAAGAAAAAGAAGAAGTTGCAGCCAGTGAAGATGATGAAGGTGAGATGTTTTTCATCTCAGACTGTTTCTGTGGTTGGATTGCTTGAGTAATCATTAGGGGTCACGGTAGCTTTGGGAATTTACAGTCATTAGAGTGTAGCTAGAAATTCAGTGTTGCGTCACTGCAGTGCTAGGCCGCATTGCGGTGGACGAACACAGAAAACTGCAACAGGCTGAAATTCACAATCGTTAAACAGGTATCCCAAAACATGTCAAGGTTTTCCAGTGAGAAAGTCCAACTTCTAGATTAAACTGGTGCAGTGAAAACCACGGTGTCACACAATCCCGCTTCTGCAACCCACTGAGAATACAGGCTCATGCCCTGCGATAATCTGAACCTCTTGTGGTCCTCTCATGGATCTCGTGTGGTCCTTTTGGGGTCCACGGGACCTACTGAGAACCACATGAGTAAATTCAGTAGGATCACAGAGCGGTCTTGGTGGTAGAAGTGAATGAAGAAGAAGAAGAAGACAGTAGTTAAACATCCTCCTTACAGCCAAGATTTGGCACCATCTGACTTCTGGCTGGTCCCTAAATTGAAGGGGATGTTGACAGGTCAGTATTTTTCATTGGATGCCGAAGTTGACTCTTCTGTTTGACACGGATCAGACGCCAGCCAGAAATTTTCTTCACTTGCAGAATGAAACAATGGCTATCTTGACTTGAAAAATATGCAGGTGTAAATAGGAATCTGTTGAAAAATACAGTGTATAAGAGAAATGAATTTGCTTCATTTTGATACCACTTTTATCATTTTATAATGTCAGAAATTTATATACATTTGGAGACATCAATCGCCCCTCGTAGTTTATTGATTTTGAAAAGTTTTTCTCTTCATGTTATATCAGATTGGCTGATGTGAAGATTAAATGTAGTTGGAAAAATCTATTCTTTTAATTTAATGGGTCTTGTAGGTTCATCATCATCAGGTGCAATGCTGGTAGGTGCTGGCTGTCTTGCTTCTCTACAGATCTTGATCCTTGATATTTTCTATCAGCTCAGCTGGTGATTTTTTATTATGCCATCATGTTGGACTGTCCCTGACGTCTTCCCTGGCCTCACTTCCCATTTATCTTTCCTGTTGTTATGATGTTTTCCAAGTCCTCCCCATCTCCAGTAAATGATTGTCAGTTGCTTTTCTTAAACATTCCTGTTTGTCATCTTAGCTGTCCATGATTTTCTTAATATTCTTATGAAAGACCACATCTCTGTTGCCTCTAGTGATCTTTGCATTAGTCTTTTGATTGTCCATGACAGACTACCATAGAGTAGAATAGGCTTAAAGTGGCATTTTAGAACTCTTGTTTTTTTTTAATAATAGAGATGAATGTCACAAAATGTTTCTCATTTTTTGAAAGATGTTCTAGTTTGACTTGTGAGTCCACATTTAGATCTGTAATTATATAGGCTGACCAGAAGAAAAGGTTACAGGACCCATAATTTAAAACACATTAACTGACATATGTAATTTTTTACCTGGATATTCACCAGTTGTCAGTGTGAAATATTTTAACCATTTGATATGAGCTGCAGATTTGTAGTTACATATCAGAATGGTGCGTGTCTGGAAAGATGGTCTCTCATTGAAGTTAGAGATGTGACAAGATTTTTTTGGGCTAAAAATGTGTCTGCAGCTGAATTTCTCTGCCAGCTCATTGAGATTTATGGTGAAAACATTCTGAGTAGACAACACATGGCAAAATGGTGTCACTTTATCAATCTGGCAGGGATGATGTGAAAGGCAGACATTTATCACTGGGTGTTAAAGTTCATCGACCAGCAAAGGTCAATGCAACATGGGTTAACTAACTAATTCAACAAGACTGAAGGATAACTTTGCATCATATTGCATCCCAGGTGGAGCTGAGCTATGGCAGTGATCAACACCTCTTGGATGGATGTGTTGCACTACTCAAAGGTTTGTGCCAGATGGGTGCCACATGATATTAGAGACTAAATCTGCAGGAACATGACTTCTGCAGAGTCAGGATGGATAAGTTTGTCTCAGTCAACTTGTGATTATTTTAACATTCCATATGCAGTTTTTACCTGTAGATTGTTTCTTTTACATAATTGTACATGTAACCTTTTTTTTTTCTGATGAGCCCGCATATAATTTTTATTTTAAGGTTGTCTCTAGAAGTTACAGTATTTAATTTGGTGTTTTTATTTTTTACATTTCAGGTACACACTCTGGTTTGTTGGGCAAAAATTCTGTCTCTGATCTTGTTACCTTTCTTGGAGATATGAAGATGACACATGCTGTTAGTCATATGACTGTACTTACACATGATCATCCTTATGTGCTGGCTTGTGATGTGAATGAAGAAACAGACAGAATAACTGGAGATGATAGTTTTCTAGAAACAACAAGAGAAGGAAATAGTCCATTATGTCAGACTGATGATAAGGAGTCACTGAGGTTAATAAACTTTCATGAGACCCAGAAGGATGACAATGTTATTTTACAAAATGAAGAACATAATGAAAAGCCCAGTAACACATCTTCATTTAGTGGTCAAAATACTCAGGCTATAGTGAGTAAGAGAAAGTTGGAAGTAGATGACTTGAATGTTACATCATACAGAGATCTTTCTGATACTGAGAAACCTTACATATGTGATATTTCTGATATTGAGACATCTTACAAATGTGATATTTCTGATGTGTCTCCTGGTAGTGAGTCTACACTAGATAGACATGAAATAAGACAGAGAGAAGAGAATCCTAAATCTGAAGTTTCATTGAATGTTCAATTTTTCTACCATGTCACTGTGTTTACAGGAGAAAAACCTTACAAGTGTGATGTTTGTGGTGCAGGATTTTCAAAAAAAACTCATATACAGTCACATAAAATAATACATACAGGAGAGAAACCTTACAAGTGTGATGTTTGTGGTGCTGGATTTTCAAGTAAAAGCTATATCCAGTTACATAAAAGAGTACATACAGGAGAGAAACCTTACAAATGTGATGTTTGTGGTGCAGGATTTTCACAAACTGGCACTTTGCATTCACATAAACGAATACATACAGGAGAGAAACCTTATAAGTGCGAGGTTTGTGGTGCAGAATTTTCGCGAAAAACTCATATGCAGTCACATAAACGAATACATACAGGAGAGAAACCTTATAAGTGTGATGTTTGTGGTGCAAGATTTTTAAGTAAAAGCTATTTCCAGTTACATAAAAGAATACATACAAAAGAGAAACCTTACAAGTGTGATGTTTGTGGTGCTGGATTTACACTTAAAAGATATATGCAATCACATAAAAGAACACATACAGGAGAGAAACCTTACAAGTGTGATGTTTGTGGTGCAGGATTTTCAGGTAAAAGCAGTTTGCAGTCACATAAAAGAATACATACAGGAGAGAAACCTTACAAGTGTCATGTTTGTGGTGCAGGATTTTCACAAATTGGCACTTTGCATTCACATAAACGAATACATACGGGAGAGAAACCTTACAAGTGTGAGGTTTGTAATGCAGGATTTTCGAGTAAAAGCTATGTCCAGTTACATAAAAGAATACATACAGGAGAGAAACCTTTCAAGTGTGAGGTTTGTGGTGCAGAATTTTCACGAAAAAGCAGTTTGCAGTCACATAAAATAATACATACAGGAGAAAAACCCTACAAGTGTGATGTTTGTGGTAGTGGATTTTCAGATAAAAGGAGTTTTCAGTCACATAAAAGAAAACATACAGGAGAGAAGCCTTACAAGTGTGATATTTGTGGTGCTGGATTTTCAAGTAAAAAGAGTTTGCAGTCACATAAAAGAATACATACAGGAGAGAAACCTTACGAGTGTGATATTTGTGGTGCTGGATTTTCAAGTAAAAGCTATATCCAGTTACATAAAAAAACACATACAGGAGAGAAACCTTACAAGTGTGATATTTGTGGTGCTGGATTTTCAAATAAAAGCTATATCCACTTACATAAAAGAATACATACAGGAGAGAAACCTTACAAGTGTGATGTTTGTGGGACAGGATTTTCAAGTAAAAGCTGTATGCAGTCACATAAAAGAATACATACAGGAGAGAAACCTTACAAGTGTGATGTTTGTGGTGCTGGATTTTCACAAAAAGGCAATTTGCAGTCACACGAAAGAAAGCATAGGGGAGAGAAACCTTACAAATGTGATGTTTGTGGTGCTGGATTTTCAAGTAAAAGCTATATCCAGTTACATAAAAGAATACATACAGGAGAGAAACCTTATAAGTGTGATGTTTGTGGTGCAAGATTTTCACAAAAAGGCCATATGCAGTCACATGAAAGAAAACATACAGGAGAGAAACCTTACAAATGTGATGTTTGTGGTGCAGGATTTTCAAGTAAAAGCTATATGCTATCACATAAAATAATACATACAGGAGATAAACCTTTTAAGTGTGATGTTTGTGGTGCTGGATTTTCAAGTAAAAGCTATATCCAGTTACATAAAAGAATACATACAGGAGAGAAACCTTATAAGTGTGATGTTTGTGGTGCAAGATTTTCACAAAAAGGCCATATGCAGTCACATGAAAGAAAACATATTGGAGAGAAACCTTACAAGTGTGATGTTTGTGGTGCAGGATTTTCAAGTAAAAGCTATTTGCAGTCACATAAAATAATACATACAGGAGAGAAACCTTTCAAGTGTGATGTTTGTGGTAAAAAATTTTCAGTTAAAAGCTGTTTGCAGTCACATAAAATAATACATACAGGAGAGAAACCTTACAAGTGTGATGTTTGTGGTGCAAGATTTTCACAAAAAGGCAATATGCAGTCACATAAAAAAAAACATACAGGAGAGAAACCTTTCAAGTGTGATGTATGTGGTGCAGGATTTTCAATTAAGAGTTATATGCAGTCACATAGAAGAATACATACTAGAGAAAAACCTTACAAGTGTGATGTTTGTGGTGCAGGATTTTCAGTTAAGATTTATATGCAGTCACATAAAAGAATACATACAAGAGAGAAACCTTACAAGTGTGATGTTTGTGGTGCAAAATTTTCAATTAAGAGTTATATGCAGTCACATAAAAGAATACATACAAGAGAAAAACCTTACAAGTGTGATGTTTGTGGTGCAGGATTTTCAGTTAAGATTTATATGCAGTCACATAAAAGAATACATACAAGAGAAAAACCTTACAAGTGTGATGTTTGTGGTGCAGGATTTTCACAAAAATGCAATATGCAGTCACATAAAAAAATACACACAAAGTAACAGAATGTTTATTGTGGTTAAACAGCTGTGACTGCAGCTTACCTGCTTATGCAAGCATGGAAAAAGTATCTCCGTGTTCTGATTGAGAGCTCAGTCATGTGGATCTGAGTGGCGATATGCATGGAAGGGCAAAACTGTTCAAAATGTTCTACAGACAGCTTGTGTTTAGTTTTCATCTGGAATGTTTGTTATGACTTGGCTTGTCATGTAAGTTTTGTAGTTGATTTGTCCTTGTTAAGAGAAATGTGGGCTTAAATTAGAATGTAGTTTTAGTTATTGGATTTGTCATTCTTAGGACAAATTTGTTGCCAGTTATTGTGTAATGAGTTGTGTTTTGCATTGTCCTTTTTTTAGGATGAAAGATTGTAAAGTTAATATGTAGTGTTGCAAGTTTGATTGTCATATTTAGGACAAAATGTGATTCTTGGTTGGAAGGTTGTGTTTGGAGCTTTTCATTTTATATGAAGTTAGTATCACCCATGTGGTTACCAGGGCCCCCGTAGAGAAGAGAATAGAACCACTGCCACCTTCCACGCATGTCATAAGAGGTGACTAAGGAAGGTGTTCCTTGTTAAAAAAAAATTGGATCATTACAGAAACATGGAGCGGAAAATCAGGAAACTTTGTCTTGGAAAAAGAAAGGACTCTGGTAACAAAGCACATGACATGCAGTCAAAGCTGAAAGGAAGCTGCAGAACTGACATCCCAACTGAGTACCAGGACACCTTTTACCATTGCATGTATGTTAGAACAATGTATGAAAATGGAAAAGCTGCCATTTAAGCAAGAAAAATGAATAGATATAATATAAAGAAAGATATAGGGGCTGAGCGAAACACACTGGACAGGAACAGGTAAGCTTAGACTAGCAACAGGAGAGGCAATCCTATTTTCAGGTCACCAAAACCCAGATGAAACACACTCAAAGGACGTGGCGCTAATGCTATCCAGAGAGTCCCAGAGAGCATTGATGAGCTGGGAGGCTCAGGGATAATTACAGCCTGCTTCTCAACAAAGAAGAAGGATATTAAGTTGATTATACTCGCCAACAAATCATGCAAAAGAGGTAGTAAAGAACAAATTCTGCAACACATTGCAGGAAATCCTAGACCAACAAGGCAACAAACACATAATAGTTCTAATGGGGGAATTCAATGCAAAAGGTAGGTAAGATCAACACAGGTTATGAGAAAGTAATGGGTCAAAATGGATGAAAATGGAGAAAGTCTAGCAGATCTATGCATGCTCAACAACCTTGTCATTGGAGGAAGTATATTTCCACATAAAACCCAAAGCCAAGTGGGTATCACTAGATCATGTCACTGAGAACCAAATAGACCATATTTATATCAGTAGAAGCTTTCACAGAACTTTCCAAGATGTCATTGTGAAATGAGGTGCAGATGTATCTTCTGACCACCATCTGCTGATAGCTAAACTGAGAATGAAACTGAAAAAGCACCACAAAACAGACATGGCAAGGGAAAAAATGTAACATCTGGTGTGTCACTAGTGTAGCAGTTTAAGTAATGTCTGCTTAATAAATAGTGAAGTTTGTAACAGCGAATGAAGAATATTGAGTTCAGTACTTCATAACAGTTTGTTGCTAACACATACACACACCCACACACTAGCACAGTTCAGTACAGTGTGTGGGCAAAACACATGTTTATTAGTACACAAACAAGGTTTCAACAAGAGAGATACCTTACAAGTGTGAGGTTTGTAGTGCAGGATTTTCAAGTAAAAGCTATGTCCAGTTACATAAAAGAATGCATACAGGAGAGAAACCTTACAAGTGTGAGGTTTGTGGTGCAGAATTTTCACGAAAAAGCAGTTTGCAATCACATAAAATAATACATACAGGAGAAAAACCTTACAAGTGTGATGTTTGTGGTAGTGGATTTTCAGATAAATGGAGTTTTCAGTCACATAAAAGAAAACATACAGGAGAGAAATCTTACAAAGGTTCTCAGAAATATGCTTTTCTATCACACAAAAGAACACGTACATGAGAGAATCTTTATGGATCATGATATCTGTGGTGCAAGATTTTCTGTAAAAAAATTATCGTAAGACATACATAAGAATCGTAGACAGACCACTTTAGTGGGATGTGAGGGAAAGAAAAATCACAAGAGAATTACCTGGGATTTGAACACAGACTCCGGTAGGACGAGCAACATCTAGCAACGAGAGAACAGCGTACTAACTGACTGCACTTCTAGCACCCACAAAAAAAAGGTGTTTTTTTAAGCATAGTCATTAGTAACGGTTCAGTAGACACAAAGGATCGTGACACCCGGAAAGAAAGTAATTATATCATAATGCTGCTCTCTTGTGGCTGCTTGTCCTACTGGAATCCATGTTCAAATACCAGGTAATTATCTTGTGATTTTTCTTTCTCTCACATCTCACTAATGTGCTTTGTCTATGATTTTTTCAAAACTCTGTTCTCTTATTTTACCGTACGAAAGCCTCATTGTTTTATAAAAAATTGTTCCTGACACTATACCTGAAACTATCTTCATGTAATAAGTATTCATTCATTTGTTGTTGTTGTTGTTGTTGTTGTCCAAGTACACACCAGACATGGTAGGAGACCATGTGTATGCTTGTCCAAAAAAAAAAAAGTTTGTACCTACTAGAGAGACTGAATCTAAGCTATGGAAATTCTGTGTCACAATCTCGTTTCTTTCCAGGTGTCACGATCCTTCATGTCTACTGAACAGTTACTAATGACCATGCTTAAAAAACAACTTTTTTTTGGAGGTGCTAGTAGTGATGTTTATCCGATTCCTTCTCTTCCCATGATTCTTCTTCTATCTTCATTCCCCTCACCTACTTTTGCATTGGGGTCGCCCAAGATGAGTAGCATATTATGCTTGGGTATTGTATCTACTGTGGCTTGGAGGATATTGTAAAAATCTTCTTTTAATTCTTCCTCAGCTTCTTCTGTTGGTGCATAACAAACTATAATAGACAGCTTTGTGAATCTAGAGTTGGAGCATCCATATAATAATCTCTCATTTATAGGGGTCCATTTCAGCAGTGCTCTAGATGCTTCTTTTGTTATAATCAATGCTACTCCTCCTTCATGATGATCTTCTTTACCTGACCATATTATTGTATCTTCTGTGTGCTGTGTTGTTAATTTCCTTCTGCCTTGTCTTGTCCATCTTGCTTCTTGTATTCCTAGTATGTCTAGTTTGTATCTGTGCATTTCCTTGATGGTTTGTGCTAGTTTTCCAGTCTAGTTAAGTGTTCTTACATTCCAGCTGCCTATTTGCATCTTGTGTTTAGGTTCCAGGAGGTCTGCAGTTGGGCTTATGTTTCTGTATTGACGAGAAATGTCACACCTAAGCTAAATGTAATTTGTGATGAGATGGGGAATACCCTGACAGAGACAGAGGCAGAGGAAATTCTAGAAAGATGGAAGGAATATTGCAAAAGAATGTATGAAACAACCGACTGTGGAAGCAGAAATCAACAGCGTGAATTATTATTGGAGGAGAAAGAACCCGAACCGACAATGGAAGAAGTTTTATGGGCAATAAAGACTCTGAAAAATGGTAAATCACCAGGATGTGATGAGATAACAGCTGAATTTATTAAAGCAGGAGGAAAGGAGTGTGCAACAATCTATCATGCACTATGTAAAAAGATATGGCATTCAGGTGTTTGGCCAAAAGAATGGAAAAGAACTGTATTCATACCACTGCCAAAAAAGGGTAACCTGAAATTATGCACCAACTACAGAACTGTTGCCCTGATTAGTCATGCCAGTAAAATTCTGTTAAAAATCATAATGGGTAGACTTCGAAAGAAAATAGAAGAAGAAGTCAATATGGTCCAAGCTGGTTTCAGGCAAGGAAGAGGATCAAGAGATCATATATTCAATCTAAGATTAATAATAGAGAAATGCAGAGAGTTTAATGTGAATCTATATTTATCCTTTATAGACTATTCAAAGGCATTTGATTGTGTACAACACCAGAAACTTTGGGAAATAATGGAAAAAATGGGATTTCCAACACATTTGATACAATTAACATCACTGCTGTAACTAGACAAACAAGCAGCAGTAAGAATAAATGGTGAAACAACAAGTTGGTTTGACATAAAACAAGGGGTCCGTCAGGGGTGCATATTGTCACCCTACTTATTTAACTTGTATACTGAAAATATAATGAGGAATGTTAGAGAAGATGTAGACAAAGAATATTACGATGCCATAACAGTTGGAGGTTATGAAATACCAGAGATTAGATATGCTGATGACACAGTATTGCTGTCCACAACACAAAAAGGAATGGAAAAACTAATTATGTCAGTCCGCAAGAACAGCGAAGAGCAGAACCTCTATCTTAATGCAAAGAAAACTAAATTGATGACAACTGACAAAACAAACAAGGCAACTGAAATATGTATCAATGAGGAAAAACGGGAAGAAGTGGAGAGTTTTGAATATCTTGGATCGCTACTAACTAATAATGGAGATACAATGAGGGAAATTAAAAGGAGGATATCTATCGCTCTTCAGAAAGTAAAACAAATAAAGAATCTGTGGAGAGGAGCAGACAGAACCACAAAAATAAGATTTTTAAGGGCATGCATCTTTCCCATTGCAACATATGCCTGTGAGACCTGGACACTTAACAAAACAGCTGAGAAACACAAATGCCTTTGAATGTAAATGCTACAGAAGAGTTCTCCAAATATCGTGGACACAAAAAAGAACAAATATATCTATACTACAAGAGCTTAATATTGAAGAAGGCTGGCTAGTTAAGAGGATTAAAGAGAGAAAACTTAAATATTTTGGACACATTAAACGTCATGATAATTTAGAGAAGACCGTATTGGAAGGATACATAATGGGAAAAAGGAAAAGAGGAAGACCAAGACGAAGATGGCTGCAAGACATCGTTGACGATCTGGAAATGGATGCAACAGCAGCAGGCCATCTTGCTCACAACCGAGAGGCCTACAGGAGTGCTGTTAGGGAGGCAAAGTTCCGCAAGGGACATGCAAATGAATGAATGAATGAATGTTTCTGTAGCAGTCTGATAGTTTTTTTTTTTAACAGATAGGGTTGCTGGCCCTGTGCTGAACCCTCCTTAGTCACCTTTTATGATCATGCGTGGTAGGGTACAGTGGTCCTATTCTTTGCATATCCCAGGTACCACACAGGTAATAGAAGGAATAGGAGAAATAAATAACAGAGAAAGATTATGCAGTTTCTGTGAAGAAAACATGATGACCATCAGAGGAACAATTTTCCAGCTAGTCTGTCTGCTGTATCATTGCCAAATAATCCTGCATGCCCTGAACAATAAAGACACGCTAAGCTTGTCACAGCTGATTAACTTAACATTTTAAGCCATTCTTTGCGAAGCAAATTTTTCTCAGTCTAATGGAGCATACTCTGTGAATCCGTATGTCCAGTAGTCTCCCGGCGAGAGCTACTCATACCACGACACTTCAGCTCTAGAGGCCGGCCACATCCATTATACACCCATACTGGTGAAATATGCCTAAACCGGCTTATACCAAGGGTGAAACTTGCTGACTACTAAGTCACGGTACCTCCACTCCAGAGGTCGGGCATGTCCTAAACACACATATACTGGGATAATATGCCTAAACCGGCTCAACCCAGGAGTGGAAGTCACTAGTGGCGAGGATTCATCCACCTGGACAAAAGCTCCATCCTGGTCACAAATAGGAAGGGTAGAGGCCATTACCACAAAATGCTGAAGTCGGAGACACTGGACCAGGGCAGTCTAGATAGGCAACCAACTCTCACCTGACGGGGATGTATGCGTATCCTAATCACGCTGAAGTTTTCCGGTGAGAAAGTCCAACACTGAACTGGATGGGCAACCACCTCTCACCTGGCGGGAATACACAGGTATCTCAAAGCACGTCGAGGTTTTCCGGTGAGAAAGTCCAACTCTAGATTAAACTGGTGTAACAAAAACCACGGTGTCACGCAATCCCACTTCTGAGACCCATCAAGAATACAGGCTCAAACCCAGCGATACTCTGAACCTCTTGTGTAACACAATAATTAGTGTATAAGTATACAACTATACACGAAGCACTGCAGTAAAGCTGTGATACCAGAATGTATAAAATAGGAAAAAAATAGGAGCAGCTTTATTACTTAATGATTACAAAGTTGTGACGTTTCGGGGTGAGCCTTAATCATACAAAAAACATACAGGACGAAGAAAAAGAGAGAGGAGATAAAGTATAGATTCACATGAATACTATTTTTTTTTTTAAATTCCAGCCTCTAGTACACAAACTACCCTCCTTTTTGAAAGATACCAACCACGCCTTAACAACTTTTGATCACACTCACTCAACACCACACTTATCACATCTTTCTCCTTGATGTCTGCTCCCTATACACTTCTATCCCCCATGAGGATGGACTTTTAGCACTCCGCTACTTTCTCGACAAAGACCCTCACCCCACAACTGACACTGACACCATAATCAGACTTACAGAGCTAGTAATAAACCTAAATTCTTTCGAATTCAACGGCGAATACTTCGAGCAAATCAGTGGTGTTGCCATGGGAACGAAAATGGGTCCTAGTTATGCATGTCTATTTATGGACTTTCTGGAAGTCAAATTATGGGAAACCTACACTGGCAGATTTCCAGAATTCTATAAAAGGTACATCGATGATGGCATTCGAATTACAAGTATGCCACATGAAGACCTTAAAAAATTTGTTGAATTCGCCAATACACTCAATAACAGCATAAAATTCACTTATGAAATCTCTGACAAGTCTGTTAGTTTTTTAGACATTAAAATTTCTACTGGCACAAACAGGCTTGTCACCTCTGTATTTTACAAGCCCACCGATAGTCACACCTATTTGCTTTACACCTCTTCCCATCCTGAAGCCTGTAAGAACTCCATCCCATATTCCTAACTCCTCCGTCTTCGCCGCATATGTCAGGATAATTTGGACTTTATAGATCAGTCCAACAAGTTATTAGAATTTTTCCGTCATCGCCACTACCTAGAAAAGGTCCTTCGTAAAGCCTTCAACCGTATCCAGCTAGAGAGCTGCAAAGAAGTATTCAGGAAAAAGCCTGTTACTCCATCTGACAGAGTTAAGTTAGTACTGCCTTTCCACCCGCACGGTCAGATGGTTAAGAAAATTCTTTACTGTCATCTGCCGATAATCCAACTCGACTCCGACACCCGTGACATTTTCTCTGATCCACCCCTATTGGCATACAAGCGTGAGCCTTCTTCTTCTTCTTCTTCGTTTACTTCTACCACCAAAAACCGCACTGTGAACCTACTGAATTCACGCCTGTGGTCCTCGTTAGGTCCCGTGGTCTCCTGTGTGGTCCAAAATAGACCACACGAGATCAACGAGAGGACCACAAGGGGTTCAGAGTATCACAGTGCTTTAGCCTGTATTCTTGGTGGGTCTCGGAAGCAGGATTGCGTGACACCGTGGTTTTCATTGCACCAGTTTAGTCTAGGGTTGGGCTTTCTCACCGGAAGACCTCGACGTGTTTAGGATATCAGTGCATCCCCGCTGGGTGAGAGGCGGTAGCCCACCCAGGCCAGAGTTGGACTTTCTCACCGGAAAACCTCGACGTGTTTTGAGATACCTGTGTGTCACCGCCATGTGAGAGGTGGTTGCCCATCCAGTCCAGGGCTGGACTTTCTCACCGGAAAACCTCAGCGTGATTAGGATACGCAAACATCCCCGCCGGGTGAGAGGTGGTTGCCTATCTATACTTCCCTGGTCCAGTGTCTCCGACTTCAGCATTTTGCGGTCGTGGCCGCTATCCTTCCTAGTTGTGACCAGGATGGAGCTTTTGTCCAGGAGGACGAATCCTCGCCACTAGTGACTTCTACCCCTGGGTTGAGCCGGTTTAGGCATTATCCCAGTATGGGCGTGTTTGGGACGGGACCGACCTCTAGAGCAGAGGTACTGTGACATGCATAGCCTTCAAGATTCACCCCTGGTATGAGCCGGTTTAGGCAAAATTCACCAGTATGGGTGTTTATCAGGCGTTACCGACCTTTAGAGCGGAGGTGGCATGACATGTATAGCCATCAAGTTCCACCCCTGGTGTGTGCCGGTTTAGGCATATTTCACCAGTGTAGGTGTATTTCGGACGTGGCCGGCCTTTAGAGCAGAGGTGCCGTGGTATAGCTCTCGTAGCGATACTACTGGACATACCGGTTAAACTTCACTTTCCACCACCTTTTCCCATCGGCGCCGCACAGCAACCTTTGTTTTCCGCATTTACTTCCTTAACCGGGAGGAGCTTCACTCCACGCGCGGCATTTGAGGAGTCTCGCCAGCAGTGTCTTAACATCTGGGACAAGCCGGTTCATGCATTTCACCCGATATGACTGCACTCAGGACGTGGCCGACCTCCAGACCAGAGGTGCCATGATTTGACTGTTTGCTTCGCTTTATCCTTTCTACCACCTTTTCCGCTTTGATGCTGCGCAGCAACCTCATTTGTAAATTTCTTCATTGCCCGGGAGGAGCACCGCTCCACGCACGGCAGCTGAAGATCTCGCCAACAGCGGCAGATGAGCTACCAAACGTGCCACTCATCTACCCTAAGTAACTGGTTTTCAGGCGCCAGATATTCGCCCTCGCCCCTTCTCCTGTCAGTTTAAACAGTTCTGCCACGGGAAGGCCAGGAGCTGGACTTGACTGCCAGAGGCTGTTTGTGGCGCGTTTGCAGTCCTTAGAACCAAACGTGAGCCAAACCTTAAGGACATTCTCGTCCAAAGCCACTTGAAGCAGAGCCTTACATATGTTGGCACCAGAAAATGTAACCGCCCCCGCTACGTTACCTGCCCCGTAGTTTAGGAAACAAAAACAATCACCTCTCCCAAAACTATCCTCACTCTTCATGAGGGATTCACATGCGAGTCCCGAAATGTGATATATGTCATCGTTTGCAAAAGATGCAGGATAACATATATTGGTGAGACTGGCCTCAGATTAGGGGACCGCATGCAAAAACATCTGTACGACATCGCCCAGCATGCTTCGAAACCAATCCCTAATCATTTCAATGACCCCAACCACAGAGGCAAATCTGATTTTCTGGTAACAGCCATTAAACAATGTCACGCAGATGACACATAAAAGATGACACAAGCCGTCTGTCACTTGAGAACCGCTGCGTTCAAAATTATGGGACGCTGGAACCACATGGGTTAAACTCGCTGTTTAGTTACACGTAATATCATCTTCTTCAATCATTATAGTACCTCTCCACTAAATCCACCCCTTCTTACTTTTCAAACTTCCTCACAGCATCACTCTGCAACCTAGCTTACTTTTCAAATTTCCTCATAGCATCACTCTGCAACCCCGCTATTTTCTCTGCAACCCCTCTTCCCCAATCATCTGTTTCAGTTTCTCCTTGCTAGGTCGGTATTGCGTCAATCTCTCTCCTCTCCCCGGTTCCCCATCCACCACCCCCAGTTACAACCAACTGACCACATGTCACAGGTCTCTATTTAAACAGTCTCCACGTCCCACTGGATCCATTCCTGACACACACCGCCGGACAAGCCACACCTTGCAATTTACAGCTAAGTACTCTTTAAAAAAAATTTTTTTATACTTTATCTCCTCTCTCTATTTCTTCGTCCTGTATGTTTTTGTATGATTAAGGCTCACGCCGAAACGTCACAACTTTGTAATCGTTAAGTAATAAAGCTGCTCCTATTTTTTTCCTATTTTATACATTCTGAACCTCGTGGTCCTCTCGAGGACCTGTTGAGGACCACAGAAATTCAGTAGGATCGCGGGGCGGTCTTGGTTGTAGAAGCGAACGAATAAGAAGAAAGAAAGTGGGAAAATGAAGAGCGCGAATGAAAGAACAGTGTAGCTGTGAGGAGACTGCTGGAGCTAGGACAGATTGAAGGTGCTGGCAGAAAATTCGAACCCTGTGTCAGAAAACACATCGTAAACAATCTACACTTGACTTAAACTATTAGCAAATATATTGTGGGATGGACGTGGCGGAGCACATGGACCTAATAATTACGTCGATCTAATGTTCATCTTGTGTTATAAAACTAAATGTACAGGGTGACTTAATTGGGTATCATTGGCCTAAAAATGTGTGATTTGTTCCGAATGAAGAAAATATGAATACAAAAATTAATAAAAGAACGTTGAACACACAATAAAAGAGTGAAAAATGCGAAACCAAACGGAGAAAGCAAAGAAGCTTGGCGTGGTGTGGAGTTGTTTGGTAACTGTATCAGGTCAGAGTTTGAGTAAATGTGAGTTTATACTTTTGTAGAGCAATGTTTAGGGTATTGAATTCTTTTTTTTTAAGCATATATGTGACATCCCCCATTCCAATTTGACAAACACAACAAAAAAAACCGCGTATAGTTATTTTGTTAACAAAGTATATATAAACGAAGAACACTCTAACGTTTTGTATGTACTACGTGTATCAAGATACTTAGTGTTAATCTAACCACCATGCTAGCCGGCCCCCTCTCGAAAATAAACACATTGAAATTCATGCAGCCATTTTAAAGTTAAGTACATAAAGTTCTATCTATTACCATTCTATGCATATGTTAACTATACACGAAGCACTGCAGTAAAGCTGTGATACCAGAATATATAAACTAGGAAAAAAGTAGGAACAGCTTTATTACTTAACGACTACAAAGTTGTGACGTTTCGGTGTGAGCCTTAATCATACAAAAACATACAACACGAAGAAATAGAGAGAGGAGATAAAGTATAGATTCACATGAATGTTATGTAAAAAAAAAGAAAGGACTACAAGTTATGGCTAAGTGCTCTATTCATTATATTTCCTTTTTTTTTTCATGTTCTGTCCATGATTCTGATCCATACAACAGAAATGATTTGACATGTATGAGATGTAACAAATAAAAGTGGAAAAAAGCATAGTTGTGACATGAATAAAATTATACCTGAGCACGCACAGCCTTGCAGCTGCAAGCTTGTTAATCTTCTTCTTCTTCGTTCGCATTGTCTGTCTATATCTGCAGTCCTGTCTCTTGGACAAATTTCACTGTTTTTTTGTAATTCCTGTATGGAACCATAGAGCTTATCTTTTTTAGTGGTTTCACTGGGCCAGTAATTATTTCTCAGTGTCTCATAGTTGGTGCAGTTTTGGAGGACATGTTCCACAGTTTGGGGCACCTGGGCACATGTACATAGATTAGAAGTACCAACCTTAAACTTTGTATACATATGACTTCGGAGTCGGCTGTGCCGGTTCGGAGACGGAAATGGTGACTTGTTCCTTTCTGTTTAGCATGTGATAGTCATCATGCAGTGGTGTTTGTGGCTTCCTGTAGGTTTTTATCATGCTTTTCTTCTGATTATAGGTGATTGGTATGTCTGGTTGCTCCATTTCAGTGCCCTCTTTGGCCAGACGGTCAGCTTTCTCATTGCCTGGTATCCCACAGTGGGAGGGAATCCATTGCAAAGTGACTCCATGTTGTAAGCCAATTTTTGACAAGGCATCCTTAAGGTCTGGTAGTTTGTTGCACTGAAGAGCTTCCAGTACCGATCTTGCATCTGTGAGAATTACTATGGGGCATGTATCAATTCTGGAGTCAGATAGTTTTTCAACTGCAGCAATAAGTCTGGTTTTCAGGCACCAGATGTCTGCCTTCACCCCTTCTCTTGTCACTTTAAACAGTTCTGCCACGAGAAGGCCAGGAGCTGGACTTGACTGTCAGAGGCTATTTGAGACGCATGCCATTGGAGTGGAAAGTGTATCCTCCACCTCACCTTCGGCAGTAACAGTCCTTAGAACCACAGTGCACATATAATAATCTCTCATTTATAAGGGTCCATTTCAGCAATGCTCTTGATGCTTCTTTTGTTATAATCAATGCTACTCCTCCTTCATGATGATCTTCTTTACCTGACCATATTATTGTATCTTCTGTGTGCTGTGTTGTTAATTTCCTTCTGGCATGTCCTGTCCATCTTGCTTCTTGTATTCCTATTATAGGTAGTATGTATCTGTGCATTTCCTTGATGGTTTGTGCTAGTTTTCCAGTCTAGTCAAGTGTTCTTACATTCCAGCTGCCTATTTGCCTATGTTCCAGGAGGTCTGCAGTCAGGCTGGGGACTTCCAGTGGCTGGCTTTCATCCACAACCTTCATGGGTTCAGTTTCCTGATAAGCATTTCTTCATCCACCTGCATTTGTTTTTTCCCTTGCTTCTGTTTCTGTAGCAGTCTGATAGTTGTTTTTTTTTAACAGATAGAGTTGCTGGCCCTATGCTGAACTTTTTTTTTTTTTTTAAACAGATAGAGTTGCTGGCCCTATGCTGAACCCTCCTTAGTCACCTTTTACGATCATGATGGTAGGGTACAGTGGTCCTATTCTTTGCAGATCCTAAGCACCACATAGGGATTTTTCTCTATAAATTCTGATTAAAAAAATTTTTGCTCACAACTTTTGGTTTAACACTTGTATACAAGAACTGGCTTAAAGTAAGATGATACATTTTCTCCATTACTATTCAACCTAGCACTAGAAAAGGTAATCAGAAAAGTGAAAGAAGAAAGCAGTACACAAGAACAAGCTAAAATACTAGGATGTGCAAATGACATTGACCTACTGGGGGAAACTACAAGTATGCAAAAAGTCATCAATACCTGCATACACCTGAGAGATGTGGCACTAAAAGTGGGCTTGGCTATTAACTAAGATAAGATGGAGTATATGAAGATATCAAGAGACCAGAGGCAGAATAATGTAGATTATATAAATGTTGGAGATAGATTATTAGGAAAGCAGAAACATACAAATATCTAGGCACAATCTTCAACACTGAAATGTCACAACTTTGAAATCGTTAAGTAATAAAGCTGTTCCTAATTTTTTTTCTCGTTTATACATCACATTATGATGTTCTCCCCTGGTAACAACTGTGCTAAGAACACACTTATCTTAACATAGTCTTTGTGAGACAAGGAACATAGATCTGTATGCTTAAAAACTGGATAAAGTCCTATTTACACAATAGAAGAGCTAGAGTAGTAATGGATGGACACAAAAGCCAGAAAGTACTTCTGCGACACGGTGTACCACAAGGAGGAGTCCTTTCGCCTACACTATTCCTTGTATTCATTAATGACCTGGTCAAGGAACTTCCCTATGGAATCAAAGCAGCACTGTATGCAGATGATCTGGTCATGTGGTGTACAGATGAATATGCGACAGTTGCTACACAGAGACTCCAAAGAGCAGCAGACATCTTGACATCATGGACAAACAAATGGTGTGTAAGTATCAACACAGAGAAATCAAGCACCACTCTGTTCACCTCTCATCTAAACAGAAAGCAGGTAAGATCTTTGTAAATGAAATACCCTTAAGGATGGACAACCAACCCACTTACTTAGGAGTGACTCTTGACTCAAAACTGACTTGGAAGCAACACATCAACAGTGCAGAAGCAAAAGCCAGAAGAAAACTAGCCATATTAAGAAAATTGAGTGGGACTACATGGGGAGCTAGTGAAAGAATCCTCAAGAATGTATATCAGCAAAGTATTCTACCACATTTAGAATATGGCTCAACATCTTGGTGCACAGCATCAAACACTATGCTGCATAATCTAGACAAGGTTCAAAATCAGTCACTACGGATTATCACAGGTGCCATGAGGTGCACACCAATAGTAGAAATGCAGAAAATAGTTGGTGTTCAACCGCTAAAGGAACGTAGAGACACAAAGGTCATGACCATGGGAGAAAAATTCCTTAGCTCTGTAAGCCATCCCCTGAAGGAGAGATTCAATAACTTGGCATTAGGACGGCTTAAAAAAGCAGCTTCATTCATCAGGCCAAGCGTATGCGTAAGCTGATACCTGACCTTCCAACTGTAGTCACTCCATTATCATCTGTACCAGAGCATACACCATGGAAAGAAGCAGATTATACACAAATAACTATTCAGACTGAAGTGAAAGGTGTGCAGAATGGTGAGATGCAGAGCAGTCTTGTAAGATCAACAGCCACACTTAGTGTTCTAGATGACAAATATCCATATGACACCTGGATACGTGTGTATACAGATGGATCTGCACATAATGCCATAAAGAATGGTGGGGCAGGAGCATATATTGAATATCCAAACAACACCATTGACAAGATTTCCATACCCACTGGTAAATACTGCAACAACTTTGATGCAGAAGTTAGGGCAATTATTGCTGCAATTGAAAAACTATCTGACTCCAGAATTGATACATGTCCTGTAGTAATTCTCACAGATGCAAGATCAGTACTGGAGGCTCTTCAGTGCAACAAACTACCAGACCTTAAGGATGCCTTGTCAAAAATTGGCTTACAACATGGAGTCACTTTGCAATGGATTCCCCTCGTTTATACATCACATTATGATGTTCTCCCCTGGGAACAACTGTGCTAAGAACACACTTATCTTAACATAGTCTTTGTGAGACAAAGAACATAGATCTGTATGCTTAAAAACTCTGACCTACTTCTGTAGGCCAAAAATATGTAGCAATCAACACTAATTGTAATTGTTATTTGTGTAAAATGTAATGTCAGGTTGGTGGACATGGAGACTGAGGAAAATCTGGTGTGAAACCAATGAATCCAGGACGTGACAAGCCTATTGGTCTTTACAACAATGGCTGTCAGAATGATGTAAACCAAACAGAGCCAGCAGACTATAGGTGGCGGGAACGGATATTGTTGAGGCACTCATTGAATTCCTCATCCCAAAGTTGGACTGTCTCAAAGCTGCCTGGCCAGCCAGCATTGCATGCTGGATCTGATGTGGAGAAAGGGCTTAAGTACAGCCAACAGAAGCTGGAAAACAAAGTTTTGGCCAGTCCGGCCTACACCACTGTCTTCATGGCAGTCCATGCAAGACCACAGTCTGCCCTGGAAGGATGCAGAAGTCAGAGGTACCCAACCAAAAGGTGCATCGCAAAAATCAGGATACCACGCATCATCACCATTGTGCATACAAAGAAGAAAAAGTTATGATGTTTTTCAAGCCCTCCCCTTCTCCAGTAAATGACTGTCTCTTTTTAATTTAATTAGATTCTTTTCTACAGTTGCTTTTCTTAAACATTCCTTTCTCATCATCTTAGGCGTCCATGATTTTCATAAAATTCTTCTAGGAAACCACAACTCTGTTGCCTCTAGTGATCTTTGCATTGGTCTTTTGATTGTCTGTGACTCACTAGCACAGAGTAGGATAGGCTTTAAAGTGACATTTTAGAAATCTGGTTTTTTATTAACAGAGATGAATTTCACAAGATGTTTCTCTTTTTTTTTTTTAAAGATGTTTTAGTCTGACTTGTGAGTCCACACATTTAAATCTGTAAATATGTAGCCTGATCAGAAGAGGTTACAAGGGCCATAATTTAAAGACACATTAAGTGACATATGTAATTTGTTACCTGGATATTCACTAGGTGAAACTAGTTATAGGTATGAAATATTTTTACCATGTGATATGAGCTGCAGATGTGTAGTTACACTTCAGAATGGTGCAATGCCTGGAAAAATAGTCTCTCATTGAAGTGAGAGATGTGATAAGATTTTTTTAGGCTAAGAATGTGTCTGCAGCTGAATTTCACTGCCAGCTCATTGAGGTTTATGGTGAAAACATTCTGAGTAGACAACACATGGCAAAATGGTGTCACTTTATCAATCTGGCAGGGATGATGTGGAAGGCAGACACACTTACCATCGGGTGTTGAAGTTCATCGCCCATTAAAGGTCAGTACAACATGTGTTAACTAACTGATTCAACAAGACTGAAGGATAACTTTGCATCATATTGCATCTAAATTGGAACTGAGCTATGGCAGTGATCAACACCTGTTTGATTGATGTGTTGCACTACTCAAAGGTTTGTGCCAGATGGGTGCCACATGATATTAGAGACTAAATCAGCAGGAGCATGACTTCTGCAGAATCAGGATGGAGAAGTTTATCTCAGTCAACTTGTGATTATTTTAACATTCCATATGCAGTTTTTACCTGTAGATTGTTTCTTTTGCATAATTGTACATGTAACCTTTTTTTTTTCTGATGGTCTCTCATATAATTTTTATTTGAAGGTTGTCTCTAGAACTTACAGTATGTAATTTGCTGTTTTTATTCTTTACATTTCAGGTACACACTCAGGTTTGTTGGGCAAACTTTGTGTCCCTGATCTTGTTACCTTTCATGGGAATATTAAAATGAGTTGTGCTGTTAGTCATATGACTGTACTTACACATGATCATCCTTATGTGCTGGCTTGTGATGTGAATGTGAAAATTGAAGAAACAGACAGAATAACTAGAGGTGATAGTTTTCTAGAAACAGCAAGAGAAGGAAGTAGCTCATTATGTCAGACTGATGATAAGGAGTCATTGAGGTTAATAAACTTTCATGAGACCCAGAAGGATGACAATGTTGTTTTACAAAATGAAGAACATAATGAAAAGCCCAGTAACACATCTTCATTTAGTGGTCAAAATACTCAGGCTATAGTAAGTAAGGGAAATATGCAAGTACATGACTTTAATGTTACATCATACAGAGATCTTTCTGATGCTGAGAAACCTTACATATGTGATATTTCTGATATTGAGACATCTTACAAATGTGATATTTCTGATGTGACTTCTGGTAGTGAGTCTACACTAGATGGACATAAAATAAGACAGAGAGAAGAGAAACCTTCTAAATCTGAAGTTTCATGGAATGTTGAATTTTTTTACCGTGTCACTGTGTTTACAGGAGAAAAACCTTACAAGTGTGATGTTTGTGGTAAAGGATTTTCATTTAAAAGCTATTTGCAGTCTCATATAAGAATACATACAGGTGAGAAACCTTACAAATGTGATGTTTGTGGTAAAGGATTTTCACACAAAAATGATATGCATAGACATAAAACAATACATACAGGTGAGAAACCTTACAAGTGTGATGTTTGTGGTAAAGGATTTTCATATAAATACAATATGCAGTCACATAAAATAATACACACAGGAGAAAAATCTTACAAGTGTGATGTTTGTGGTAAAGGATTTTCGTTTAAAAGCTATTTGCAGTTACATAAAAGAATACATACAGGTGAAAAACCTTACAAATGTGATGTATGTGGTAAAGGATTTTCACAAAAAAAAGATATGCATAAACATAAAATAATACATACAGGAGAAAAACCTTACAAGTGAGATGTTTGTGGTAAAGGATTTTCATATAAATGCAATATGCAGTCACATAAAATAATACACACAGGAGAAAAATCTTACAAGTGTGATGTTTGTGGTAAAGGATTTTCGTTTAAAAGCTATTTGCAGTTACATAAAAGAATACATACAGGTGAAAAACCTTACAAATGTGATGTATGTGGTAAAGGATTTTCACAAAAAAAAGATATGCATAAACATAAAATAATACATACAGGAGAAAAACCTTACAAGTGAGATGTTTGTGGTAAAGGATTTTCATTTAAAAGCTATTTGCAGTCACATAAAAGAATACATTCAGGTGAGAAACCTTACAAATGTGATGTTTGTTGTGAAGGATTTTCACAAAAAATTGATATGCGTAAACATAAAATAAAACATACAGGAGTAAAACCTTACAAGTGTGATGTTTGTGGTGTAGGCTTTTCACAAAAAGGCAGTATGCTGTTACATAAACAAAAACATACAGGAGAGAAACCTTACAAGTGTGATGTTTGTTGTAAAGGATTTTCAAGTAAAAGCTATTTGCAATCACATAAAAGAATACATACAGGAGAGAAACCTTACAAGTGTGATGTTTGTGGTAAAAGATTTTCAGATAAAAGCTATTTGCAGTCTCATAAAAGAATACATACAAGAGAGACACCTTACGACTGTGATGTTTGTGGTGCAAGATTTTCACTTAAAAGCTATTTGCAGTCTCATAAAAGAATACATACAGGAGAGAAACCTTACAAGTGTGATGTTTGTGGTGCTGGATTTTCAAGTAAATGCTATATCCAATTACATAAAAGAATACATACAGGAGAAAAACCTTACAAGTGTGATGTTTGTGGTGTAGGCTTTTCACAAAAAGGCAGTATGCTGTTACATGAACAAAAACATACAGGAGAGAAACCTTACAAGTGTGATGTTTGTTGTAAAGGATTTTCAAGTAAAAGCTATTTGCAATCACATAAAAGAATACATACAGGAGAGAAACCTTACAAGTGTGATGTTTGTGGTGTAGGCTTTTCACAAAAAGGCAGTATGCTGTTACATAAACAAAAACATACAGGAGAGAAACCTTACAAGTGTGATGTTTGTTGTAAAGGATTTTCAATTAAAAGCTATTTGCAATCACATAAAAGAATACATACAGGAGAGAAACCTTACAAGTGTGATGTTGTGGTAAAAGATTTTCAGATAAAAGCTATTTGCAGTCTCATAAAAGAATACATACAAGAGAGACACCTTACGACTGTGATGTTTGTGGTGCAAGATTTTCACTTAAAAGCTATTTGCAGTCTCATAAAAGAATACATACAGGAGAGAAACCTTACAAGTGTGATGTTTGTGGTGCTGGATTTTCAAGTAAATGCTATATCCAATTACATAAAAGAATACATACAGGAGAAAAACCTTACAAGTGTGATGTTTGTGGTGTAGGCTTTTCACAAAAAGGCAGTATGCTGTTACATGAACAAAAACATACAGGAGAGAAACCTTACAAGTGTGATGTTTGTTGTAAAGGATTTTCAAGTAAAAGCTATTTGCAATCACATAAAAGAATACATACAGGAGAGAAACCTTACAAGTGTGATGTTTGTGGTGTAGGCTTTTCACAAAAAGGCAGTATGCTGTTACATGAACAAAAACATACAAGAGAGAAACCTTACAAGTGTGATGTTTGTTGTAAAGGATTTTCAATTAAAAGCTGTTTGCAATCACATAAAAGAATATATACAGGAGAGAAACCTTACAAGTGTGATGTTTGTGGTAAAGGATTTTCACATAAAGGCAATATGCAGTCACATAAAGGAATACACACAGGAGAGAAACCTTACAAGTGTGATATTTGTGGGGCAGGATTTACACAAAAGGGCAATATGCAGTCACATGAACGAAAACATACAGGAGAGAAACCTTATAAGTGTTATGTTTGTGGTGCAGGATTTTCAATTAAAAGCTATTTACAGTCACATAAAAGAATACACACAATGTAACAGAATGTTTATTCTGTTACAGAATGGGTTAAACAGCTGTGACTGCAGCTCACCTGCTTATGTAAGCATGGGAAAAGTATCTCCATGTTCTGATTGAGAGCTCAGTCATGTGGATCTGAGTGGTGATATGCATGGAAGGGCAAAACTGTTTGAAATGTTCTACAGACAGCTTGTGTTTAGTTTTCATCTGGAAAGAATGTTTGTTAGGACTTGGTTTGTCATGTAAGTTTTGTAGTTCTTCTTCTTCTTCTTCTTCTTCGTTCGCACTGTCTGTCTATATCTGCAGTCCTGTCTCTTGGATAAATTTCACTGTTTTTTGTAACTCATGTATGGAACCGTAGAGCTTATCTTCTTTAGTGGTTTCACTGGGCCAGTAATTATTTCTCAGTGTCTCGTAGTTGATGCAGTTCTGGAGGATATGTTCCACGGTTTGGGGCACCTGGGCACATGTACATAGATTAGTAGTACCAACCTTAAACTTTGTATACATATGACTTCGGAGTCGGCTGTGTCCTGTTCGGAGACGGAAGATGGTGACTTGTTCCTTTCTGTTTAGCATGTGATAGTCATCATGTGGTGGTGTTTGTGGCTTCCTGTAGGTTTTTATCATGCTTTTCTTCTGATTATAGGTGACTGGTATGTCTGGTTGCTCCATTTCAGTGCCCTCTTTGGCCAGATGGTCAGCTTTCTCATTGCCTGGTATCCCACAGTGGGAGGGAATCCACTGCAAAGTGACTCCATGTTGTAAGCCAATTTTTGACAAGGCATCCTTAAGGTCTGGTAGTTTGTTGCACTGAAGAGCCTCCAGTACTGATCTTGCATCTGTGAGAATTACTACAGGACATGTATCAATTCTGGAGTCAGATAGTTTTTCAACTGCAGCAATAATTGCCCTAACTTCTGCATCAAAGTTGTTGCAGTATTTACCAGTGGGTATGGAAATCTTGTCAATGGTGTTGTTTGGATATTCAATATATGCTCCTGCCCCACCATTTTTATGGCATTATGTGCAGATCCATCTGTATACACACGTATCCAGGTGTCACATGGATATTTGTCATCTAGAACACTAAGTGTGGCTACTGATCTTACAAGACTGCTCTGCATCTCACCATTCTGCACATCTTTCACTTCAGTCTGAATAGTTATTTGTGTATAATCTGCTTCTTTCCATGGTGTATGCTCTGGTACAGATGATAATGGAGTGACTACAGTTGGAAGGTCAGGTATCAGCTTACGCATACGCTTGGCCTGATGAATGAAGCTGCTTCTTTTAAGCCGTCCTAATGCCAAGTTATTGAATCTCTCCTTCAGGGGATGGCTTACAGAGCTAAGGAATTTTTCTCCCATGGTCATGACCTTTGTGTCTCTACGTTCCTTTAGCGGTTGAACACCAACTATTTTCTGCATTTCTACTATTGGTGTGGACCTCATGGCACCTGTGATAATCCGTAGTGACTGATTTTGAACCTTGTCTAGATTATGCAGCGTAGTGTTTGATGCTGTGCACCAAGATGTTGAGCCATATTCTAAATGTGGTAGAATACTTTGCTGATATACATTCTTGAGGATTCTTTCACTAGCTCCCCATGTGGTTCCACTCAATTTTCTTAATATGGCTAGTTTTCTTCTGGCTTTTGCTTCTGCACTGTTGATGTGTTGCTTCCAAGTCAGTTTTGAGTCAAGAGTCACTCCTAAGTAAGTGGGTTGGTTGTCCATCCTTAAGGGTATTTCATTTACAAAGATCTTACCTGCTTTCTGTTTAGATGAGAGGGTGAACAGAGTGGTACTTGATTTCTCTGTGTTGATACTTACACACCATTTGTTTGTCCATGATGTCAAGATGTCTGCTGCTCTTTGGAGTCTCTGTGTAGCAACTGTCGCATATTCATCTGTACACCACATGACCAGATCATCTGCATACAGTGCTGCTTTGATTCCATAGGGAAGTTCCTTGACCAGGTCATTAATGAATACAAGGAATAGTGTAGGCGAAAGGACTCCTCCTTGTGGTACACCATGTCGCAGAAGTACTTTCTGGCTTTTGTGTCCATCCATTACTACTCTAGCTCTTCTATTGTGTAAATAGGACTTTATCCAGTTGTACAGTCTTCCATTCACACTGCAGTTTCTTAGTTTCCACAACAGACCTTTTTTCCATACTTTATCAAAGGCTTTCTTCAGGTCTATCCACGCTGCTAGTACAAGGTTTTTCTCTTGGAATGCATCCTCAATCTCTTGAGAGAGATAGGTCACTTGATCTTCCGTACTGTAGTACTGCCTAAATCCTGCTTGTTGTGGAACGAGAAGGTTTTCACTTTCTAGGTACCATTTTAGCCTCAGGTCAATGATGCGTTCCATCGTTTTGCATAGGCAGCTAGTGAGACTGATTGGCCTGTAGCTGGAGGTAGTATCACTGTTTTTCCCTGGTTTTAGCAGTGGTACCATGCTTGCTTCCTTCCAGATTTGAGGTAACTTACCTGTGCTCCAGCACATATTGAAAATATCCAACAGCTTTCCCATTGCTGCCATTCCCAGGTTCTTGATCATTTCATTGGACACTCCATCTGGTCCTGGTGATTTCCTTGGTTTCAGTTTACTAACTGCTAGGTCTAACTCACTGCGTGTGATTGGTGCATCCATGACCTCCACTTTTCTGACTTGTTCCTCCTCTTTCTGTGGCTCGATGCGCACTGTACGCTCCTTCTCTGGATGGATATCAATGTTGCAGTCCTGTGCAAACATGCGAGCAAAGTGATCTGCTACCTGCTTACCTGTAAGAGTTTTCCCATCCTCTATTAGTGTAATCTTTGTACTTCTTCCAGTACTCTCATCATTTAACTGTTTGATTAGTTTCCACAGTTTCCTTCCATCCTTTTCAAAGTTTAGGGACTCTGTTTTCTCTCTCCAACTTTCCCGTCTGGCTTGCAGCTTTGCTCTCTGAAATTTGGCCTTAGAATGTTGGTAATTATTGTGGTGTTCTTGGCATGGTCTATTTTCTGCTTGCTTTCGAGCTGCTTCCACGTCATCATGGAGTTTTCCCAGCTCACTAGACCAGTATGGTTTATAGTCCCTGCGAGCTCCTCTGGGAATGGTTTCACGAGCGGCCTGAAGGATACAAGCATTGAACTCCTTCACTATGCTGTTAATATCCTTACCTTCTATGGACAGCTGTCCCACCAGGATACCTGTACGATGTCTGTACATTGTCCAGTTTGCTTTTTTATAGTTCCATCTGGGGAGAGGGTTACTGGTGTTAAGGAGTTCATTTTCTATTGTCAGGAAGACTGGTCGATGGTCGCTACCTCCAAGTTGTTTTCCAACTTCACGTGTAATGTTCCACTTCAGATCTGGAGAGTGGAATGCCAGATCTGGTGTTGATTTTGTATGCCAAGCCCTTGAGTAAAATGTTGGGGCATCCATTGGCTGGTTGATCAGGAGAAGTCCATTATCATCCTGCCAGCTCTCAACTTCCTCTCCTCTCTTGTCTATGTGGTCATAGCCCCAGCTCTGGGAATGACTGTTAAAATCACCACAGACCATCAGTCTCTCTTTGTGTGGGATTGTTCCTAAAGCAAGTGGGCGGTCATTAGGACAGTAATAGTTAAGGAGGTGGAAATCTGTATTACTACTTTTTAGATGGATCATCTGGTATTCGGCTCCTTCCATGTACACTCCCACCTGACATGCGCTGATGTTATTCTTAACAAGTGTGAGTACTCCTCCTTTTCTTCTGTCCCGTCGGTCTGATCTAAAACACTGGTAGCCTCTGATTTTAAAGGCGGCATCTTTGGTTAGGTGTGTCTCCTGTATGCAGCATATACTTACCTGCTCTGCAAAAAGTATGTTCTCTAGTTCAACCTTTTTGCTATAGCCATCTCTAACACTGCTGACACCCTCAGCATTCCACTGCATTATTTTAAGTTCTTGCTTTTTGGCTGTTTTCTTCTGTTGTATTTTTTGGCCAGTAGCTCTACTCTCATGTCTCCTGACTCCACAAGACGAACTGAGAGGACCTCCAGTAGCATTGGGTGGACCCTTTCGAGGCAGGGGGCCCGGCACTGCACCTGCCTGGTTAGTCTTCACAGGGCGAGCACCATGTTTGAAAACTGTATATATAGACATTTCATTAGCGATAATGCGTGTTACCCTGATTTTTGCGATGCGCCTTTTGGCTGGGTAACTCCGACTTCAGCACCTTTCCTTGCTAGGGCAGACTGTGGTCTTGCTCGGACTGCCATGAAGACAGTGTGGCTGGCCTGGCCAAAACTTTGTTTTCCAGCCTCTGGTGGCTGTACTTAAACCCCTTCTCCATGTCAGATGGTTTGAGACAGTTCCACAAAGACACTCTGACTCTGAGATGAGGAATCTGATGAGTGCTTCAACGATATCCATTCCCCGCCACCTATAGTCTACTGGCTCTGTTTTGTTCACATCATTCTGATAGCCATTGTTGTAAAGACACATAGGCTTGTCACGTCCTGGATTCATTGGTTTCACACCAGACTTCCCTCATCCCCGCCAGAGATCTCCATGTCCCCATCCGTCCACCAACCTGACATTACATTTTGCAAAAATAACAATTACAATTAGTGTTGATTGCTACAAGTTTCTGGGCTACAGAGGTAGGTCAGAGTTTTTAAGCAAACAGATCTATGTTCCCTGTCTCACAAACACTGTGTTAAGATAAGTGTGCTCTTAACACAGTTGTTCCCAGGGGAGTTTTGTAGTTGATTGTCCTTGTTCAGACAAATGTGGTCTTAAGTTAGAATGTAGTTTTGGTAATTGGATTTGTCATTCTTAGGACTAATTTGTTGCGAGTCATTGTGTAATGAGTTGTGTTTTGCATTGTCCTTTTTTAGGAGAAAAGATTGTAAAGATAATATGTAGTTAATATGTCCTTTTTAGGACAAAGTGTGATTCTTGGTTGGAAGGTTGTGTTTGGAGCTTTTCAGTATATATGAGGTTAGTATGTTAATGTGAGGGTCCCATGATGATGTTAATCACCCAGACCATTTTTCTATTCTCATTGTAATTGTTTCCATCAGTTACATGCAACATCCATTTACAACATGCATTTAACACATGGCAATTCATCATTAAACTTTGGTTGATTTTTGAGACTGTTGAATCCTGTGATAATTGAAATTATGTTGAGTGAGCTGATTACATGTAACTGGTCATGTGCATGTACAGATTTATGGTGGTTGTGATTACACTAAAAGAAGATGGGAAAACTCTTACAGGTAAGCAGGTAGCAGATCACTTTACTCACATGTTTGCACAAGACTGCAACATTGATATCCATTCAGAGAAAGAGCGTACAGTATGCATTAAGCCACAGAAAGTAGAGGAACAAGTCAGAAAAGTGGAGGTCATGGATGCACCAATCACATGCAGTGAGTTAGACCTAGCAGTTAGTAAACTGAAACCAAGGAAATCACCAGGACCAGATGTAGTGTCCAATGAAATGATCAAGAACCTAAGAATGGCAGCAATGGGAAAGCTGTTGGATATTTTCAATATGTGCTGGAGCACAGGTAAATTACCTCAAATCTGGAAGGAAACAAGCATGGTATCACTGCTAAAGTCAGGAAAAAACAGTGATATGGCCTCCAGCTACAGGCCAATCAGTCTCACTAGCTCCCTCTGCAAAACAATGGAACGCATCATTGACCTGAGGCTAAAATGGTACCTAGAAAGTGAAAACTTTCTCATTCCACAACAAGCAGGATTTAGGCAGTACTACAGTACAGAAGATCAAGTGACCTGTCTCTCTCAAGAGATTGAGGATGCATTCCAAGAAAAAAACCTTGTACTAGCAGCATGGATAGACCTGAAGAAAGCCTCTGATAAAGTATGGAAAAAAGGTCTGCTGTGGAAACTAAGAAACTGCAATGTGAATGGAAGACTGTACAACTGGATAAAGTCCTATTTACACAATAGAAGAGCTAGAGTAGTAATGGATGGACACGAAAGCCAGAAAGTACTGCTGCGACACGATGTACCACAAGGAGGAGTCCTTTCACCTACACTATTCCTGGTATTCATTAATGACCTGGTCAAGGAACTTCCCTATGGAATCAAAGCGGTATTGTATGCAGATGATCTGGTCATGTGGTGTACAGATGAATATGTGGCAGTTGCCACACAGAGACTTCAAAGAGCAGCAGACATCTTGACATCATGGACAAACAAATGGTGTGTAAGTATCAATACAGAGAAATCAAGTACCACTCTGTTCACTCTTACATCTAAACAGAAAGCAGGTAAGATCTTTGTAAATGAAATATCCTTAAAGATGGACAACCAACACACTTACTTAGGAGTGACTCTTGACTCAAAACTGACCTTGAAGCAACACATCAACAGTGCAGAAGAAAACTAGCCATATTAAGAAAATTGAGTGGAACCACATGGGGAGCTAGTGAAAGAATCCTCAAGAATGTATATCAGCAAAGTATTCTACCACATTTAGAATATGGCTCAACATCTTGGTGCACAGCATCAAACACTGTGCTGCATAATCTTGACAAGGTTCAAAATCAGTCACTACAGATTATCACAGGTGCCATGAGGTCCACACCAATAGTAGAAATGCAGAAAATAGTTGGTGTTCAATTGCTAAAGGAACGTAGAGACACAAAAGTCATGACCATGGGAGAGAAATTCCTCAGCAGATTATACACAAATAACTATTCAGACTGAAGTGAAAGGTGTGCAGAATGGTGAGATGCAGATCAGTCTTGAAAGATCAACAGCCACACTTAGTGTCTAGATGACAAATATCCATGTGGCACCTAGATATGTGTGTACACAGATGGATCTGCACACAATACCATAAAGAATGGAGGGGCAGGAGCACATATTGAATATCCAAACAACACCACTGACAAGATTTCCATACCCACTGGAAAATGCTGCAAAACTATGATGCAGAAGTTAGGGCAATTATTGCTGCAGTTGAAAAACTATCAGACTCCAGAATTGATACATGTCCTGTAGTAATTCTCACAGATGCAAGATCAGTACTGGAAGCTCTTCAGTACAACAAACTACCAGACCTTAAGGATGCCTTGTCAAAAATTGGCTTACAACATGGAGTCACTTTGCAATGGATTCCCTCTCACTGTGGGATACCAGGCAATGAGAAAGCTGACCAACTGGCCAAAGAGGGCACTGAAATGGAGCAACCAGACATACTAATCACCTATAATCAGAAGAAAAGCGTGATAAAAACCTACAGGAAGCCACAAACACCACCACATGATGACAATCACATGCTAAACAGAAAGGAACAAGTCACCATTTTCCATCTCCGAACAGGACACAGCCGACTCCAAAGTCATATGTATACAAAGTTTAAGGTTGGTACTACCACTCTTTGTACAACTACTCTTTGTACATGTGCCCAAGTGCTCCAAACTGTGGAACATATCCTCTAAAACTGCACCAGCTACGAGACACTGAGAAGTAATTACTGTCCCAGTGAAACCACTAAAGAAGATAAGATCTACTGTACCATACATGAATTACAAAAAACAGTGAAATTTATCCAAGAGACAGGACTACAGATATAGACAGACAGTGTGAACAAAGAAGAAGATGGTGGTTGTCTGTCCTAAGTTTTTGTTGCATGGTGTATATCAGTGTAATATCTGGTGTATCACTAGTGTAGCGGTTTAAGTAATTTCTGCTTAATAAATAGTGAAGTTTGTAACAGTGAATGAAGAATATTCAGTTCAGTACTTCAAAACAGTTTGTTGCTCACACACACACACATTAGCACACTTCAGTACAGTGTGTGGGCAAAACACATGTTTATTAGTACACAAACAAGGTTTCAACAAGAGATATACCTTACAAGTGTGATGTTTGTGGTACAGGGTTTTCACAAAATGACACTTTGCATTCACATAAAAGAACACATACAGGAGAGATACCTTACAAGAGTGATGTTTGTGGTGCTGGATTTTCAATTAAAAGCTTTTTGCAGGCACATAAAACACAGGAGAGAAATCTTACAAGTGTGATGTTTGTTATGCAGGATTTTCACAAAAAATTATTATGCAGTCACACAAAAGAATACATACAGGAGAGAAATCTTACAAAGGTTCTCAGAAATGTCCTTTTTTCTATCACACAAAAGAACATGTACATGAAAGAATCTTTATGGATCATGATATCTGTGGTGCAAGATTTTCTGTAAAAAAATTATCGTAAGACATACATAAGAATCGTAGACAGACCACTTTAGTGGGATGTGAGGGAAAGAAAAATCACAAGAGAACTACCTGGGATTTGAACACAGACTCCGGTAGGACAAGCAACATCTAGCAACGAGAGAACAGCGTACTAACTGACTGCACTTCTAGCACCTCCAAAAAAAGGTGTTTTTAAGCATAGTCATTAGTAATGGTTCAGTAGACACAAAGGATCATGACACCCGGAAAGAAAGTAATTATATCATAATGCTGCTCTCTTGTGGCTGCTTGTCCTACTGGAATCCATGTTCAAATACCAGGTAATTCTCTTGTGATTTTTCTTTCTCTCACATCTCACTAAAGTGCTTTGTCTACAATTTTTTCAAGGTCTAATCCCACAAGACTCTGTTCTCTTACTTTACCGTATGAAAGCCTCATTGTTTTATAAAAAATTGTTCCTGACACTATACCTGACTCTATCTTCATGTAATAAGTATTCATTCATTTGTTGTTGTTGTTGTCCAAGTATGCACCAGATATGGCAGGAGACCATGTGTATGTTTGTCCAAAAAAAAAAAAAAAAAGTTAGTACCTGCTAGGAAGACTGAATCTAAGCTATGGAATTTCTGTGTCACAATCTCGTTTCTTTCTGGGTGTCACAATCCTTCATGTCTACTGAACAGTTACTAATGACCATGCTTAAAAAAAACACCTTTTTTTTTTGGAGGTGCTAGTCACCTGGCGGGGATACACGAGTATCCCAAAACATGTCGAAGTTTTCCGGTAAGAAAGTTCAGTTCTAGCCTGGATGGGCAACCACCTCTCACCAAGCGGGGATATACTGATATTCAAAACATGTCGAGGTTTTCTGGTGAGAAAGTTCAACTCTAGACTAAACAGGTGCAACGAAAACCATGATGTCACGCAGTCCCTCTTCTGAGACCCACAAAGAATACAGGCTCAAGCCATGCGATACTCTGAACCTCTTGAGGTCCTCTTGGGGATCTCATGTGGTCCTTTCGGGGACCACACATGGGACCACGAAACTTAACGAGGACCACAGGCGTAAATTCAGTAGGATCCCAGGGCAGTCTTGGTGGTAGAAGCGAATGAAGAAGAAGGAGGTGCTAGTAGTGACATTTATCCAATTCCTTCTCTTCCCATGATTCTTCTTCTATCTTCATTTCTCTCACCTACTTTTGTACTGAAGTCGCCCAAGATGAGTAGCATATCATGCTTGGGTATTGTTTCTACTGTGGCTTGGAGGATATTGTAAAAATCTTCTTCTCTCATTTATAGGGGTCCATTTCAGCAGTGCTCTTGATGCTTCTTTTGTTATAATCTTCTTCTTCGTTCGCTTCTACCACCAAAACCGCACTGTGATCCTACTGAATTTGCACCTGTGGTCCTCGTTAGGTCCTGAGGTCTCCTGTGTGATCCCCGAAAGAACCACACGAGAGGACCACAAGGGGTTCAGAGTATCACAGGGCTTTAGCCTGTATTCTTGGTGGGTCTCGGAAGAGGGATTGCGTGACACTGTGGTTTTCATTGCACCAGTTTAGTCTAGGGTTGGACTTTCTCACCGGAAGACCTCGACGTGTTTAGGATATCAGTGCATCCCCGCTGGGTGAGAGGTGGTAGCCCACCCAGGCCAGAGTTGGACCTTCTCACCGGAAAACCTCGACGTGTTTTGAGATACCCGTGTATCACCGCCAGGTGAGAGGTGGTTGCTCATCCAGTCCAGAGTTGGACTTTCTCACCGGAAAACCTCAGCGTGATTAGGATACGCAAACATCCCCGCCGGGTGAGGGGTGGTTGCCTATCTAGACTGCCCTGGTCCAGTGTCTCCGACTTCAGCATTTTGCGGTCGTGGCCGCTACCCTTCCTAGTTGTGACCAGGATGGAGCTTTTGTCCAGGAGGACGAATCCTCACCACTAGTGACTTCCACCCCTGGGTTGAGCCGGTTTAGGCATATTATCCCAGTATGGTCGTGTTTAGGACGTGACCGACCTCTAGAGCAGAGGTACTTTGACATGCATAGCCTTCAAGATTCACCCCTGGTGTGAACCGGTTTAGGCAAAATTCACCAGTATGGGTGTATATCAGGCGTGACCGACCTCTAGAGCGGAGGTGGCATGACATGTATAGCCATCAAGTTCCACCCCTGGTGTGTGCCGGTTTAGGCATATTTCACCAATGTAGGTGTATTTCGGACGTGGCCGGCCTCTAGAGCAGAGGTGCCGTGGTATGTATAGCTCTCGCAGCAATACTACTGGACATACCAATTAAACTTCACTTTATCCTTTCCACCACCTTTTCCCATCGGCGCCGCACAGCAACCTTTATTTCTTTTCCGCATTTCTTCCTTGACCGGGAGGAGCTTCACTCCACGCGCGGCATTTGAAGAGTCTCGCCAGCAGTGTCTTAATCTCTGGGACAAGCCGGTTCGTGAGAAGACAGAAATTAAAGAACTTGGTAATCACTGGATATCTCTTGAGAAGACAGAAATTAAAGAACTTGGTAATCACTGGACGTCTCTTGAGAAGACAGAAATTAAAGAACTTGGTAATCACTGGACATGTCTTGAGAAGACAGAAATTAAAGAACTTGGTAATCACTGGATATCTCTTGAGAAGACAGAAATTAAAGAACTTGGTAATCACTGGACATCTCTTGAGAAGACAGAAATTAAAGAACTTGGTAATCACTGGATATCTCTTGAGAAGACAGAAATTAAAGAACTTGGTAATCACTGGACATCTCTTGAGAAGACAGAAATTAAAGAACTTGGTAATCACTGGACATGTCTTGAGAAGACAGAAATTAAAGAACTTGGTAATCACTGAATATCTCTTGAGAAGACAGAAATTAAAGAACTTGGTAATCACTGGACATCTCTTGAAAAGACAGAAATTAGAGAACTTGGTAATCACTGAATATCTCTTGAGAAGACAAAAATTAAAGAACTTGGTAATCACTGGACATCTCTTGACAAGACAGAAATTATGGAACTTGGTAATCACTGGATGTACTGTGAGAAGACAGAACACTGGAAACTCAAGAGAAAAAATAGAAGAAAGACCAAGAGAGAAGAAAAATATTCTCAAACAGGAGACTCAAAGACACGACAAAAAGAGAGCATTTCAGTTGACTGCCAGCACCAAAGACCACACAAAATGGACGAGAGTGATCACTGAAACATGACATAAAATGATATGATATCTTTTTCATGATTTCCTACAAAGTTTCTGAACAATGAAATCATTATTCAAAAAACTTGGTCACTGCCAGGATCCATATAAGTTTTAAATTTCTCCATTCCACCAGATTTGGCTTTTATTTCCTGCTTTATTTCTTCTTATATCTTACATCCTTCCCGTGCTGTTAAATGTCACATAGAGCTCACATGCTAGTTTGACAAGGTTTCCTATATTTGGCAAGCTTTTCAACCTTATCAAGGGATGTTATTCCCACTAAACTGGCCTCTCTTAACAATGTCCTCTTTAGATAATGATGATGATGTAGAGCTTCTCTTATAGGGGACTGGGGTCTGGTCAGGTCCTTTGCCTGAGTGGGTTGTGTAGTGTGCAACTCTAGAGGATGTGGTGCGGAGTCCAATGTTCTCTCTAAGCTGTGCAGCAGAACACATTAAAAAATCATGCCGCACACAAAATTTTATTTCTTATATCTTATATCCTTCCCGTGCCGTTAGACGTCACATAGGGCTCACAAAGTAGTTCGCCAATTTTTCCTGTCTTCTGCGAGTCTTTCAACCTCAACAAAGGATTTTATGCCTGTTAACTTGGCCTCTCTTAATAATGTCCTCTTCAGAGTTTCACGCGGTCTGCCCCTTTTTCTTCGGCCTGTTGTGTTCCACTTGATAGCTTGTTTTGGGATTCTCTGATCATTTCTTCTCATCAAGTGACCAACATATGTCCATCTCCTTTTCCTGATCACCCGTGAGACTGGTTGTTGTTCAGTCATCTGTCTTATCTCTGCATTGTTCTTGAATTCATTCTACTTGATGCCGAGTATTTTCCTTGGGCATTTGTTTTCAAAAGAGTCTAATTTCTTTTCTATTTCTTTAGTTGTTTTCCAGCTTTCGCATGCATAAATGAGGGTGGATATTACATTTGAATTGAATAGTCTTAACTTGGTTTTTGTGCTTATAACTTTTGAATTCCATATGTTCTCAAGATTCTTGAAGATTGATGCTGCTTTTGCAATTCTGATCCTAACTTCCTTTCTAGTGTCACCATCCTGGTCTATGTAGCTGCCAAGGTACGCAAATTGATTGACTTCTTCAATATCTGTCCCTTCTATGTGTATTTTTCCATTTTGATTGATGGGAATTTTCATTATTTTTGTTTTGTCCTTGTTAATTTCAAGTCCTATTTTGCTAGCCAGTGAAGATAGGCTATCTGTTTTTTCTTGCATGGAATTCACATTATTACTGATAAGAGTTATGTCATCAGCAAAATCAAGATCTTCTAGTTGGGTCCCATGTACCCAGTCGATACCTGTGTTACCTGTGCAGCATTTTGTCATTATGAAGTCTATTGTAATCCCAAAAAGTAAGGGAGACACTATACATCCCTGTTTCATGCCTGTTTCAGTCTGGAACCATTCACTCATCCCTTCTTCTGTCTTGACTGCACAACCATATCCATTGTATAAGTCCTTAATGATGTTGACAATTTTAGATGGTATTCCATATAGACATAAAATTCTCCATAATGAATCTCTGTGTATGCTATCAAATGCCTTCTTAAAATCTATGAAATTCAGTATTAATGGTTTCTGCTTTTCAATATGTTCTTCAAGTATTATTCTGACAGTAAAGATCTGGTCGAGACAGCTTCTCCCTTTTCGAAATCCTGCTTGTTCTTCTCTCATTGCAGTATCCACTATATCTTTGAGTCTATTCAAAATGACCTTGCAAAATACTTTTGACACAACTGATATTAAGGTTACTCCTCTCCAGTTGTTACAGTCACTAAGGTTGCCCTTTTTTGGTAAAATTTTATTTGCCGAGAAATAAATAAATACACATTTTTTTTCTTTACTGTTTCTTGCTGAGAAATGGCTTTTGGACCAAATGTTCCAACTGCTTTTGTATCACATAGTTTAGACCAGTGCTGTAGCAGAATCTTGGTGTGACGAGTGGGCACGCAGTCAATGGAGGATAATTAAAATACTCGAGCAGATGAAGTTACCAAGGTTGCCAACTGCGGCGTGAAAAAGGAGAAAATTACCCTCAGATATGCAAATTGTTATAGCATAGTCCCTTGTAACTAAAATTATGAATATATTTTAATTATAATAGTTAACATCAAATAAGAACAGAAAAGTTAGGTAGGAAACTTGAGAGCAAGGTAGAAAACCAATTCACACGACACTAGTGATAGACCATTACGACTGGACACTGGCAGAGGTAAATAGACGAACAGAAAAGGCGGACACAATGACGCCGAGATAAGAGAAATGCTAAAGAAAGATGCTCGGGACTAAAACAGTTCAGTAATAACAGGTGCTGACAAACAGTCGACGCACGAAACTCTAAGAATAGAATGACAGACAGATAATTGCCGACAGATCCCAAACGCTCGATCAAAACTTACCAGAGGCGATAAACGGAACAGTGACGCTAGACTGATTTAAGAAAAGCCAAAAATCTTGTTAGCGACGGATATTTTGTGAACTGGACACGACGAATAAAGAAAAGGACTAGCAATCAGACAAGTTCAGGTAGATTGTGCCACAGGCAAAGGGCTTGAATTCAACAACACTAACCTGACAGGTTATGATTCAAGAACCAATCGGGACACATAGAAAACAGCGGAGATCTAGGGGCGAAGCAGAAATACCGATTGGCCAGTCCATCAACCTGAACTTCGAGATAAAAAGAGGGACCCCGGAGGATGCGAAGTCAAAGGATGCAAAGATCCAGAGGAGGTGCAGGAGAGTGCGCAGAGAGGTACGCACGACTCGGGAGCAGAACTAAAACTCCGACACCAAAGTTCTCGGCGACGAAGACACTACGACACTCGGACACTCAGACAGAGACCTACATACGTCAATCGAGACCAAGAGAATTGTGCAGATAGAAATAGACAGAAGAACACCTTGCGAAACATATATAGAGATATAGAAGCAGATAGTCATTCATTCATTCCTTTGCATGTCCCTTGCGGAACTTTGCCTCCCAAACAGCACTCCTGTAGGCTTCTCGGTTGTGAGCAAGATGGCCTGCTGCTGCTGCATCCATTTCCAGATCATCAACGATGTCTTGCAGCCATCTTCGTTTCGGTCTTCCTCTTTTTCTTTTTCCCATTATGTATCCTTCCAATACGCCCTTCTCTAAATTATCATGACGTTTAATGTGGCCAAAATATTTAAGTTTTCTCTCTTTAATCCTCTTTACTAGCCAGCCTTCTTCAATATTAAGCTCTTGTAGTATAGATATATTTGTTCTTTTTTGTGTCCACGATATTTGGAGAACTCTTCTATAGCATTTACATTCAAAGGCATTTATGTGCTTCTCAGCTGTTTTGTTAAGTGTCCAGGTCTCACAGGCATATGTTGCGATGAGAAAGATGCATGCCCTTAAAAATCTTATTTTTGTGGTTCTGTCTGCTCCTCTCCACAGATTCTTTATTTGTTTTACTTTCTGAAGAGCAATAGATGTCCTCCTTTTAATTTCCCGCATAGTATCTCCATTATTAGTTAGTAGTGATCCAAGATATTCAAAACTCTCCACTTCTTCCAGTTTTTCCTCACTGATACATATTTCAGTTGCCTTGTTTGTTTTGCCAGTTGTCATCACTTTAGTTTTCTTTGCATTAAGATAGAGGTTCTGCTCTTCGCTGTTCTTGCGGACTGACATAATTAGTTTTTCCATTCCTTCTTGTGTTGTGGACAGCAATACTGTGTCATCAGCATATCTAATCTCTGGTATTTCATAACCTCCAACTGTTATGGCATCGTAATATTCTTTGTCTACATCTTCTCTAACATTCCTCATTATATTTTCAGTATACAAGTTAAATAAGTAGGGTGACAATATGCACCCCTGACGGACCCCTTGTTTTATGTCAAACCAAGTTGTTGTTTCACCATTTATTCTTACTGCTGCTTGTTGGTCTAAATACAGCAGTGATGTTAATTGTATCAAATGTGTTGGAAATCCCATTTTTTCCATTATTTCCCAAAGTTTCTGGTGTTGTACACAATCAAATGCCTTTGAGTAGTCTATAAAGGATAAATATAGATTCACATTAAACTCCCTGCATTTCTCTATTATTAATCTTAGATTGAATATATGATCTCTTGATCCTCTTCCTTGCCTGAAGCCAGCTTGGACCATATTGACTTCTTCTTCTATTTTCTTTCGAAGTCTACCCATTATGATTTTTAACAGAATTTTACTGGCATGACTAATCAGGGCAACAGTTCTGTAGTTGGTGCATAATTTCAGGTTACCCTTTTTTTTTGGCAGTGGTATGAATACAGTTCTTTTCCATTCTTTTGGCCAAATAACTGAATGCCATATCTTTTTACATAGTGCATGATAGATTGTTGCACACTCCTTTCCTCCTGCTTTAATAAATTCAGCGGTTATCTCATCACATCCTGGTGATTTACCATTTTTCAGACTCTTTATTGCCCATAAAACTTCTTCCATTGTCGGCTCGGGTTCTTTCTCCTCCAATAATAATTCACACTGTTGATTTCTGCTTCCACAGTCGGTTGTTTCATACATTCTTTTGCAATATTCCTTCCATCTTTCTAGAATTTCCTCTGTCTCTGTCAGGGTATTCCCCATCTCATCACAAATTACATTTAGCTTAGGTGTGACATTTCTCGTCAATGTCTTCATTTCTTTAAACATTTCACTATCTCTTCCACACCTCTGATGTTCTTCTATTCTTTCACAACAATCTTGTATGTATTGTTTTTTGTCTTTTCTTATGTTTCTTCGTACTTCTTTTGTTAAAGTTTTATATTTATCTTTGTTGTTGTTTGTCACTCTCCATTGCGTCTTCATTTCTCTACATTGTTTTATCAGTTCTAGTGTACCTGCTGTGATCCATCTATTCTTTTGTGTTTTCTTTACTGGAACCATGCTGGCAAAAAACAAATATTTTGGACACATTAAACGACATGATAATCTAGAGAAGACCGTCTTGGAAGGGTACATAATGGGAAAAAGAAAGAGAGGAAGACCAAGGCGAAGATGGCTGCAAGACATCGTTGATGATCTGCAAATGGATGCATCAGCAGAGGGCCATCTTGCTCACAACCGAGAGGCCTACAGGAGTGTTGCTTGGGACTCAAAGTTCCGCAAGGGTCATGCAAATGAATGAAGTCATGCTGATGTGATGAAACTACAAGGTTCGTAGGAGAGCTAGTGAAAGATGTTAGTAAGTGATGCTAGTGAGTAGGGAGCTGCAAGATCTGGACTTATATTTCGTTAACAGTTCATTTAGCGAGGTCCAGGCAGACCAGACTAATCTGTACATTAAGATCGAATTCGTTGGTAGCTCCTGAGAGTGAAAGAGATAAACTGTTCACAAATGCTCGTGTAATCCAGATGTATATTTACGCGTATATTAATTGTTTACGACTTTTCGTAAGAACTGTTGGAAAAACTACACACATGTTTACAAGAGTGTGTAATAAACTTGTATTTATCGTTCCTGCCTAATGGATTTCACCGTATTTAAACTTGTGTAGGACATGTTCGATGTGAAGCCTTTTGTGAAACAATATATCAAACAACAAAAATGTATAAAACATCAAACATTTAGCATTACTACATTATGTTAAATTGTAACTAACATCAGATACTGTGACCATCAACATTCAAAAAGTGGGGTGCCTCTTATTATTTAATAGCGGTATATTTACTATTATTGTGGAAACGTGCAAAGTTGTGTAGAATTCAAGTATGTGTGTTTTTTTTTTCTACTGTTCAGCTGAGACTTCTGCATCCTGTATGTCCTATCCTTTTCAAACATAAATCTGGGTGGGTATGGGTTTTAATAAGAATAAAGCTCAAAGTTAAAAATTCAGATTCCGGCTTCATTGCATTTGGGACAACCCCATATATATTCCGCCGTATGCCGCAGCATCCATCCAAGAGTATGTTTCCAAATAGTTCTTGCCAAATGTTGATTGTTTACAATGTGTTTTCTGCCACACAGTTGGGATTTCCTGCCGGCACCTTTAATCTGTCCTAGCTCCAGCAGTCTCCTCACAGCTACACTGTTCGTCTATTCCTCCTCTTTATTTTCCCGCAGTCTGTTCAGTACAGAATTGGCAATGTACCTCCTTGTCCAATCATCATCATCAGGTGCCGTGCCGACTGGCGTTGGCTATTATGCTTCTCCAGAGTACCCGATCCTTCATGCAGGCCATCAGTTCAGTTGGTGATCTCCTCTCACACCATCCCGTCAGACTGTCCAGTATCATTTCTCTTGGTCTTCCTGTTGATCTTCTTCCTTTTATTTTTCCTGTTGTTATAATATTTTCAATCCCCCCTCTTCTCATTGCATGTCCTGTGAAAGTACATTGTCTCTCTCTTATCTTTCTGTCCATTGGCAATCTGTAATTTATTTTAGCCTGTCCAGCAAGTCTGTCTGCCACATCATTGCCATGTACTCCCGCATACCTGAACGATAAAGACACGCTAAGCTTGTCACAGCTGATTGACTTAACATTTTAAGCCATTCTTTGTGAAGCAAATTCTTCTCAGTCTTATGGAATCCGTATGTCCAGTAATCTCCCGGCGAGGGCTACTCATACCACAGCACTTCAGCTCTAGAGGCTGGCCACGTCCGATATACACCTGTAGTGGTGAAATATGCCTAAACCGGCTTATACCAAGGGTGAAACTTGATGGCTACTAAAGTCACGGTATCTCCGCTCAAGAGGTCAGGCATGTCCTAAACACGCACATACTGGGATAATATGCCTAAACCAACTCAACCCAGGGGTGGAAGTCACTAGTGACGAGGATTCATCATCCTGGACAAAAGCTCCGTCCTGGTCACAACTAGAAAGGATAGCGGCTACGACCACAAAATGCTGAAGTCGGAGACACTGGACCAGTGCAGTCTAGATAGGCAACCACCTCTTATCCTACGGGGATGTAAGCGTATCCTAATCACGCTGAGGTCTTCCGGTGAGAAAGTCCAACGCTAGACTGGATGGGCAACCAGCTCTCACCAAGCGGGGATATACTGATATCCAAAACACGCCGATGTTTTCCGGTGAGAAAGTCCAACTCTAGACTAAACAGGTGTAATGAAAACCACGGTGTCACGCAATCCCGCTTCTGAAACCCACCAAGAATATTGATTCAAACCCTGCGATACTCTGAACCTCTTGTGATCCTCTCGGGGATCTCGTGTGGTCCTTTCGGGGAGTAAATTCAGTAGGATCACAAGGAGGTCTTGGGCGTCTGAGTGGCGAAAGTGGTTAGTGCACTGGTCTCTCATGGCGAAGGTCGGGGTTCGAATCCTGCCGGCGGCACCCCAGTCACCCAGCTGTAGAAATTGGTACCCGACTTCTTCTGGAGTTGGGGAAGGAAAGGCGGCCAGGCGTGATACTAACCATATCACCCTCTAGTGTGCTGACAGGTCAAGGAAAATATGGGCACTAACACCATATCCCTATGTGCCTCTAAGGCATGACAGGGTCACCTTTTTTTACAAGGAGGTCTTGGTGGCAGAAGCGAACTAAGAAGAAGAAAGAAAGTGGGAAAATGAAGAGCGGTAATGGAAGAACAATGTAGCTGTAAGGAAACTGATGGAGCTAGGACAAATTAAAGGTGCTGACAGAAAAGTCGAACCCTGTGGCAGAAAACACATCGTAAACAATCTACACTTGACGTAAACTATTAGCAAACATATTCTTGGATGGACGCGGCGGAGCACATGGACCTAATAATTATCATATTCATCTTGTGTTATAAAACTAAATGTACTAGGTGACTTAAATGGGTATCATCGGCATAAAAATGTGTGATTTGTTCAGAGCGAAGAAAATCTGAAAACAACAAGTAATACAAGAACGTTGAAATGAACAATAAAAGAGTGAAAAATGCGAAACCAAACGGAGAAAGCAAAGAAGATTGGCGTGGTGTGGAGTTGTTTGGTAATTGTATCAAGTCAAAGTTTGAGTAAATGTGAGTTTTTACATTTGTAGAGCAATGGTTTGGGTATTGAATTCTTTTTTTAAGCATAGATGTGACATCCCCCATACCAATTTGACTAAAAAAAAAAAACCACGTATAGTTATTTTGTTAACAAAGTATATATAAACGAAGAACACTCTAACGTTTTGTATGTACTACGTGTATCAAGATACTTAGTGTTAATCTAACCACCATGCTAGCCGGCCCCCTCTCGAAAATAAACACATTGAAATTCATGCAGCCATTTTAAAGTTAAGTACATAAAGTTCCATCTATTACCATTCTATACATATGTTAACTATACACGAAGCACTGCAGTAAAACTGTGATACCAAAATGTATAAACTAGGAAAAAGTAGGAGCAGTTTTATTACTTAAAATGACTACAAAGTTGTGACGTTTCGGCGTGAGCCTTAATCATACAAAAACACACAGGACAAAGAAGTAGAGATAAAGTATAGATTCACATGAATGTTAATGTTAAAAAAAAAGGACTACAAGTTATGGCTAAGTCCTCTATTCATTTTATTTCCTTTTTTTTTCCATGTTCTGTCCATGTTTCTGATCATTACAACAGAAATGATTTGACATGTATGAGATGTAACAAATAAAAGTGGAAAAAAGCATAGTTGTGACATGAATAAAATTATACCTGAGCATGCACAACCTTGCAGCTGCATGCTTGTTAATGAATAAAGATGCTCTTTTTTTAAATAGTGTAATATTTTGTTATCACAGCTTTACTGAGATACGTGGATGACACTGATTTGCATAAACAGGATTGTTGAAGACAATGATAAAAGAGCCCTAAAGCTAAACAGCAACAATAATGGTAATATTGAAAAGATTATAACAAAAATAAAACATTCTTTCAAACAAGGAAACACTGACACAAATAAATAAATTCAGTTACTGAAACAACAACAACATCTGATGGTAAGAGCACAAATGAAATAAAAATACGAAGAAGTAAGCAAAGTCAGCTTTTTTTATGATAAGAAGATACCAACAAATGAGAAAATGACTCTAAAAGTATTACAGTACTGTAGAGAAGAAATAATGCTATAGGATTATGAAATTTTGAAAGTCAACAAAAATTTGACAGAAATAAACTGGAAGCAACAAAGATGTAGTTTTGGAGAAAGATGCACCAAATACCCAGGACAGACAGAAAAACAAACAAAGATATCTTTGAAGAAGTTTCAGAGCTTCTTCTCTGAAATGGAGCAACCAGACATACCAATCACTTATAATCAGAAGAAAAGCATGATAAAAACCTACAGGAAGCCACAAACACCACCACATGATGACTATCACATGCTAAACAGAAAGGAACAAGTCACTATCTTCCGTCTCCGAACAGGACACAGCCGACTCCGAAATCATATGTATACAAAGTTTAAGGTTGGTACTACTAATCTATGTACATGTGCCCAGGTGCCCCAAACTGTGGAACATATCCTCCAGAGCTGCATCAACTACGAGACACTGAGAAATAGTTACTGGCCCAGTGAAACCACTAAAGAAGATAAGCTCTATGGTTCCATACATGAATTACAAAAAACAGTGAAATTTATCCAAGAGACAGGACTGCAGATATAGACAGACAGTGCGAACGAAGAAGAAGAAGAAGAGCTTCTTCTTTTTCGTTCGCTTCTACCACCAAGATCACACTGTGATCCTACTGAATTTATGCCTGTGGTCCTCGTTAAGTCCCGTGGTCTCCTGTGTGGTCCCCAAAAGGACAAATCCTCGCCACTAGTGACTTCCACCCCTGGGTTGAGCCTGTTTAGGCATATTATCCCATTATGGGGGTGTTTAGGACATGACCGACCTCTAGAGCAGAGGTACCGTGACATGTGTAGCCATCAAGTTGCACCTCTAGTGTAAGTCGGTTTAGGCATATTTTACCAGTATGGGCGTATTTCAGACATGGCCGACCTCTAGGGCAGAGGTGCCATGGTATGGGTAGCTCTCGCCACGATATTACCGGACATAACCGATTAAGCTGCAGTTTATCCTTTCCATCACTTTTTTACATCAGCGCCATACAGCAACCCTGATTGCTTTCCCGCATTTTCTTCTTGGCCAGGAGGAGCTTCACTCCAGGCGCGGCATACGAAGAATCTCACCAGCAGTATCTTAGACAGTTCAGGCATTTTGCACGATACGAGTGCGCTTAGGACTTGGCCGACCCTCAGACCAGAGGTGCTGTGATTTGACTACTGTTTACTTCGCTTATTCCTTTCTTTCACCTTTTCCACTGTGGTGCCGCAAGGCAACCTCATTTGGTCCTTTCTTCATTGCTCTTGATCCTTCTTTTGTTATAATCAATGCTACTCTTCCTTCATGATGATCTTCTTTACCTGACCATATTATTGTATCTTCTGTGTGCTGTGTTGTTAATTTCCGTCTGCCTTGTCCTGTCCATCTTGCTTCTTGTATTCCTAGTATGTCTAGTTTTTATCTGTGCATTTCCTTGATGGTTTGTGCTAGTTTTCCAGTCTGGTTAAGTGTTCTTACATTCCAACTGCTTATTTGCATCTTGTGTTTAGGTTACAGGAGGTCTGCAGTCGGTCTGGGGACTTCCAGTGGCTGGCTTTCATCCACAACCTTCATGGGTTCAGTTTCCTGATAAGCATTTCTCCTTCCACCTGCATTTGTTTTTTCCCTTGCTTCTGTTTCTGTAGCAGTCTGATTGTTTTTTTACCAGATAGAGTTGCTGGCTCTATGCTGAACCCTCCTTAGTTGCCTTTTACGATCATGATGGTAGGGTACAGTGGTCCTATTCTTTGCAGATCCTAAACACAACATAGGGATTTTTCTCTATAAATTCTGATTTTTAAATAAATGTTGCTCACAACTTTTGGTTTGACACTTGTATATAAGAACTGGCTTAAAGTAAGATTATACATTTTCTCCATTACTATTCAACCTAGCACTAGAAAAGGTAATCAGAAAAGTGAAAGGAGAAAGCAGTACAGAGGAACAAGCTAAAATACTAGGATGTACAAATGACATTGACCTACTGGGGAAACTACAAGTATGCAAGAAGTCATTAATACCTGCATACACCTGAGAGATGTGGCACTAAAAGTGGGCTTGGCCATTAACCAAGATAAGATGGAGTATATGAAGATATCAAGAGACCAGAGGCAGAATGATCTAGATTATATAAATGTTGGAGATATGATTATTAGGAAAGCAGAAATATACAAATATCTAGGCACAACCTTCAACACTGAAACGTCACAACTTTGTAATCATTAAGTAATAAAGCTGTTCCTATTTTTTTTTCCTCATTTATACATCATGTTATGATGTTCTTCCCTGGTAGCAACTGTGTTAAGAACATACTTATATTACCATAGTCTTTGTGAGACAGGGAACAAAGAGATGTATGCTTAAAAACTCTGACTTACTTCTGTAGGCCAGAAACCTGTAGCAATCAACACTAATTGTAATTGTTATTTGTGTAAAATGTAATGTCAGTTGGTGGACATGGAGATTGGTGGTAGGAAAATCTGGTGTGAAACCAATGAATCCAGGACATGACAAGCCTATGGGTCTTTACAACAATGGCTATCAGAATGATGTAAAGAAAATAAAACAGAGCCAGCAGAATATAGGTGGCGGGGAATGGATATTGTTGGGGCACTCATTAGACTCCTAATCTCAAAGTTGGAGTGTCTCTGTGGAACTGTCTCAAAGCTGTCTGGCCAGCCAGCATTGCATGCTGGATCTGATGTGGAGAAGGGGCTTAAGTACAGCCACCAGAAGCTGGAAAACAAAGTTTTGACCAGGCCAGCCTACACCGCTGTCTTCATGGTAGTCCGAGCAAGACCACAGTCTGCCCTAGCAAGGAAGGGTGCTGAAGTCAGAGGTACCCAGCCAAAAGGCACATCACAAAAATCAGGATACCACCCATCATCACCATTGTGCGTACAAAGAAGAAGAAGTTATGATGTTTTTCAAGCCCTCCCCTTCTCCAGTAAATGACCGTCTAGTTTTAATTTAATTAGATTCTTTTCTACAGTTGCTTTTCTTAAACATTCCTTTCTCGTCATCTTAGCTGTCCATGATTTTCTTAAAATTCTTCTAGGAAACCACAACTCTGTTGCCTCTAGTGATCTTTGCATTAGTCTTTTGGTTGTCTGTGACTCACTAGCACAGAGTAGGATAGGCTTTAAAGTGACATTTTAGAAATCTGGTTTTTGATTAACAGAGATGAATTTCACAAGATGTTTCTCTTTTTTTTTTTTTAAAGATGTTTTAGTCTGACTTGTGAGTCCACACATTTAAATCTGTAAATATGTAGGCTGATCAGGAGAAGAGGTTACAAGGGCCATAATTTAAAGACACATTAAGTGACATATGTAATTTGTTACCTGGATATTCACTAGGTGGAACTAGTTATCAGTGTGAAATATTTTAACCATGTTCTGTGAGCTACAGATGTGTAGTTACACTTCAGAATGGTGCGACGTCTGGTAAAATAGTCTCTCATTGAAGTGAGAGATGTGATAAGATTTTTTTAGGCTAAGAATGTGTCTGCAGCTGAATTTCACTGCCAGCTCATTGAGGTTTATGGTGAAAACATTCTGAGTAGACAACACATGGCAAAATGGTGTCACTTTATCAATCTGGCAGGGATGATGTGGAAGGCAGACACACTTACCATCGGGTGTTGAAGTTCATCGCCCATTAAAGGTCAGTACAACATGTGTTAACTAACTGATTCAACAAGACTGAAGGATAACTTTGCATCATATTGCATCTAAATTGGAGATGAGCTATGGCAGTGATCAACACCTGTTTGATTGATGTGTTGCACTACTCAAAGGTTTGTGCCAGATGGGTGCCACATGATATTAGAGACTAAATCAGCAGGAGCATGACTTCTCCAGAGTCGGGATGGAGAAGTTTATCTCAGTCAACTTGTGATTATTTTAACATTCTATATGCAGTTTTTACCTGTAGGTTGTTTCTTTTACATAATTGTACATGTAACCTTTTTTTTTTCTGATGGTCTCTTGTATAATCTTTCTTTTAAGACTGTCTCTAGAACTTACAGTATTTAATTTGGTGTTTTTATTCTTTACATTTCAGGTACACACTCTGGTTTGTTGGGCAAAAATTCTATCTCTAATCTTGTTACCTTTCATGGGGATATGAAGATGACACGTGCTGTTAGTCATATGACTGTACTTACACATGATCATCCTTATGTGCTGGCTTGTGATGTGAATGTGAAAACTGAAGAAACAGACAGAATAGCTGGAGATGATAGTTTTCTAGAAACAGCAAGAGAAGGAAATAGTCTGTTATGTCAGACTGATGATAAGGAGTCATTGAGGTTAATAAACTTTCATGAGACCCAGAAGGATGACAATGTTGTTTTACAAAATGAAGAACATAATGAAAAGCCCAGTAACACATCTTCATTTAGTGGTCAAAATACTCAGGCTATAGTGAGTAAGGGAAATATGGGAGTAGATTACTTGAGTGTTACATCATACAGAGATCTTTCTGATACTGAGAGACCTTACATGTGTGATATTTCTGATATTGAGACATCTTACAAATGTGATATTTCTGATTTGACTTCTAGTAGTGAGTCTACACTAGATAGACATGAAATAAGACAGAGAGAAGAGAAACCTTCTAAATCTGAAGTTTCATGGAATGTTCAATTTTTTTACCATGGAACTGTGTTTACAGGAGAAAAACCTTACAAGTGTGATGTTTGTGGTGCAGGATTTTCACAAAAATACCATATGCAGTCACATAAAAGAATACATACAGGAGAGAAACCTTACAAGTGTGATGTTTGTGGTAAAGGATTTTCACGAAAAAATGATATGAAGTCGCATAAAATAATACATACAGGTGAGAAACCTTACAAGTGTGATGATTGTGGTGCAGGATTTACATGTAAAAGCCATATGCAGTCACATAAAAGAATACATACAGGAGAAAAACCTTACAAGTGTGATGTTTGTGGTGCAGGATTTTCAGTTAAAAGCTATTTGCAATCACATAAAATAATACATACAGGAGAGAAACCTTACAAGTGTGATGATTGTGGTGCAGGATTTTCACATAAAGGCAGTATGCAGTCACATAAAATAATACATACAGGAGAGAAACCTTACAAGTGTGATGATTGTGGTGCAGGATTTTCACAAAAAGGCAGTATGCAGTCACATAAAAGAATACATACAGGAGAAAAACCTTACAAGTGTGATGTTTGTGGTGCAAGATTTTCACATAAAGGCAGTATGCAGTCACATAAAAGAGTACATACAGGAGAGAAACCTTACAAGTGTGATGTTTGTGGTAAAGGATTTTCACATAAAGGCAGTATGCAGTCACATAAAAGAATACATACAGGAGAAAAACCTTACAAGTGTGATGTTTGTGGTGCAAGATTTTCACAAAAATCCAATATGCGGTCACATAAAAGAATACATACAGTAGAAAAACCTTACAAGTGTGATGTTTGTGGTAAAGGATTTTCACGAAAAAATGATATGAAGTCACATAAAAGAATACATACAGGAGAGAAACCTTACAAGTGTGATGTTTGTGGTAAAGGATTTTCAAATAAATGCAATGTGCAGTCACATAAAAGAATACATACAGAAGAGACACCTTTCAGGTGTGATATTTGTGGTGCAGGATTTACACAAAAAGGCAATATGCAGTCACATGAACGAAAACATGCAGGAGAGAAACCTTATAAGTGTGGTGTTTGTGGTGCAGGATTTTCAATTAAAAGCTATTTGCAGTCACATGAAAGAATACATACAGGTGAGAAACCTTACAAGTGTGATGTTTGTGGTGCAGGATTTACAAGGAAAAGCCATATACATAGACATAAAATAATACATACAGGAGAAAAACATTACATGTGTGATGTTTGTGGTAAAGTATTTTCACGAAAAAGCTGTTTGCAATCACATAAAATAGTACATACAGGTGAGAAACCTTACAAGTGTGAGGTTTGTTGTAAAGGATTTTCACAAACAAGTGATATGCATAAACATAAAATAATACATACAGGAGTAAAACCTTACAAGTGTGATGATTGTGGTGCAGGATTTTCACATAAAGGCAGTATGCTGTTACATGAACGAAAACATACAGGAGAGAAACCTTACAAGTGTGATGTATGTTGTAAAGGATTTTCAAGTAAAAGCTATTTGCAGTCACATAAAAGAATACATACAGGAGAGAAACCTTACAAGTGTGATGTTTGTGATGCAGGATTTTCACAAAAAGGCAATTTGCAGTCACATAAAAGAATACATACAGGAGAGAAACCTTACAAGTGTGATGTTTGTGGTAAAGGATTTTCACATAAAGGCAATGTGCAGTCACATAAAAGAATACATACAAGAGAGAAACCTTTCAGGTGTGATATTTGTGGTGCAGGATTTACACAAAAAGGCAATATGCAGTCACATGAACGAAAACATGCGGGAGAGAAACCTTATAAGTGTGTTGTTTGTGGTGCAGGATTTTCAATTAAAAGCTATTTGCGGTCACATGAAAGAATACACACAATGTAACAGAATGTTTATTCTGTTGCAGAATGGGTTAAACAGCTGTGACTGCAGCTCACCTGCTTATGTAAGCATGGAAAAAGTATCTCCGTGTTCTGATTGAGAGCTCAGTCATATGGATCTGAGTGGCGATATGCATGAAAAGGCAAAACTGTTTGAAATGTTGTACAGAAAGCATGTATTTAGTTTTCATCTGGAAAGAATATTTGTTATGACTTGGTTTGTCATGTAAGTTTTGTAGTTGATTGTCCTTGTTAAGAGAAATGTGGGCTTAAGTTAGAATGTAGTTTTGGTAATTGGATTTGTCATTCTTAGGACAAATTTTTTGCCAGTCATTGTGTAACGAGTTATGTCCTTTTTTAGGACGAAAGATTGTAAAGTTAATATGTAGTGTTGCAAGTTTGATTGTCCTTTTTAGGACAAAGTGTGATTCTTGGTTGGAAGGTTGTGTTTGGAGCTTTTCAGTATATATGAGGTTAGTATGTTAGTGTGAGGGGGTCCCATGACGATGTTAATCACCCATACCATTTTTCTGTTCTCATTGTAATTTTCTTCATCAGTTACATGCAACATCCATTTACAACATGCATTTAACACATGGCAGTTCATCATTAAACTTTTGTTCATTTTTGTGACTTTTGAATCCTGTGATAATTGGAATTATGTTGAGTGTCAACTGTGGTGTTGAGTGAGCTGATTACATGTAACTGTTCATGTTCGTGTACAGATTTGTGGTGGTTGTCTGTCCTGAGTTTTTGTTGCATGTTGTATATCAGTGTAATCTGGTGTGTCACTAGTGTAGCAGTTTAAGTAATGTCTGCTTAATAAATAGTGAAGTTTGTAACAAAAAAGTGAATGTTTGTTGCTAACACAGACACTAGCACAGTTCAGTACAGTGTGTGGGCAAAACACATGTTTATTAATACAATAACAAGGTTTCAACAGGAGAGATACCTTACAAGTGTGATGTTTGTGGTGCAGGGTTTTCAATTAAAAGCTCTTTGCACTCACATAAAAGAACACATACAGGAGAGATACGTACAAATGTGATGTTTGTTATGCAGGATTTTCACAAAAAATTAATATGCAGCCACACAAAAGAGTACATACAGGAGAGAAATCTTACAAAGGTTCTTAGAAATGTGCTTTTCTGTCACACAAAAAACACATACATGAGAGATCTTTGGTGCAAGATTTTCTGTAAAAAATGATCATAAGACATACATAAGAATACTTTGTGAAGGGAACCTTACAAGTAAAGTATTTTTACTGCCTAATGTTCTTATAGGGTGTCTGAGTGGCAAAGTGGTTAGTGCACTGATCTCTCATGGCGAAAGTTGGGGGTTCAAATCTGGCCTGTGGCATCCCAGTCACCCAGCTGTAGAAATGGGTTCCTGACTTCTGGAGTTGGGAAAGGAAAAGGCAGACAGGCTGATACTGACCATATCACCCTCTGGTGTGCTGACAGGTCAAGGAAAATATGGCACTAACACCATATCCCTATGTGCCTCTAAGGCATGACAGGGTTACCTTTACTTTTTTTTTAACGTTCTTATAAAGAAGACTATTGGTCACACACAAAAAAGTGTGCAGGAGGGAAGCCACAAAATGTTATGATTGTTGCTCTAGTTTACCCTTCCCTTACCAGGGTAGACCAAAAGATATATGGAGAAGAACAACAGAAAGGATGTTGAGCAATAGAGGACTCACATGGGCAATAGCAGAAAAAAAGGCAAAGGACAGGCATTTGTGGAAAACCCTTGCGGAAGCCCCATGTGCCTTGGGACTTAAGGTTCAGAGAGAGAGAGAGAGTTGTTCTAGTTTTACTGAATCTAGAAATGTAAAAATCTATAAGAGAGAAGCTATATAAATATGATTTGTGGTGCTGGATTTACAATGTGTTGCAGTTTGATATAAATTTGACATCTTTCTCTCCAAGTTCACAAATATTGGTAGAGTTGTAGAAGATGTAGATAGCACAGAGAAACAGCAGGTTGAGACCAGTTTTTGCAGTGCTACACATTTCAGAATCCATCACCACCACATTCAAGATACTCCTGTACATGCTCTGCCACATACTCCAACATCCACCAAAGTCTGTCTACTAATAATTGCCATCAAATGTTGGTTGTTTATTATGTGTTTTCAACTACTTAATTCAGATCTACCAACACCCTTGCTCCGTCCCAGCTTCATCAGTCTCTGTATATGCACACTTTCCTTCCACTCCCTCTCTTCATCCTCCCACAGTCTGTCTGGGACAGAGTAAGAGTGCTGGAAGATCTGAATTAAGCAGTTGAAAACACATAATTTGACATCAACTGTTAGTAGACGGACTTTTCAGTGGATGTTGGAGTATGCAGTGGAGCATGTATTGGAATGTCCTGCATGTTGTATATCAGTGTAATCTGGTGTGTCACTAGTGTAGCAGTTTAAGTAATGTCTGCTTAATAAATAGTGAAGTTTGTAACAAAAAAGTGAATGTTTGTTGCTAACACAGACACTAGCACAGTTCAGTACAGTGTGTGGGCAAAACACATGTTTATTAATACAATAACAAGGTTTCAACAGGAGAGATACCTTACAAGTGTGATGTTTGTGGTGCAGGGTTTTCAATTAAAAGCTCTTTGCACTCACATAAAAGAACACATACAGGAGAGATACGTACAAATGTGATGTTTGTTATGCAGGATTTTCACAAAAAATTAATATGCAGCCACACAAAAGAGTACATACAGGAGAGAAATCTTACAAAGGTTCTTAGAAATGTGCTTTTCTGTCACACAAAAAACACATACATGAGAGATCTTTGGTGCAAGATTTTCTGTAAAAAATGATCATAAGACATACATAAGAATACTTTGTGAAGGGAACCTTACAAGTAAAGTATTTTTACTGCCTAATGTTCTTATAGGGTGTCTGAGTGGCAAAGTGGTTAGTGCACTGATCTCTCATGGCGAAAGTTGGGGGTTCAAATCTGGCCTGTGGCATCCCAGTCACCCAGCTGTAGAAATGGGTTCCTGACTTCTGGAGTTGGGAAAGGAAAAGGCAGACAGGCTGATACTGACCATATCACCCTCTGGTGTGCTGACAGGTCAAGGAAAATATGGCACTAACACCATATCCCTATGTGCCTCTAAGGCATGACAGGGTTACCTTTACTTTTTTTTTAACGTTCTTATAAAGAAGACTATTGGTCACACACAAAAAAGTGTGCAGGAGGGAAGCCACAAAATGTTATGATTGTTGCTCTAGTTTACCCTTCCCTTACCAGGGTAGACCAAAAGATATATGGAGAAGAACAACAGAAAGGATGTTGAGCAATAGAGGACTCACATGGGCAATAGCAGAAAAAAAGGCAAAGGACAGGCATTTGTGGAAAACCCTTGCGGAAGCCCCATGTGCCTTGGGACTTAAGGTTCAGAGAGAGAGAGAGAGTTGTTCTAGTTTTACTGAATCTAGAAATGTAAAAATCTATAAGAGAGAAGCTATATAAATATGATTTGTGGTGCTGGATTTACAATGTGTTGCAGTTTGATATAAATTTGACATCTTTCTCTCCAAGTTCACAAATATTGGTAGAGTTGTAGAAGATGTAGATAGCACAGAGAAACAGCAGGTTGAGACCAGTTTTTGCAGTGCTACACATTTCAGAATCCATCACCACCACATTCAAGATACTCCTGTACATGCTCTGCCACATACTCCAACATCCACCAAAGTCTGTCTACTAATAATTGCCATCAAATGTTGGTTGTTTATTATGTGTTTTCAACTACTTAATTCAGATCTACCAACACCCTTGCTCCGTCCCAGCTTCATCAGTCTCTGTATATGCACACTTTCCTTCCACTCCCTCTCTTCATCCTCCCACAGTCTGTCTGGGACAGAGTAAGAGTGCTGGAAGATCTGAATTAAGCAGTTGAAAACACATAATTTGACATCAACTGTTAGTAGACGGACTTTTCAGTGGATGTTGGAGTATGCAGTGGAGCATGTATTGGAATGTCCTGAATGTGGTGATTACGGATTCTGAAATCTGAGAAGACATGAAATACAGAACTTGGTAATCACTAGACATGTCATGAGAAGATAGAAGATACAGAACTTGGCAATCACTAGACATGTCATGAGAAGACATGAAATACAGAACTTGGTAATCACTAGACATGTCATGAGAAGATAGAAGATACAGAACTTGGCAATCACTAGACATGTCATGAGAAGATAGAAGATACAGAACTTGGTAATCACTAGACATGTCATGAGAAAAAAGATGTTTGAGAACTTGGTAATCACTGGATGTATTGTGAGAAGACAGAACACTGGAAACTCAAGAGAAAAAGTAGAACAAGAATTCTCTAACAGACTCGAAGACACAACAAAAAAAGAGAGCATTTCAGTTAACTGCCAGCACCAAGGACCACACAAACTGGTCAAGAGTGATCACTGAAACATGACATAAATTGATATGATATCTTTTTCATGATTTCCTACAAAGTTTCTGAAAAATGAAATCATTATTAATACTCGGTCACTCCCAGGATCTACATAATCTTATTTTATATCTTATATCCTTCCCGTGCCATTAAACATCACATAGGGCTCGTAAAGTAGGTCGCCAATTTTTCCTGTCTTCAGCGAGACTTTCAACCTCATCAAAGGATTTTATGCCTGTTAATTTGGCCTACATAATATAGGTTTCAAATTTCCCCATTCCTCCAGGTTTTTCTATATCTATATTTTTATTTCCTGCTGACATTCCATTATTTGGCACAAAAGAAAAAGACTGAAAACTCATTAACCTGGGGATCAGAAAAATCAAGTTCCTACTTTGTTTTTGTTCTTGCAGAAGTTTGGAATTTTGTAACCCTGTTCCAAAGATTCATACAATGAATCATAAGTGAAATTCTGTGCACTGTTGACTTCTTTAGCCCTGTCCTTTACTGTGGAAAATTATTAATCTAACAACGGCGTTGTTAAAGAAGCAAAAATGAACTCCCATTCTAGTTTCACATCAAAGCAGAAAATGTGAAACTTCCAGAGAGTGAAACCTTGGACAGGGAGACAAAATGGAGAAGCTATGAGATCAGGTTAAGCTAGGACAGGATGTAATGAAGGATGCTTGTGCGGGTCTTGTGTCTCACAATGAGGCTAGGGTGAGGGAGGGAAATTGTCTGATTATATTCTAAGTATTTTCTTCTTTTTGTATTTTTGTAATACCAACAGAAATGATTTTAAAAGTGCTGTAGTATTTATTAATAAAGGCCTCTGCTCTCAAAGGTTACCCTATTAGTTATTTCATGTAGTATTTATTAATATCGGCCCATGCCCTCAAAGGTAACCCTATTAGTTATTTCATGTAGTATTTATTAACTCTTTCTATGCTTCACATCACACTGTGTGACGATCCGGAGGACACTTTTTGTCTTGTGTAAATATCATGTGCTGGTTTCTAATGTTGAAGTTGAAACTATGCTTTAAAATTGGACCAATCTGGTGCTATCACTTCCTTCCGGGAATCATTCTCTACACGAAGCATGGAAGATTTGTGATTCAGAGCCACTGTGTTTTAAATTTATCTGTTTTTTCCTAAGGTTATCATCGCTAGGTTTTTTGTTTACAAACAAAGATGGCATCCAGTGCTAGTTCCTCTCGTCCAGAGCCGCATATGTCTGCTTTACAAGCTCAAAATTTAAGAGTGGCGAGACCACGCCGAAGAGGGTGCAGATAGCCATTTTGAGCTGTCTGACCCACGTGCTGCTGCCGATTCAAGTAATGAAGATGATGCAGCACACTGGCCAAGCCGAACAAAACTCACTTCTACTGTTCAGGGTGTCCAAATCTTCCACATCTGACCCTCAGTGCTTTGGTCAATATCATTTTAGTGCTTAGATTATAAAAAAGTATTTTTCCATGTAAATTCTGGAGGATATGTGAAGAAAAGGTGTTTGTGTACATTTTTATTTGTTTTGGACATATTTCAGCTATCTACAGCGGATTAACTTAATGGGTAAGTGAAAAAAAAAAAAACGTTCCAATTTCTTCATTTTCCACTCTTTCTTCTCAGTTTTTAGCTTTTTTTTGTGTTCTATACTAATAAAACACTACAATTTTATTACAAAAACAAAATACAATTTTTTCTGTTTAAACTAATGTATGTCATACTACAAATGAGACTATGCCTTTGTATTTCTTTTAAATGTGACAACCATCCCATTTCACTTTATGAAATTTACCACCCTTGGTCATTTTGTGGAAAACCCCCACAGTACAGGTCCTTGCCCTCAAAGGTTACCCTATTAGTTATTTCATACAGTATTTATTAATAAAGGTCCCTGCTCTCAAAGATTACCCTATTAATTTCATACAGTATGACTATCATATGCTAAACAGAAAGAAACAAGTCACCATTTTCCGTCTCCGTACAGTACACAGCCGACTCCGAAGTCATATGTATACAAAGTTTAAGGTTGGTACTTCTAATCTATGTACATGTGCCCAGGTGCCCCAAACTGTGGAACATATCCTCCAAAACTGCACCAACTATGAGACACTGAGAAATAATTACTGGCCCAGTGAAACCACTAAAGAAGATAAGCTCTGTGGTTCCATACATGAATTACAAAAAACAGTGAAATTTGTCCAAGAGACAGGACTGCAGATATAGACAGACAATGCAAACGAAGAAGAAGATTTCATACAGTATTTATTAATAAAGGTTCCTGCCCTCAAAGGTTACCCTATTAGTTATTTCATCCACTATGATGCCACCTGCTCTCCCCCTTCTAGATCAAGTAAGGATGGCCCAGATGGACCCCCCACCCCACCCCATAACAGGACTTGCACACCCATGATGTAGTAGATGTAGGAATCAGCAAATGGTTCCTTCAGGACTAGAGAAAGAAAGCTAGACAAGTCAATGAAAATGCAAATGTTAGTATCTTTGCTGGCTCTCTTTATGAAGTACTAATCTTATTTTAAATAGATCTAATAATTCTATCCTAACATCACCTAAGCATTGCAGCAGTTCGTATAATCAGACCTACAGGAAGCCTTACCGATGCATCATCTGTGGGACCTAAAGGACTTCCATATTTCAAGGGGGCTCATAGTGAACAGGAATAGAATGGCTAAGTGAGGTCCAGTGTATATAACTTTGTTCACACACTGGTTCTAATGTTTGGTTCATTATGTTGTGCTTCACCATACAGACACAAGCTAACAGAGAGGTTTAGTGACAAATGATCAAGGGATTTCAGTCTGGCAGGAAATTGTGATACAGATTATTGGGGGATATACTGAAAGGGGGAGGAAGAGAAAAGGTAGGGGTGATATGGTAAGTGAGTGTTGTAAAAATCTAACTAGGAAAAACCATTTCTCATCAAGGAATGTTGGGATGTGCTAGAATATTTATCTTACATTTTTCCTGTGCAGTTACATGTCACATAGGCCTAGCATAGTTTGCCAAGTTTTTCTGCTTTCGGCAAGTTTTTCAACCTCATCAAGGGATTTATGCCCACTAAACTGGCTTATCTTAACAATGTCTTCTTCAGAGTTTCACGTGGTCGACCTCTTTTTCTTTGGCCTGTTGTGTTCCATTTGTTAGCTTGTTTTGGGATTCTCTAATTGTTTCTTCTCATTACATGACTGACATGTCCATTTTCTTTTTTCTTATCATCCATGAGACAGGTTGTTGTTTGTTTATCTGTCTTATCTCTGCATTGTTCTTAAATTTGTTCCACTTTATACCAAGTATTTTCCTGAGGCATTTGTTTTCAAAAGAGTCTATAATTTTTTTGTCCATTTCTTTAGTTGATTTCCAGCTTTCACATGCTAGAATATTATAGACATGTAGAAAATTGAGTAGAATTTTTTCCTTGATTAAGATCAGCGGATCTTAATTTTTTCCAAGTGTGGCCCTACACCAGTAATGGTAACTGACTGATGACTGACTCACATAAATATTATATCATTAATTACAATGACACTGAGCTGAACAAAAAAAAATGTTGCTTAAGGACTTGTAGTGTATTCCCACAACTAACATCTTTCATAAAATCTGTTACAATAACAAAGTGAACAAATACGATTATATTGTCACACAGTGTGTTTTTTTTTTTATTTTTCAAAATTTTATGTTTGTCGTAAAAAAAAAAAGTGATATAATCTTAAATGCTAATATTAATGATTTTTTTAAAAACAATGATTAAAAATTATGATCCCCAATTTTAAAAGCTATATAAATGATAAATTTATGCAAAACCTCTCAATTGTGGTCGTGAACTAGACACTGTGGGTCCTCAGATATGGTATAATACACACATGATTCAGTCAGTAAAGGTGGTTAAAGTGGATGGGACTTTGTCACCTGTTGCAGTGGAAGAGTTGTGAAAAGAGGCTGGGTGCTTTTGCAGTAAAGAATGTAACATGAATCAAAGTGGTTACATTTTTGCATAAATAATACATGCAAAAATCTTTTCTTATGTCACCTAAAAAAAAACGTTAAAAAAAAAAAAAAGAAACTGGTCCTATCATATCTGTCAAATTATCAAAGCTTTCATTCACGCTGTTATTAACATCATGCTGTGTGAGATCATCATCGTCATCATTATCATCCCTCTGTACTCCCATCAACAAAGCTTCCCCAGCCAATCCTGTCTTGAGCAAACTGGGATGTCTCAAAGCATGTCTTTCCTGCTTCCTTTATATGCGTCTCCATATTCCTAATGGTCTGCCCCTCCTTTTTTTCCTTGAGGCATCCAAATCAAGGCAACAGACAAGTGTCTTTGTTTTTTTTTCATTTGTGGTATGTGGCCCAGCCATTTCCATCTTTTTTCTTTTGACCTCTTTAGTGATGCTCTCAGTGCCTGTTCACGTGGTTACTTCCTTGTTTGTCACTCATTCTTCCCAGTGTGTTCTTAGAATTTTATTAAGGCATCTTCCTTCAAATCCTCTCAACCTGCTTACAGTTCTCCTATTGGTTCTCCATGGTTTGGCTGAATATAACAGCACTGAGCATACAAATTCTCATCTCCTCGGTTTAAATCATTATATTCAAAGAAGAAAAAAAAAAATTGTTCCCTTGTTTAAGAAAATTAACAAGGGAGACAAAAATGAAAAAGTATTAAAAATTAAATGTCTGGAGAAAAAAAATCTTATTAAGTAGATATATACAGCATGGGGACAAAGAACAAAAGCCAACTAATGGTATTCAAAATATCAAGGACTGCAAACATTATTGAAGCATGAATAAAAAAAAACAAAACATTTATTGGCATGAAAATGAATGAATGAAATGTATCCGTGATTGAAAACAGTTTGAGAAGCTTTGTAACAGAGGAAGAAAAAGGGGTGGAGTGTGTGTGTATAATATTCAGGTGAAAAACACAAATAACGAAAGCGAAAAAATGATAATGCCAAAGAACTTAACCCTCTGTTGTCAATAAATGAGTATGATACTGTCATATCACCTATACTATCATATCACCTATAGTATCATAGCACATTACTGTGACTGAGTGAACATGGTAATCACCCCCTCACATATATCTATAAACTTTCACCATCACAAACTTGACTAGCACTAGTTTTAACTCTCAGACTTATATCACCTTCAAAAAATTGACTAGCACTAGTTTTACCCTCCAGAATTATATCACTTTCAAAAACTTGACTAGCACTCGTTTTATCTCCCAGACTTACACCACCTTCAAAAACTTGACTAGCACAAGTTTTACCCTCCAGACTTATATCACCTTCAAAAACTTGACCAGCACTAGTTTTACCCTCCAGACTTATATCACCTTCAAAGACTTGACTAGCACTAGTTTTACCCTCCAGACTTACATCACCTTCAAAAACTTGACTAGCACTAGTTTTACCCTCCAGACTTACATCACCTTCAAAAAATTGACTAGCACTAGTTTTACCCTCCAAACTTACACCACCTTCAAAAACTTGACTAGCACAAGTTTTACCCTCCAGACTTATATCACCTTCAAAAACTTGACTAGCACTAGTTTTACCCTCCAGACTTATATCACCTTCAAAGACTTGACTAGCACTAGTTTTACCCTCCAGACTTACATCACCTTCAAAAGCTTGACTAGCACTAGTTTTACCCTCCAGACTTATATCACCTTCAAAAACTTGACTAGCACTAGTTTTACCCTCCAGACTTACATCACCTTCAAAAGCTTGACTAGCACTAGTTTTACCCTCCAGACTTACATCACTTTTAAAAACTTGACTAGCACCATTTTTACCCTCAATATGAAACTAACATAAAACTGAAACTATAAACAGAAAAAATGAATATACAGAAGAATAATTCCTGGCTGCTTCACAGAACTCTGAAATCTGATCTCTGGTCAGGACAAGCTCTTAAATCCATCTTTATTTATGGCGGCAAATCAGATGACACCACCACTGAAGCCGTCATGATTGATAGCCAATGAGACAGCTGTACATGGATGGAAAAGAAAAAAACCCAACAAATTATCTATTTATCTATAATCATCACTGAGCTTCAGACAAATCTACAGGTGATTTGATCTCTCCCAACAATTAGCAACTGGCAACAACACTTTTATGTTTACAGTTTTCCTTGTAAAACAAGAAAAAAAATACAGCAAAGTCTAGTGTGATCTGTGTATTATGAATGGCTAATTTCATTCATATATTGTACACATTTTTCCTTTCATGTATCACATCCACTGGTTCCTCTAGATAAGGTTATAGAATGGGTGCATGATGAAGGACACAATTAGGAAGTGACTGGAGTGCTAAGGAATTGTCCAAGAAGCCTGTAGAGTTCAAAGTTCATGCTCTACATCATTAAAATCATCTGTAAATAAGATGTAAAAAAAAAAAAATGTTTCAAGTTTGTCATCTCTGAACTAAAACATAATATATGAAACAAAGACATTCTTTAGTATAACTTGCATGTTATCTAAAATGGTTCACTGATTTAAATATCAGATATACTAGTGGGCTGAACAGATGAGCATTGCCAAAAACAGTTCTGATATAATCATTTGTAATGTCATCCAGCACAATGGAGGAAGATCCAGTACTCAAGCTGAATGAGACAACAGTTAGCAAACCACAGCTGCTTTTTTGTCACAATAAATGAGTATGATACTGTCATATCACCTATACTATCATATCACCTATACTATCATAGCACCTATACTATCATATCACCTATACTATCATATCACCTATACTGTCATATCACCTATACTGTCATAGCACATATACTACCATAGCACCTATACTACCATAGCACCTATACTATCATAGCACCTATACTATCATAGCACCTATACTATCATAGCACCTATACTATCATATCACATTACTGTGACTGAGTGAACATGGTAATCACCCCCTCACATATATCTATAAACTTTCACCATCACAAACTTGACTAGCACTAGTTTTAACTCTCAGACTTATATCACCTTCAAAAACTTGACTAGCACTAGTTTTACCTCTCAGACTTATATCACCTTCAAAAACTTGACTAGCACTAGTTTTACCTCTCAGACTTCTATCACCTTCAAAAACTTGACTAGCACTAGTTTTACCCTCCAGACTTACATCACTTTCAAAAACTTGACTAGCACTAGTTTTACCCTCCAGACTTATATTACCTTCAAAAACTTGACTAGCATTAGTTTTACCCTCCAGACTTATATCACTTTCAAAAACTTGACTAGCATTAGTTTTACCCTAAAATACAGTGGTAGTGGTAGTAGTATCAATCTCTCTCACAAATGTGGATGTTTGTTTCTAGTTTTTAGCATCGCCACACAGCTTCTCCTGTAGCAGCCTGGGGTTTAGCCAGATCTCTGGTCTGAGTGGATCGTGTACCTGGCAACAAACCATAGCTGACTGTACCACAGCTGACCAAGACCCTATTCTACCTCCACATGGTGTCCCCCAGTAAGAGACCACAGTCTGAATGGTAACTGGTTCTTGGCACATGCTGTGAAGACGTAAAAGCAGTAGTTGTGCCATGCATGCACCTAGGGGATATGATGTTAGTGCCCATATCTTTCTTAACCTGTCTGTACAGCGCAGGGTGATGATTAAAAGGCAACCTTAGTAACTGCAATAACTGGAGAGGACTAACCTTATTATCAGTTGTGTCAAAAGTATTTTGCAAAGTTATTCTGGATAGAATTAAAGATATAGTGGATGCTGCAATGAGAGAAGAACATGCAGGATTTTGAAAAGAGAGAAGCTGTCTCGACCAGATCTTTAGTCTAAGAATAATACTTGAAGAACATATTGAAAAGCAAAAACCATTAATACTGAACTTCATAGACTTTAAAAAGGTATTTGATAGCATACACAGAGAATCATTGTGGAGAATTGTAAGAATATATGGAATACCATCTAAGACTGTCAACATTATTAATGACCTCTATAATGGATATGTTTGTGCAGTCGACACAGAAGAAGAAATGAGCGAATGGTTCCAGATTGAAACAAGTGTGAAACAAGGATGTATATTATCTCCCTTGCTTTTTGGAACTGCCACGGATTTAGGGACTGACTAGCGTTGTGGTTAAAGCACTTATCTAGCAACCAAATGGTCAAGGGTTCAAATCCCCAGATGAGCAGGATTTTTTTTCGATCAATATGGCCCCGAGGTTGATCTAGCTTTGTAAAATGGGTACCAAAGAAAATCTGGTGAGGAAAGGAACTGGCCACCCTACCTCATACACTGATGGCCCAGCATAATGAGGTCTCTAATGCTTCATCCCCTAAGGCATTTGCTATGGGACTATCTATCATAGACTTCATAATGAAGAAATGCTGCACAGTTAAAACGGGCATTGAAACCCAACTGGAAGATCTTGATTTTGCAGATGACATAACTCTTATAAGTGACAATATGAAATCAATGCAAGTAAAAACAGATAGCCTGTCTTCAATGGCTAGTAAAATGGAACTTGAAATTAACAAGGATGAAACAAAAATAATGAAACTTCCCATTAACCACAGAGAACAAATATACGTGAAGGAACAGCTGTTGAAGAAGTAAACCATTTTGCATATCTCAGCAGCTACATAGACCAGGATGGTGACACCAGAAAGGAAGTTGGAATTAGAATTGCAAAAGCAGCATTGACCTTCAAGAATCTTGAGAACATATGGAATTCAAAAGTTATAAGCACAAAAACCAAGTTAAGATTATTCAATTCAAATGTAATATCCATCCTCATTATTTATGCATGTGAAAGCTGGAAAACAACTAAAGAAATAGATAAGAAATTAGACTCATGTGAAAACAAATGCCTCAGGAAAATACTTGGTATAAAGTGGAATGAATTCAAGAACAACGCAGAGATAAGACAGATTTCTCATAGGTGATCAGAAAAAGAAGATGGACATATGTCGGTCATCACAGAAACAGTCAGAGAATACAAAAACAAGCTATCAAGTGGAACACAAAAGGCAGAAGAAAAAGAGACTGACCATGTGAAACTCTAAGGAGGACATGATTAAGAGAGGCCAGCTTAGTGGGAATAACATCCTTTTATGAGGTTGAAAAGCTCTCGGAAAACAGGAAACTTGGCAATCCACCATGTGAGCCCTAAGTGACATTTAATGGCATCGGAAGGATGTAAGATGTTCTTCCGTCTCTGTCTTGGTCTACCTCTCAGCTGTTTCCTTCATCTCCTGTACATACATAATTTTCATTTGTCTGTTCCATTCTTTCTACATGCTCCAACCAGCATAATCTGTTCAGTTTCAAGACATTTGTAATTTATAGGGATTTAAATAAGCTGTTCATTTCAGTGTTCTTTCTAGCTCTCCATTCTCCACTGAAGGTATCCTTTATGGACCCAAAGAATCTTCTTTGGATCTTGTTATCAAAGACCTGCAGTTGTTCATCTTCCTTTGTTGTCTCCACGTTTCTGATCCATAAATGGTGGCTGGTCTTATTTTATAGATTGTTAATTTGGTGTTTTGGGACAGAATTCTGGATTTTAACAGGTGTTGCAAGGCAAAGTATATTTTATTCCCTATCTATACTCTGCTTTTAACTTCCTCATTGACTATGTTGCTTCTGTTGAAGGTTGCGCCTAGATATTTTTCTGCTTTCCTAATGATCATATCTCCAACATTTATATAATCTGGATCATTCTGGCCTGGATTAGAGATTAGATATGCTGATGACACAGTATTACTGTCCACAACACAAAAAGGAATGGAAAAACTAATTATGTCAGTCCGTAAGAACAGTGAAGAGCAAAACCTCTATCTTAATGTGAAGAAAACTAAACTGATGACAACTGACAAAACAAATAAGGCAGCTGAAATATGTATCAATGAAGAAAAATTGGAAGAGGTGGAGAGTTTTGAATATCTTGAATCATTACTAAGGTGGAGAGTTTTGAATATCTTGAATTATTACTAACTAATAATGGAGATACAATGAGGGAAATTAAAAGGACATCTATCGCTCTTCAAAAAGTAAAACACTTAAAGAAGCTGTCGAGAGGAACAGACAGAACTACAAAAATAAGATTTTTAAGGGCATGCATATTTTCCATCACAATATAGCCTGGATACTTAACAAAACAGCTGAGGAACACATAAATGCCTTTGAATGTAAATGCTACAGAAGAGTTGTTCAGATATCATGGACACAAAAAGTAACAAATATATCCATACTACAAGAACTTAATATTGAAGAAGGCTGGCTAGTGAAGAGGATTAATCAGAGAAACCTTAAATATACTGGACATATTAAACGTCATGATAATTTAGAGAAGACCATCTTGGAAGGGTACATAATGGGAAAAAGAAAGAGAGGAAGGCCAAGGCAAAGGTGGCTGCAAGACGTTGATAATCTGCAAATGGATGCATCAGCAGCAGGGCATCTTGCTTACAACCAAGAGACCTACAGGAGTGCTGTTAGGGAGGCAAAGTTCCACAAGGGACATGCAAATGACTGAGTTCTTTACAGAATTCCTTTCCTTTCTTATTCTGATGGAATATCTGCATCTCACTCAACATATCTTTCATATAGTGTCACTTTTGTTAATGATAACTTTCCACTGTGCGTTTTTTATGGACATGGTGTTAGTGACCATATTTTCTTGACCTGTCAGCACACTAGAGGGTGATGTGGTCAGCATCACACCTGACAAACTTTCCTTCCCCAACTCCAGAAGAATCGGGTACCAATTTCTACATCTGGGTGACTGGGGTGCCTCCGGTCAATTCGATCCCCTGACTTTCATCATGAGAGACTAGTGAACTAACCACTTTGCCACCCAGATGCCCACTGTTTGTGGTACTTCTCATTGTTCATGTCATTCAACCATATCTGTCTTCCTGTGCTTTTCTTTATGACTGCCTCTCTGCAGACGTCATCGAACAGTTCTCTTTTTTATTTATGGTCTTGACTCCCAGGCATTCTTCTGCTGTGTTCTTTATAACGGTTTTTTATATCTTCCCATCTATCATCAATACTTTTATCTTCTTCATTCCCTCTTGTGTTTATCTTATGGTTTAGCTGTTTCTAAAATTGATCTTTAGTTTTTCTCTTTTCAATGCATCTCTATTCTTACATCTTACATCATTCCTGTGTCATTAAGCATCACATAGGCTCACATGGTAGTTCACCAGGTTTTCCTGTTTTCGCCAAGCTTTTCAACATCATCAAAGGATTTTATGCCGGCTTCTTCTTTTTCGTACGCACACTGGCGATGATGCATGGTACCCTGATTTTTGTGATGGGCCTTTTGGCTGGGTACCTCCAACTTCACCACCTTTCTTTGCTAGGGCAGTCTGGTCTTGAAGACAGTGGTGTAGGTTGGCCTGGCCAAAACTTTGTTTTCTAACCTCTGGTGCTGTACTTAAGCCCCTTCTCCATGTCAGATCCAGCATGATGGCTTGAGACGGTTCCACAGAGACACTCCGACTTTGGGATTAGGAATCCGATGAGTGCCTCAATAATACCCATTCCCCACCACCTATAGTCTGCTGGCTCTGTTTTGTTTACCTCGTTCTGATAGCCATTGTTGTAAAACCCATAGGCTTGTGACAACCTGGATTCATTGGTTTCACACCAGATTTTCCTCATCCCCACCAGCAATCGCATCCACCCACCAACCTGACATTACATTTTACAAAAACACAGCAATTACAATTAGTGTTGATTGCTACATGTTTCTGGCCTACAGAAGTAGGTCAGAGTTTTTAAGCAAAAAGATCTGTTTCCCATCTCACAAAGACTATGTTAAGATAATGTGTTCTTAACACAGTTGTTCCCAGGGTATTTATGCCTGCTAATTTGGCCTCTCTTAACAACATCCTCTCAATTTATTCTTAAATCCTCCCCGTGCCGTTAAACGTCGCATAGGGCTCACATAGTTGTTTGCCAAGATTTCCTGTTCTCAGCGAGTCTTTCAACTTCATCAAAGGATGTTATGCCCACTAAACTGGTTTCTCTTAACAATGTCCTCTTTAGAGTTACATGTGGTCGACCTCTTTTTCTTAGGCCTTTTGTGCTCCACTTGATAGCTTGAACTACACCATACACTTCTATCTACCTTTATTGCTCCACTTGATAGCTTGTTTTGGTATTCTCTGATTGTTTCTTCTCATCACATGGCCTACATATGTCCATCTTCTTTTTCTGATCACCCATGAGACAGGTTGTTGTTTGCTCACCTGTCTTATCTCTGCATTGTTCTTGAATTTGTTCCACTTTATACCAAGTATTTTCTTGAGGCATTTGTTTTCAAAAGAGTCTAATTTCTTGTCTATTTCTTTAGTTGTTTTCCAGCTTTCACGTGCATAAATGAGGGTGGATATTACATCTGAATTGAATAATCTTAACTTGGTTTTTGTGCTTATAACTTTTGAATGCCATATGTCCTCAAAATTTTTGAAGGACAATGCTGCTTTTGCAGTTCTAATTCTAACTTCTTTCCTGGTGTCACCATCCTGGTCTATTAGCTGTCAGGGTATACAAGCTGTCATGCTACAGCATGCATTCGCACCACATCTATCAAATCCATAGTTTGTTAATTTGTTAGTAAACCAAAATTGTTAATAGTAAATCTCTCACATTTGTGCTAGTAATATTCTTATATCTGTTTAGAATGCTTTTATGTTTGCATTTATAATACTCATAATGCTTTGTGAATGTGGTGAGAAAGTTACAAGAACTCATAAGGTTCAAAATTTGCAAGAAAATCTATGAAATGAATGAATGAATGAATGAATGAATAATATTTATGGCCGTGGCATGTCCCATGCTGATATATACTGCAAGCCAAGCATACCTTGCTCAATAGTTAGTACAATTCTTAAGGCTAAAGTCAAAGTGTTAGAGGAAATTAAAAATTCTGCACTACCATATACTACATACATTAGGAAGTAAAAAGTTCATTTTTGTTATCACTTGTTTGCTTTCAAAAGTGATATATAATGTGTAATTTACATTTTTCTCTGATGCCATGAACTAGAAGATGATGATGATGTGGCGAAAAAGCTTTAATAAAGATATCACAAAATAATGATGCGCGCTGTTGGGCCGTCTTCTTACAGTAAACATATGAAGCAGTTCTCTTATCAAGCTCCACTACAATCTGGAGGATATCCATCTTTACTTCACTGACAAGGCTGTATAATCACAACTTGTTATGGGAAGTACCGTGCGGATGCAGGATAAGATTCTGGTCTGATATATTACAATTTCTTGCATTTCTGATAACAAACAAAATCTGCTCATAACAGCTACTCTTTATTTTGTAATCAGATAATTAAAATATGTAACTATGATTCATACTTACCTCAGCACAAGTCTCATTATCCATCACATCTATCTCGTTTGTGAACATTTCTGATGTAAATACATCAGACTGGAGACCACGTTTTACCGACACGATAGCCATGTTTGTTCGTCGTACACAAAAACTTTCGTTTCGTAGAAAATTTTATTCGCGCGTTGTAGTTATAAAACCCGGTTCTTGTTACATATCGAAAAATTGGCGAACTACCTTGCGAGCCCTATGAGACGTTTAACGGCACGAGAAGGATATAAAATAAGATATAAGAAGATTGTTACATATAACTGGCGTTGGCGATCATGCTTTCCACAATTCCTTGCTCTGAGTGCTGATTATAAGCTGTGCTGATGTTCTTTGTCTGTGCTATCTAGTTAGTCAATCCAGCATTTTCTCCCTTTGTCTACCTCGATCTCTTTTGCCTTCTATCTTTCCCGTTGTCACAATGTATTCTAGCTTTCCTTGCCGTAGAACGTGTTCTCTCCAGTCTCTCGGAACCTCTTTGTTTGATTTCTTTGCTGTCCGTGATATTCGCAGCATTCTTCTAAGGAAGCAAATTTCAGTGGCTTCCAGTTGACAATGTAACCCGTTTAAATGAATGAAGAGGGAATGAAAATGTGGTGTTTTTTTTTAACTTAGACTGTGTACATAACATTACCACCATTTGTGATTGAACACTAAACAATATAATCTCTATTCAGGCGTTCCCGTTTATTTGACTGGTTAGAAAAAAAAACTGTATGAAATTTCGCTATTGCATTTGGTCACTGAAAATACGCAAGTAACATATTAGGTTAAAAAAAAGAAGAAAATTTGTTTAAAAGTGGTAATGCGCTCCCAGCTATGACTATCCTCCCCGCCCAACGCTGAATGCGGTCATAAGTACCAGAAAGCGTGAAGCAACAACGGGACGGACTGTGGGCTAGTGACTAGACACTAGAATCCACCCCAGTAGCATGATGATGTTTTGTTGTGCGTATAGTGATCCGCCATCACCTACCTTACCACCACAACATCATAACTATTGACCCGTGTGTTATGAGAGGAACCTCGGGCGACCCAAAGGTTTCCAAGTCAACCAGGCTCGAGTTGACTCTAAGAGGACATTGATTCATCGTGTATGGGTTATAAGCCAGGAACCAACCGGGTTTCCCTGGAAAGGCTGAACAAATACCCTGTATACTGATTTGCTTATATATAGCACTTTTTTGCTGGTGAAAAATGTTCCTGGTGAAATTACATTGAATATGTCCAAATATTTCAATTGCTAAAACATCTTCATAATCACATAATTTATTTCAAAGTTATGACATATGGGGATAGTTCTTATACACATCACTTAGGAACAATCATAAAGACTTGCAAATTATTATGCAAAGGTAGATGCAATATATATTAGAGCTCTACGATTACTAGAGTAATTTTGTGAACTTTACTCAGTTTTGTGTTCATGTTAATTAATTTCTTTGGTGTTTACGTCTGTGTCTTTATTACTCTGTCTAGTATAGTACATGAACAAGTTTTAATTGGTAAAAAAATATATGAGTTGTTTAAAAAAATGAAAATGATAAATTTCAGGCTGACATTATGACGCTCAGTTATTGAGAGTGGAAAAAAAAATGTAAATCGCCTAATTTAGGCGAGTGTAACTGATTACGAATGTGAAAAGTAGAATGTGTAAGGGAGGTAACTAAGGAAAGATTAACTTGTGTACTTCCGCCGAAGGAATAGCTGTCAAGCGCGAAGAAAAAAGTAAGATCCTTTGCTACTTTCTACTTTTGGCGAAACAAAAGGAGTAAAAAGTTTAAATATAGCATATTTATTAAGTAGAAGAAGATCTTTGCATTTGAATTCTCTGTGTGGTTTACACTACAAAAAGGGTAGGGTGAAGTGATCACACAATGAACGCCGTTGTTACCTATAACGGATTTGTTGCACGATTTTATCATTTTGGTCAAGATCAAGCCGGCGTGTGTTTTATATCAGACATGTATGTACTTTAAAAAAAACTTTTATACGTATATGCTCCTGTCATCGTGTCACTGGAGTTCTGGTTTGATCGACTCCACATTTGTTTTTCTTCCTTCTTGGAAGAAAACCTTGAGAGGTGTGCATTTATCTAACACCTGTTGGTATTTTTAACACACGCAAAAAAAAGGACAAGGTATGAACCATTGAGAGATATGTTACTGTGAGTTACATAATATGGGATTCATGTACTGTAATATACTTTTAGGGCAGGTATTCTCAACAGCGACACAAGTTGCTCCTCAGGGATTTCAGGTCCAAAGGGAGGAGTTGAGAAGGAATTTTTGTTACCACTATAAAACAACATATAATTGTGAAAATGCTTTCTAGATGATGATTTCTTCTTCTTCCTACACATTGTCTGTCTATATCTGCAGTCCTGTCTCTTGGATAAATTTCAATGTTTTTTTTTTGTTTGTAATTCATGTATGGAATCATAGAGCTTATCTTCTTTGGTGGTTTCACTGGGCCAGTAATTGCTTCTCAGTGTCACATAATTGGTGCAGTTCTGGAAGATATGTTCCACAGTTTGGGGCACCTGGGCACATGTACAAAGAGTAGTAGTATCAACCTTAAACTTTGTATACATAAGACTTCGGAGTTGGCTGTGGCTCGTATGAATACAGAAAATTGTGAGTTATTCCTTTCTGTTTAGCAGATGATGATATAATGTATAGGGAGGGATTCTGAGTTGAAAAAGGAGGATTGTAACCCGTTTATGACATTTTTAACCTGAGAGAGCTCAACAGATAAGCTGTAACAGAACCATGCTCCATATGTTTGAGACACATTCTTTATTTCCCTGCCACGTTCCATGCCTTTTAGACATAAAGGAGATAAGGTGACTGCTTATATTTTCTCTGGCATATTCCATGCCTTTGAGATATAAAGGAGATATGGTGATAGTGCCTATATTTTCCTTGCCATGTTCCATGCAATCGAGATATGTGGAAGATATGGTGTTAATGCTCATATTTGCCTAGAGATGTTCCATGCGGTTAAGACATCATAAACTGCACTGGTTAGAGACCAGTGGTGGCAGTATTTTCATTGCCCTGCCAGTCACATTAGGTTGCCTACATCACTCCTGCCACTTGCTTTAAGAGAACCAAGCAACAATTTCTACAGCTTTATTACCTGGGACACCTGTAACTGGGATTGAAACCACTGCCTACCACCATGAGAGATGCGTACACTAACCACATCACCACAAGTACACCATAATAGATTTATGCACATAATGCAGGATAAAAGTGGAAGGGAAAAAAGTAAGAGTATTACAGTGATGTAGATTGATTGACAACATAGAAAAAAAAATTAGACTGGATTCAACTTGGCCAAGTGCACTGTGAAAGTGAAGGACAGTATGTTGGAGGCCAGCCTTCCTAGGAGAGGGCAGAGTAAATTAGAGGCCAGCCTTCCTAGGAGAGGGCAGAGTAAATTAGAGGCCAGCCTTCCTAGGAGAGGGCAGAGTAAATTAGAGGCCATCCTTCCTAGGAGAGGGCAGAGTAAATTAGAGGCCAACCTTCCTAGGAGAGGGCAGAGTAAATTAGAGGCCATCCTTCCTAGGAGAGGGCAGAGTAAATTAGAGGCCAGCCTTCCTAGGAGAGGGCAGAGTAAATTGGAGGCCAGCCTTCCTAGGAGAGGGCAGAGTAAATTGGAGGCCAGCCTTCCTAGGAGAGGGCAGAGTAAGTTGGAGGCCAGCCTTCCTAGGAGAGGGCAGAGTAAATTGGAGGCCAGCCTTCCTAGGAGAGATAAAAAAATAAGGCTAGTTTATACACAGAAAGTGTCAAGTTTGCCCTTTGGTATTTCAGTCTGAAATACTTGTTCAGTATGTTGAAGTTTATAAAGGTAAATCCCAGTTTCTATGCCATTAAGGCATATTGGGGATGTTAGGCCCATATTTCCAAGACCTTCAGCACATGAAAGTGTGGTGTGGTCAGTATCATGCCATGCCTCATTTACCTTCCCAGATTTCTCTGGTACCAATTTTTAGAGGCTGGCTGTACCCTGAGGCCTTTTTAGTGTGTGGCCACTGATGGCACTTAAACCTAGTACTACTTGGTTAATAAACCGAGTGCCTAACCACTCATTTAACCAGGCCACCAACTTTATAAATGAGTTACATTTATTCACATCATTTTATTGTCATCCGCATTGATTTAACTCAGTGGTTCCCAGACTGTCAGGCTGATGCCCCCTTGTCCTCCAGTCCATATCAGTATGTTCCTCCCCGCTCTTTCTCTGTACATATGCACACCTCAGTATGTTCCTCTCTGCTCTTTCTCTGTACATATGCACACCTCAGTATGTTCCTCCCCGCTTTTTCTCTGCACATACGCACACCTCAGTATGTTCCTCCCCGCTCTTTCTCTGCACATACGCACACCTCAGTATGTTCCTCCCCGCTCTTTCTCTGCACATATGCACACCTCAGTATGTTCAGTGTCCTCTTCATGCTTCTCTCTCCCTCACCTTCCCCTGGATTTTCTTAGTGCTATATGTGGGTAGGGTGGGGGGGGGGGGTTACTGCCCACTCTGGGAATCACTAACTATGCAGTTATATTTTATGACTGACATTTACCTTGGCATTTTTTTACCATCCAGTCACATTTAGTATGCCGCCTAAGCAGAAAGTTCTGCTGGACAAGGTTGCTTGGCAATGGGCAGACACGGTGGACTATACAGAAGTGACAGCAGATCACATCAAAACAGCATACAGGCTGAATTTAACAGCCTGCGAGCGAGGATCGTGCAAGTATGTTATATGCCGGGTGAGAGGTTTTAGTTTAAGGGTATCGACAGAGCCGGTGCTTGTGGTCACATGACCAACAATGGTTGATGTTGATGAGTTGAGGGACATATGTGGTGGTTTTCTCCATCCATCATGGTCTTGTGATGAGCTGTTTTATCTGTTGAAAAAAGCCTGTTAATTGATGCTGGCTATAGAATGTTTGGATGTTGCTTTGTACTTCAAGATTTCTAAAGTGATTTTTCTTTAGCATGAAATGTATTGTTCAGCTGTTAGTGTTTGTTTAGCTGTAGAAATTTATTGTTCAACTGTTAGTGTTTGTTTAGCTGTAGAAATTTATTGTTCAACTGTTAGTGTTTGTTTAGCTGTAGGAATTTATTGTTCAACTGTTAGTGTTTGTTTAGCTGTAGAAATTTATTGTTCAACTGTTAGTGTTTGTTTAGCTGTAGAAATTTATTGTTCAACTGTTAGTGTTTGTTTAGCTGTAGGAATTTATTGTTCAACTGTTAGTGTTTGTTTAGCTGTAGGAATTTATTGTTCAACTGTTAGTGTTTGTTTAGCGGTAGAAATTTATTGTTCAACTGTTAGTGTTTGTTTAGCTGTAGGAATTTATTGTTCAACTGTTAGTGTTTGTTTAGCTGTAGAAATTTATTGTTCAGCTGTTAGTGTTTGTTTAACTGTTGAAATTTATTGCCTAGATGTTAATATTTGTTTAGCTGTAGGAATTTATTGTTCAGCTGTTAGTGTTTGTTTAGCTGTTGAAATTTATTGCCTAGATGTTAATATTTGTTTAGTTGTAGGAATTTATTGTTCAGCTGTTAGTGTTTGTTTAGCTGTTGAAATTTATTGCCTAGATGTTAATATTTGTTTAGTTGTAGGAATTTGTTGTTCAGCTGTTAGTATTTGTTTAGCTGTTGGAATTTATTGTTTAGTTGTTAGGATTTGTTTAGCTGTTGGGATTTATTGTTTAGCTATTAGTATTTGTTTAGCTGTTGGGATTTATTGTCTTCTTGTTAGTGGTTGAGTAATAGATGGAACTTATTTGTTGTTGTTAATGTTTGTTAACTAGATAGATCTTATTTTGTTGTTGTTAATGTTTGTTTAATAGATAGAACTTATTTTTTTGTTGTTAATGTTTGTTAACTAGATAGATCTTATTTTGTTGTTGTTAATGTTTGTTTAATAGATAGAACTTATTTTTTTGTTGTTAATGTTTGTTAACTAGATAGATCTTATTTTGTTGTTGTTAATGTTTGTTTAATAGATAGAACTTATTTTTTTGTTGTTAATGTTTGTTAACTAGATAGATCTTATTTTGTTGTTGTTAATGTTTGTCAGCTAGATGGAACTTGTTTTGTTGTTGTTAATATTTCCTTAATATATGGGACTTATTTTCTGTCTGTTAATAATTGTCTAGTAGATGGAACTTGTTGGTTAACTGCTAAATGTCACAAGAATTTTGATTTTTGGAATCTTTCAGAATTAGATTCATCTTGTTTTTCTGTAATCACTTTCTTGTTATGTCAGTCTTAACAACTAATAAGAGTTGATTCACTGAAATAATTATAGTTTGGGCTTTTAGCCATTGGAGGAAGGTTTGCATCATATGATGACCATGTAGGATGCATTATGTTGTTTTGTTTATGGAGATTTCATTATTCAGAAGTTCATATAATTGGCATTTTACATGATTTGAAAGTTTTGTTTTTTTTTTCATTGTGGTTTTTATATTTGGTTGTTTTTTCCCTCTATTTCTTCTTCTTCTTCATACTTTGAGACAGTGAGACACTCCGACTTTGGGATGAGGAATCCGATGAGTGCCTCAATGATATCCATTCCCCGCCGCCTATAGTCTGCTGGCCCTGTTTTGTTTACCTCATTGTTGTTGAGACCAGTAGGTTTGTCACATCCTAGATTCATTGGTTTCACATCAGACTTTCCTCATCCCGACTGGTGATCTCCATATCCCCATCCGTCAACCATCCTGACATTACATTTTACAACAGTTACAATTAGTGTTGATTGCTACAGGTTTCTGGGCACAGAAGTAGGTCAACAGATCTATGTTCCCTGTCTCACAAAGACTATGTTAATATAAGTGCAGTCTTAACACAGTTGTTCCCAGGGGCTTTCCTCTGTTGAAATACATTTATTGCAATGGTCATTTGCTCCAAAGGGACCCCAGCAGAATTGCTAAAATTACCACATAATGGACAGCCAAAGAAAAAAAAGAAAGAGGCTGACCACAGGAGAACTGTGGAAGCAGAAATGAGTAGCCAGCATCACAGCTAGAGCACAATATAAAGGCTGCCCACAGACTGACAAGTAGAGAGAATTTATTGAAAGTAGATGGAGGTGTATGGTTCAGTTTTACAAAAGATAGAGAGAGTGAGAAAGCGGGCAGAAAAAGGAATAGCAGAAAGCAAAATGAGCACATACAAATGAAGAATGTACAACAGTCCAATATTTTGGCAAAAGCCTTTTTCAAGGATCGCATACAAAAACAACACCACAGGTAAAAACATGAAAAATATAGACTTAGCTTTTTTGGTCTCATCCTAGTAGGAAAGATGGACACAAAATGCCAAAAATTTGTTGCTGTCCTGTAAGATAGTGAGCCATGATTTTTTAGCTGCTCACCGATCAAAGACATGGATGGATGGAAATACATTTATATATCCATATAATTTTGTATGTGTTTAATGTTTTTGTTTTTTAATCTAAAATGTATTTGTTTAGATGCCCACAACAATAGATTGTACTTATGTATTAAATGTACTTATTTAAATTGACATACTTATTTATAAAATCCAGTTATTTAAATTGACACACTATTTTTTTTTTACTTTTGTCAAAAATATTTAGATCACCACCAAGACGAAATTGTAAGGGGAACCCATTTTGTTTGCACAGTCTCGGAGAAAAGAAGTGGCTTGTACCAGCTGACAAAGTAAAACTGCAGAACTTTGATGCTGATAGTGTCAGGCGGCAAAAGGTTTGTTGACATATCATTGGTCCCTTGAACATAAGATATGTTTTATGCAAGTGAGTCTGCTGATTTTCAGAAAACTTAAGAGGAATATAAAAAGGTAAATTAATTATAATTCTAACTTAAGAGGAATATAAAAAGGCAAATTAATTATAATTCTGACTCTTTTCATCAGCAGAAATTGGTTTTGAAGCAAGCAGGCGGCTCTTGTGTTTTGAAGCAAGCAGACGACTCTTGTGTTTTGAAGCAAGCAGGCGACTCTTGTGTTTTGAAGCAAGCAGGCGACTCTTGTGTTTTGAAGCAAGCAGACGACTCTTGTGTTTTGAAGCAAGCAGACGACTCTTGTGTTTTGAAGCAAGCAGGCGACTCTTGTGTTTTGAAGCAAGCAGGCAGCTCTTGTGTTTTGAAGCAAGCAGACGACTCTTGTGTTTTGAAACAAGCAGGTGGCTCTTGTGTTTTGAAGCAAGCAGACAACTCTTGTGTTTTGAAGCAAGCAGACGACTCTTGTGTCTTGAAGCAAGCAGGCAACTCTTGTTTGTGGAAGTTGCCAAGAGTCCTTTTGTTGAGTGGAAAAAAAAAAAAAAGATGAAAACCCCATTTCTACACCATTGGGATATGGTGTTATGCCTGTGTTTCTAAGCACCTGAAATTGTGATGTGGTCATTATCGTGCCTGGCCACATTTACCTTCCAAGATTTCTCTGGTGCTCAATTATACCTCTTTCCGTGCTGGAAGAAGAAACACGGGCGTGTTCTGGAGTGCTGAAGTAAAAACGCGGGTCTTGATATGTCAGGGGGTCTAGTTGTAAAATGGAATGGAAAACAGTATTTCCATGTACTTCCGTATACTTATTATGTTTCAAAGTATAGCTAAATGAATGAAAATTTCATAAATGCTGAGTTTTTTAGGAAAAAAGAAGTAATGTGATGTTTTTAGACACTGATTGTGGCCAGCTCACCATCGGCAAGGTCTAGATCTACACTACTTACCATCTGAGATGTGTAGATCTACTTGTCGATCTCATATTCTGATTCTATGTTGCATTCTTGCTAAATTAATGTCTGAAATAACTCCTAACTACTTCTCCAGTCGTCTAAATATGTCTAGATCTACTTGGGATACATTCAAGAGCAGTGGGGTGGTCACAGGCCATGTCCATACCCCTATCTACATCATCAAAAATTGAAAAATTTCGGTCTTTCGCTTCCTTTTTCTCAGTCGGAATCACTCATAACTAGGCACTCTTTCGCCATTTTGAAAAGTGTCACCGGAATCGCGGACGAAATATGTACAATCTAAATGTTACACTGGTTGTTTTAATGAAACAAACTATAACGATCATACACTAGCCTCGGGATACCGGAAATGTCGCTGTAGCGATCACTAGCACGGATTAAGCCATCCCCTGAAGGAGAGATTCAATAACTTGGCATTAGGACGGCTTAAAAGAAGCAGCTTCATTCATCAGGCCAAGCGTATGCGTAAGCTGATACCTGACCTTCCAACTGTAGTCACTCCATTATCATCTGTACCAGAGCATACACCATGGAAAGAAGCAGATTATACACAAATAACTATTCAGACTGAAGTGAAAGGTGTGCAGAATGGTGAGATGCAGAGCAGTCTTGTAAGATCAACAGCCACACTTAGTGTTCTAGATGACAAATATCCATGTGACACCTGGATACGTGTGTATACAGATGGATCTGCACATAATGCCATAAAGAATGGTGGGGCAGGAGCATATATTGAATATCCAAACAACACCATTGACAAGATTTCCATACCCACTGGTAAATACTGCAACAACTTTGATGCAGAAGTTAGGGCAATTATTGCTGCAGTTGAAAAACTATCTGACTCCAGAATTGATACATGTCCTGTAGTAATTCTCACAGATGCAAGATCAGTACTGGAGGCTCTTCAGTGCAACAAACTACCAGACCTTAAGGATGCCTTGTCAAAAATTGGCTTACAACATGGAGTCACTTTGCAGTGGATTCCCTCCCACTGTGGGATACCAGGCAATGAGAAAGCTGACCATCTGGCCAAAGAGGGCACTGAAATGGAGCAACCAGACATACCAGTCACCTATAATCAGAAGAAAAGCATGATAAAAACCTACAGGAAGCCACAAACACCACCACATGATGACTATCACATGCTAAACAGAAAGGAACAAGTCACCATCTTCCGTCTCCGAACAGGACACAGCCGACTCCGAAGTCATATGTATACAAAGTTTAAGGTTGGTACTACTAATCTATGTACATGTGCCCAGGTGCCCCAAACCGTGGAACATATCCTCCAGAACTGCATCAACTACGAGACACTGAGAAATAATTACTGGCCCAGTGAAACCACTAAAGAAGATAAGCTCTACGGTTCCATACATGAGTTACAAAAAACAGTGAAATTTATCCAAGAGACAGGACTGCAGATATAGACAGACAATACGAACGAAGAAGAAGAAGAAGAAGACTAGCACGGATTGAGTTAAGAAGCTGGGTCCTTTTTGGTGTGGTGCTACCAGAAAAAAATTTACACTGCAAAAACTTAAACCCAGTACCACTTACACAGTAACAACACATCATGTTTGTGTTTCAAGGTCTAGTCTGTTTGCATTCTGCATCTTCTGTTTTCAGTTTTGGCCTTCATTTTCTCCTTGGTGTGTGTACACTACTGAAAAGGAAATGGGCAAATTATCCTCATTCCACACAACCTGCCTCAGGAAGATTTTCAGTATATACTGGCCACAAACAATAATTAATAGAGACCATTCCCGATGTGAGCTAGAGGATATGCGTGCCATAATAGCAAAAAAAAAAAAAAAAGCTGCAAATGGATTGGTCATGTGCTACGAAGAGACCTTGGCAAACATTACTAAAACAGCCATGCGATAGACACTCAAAGGAAAAAGAAAGAGATGCCAATCAAGAGACTTTTTTTGATGCCACAAGATACCACGGAGAATAATGGACAATGATTGCTTAGTCAATTGCCGATTATTTCAAGCTCCACACTGCTCTGTATTGTAGAAGCTAAACAAGCTAAATAAGAAAATGGAAAAGAAAACCAAGACAGTCAAAATCTAGGTATGCAGAACGGGACGTGATCCACTGACAGAGAACTGAACAAAAAAAAAATACTAAATCAACTGAGATTTAAATGAAATATAATGACAGAATTGCACATTTAAAATATTTTTGGCGTGTTGAAAAGTGTTACACAATAATGAAAACCATAGTTTAGGAAAAAGTTGAATTGACAAATGAAAATGATTGTTTTCCAAGGGTGAAGCAGTGAGTAGGCAGGCCAGTCTAACATTGTGTCCTTTGTCGCTTATCATTCATTCTAACCACACATTTGATTTAATATGCAAATTAATTATTTTTAAAAAAGGCATGTTACGTTCACAAATATAAGATAATTAGCAATTGTGCAGAGCGGAAAAAAGCAGGAGGTCGAAATAGATGACTTAGATCCAGCAATGTTGCGGCACTATGAAAGAAAGGGATGGAGAAAGATAGGATATGTCGCAGTCAGTCTTCCAAAGCGCAGTAGCACAGAATGATTTCTCCTTCATGTCTCCATATGACATGGCCTTTTGCCAGTTCTTTCCTTTAGGGTTAAAGATCAGGCATATTTTATTTCTCTGCTGTTTGCTTGCTTTAAAACCACTTTGAAAATGAAGAAAGTCTTTATAATTCAGTCATTTGAGGGTGAGCTTTACGTGGAAAATGCAGCCCAATCAAGCCAAAATTTGTTCCCTCGCTGATGTGGTTAAAGTGATGCTAGGCTGAAGTATTGGCTGCTCCCTATGAAGTGATGCTTTCAGTCTGCTCATTGCTTCACAAGAAATGTTCAGAAATGTTTGATGTGACTGCAGGCATAGTTTCCAAAAGTACCACATTGTTATCATGCCAAAATGAGCATAAGCATGCCACTGGGGTATACAGGGAATTCAGCATTTGTGGCTATATTTTTCATGATCTGTTGGCACATTAGAGGATGATGCAGTCAGTGTCAATCCTTGGCTGGCTTTACTTTCCTGGCTTAAGGAGTCAGGTACCCACTTTTACACATGAGTTGATTAGAATGTCTCCACTGGAAATAAGTTACTGACATACCCTGATAGTCAAGTGCATGAACCACTGCGCTACCGAAGTTCTCCAGGAGGGTAGCTCAGAGAAATCTGCTGCTTTGTCCATGTATACAGAAGAATGTCTCAAGGAAAAAATGTGTTACAGTCTGGGTGGTAAACTAGATTTAGGTAAACAGAACATCTGAATTGCTTCGTTGCATTTTTTATACACAGGGTGATTTTGTGGGTTTAAAGAACTTGGGTGCGACTTGTTACGTCAACACATTTCTTCAAGTGTGGTTTCACAACACCAGCGTAAGAAAGGCCATCTACGAGTGGAGAAGTCCTACCGTACCAGATGAGTATTGTAAGTTGTGAAGTTTAGAAGAAATAAGCTGACTTTGTGGAAAGTGAAAGCTGTTTTTTTTTTTTTAAAATATGTATGTGTATGGACTTCCTTAGAAACAATGGGAAAGCCTTCATCTGTGGCTTGTGCACCAGAGGAGGGGCTACAAGCATTGATTGGCTGATTGACAGGCACCTTTGCATACCTACATGTGTTGCTCATTCATTTCCACTTTTTTTTTTCTTTCTTTCACTCTCTCTCTCTCTCTCTCTCTCTCGCTGTGTCTTTGTTCTAAGCATAAGTCTGTCATTCTCTCTGTTCTACTCTTCTGTTCCATGTGTTGTGTATGTCTGTGTAAATATATCTCTGTTATATGTCTGCTTCTCTAAAGAGGCATAGAGCTAATAATTATTTCAGTCAGTGTGGTATTTTATTTTGTAAAAGTAATATTTATTTCTGGTCCTGTGATGTTTTACTTTATAAATGTAATATTTGTTCTTGTGCTTGTAATATTTAAAAAAGCTGACAAGTTCAGTTGTTCGTCCTACTTAGAGGCTTCTGTATCTGTACCATAACACTAATCTTTTTTGACAGAGAAGCATTGGACCCCATACCCCAATCCTGAAGGACCAGGATATTAGTTTTGTCTGATCCCTACCCACACTGACCTTCCCAGCTTGGTTGAATCGCAGCTGATTATAAACATCTTGAAACTGATCATATTACGCTGGTTGGGGCATGTAGAAAGAAGGGAAGAGATCAGACAAACAAAAATGATCTGTGTACGAGAGATGAAGGAAATGTGACTAAAGGGTAGACCAAGACAAAGATGGAGAGACAAGAGGATATAAAGGAAATTAGTGTCACCAGCTGGAGAGAGAAGATTAAGAATGAGCCTTGGCTCGGAAAGCTGAAGAAGAAATATGTAATATTTGATTTTATAAACTTAATATGTAATATTTTACTTTACAGTGTTCTTCTTCTTCTTCACTTCTACCATCAAGACTGCCTCATGATCCTACTGATTTCCTCCTGTGGTTCTCATGATAGTCTCATTTAGGGTAGAGGTTCAGAGCATCATAGGTCTTGGGCCTATATTCTCAGTGGGTTTCATAAGCGGCATTGTGTGACACTGTGGTTTTCGTTGCACCAGTTTAGTCTAGAGTTGGACTTTCTCACTGGAAAACCTCAACATGGTTTATTTATGAATGTATCCCCACTGGGTGAGAGATGGTTGCCCATCTAGCCTAGAGTTGGACTTTCTCACCGGAAAACCTTGACATGTTTTGGATATCAGTATATCCCCACTGGGTGAGAGGTGGTTGCCCATCCAGTCCAGAGTTGGACTTTCTCACTGGAAAACCTCAACATGGTTTAGATATGAACATATCCCTGTCAAATGAGAGGTGGTTGCCTATCTAGACTGCACTGGTCCAGTGTCTCAGACTTCAGCATTTTGTGTTCGTGGCCGCTACCCTTCCTTGTGGTGTCCAGGATGGAGCTTTTGTCAAGAAGGGCGAATCCTTGCCACTAATGAGTTTCACCCCTGGGTTAAGCCAGTTTAGGCATATTATCCCAGTATGGGTGTATATAGGACATGACCGGCCTCTAGAGTGGAGGTACCATAACATACATAGCCATCAAGTTTCACCCTTGGGTTAAGCTGGTTTAGGCATATTGCCCCAGTATGGATATATATAGGACATGGCCAACCTCTAGAGCAGAGGTGCCATGGTATGATTAGCCCTCACCGCGAGTCTACTGGCCATACCGATTAACATCACTTAATCCTTTCCATCACCTTTTTTCACAGCAGTGCCACACGGCAACCCTAATCGCATTTTTCTTCATTGGCCTGGATGAATTTCACTCCCTGTGTGGCAGCCGAAGAATCTCGCTAGCAGTCTTAGTTTAACCCCTGGGTTAAGCCGGTTTAGGCATTTGCCACAGTATGGGTGTATATAGGACATGGCCGGCCTCAAGAGCAGAGGTGCCATGATATGAATAATCCTGACCGCAAGACTACTGGCTACTTCACTTAATCCTTTCCATCACCTTTTCCACAGTAGTGCCGTGTGGCAACCCTAATCGCATTTTTCTTCATTGGCTGGGAGGAGTTTCACCCCACGCATGGCAGCTGAGGAATCTTGCCAGCAGCGGATTTGAAATCAGAGTTTTCCTTCTCCTAGATGAGCTACCAACCAAGACTAATGGGTCTTATCTACCTGAAGCGTCTGGTTTTCAGGCACCAGATATTCACCTTCGCCCCTTCTCCTGTCAGTTTAAACAGTTCCGCCAGGAGCTGGATTTGAACTGTCAGAGGCTATTTGAAACACACACCATGAAGACATTTAATTGGAATGGAGAGCGTATCCCCCACCCCACCTCCGGCTATTACAGACCTTATTACCACTTTACAATGTTAATATGTATGTGATACTTCACTGTTTGCGTGTTTAAGTTTTAATTTACTGAAAGCCTTGGCAAGAATAACAGATTTTGAAAATTTTAGATGAAGGCTGGAAGCCAGACTCCATCTGTGGCCATCTCCAAGTTATTTTTGCCCTCCTGCAGTTCAGCAACCGACGGTTAGTGAAATATTCATCACATATCAGGCTAAAATGATATGTCTTTGTTAACACTTGTGGCAGTGGTTATGTTAGAAACAGAGGTGTAATGTATATTTAATTTTTTTAAATTTTGTATTTGGCAGAATAGTAACAAAAGTTGAATATTCTTATTCTGAAAAGATATTTGAATAGTACAGATTTAAATATTATACTTGATTTTACATATTTGAAAAAAAAAAGTTTCTGGATTTAAAATGTTAGGATGTTATTAAATGTTGTTAAACTAGAACTCTGTAACTAGCTACAAACTGTCAAAAAATGATGGGAGAAAAAAAAAATCTACAATACACAGCAACCATCACCTCTCCCAAAGCTCTATCAGCAAAAAAGTTGTTTGTTAATGTGAGTGAATTGGCTAAGATATCTTTAATAACCTAGGCTAGGAGTATGTCCTACTACTAGGTGTGTCCACTGGATGGCAGATGGTGGAACAGCCTCTAGATATAGAGGTTAGCCGTGAATATATAGAGTAAGCAGTTGTGGGGCCAAAACAGGTGGTGACCTTCAAGGGCAAGGTGAGTTAGTTGTATGGGGCAGCTAAGTCTATAAAATCTCAGGAACTCAGTGTTCCAGGTCATCTGCGAGTAAGGGACGCATTAATTCCTAACCCCTGCTGCCCTGTGGAAAAGGTTTTTGAACCAAGGGCTGTCGGAGCAAACCGTACACAACCTGGCAGCAAGGAATGGGACACTACTGCTGTACTTCCCTCATAAAATCATGCTAATGCACAGTCTCTAAACAAGGTGAAGGGAGGGTTCAGTCAACCAGCTTTGCCCGGTAGGGACAGTCATGTGCCACAGATGACACCTGGTCGTCATCAGACTACCGTGAGCAAAACAAAACACAAATTCAGATTTGGAATGTGGAATGTAAAAACACTTATGCAGAAGGGAAAAACTGGAAAACATCAAGAGAGAGGTGGAACGTATAGAAGTTAGTCTGTTAGGATTAAGTGAAGTTTAGTGGACAAGAGCAGGAGCATTGCAGTCAGAAAGATATAAAATCTTATACTAAGGAAAGAGGAGCAGGTATAATACTGGATGATGCCAAAAACAAAGCCCTAAGTGTATACTGGCCAATATCGGATCAGATTTTAATGATCAGGTTGTGAGGAAATCCAGTAGACATAAACTTCATCCAAGTCTATGCTCTAATGTCAGCAAGTATGGAGGAGGACATCGAAGCATTTTACACTGACCTAGAGGAGTCAGCCAAAGAGTGCAAAAATTATGAATGCACAATAGTAATGGGAGACTTTAATGCAAAAGTTGGCAGATTGAAAGACAGCAATGTAAGTAGAGAAAGGCCATGGAGAAAGAAATGAGAGAGGTGATAAATTGATAGAACGAGCAGAGATAAAGGACATGATAGTTGGCAACAGCTTGTTCAAGCAACACCCAAGACATCCATGGACCTGGAAACGCCAAGATAATGCTACCAACAATCAAACTGACCACATGCTAATAAATAAAAGATTTAGAAAAGTTGTTTTGTCTGTAAAGACTAGGCCATGGGCAGACTGTGACAGTGGCCATGTTCTAGTAATAGGAAAAATAAGAATTAAACTGAAGAGGATCAAGAAAGTGAAAGACAATATAAAACTGAACTTCATTCATTCATTCATTTGCATGTCCCTTGTGGAACTTTGCCTCCCTAACAGCATTCCTGTAGGCCTCTCGGTTGTAAGCAAGATGGCCTGCTGCTGCTGCGTCCATTTGCAGACCATCAACACTGTCCTGCAGCCATCTTCGCCTTGGTCTTCCTCTCTTTCTTTTTCCCATTATGTACCCTTCCAAGATGGTCTTCTCTAGATTATCATGACATTTAATGTGTCCAAAATATTTAAGTTTTCTCTGTTTAATCCTCTTTACTAGTCAGCCTTCTTCAATATTAAGTTCTTATAGTATGGATATAGTTGTTCTTTTTTGTGTCCATGGTAGTTGAAGAACTCTTCTGTAGCATTTACATTCAAAGGCATTTATGTGTTTCTCAGCTGTTTTGTTAAGTGTCCAGGTCTCACAGGCATATGTTGTGATGGGAAAGATGCATGCCCTTACAAATTTTATTTTTATGGTTCTGTCTGTTCCTCTCCACAGATTCTTTAGTTATTTTACTTTCTGAATAGCGATAGATGTCCTCCTTTTAATTTCCCTCATTTTATCTCCACTATTAGTAGTGATCCAAGATATTCAAGATATTCAAAACTGAACTTAGCACTGTTAAAATCAGATAACAGGCTGAAAGAAAAAATACAACATTACTGTAAAAAAAAAAACAGATACAATGCAATAGCAAAAATCGACTGCATCTACAATCAGTGGGAAATGTTAAGAGACTTCGTTCAGTAAATATTAAAAACATCAAAAGAGGTTATACCTGAGTTGAAAAGACCAGCCAAAAAGAAATGGATAACTGATGAAGTTCTAAACTTAATGGATCAGCAGAGACTACACAAGAATGACAAGATCAGTGATAACATAAGCAACAGAGAAATATAACAAAGCAAAATATAAAGAATATACAGAGCAAAAGAAAAGTTGCAAAATTCAAAGAAATAGAACATCACCACCAAGGTAACACAAGAGAAATGTTCAAATACAGATGAACTGACAAACAGAAGGACACACCACAAAACTGGATGTCTTAAATCAAAGGAGAGAGAAGTTATAATGGGAAGAGAAGAAATAATAGACAGGTGGAATAATACATCAAAGACCCTAGACAGTGATGAAAGAACTTATCCAGACCTTGAAACTGACAGTGAGGGACCTCCTAAAATAACAGCAGAAGTCACAGAAGCTGTCCACCAAATGAAGAATAATAACACCCCATGTCCAGACAACATAACCAAAGAAGAGTTGGAAGCACTTTATGGAGTAGAAATAATAACTAAACTTTTGAATGACATCCACAATACTAGATATTTATACCAAATGATCTAATGAAATCAGTATTTATTGCTAAATCAAAGAAACCAGATGCAGTGGAATATGAAAATCATAGAATGATCAGCTTTATGAGTCACATCACCAAAATTCTGCTTCACATAATCATGCAACGAGTATGAGTTAAAATAAAACCAGAGATTGCAGAAGAACAATGTGGATTTGTTAAAAGGCAAGGGTACAAGTAATGCGGTATATATGTTAAGAATGCTCACAAAAAGAGCCATGGAAGTTAGATCTATATTTGTGTTTTATAGATCACTGCAAAGCCTTTGACAAAGTAAGGCACAGCCTAGTAATGAGAATGTTAGAAAAATTAAACATAGACAGAAAGGACCTGAGAATTATTAAAAACATCTATTGGCAGCAATAAAGGTAGAACAAGAAATTGGCAAATATCAAGAAATTAAAATTGGAGTATGCCAGAGATGTGTGTTGTCACCTGATTTATTTTCCCTATATAGTGAGAATATCATGCGTCATGTAGATGAACTACCTGGAATATCAGTGGATGTATACAACTTGAACAGCTTGAGATTTGCAGATGATACAGTGTTAATAGCAAAGAGTGAAAAACAACTACACGAATTGTTGAACATAGTAGTAAAAGAAAGTGGAAACAGGGTCTTACCTTGAACAAGAATAAAACAGAAGTTATGGTCATCCCAAAGAAGAAAGTCCATCCTGAATGTAAACTAAACGGCACAGTGCTGAAGCAGGGGGACAAGTTTAGATATTTGGGGACACTGACCTCAGATGGAAGATGCCTAACTGAGATAAAGAGCAGAATAATGTTTAAGAAAATGAAGAGCATTGTGTGTAATAAATCACTGCCATTGATGGTGAGGAAAAGAGTACTCCAGTGCTACATCGAGCCAATTTTATTTTACTGACACAATGCATGGTCAGTCACAACGCCAACTAGAAGCCACTGAAATGTGATTCCTTAGAAGAATGCTGTGAATACCATGGTCAGAAAAGAAATCAAACGAGGAGGTTCTGAGAGAGGCTGGAGAGACAAGACAAACAATATCAAAAGTCAGAAAAAAGACAATCCAGATTCATAGGACACGTTCTACGCCAAGGAAAGCTAGAATACATTGTGACAACAGGAAAGATAGAGGACAAAAGAGGATGAGGTAGACAGAGAGAGAAAACACTGGATGGATTAGCTAGGTGGCACGGACAAAGAACACCAGCACAGCTTATAATCAGCACTCGGAGTAGGGAATTGTGGGAAATCATGATAGCCAACACCAGTCGGCAGGGCAAAGATAGATAGATTATATATATTATATTATATATATATATATATATATATATATATATATATATATATATTATATTATATATATATATATATATATATACCGCATGTTCTGGTTTCTAGAAAATAAATTAGTTTTGTGAATCAGTCCGTTGTAGTCGAGTATGGTAGCAGATGTATGTCATTGTGTCCTCCTCTCAACAGTTCCGTGGATCCTGGTCCTTTGATTGAATGCTTGGGATTGGATGCTGGAGAACAGCAGGTAAGAAGGTTCAGTCAGGTAAATGTAACCCTGCTATGCCACAGGGGAAGGAACTTGGGGGATATGCTGTTGGTGCCCACATTTTCCATGACATGTCGGCACACTAGAGGGCGATGCTGCCAGCATCACGCCTGGCCATCTTTCCTTCCCTAGCTCCAGAAGAAATCGTGTAACTATTTATAGAACTGAATAACTGGAATGCCTCTGGTCTGATTTGAACCACTGACCTTCATTGCAAGAGTCTAATGCACTAACCACTCGGGTGCCCAAGAAGGTTAAGTACTAACACAGATTTGCCTACTTTATAATTACAGTAGGAATGCTGTAATCTCACATGATTAGCTTGTAAGTAAAGTAGAGCAGCTGTACTGTCATTAATCTGTAAGGAGGGAAGCTGTACTGTCATTAATCTGTAAGTAGAGCAGCTGTTCCGCCATCAGTCTGTAAGTAGAGCAGCTGTACTGACATTAATCTATAACTTGTGGAATTATAGTTCTGTCATTTATTTGTAGCTCTGGAGCTGTCATTAATGATAGTTCTACTGTACTCCCATCTACCTGTCAGCAGAACTCCTTTTTAACCATAGAACTCTCATAACAACTTCCTTTACCTGTAGGAACAAATTTTGTATAAATAGGAAACAACGAGGCTTTCATACAGTGAAGTAACAGAACCCAGTTTTGTAGGATTAAACCTTGAAAAATTTGTAGACAAAGCACTTTTAGACATGAGAAAAATCACAAGAGAATTACCTGGAATTCAAACCACAGACTCCAGTAGGACGAACAGCGCTATCTACCTATCATTCCCATTAACTTACAACTCTGGGTCTACTACGTTCCCATTAATTTACAACTCTGGATCTACTAGATTCCCATTAACTTACAACTCTGGATCTACTATATTCCCATTAACTTACAACTCTGGATCTACTAGATTCCCATTAACTTACAACTCTGAATCTACTATATTCCCATTAACTTATAACTCTGGATCTACTATATTCCCATTAACTTATAACTCTGTATATACTACATTCCAATTAACTTACAACTATGGATCTACTGCATTCCCATTAACTTATAATGCTGGATCTACTACATAAATTCTCTTATAAATGTAGAACTGTCACACTTTTGTCAGCCTAAAACAGTTGATTTACTGTGTTGTCATTAATCTGTATCTGTGGAACTATTGTGTTGTCATTTATCTGTATCTGTGGAACTGTTTTACTCTCATTAAGCTGTATCAGTGGAACTGTTGTACTCTCATTGAGCTTTATCTGTGGAACTGTTTTACTCTCATTGAGCTGTATCTGTGGAACTGTTGTACTCTCATTAAGCTGTATGTGTGGAACTGTTGTACTCTCATTAAGCTGTATCAGTGGAACTGTTGTACTCTCATTAAGCTGTATATCTTTAGATTCTGAGTTGTTTCCTTGTCAGTCAAAATTTGGTTTGGCAGTACACAAGTAAACATGCTGACTTTCTTTCCTAGGATGCCCAAGAGTTCTCGAAGCTGTTTCTTCATGTTCTCGAAAGCTCCCTATACGAAAACGGCCTTGTGGGTAGGAATGTGATTCAGGAGCAGTTCTGTGGACGGTACTGCTATGTCACGGTGTAAGTTAGTAACATGCAACCTGTCAAATCACCTGTTAGTATCTTCTTCATGAGTAACATGCAACCTGTCAAATCACCTGTTAGTATCTTCTTCATGAGTAACACGCAACCTGTCAAATCACCTGTTAGTATCTTCTTCATGAGTAACATGCAACCTGTTAAATCACCTGTTAGTATCTTCTTCATGAGTAACATGCAACCTGTTAAATCACCTGTTAGTATCTTCTTCATGAGTAACATGCAGCCTGTTAAATCACCTGTTAGTATCTTCTTCATGAGTAACATTGCAACTTGTTAAATCACCTGTTAGTATCTTCTTCATGAGTAACATTGCAACTTGTTAAATCACCTGTTAGTATCTTCTTCATGCGTAACATTGCAACTTGTTAAATCACCTGTTAGTATCTTCTTCATGAGTAACATTGCAACTTGTTAAATCACCTGTTAGTATCTTCTTCATGAGTAACATGCAACCTGTTAAATCACCTGTTAGTATCTTCTTCATGAGTAACATGCAGCCTGTTAAATCACCTGTTAGTATCTTCTTCATGAGTAACATTGCAACCTGTTAAATCACCTGTTAGTATCTTCTTCATGAGTAACATGCATCCTGTTAAATCACCTGTTAGTATCTTCTTCATGAGTAACATGCAGCCTGTTAAATCACCTGTTAGTATCTTCTTCATGAGTAACATGCAACCTGTTAAATCACTTGTTAGTATCTTCTTCATGAGTAACATGCAACCTGTTAAATCACCTGTTAGTATCTTCTTCATGAGTAACATGCAACCTGTTAAATCACCTGTTAGTATCTTCTTCATGAGTAACATGCAGCCTGTTAAATCACCTGTTAGTATCTTCTTCATGAGTAACATTGACATTGCAACTTGTTAAATCACTTGTTAGTATCTTCTTCATGTTACATATTGTTAATGTCTTCTTTGTGTTACTTGTTGTTAGTGTCTTTTTTGTTACTCATTGTGGTGAGATGCAGAGCAGTCTTGTAAGATCAACAGCCACACTTAGCGTTCTAGATGATAAATATCCATGTGACACCTGGATACGTGTGTATACAGATGGATCTGCACATAATGCTATAAAGAATGGAGGGGCAGGAGCATATATTGAATATCCAAACAACACCATTGACAAGATTTCCATACCCACTGGTAAATACTGCAACAACTTTGATGCAGAAGTTAGGGCAATTATTGCTGCAGTTGAAAAACTATCAGACTCCAGAATTGATACATGTCCTGTAGTAATTCTCGCAGATGCAAGATCAGTACTGGAAGCTCTTCAGTACAACAAACTACCAGACTGTAAAGATGCCTTGTCAAAAATTGGCTTACAACATGGAGTCATTTTGCAGTGGATTCCCTCCCACTGTGGGATACCAGGCAATGAGAAAGCTGACCATCTGGCCAAAGAGGGCACTGAAATGGAGCAACCAGACAAACCAATCACCTATAATCAGAAGAAAGCATGATAAAAACCTACAGGAAGCCACAAACACCATCACATGATGACTATCACATGCTAAACAGAAAAGAACAAGTCACCATCTTCCGTCTCCGAACAGGACACAGCCGACTCCGAAGTCATATGTATACAAAGTTTAAGGTTGGTACTACTAATCTATATACATGTGCCCAGGTGCCCCAAACTGTGGAACATAACCCCCAGAACTTCATCAACTACGAGACACTGAGAAATAATTACTGGCCCAGTGAAACCACTAAAGAAGATAAGCTCTACGGTTCCATACATAAGTTACAAAAAACAGTGAAATTTATCCAAGAGTCAGGACTGCAGATATAGACAGACAGTGCGAACGAAGAAGAAGAAGTTACTCATTGTTAGTGTCTTCATGGTATACTAACCTGTTTTTGCTTTTCCTGATCTTGACTTGACTTCTACTGTGCATCTGGCATCAAGTTTAACCGTTATTTTGATGTAACCAGTGATCACATTAACTGGCAGTTACCAGTAAATTACTGTTTAAAAAGAGAAAAACCCAAAGTTTTTGAGGTTGCATTTGACCATAACCAGTTTATGTCATCAGAAACCTGGTAAGAAGCAATCAGTGAAATCAGCTGGAGGATAATTGGGCCAATAGGATGATGAGTCTCATCTTGCCTGGAAGAGAATCAGTCAGTTTTGACTTTGGTTCTGTATGTGAGCATCTTGTAAAGATGAAATATCGCTACAGATAAGAAAAAAAAACTCACATGAACATTTACTTTCAGCTGGTGCTTGTAAAGTATGTTTACTTTTACATTTGAAAAGATAGTGCAGAATGTTGTATTGAGAAAACTGGTAATTCAGTATGGAATGTTGCATTGAGAAAACCTGTATTTTAGTACAGAATGTTGTATTGAGAAAACCTGTATTTTAGTACAAAATGTTATATTGAGAAAACCAGTATTTCAGAAAATATTTCATGCAAGATGAAAGTATACTTGTACCAGTTTCTACAAACCTTAGCGCAATCATTTGGTAACTGAATACATCTACTTGTGTGTTGGATACTGAACTTTTGTTCTGTTTGATATTTCGAGTACATTGTTTCTGACTTGTTGCTATCTAGCTATAAATATTTTTTTGCAGTTTTTAAACATAAATCCTCTTTTTATTGTTGTCTTTGATAACCTTGACTGATTTATGCCTTGAGCAGTGTAGCAACCTGAAGTTCATTTGTGCCTTATCCACTGGCCAGATCTCTAGCCATTGCTACAGATCATGGCAGATGAGCTCTGAAGATTCTGATGTTTCTGTCTCAGGTGTCAAAAATGCGGCAGCCAGTCAGAGACACCTGCAACATTTTATGAGCTGGATCTGAACATAAGAGGTCATTCTACTCTGTCAGCATCGATCAAAGACTTTTTACAGGTGAGAGATCAGTTGATGCTGTTATGATTGGAATTGGTGGAGGGTTTTGAATATCTTGGATCATTACTAACTTTGGAGATAAAAAGGAGGACATCTGTTGCTTTTCAGAAGCTAAATCAACTAAAGGCATGGCAAGAGACAGACTGAACTAACAAAATAAGATTTTTAAGGGCATGCATCTTTCCCATTGCAGCATATGCCTGTGAGACCTGGACACATAACAAAACAGCTGAGAAACTCTTGTATGGATCTCCCTGTAACTGTGAGCTGTTGTTCTTTGCAGCCGATGCTGTAGAGGTGTTAAGGCACAGCATCATATCGGTGTGGGAGCAGGTTATAGCAGTTGTTTTTTCAGTCCTGGAGTACAGCTAAAAAGCAGGGGGTGGGCAGTGCTTCTTTAACAGACTCCACCACCATGGGGACTATGGCGATCCCTGCCCCGTTAGCCAGGCTTTGCCTGTTACTGGGGGTAGCACGGAGATGTGGGACAGGGTCTTGGTCAACTATGGTTCGCTAACCCTGATGCTGGAATATCAGCTATGGGTTGCTGATTGCCTCATTGGACAAGTGTCTTCACCCTGCTGAGAAACACATAAATGCCTTTGAATGTAAATGCTACAGAAGAGTCCTTCAAATATCATGGACACAAAAAAGAACAAATATATCCATACTACAAGAACTTAATATTTGAGAAGGTTGGCTAGTAAAGAGGATTAAACAGAGAAAACTTAAGTATTTTGGAAATATTAAATGTCATGAGAATTTAGAGAAGACCGTCTTGGAAGGGTAACATAATGTGAAAAAGAAAGAGAGGAAGACCAAGGTGAAGATGGCAGCAAGACATTGCTGATTTGCATCAGCAGCAGGGCATCTTGGTTACAACCGAGAAACCTTCAAGAGAGCTGCTAGGGAGGCAGAGTTTCACTAGGGACATGCGGATGAACAAATGCAGTTGTAGATGCAGCAGCTTGTGGACTCTTGCCTTTTGTGTCCCAGTGTCTTGTGACAATATGAGTTGTTTTTCACTGGTCAAAGAGTCAGTGACCTTGAGTCATACTTTGTGGTACATTTGCCAGAGAATTTCCTGTATTTTACACAGTGTATTAAAAATTAGATCTTATACAGTTGCTGAAGTCAGAGATACCCAGCCAAAAGACGCATCGCAAAAAATCAAGGTACCACGCATCTTCACACATGTGCATACGAAGAAGATGAAGAAGAAGATCTTATACATAAAAGGCACAAAAATGCTGAGCAAGTCCATATTTTAGCCATAACTTTTTGCTCTTTGTTTATCATGCCATTTGTCCGTTAGCTTCACTTTGTCCAAGCTCACTTCATGGTAAGAACAAATGTAGAAGTGCGATGTTTTTCAAAACGTGGCAAACGTTTCTGACAGTTATATCAGACTGGCATTCTAATAACGTGACAGTTTCCTTGCAGCAAAGACTCCAGTCTGGTTCTCTGCCCCATCCAGTGAACATAACATGGTCAGATGTTACACATATTCGGCGCCAGGGCTCTGTATTTTTGTGCCTGATAGTTTTGTTGACTAATTTTCAATGAGCCCCGGCAACTTCCATCCACCGTGTAAAATATATTTCACCTGGTATGCACCTGTTATTATCTGCTATTACATGGAAGTTAATCATGGACAACAGGCAGGTTTTCGGAGAGATCATTGAAAGCGGTAGAAATGTGGTTTATCAGAAGAATGTTGCAAATTCCCTGGACAGCGAAGATTACTAATGAAGAATGTATGAGAAGAGGAGGAGAGACAAAACAAAAAAAAATCTTGTCAAAAAAATATGAGACACATAATGTACTTCCATAAGACATGCAGTGAAAGGGGGGATTCATTGAAAATATTGTAACAACAGGAAAAATAGGGGGAAGAAGAGCAGAGAAATGCCAAGAGAAATGATACTGGATAGTTTGACAAGATGGCGTGAGATGAGATCACCAAATGAACCGATTGCCTGCATGAAGGATCGGGTACAATGGAAAAATGTAATAGCCAACACCATTCAGCATGACACTCGATGCTGATGAAGAATCTGTTATTTATCTGTTAAATATGAGTTTTATGAATAATAAATCACTTTTAATAGATTGTAAATGATTGTGGATTGTAAATGATTGTATTTCCAGGAGGAAAAGCTTGAGGGAGATAATCGTTACATGTGCAACGTTTGCAGCAGCAAGCAGAATGCAACCAGGATGATTAGACTGAAGAGACTTCCCCAAGTTCTCAACTTTCAACTACTGAGATTCGTCTTTGATAAGTAAGTTTTTGTTTCGACTTCTCAAATAACTATTCAAACTGTAGTGAAAGGTGTGCAGAATGGTGAGATGCAGAGCAGTCCTGTAAGATCAACAGCCACACTTAGTGTGCTAGATGACAAATGTCCATCTGACACGTGGATACGTGTGTGTACAGACAGATCTGCACACAACGCCATAAAGAATGTAGGGGCAGGAGCACATATTGAATATGCAAACAACACCACTGACAAGATTTCCATACCCACTGGAAAATACTGCAACAACTATGATGCAGAAGTTAGGGCAATTATTGCTGCAGTTGAAAAACTATCAGACTCCAGAACTGATACATGCCCCATAGTAATTCTCACAGATGCAAGATCAGTACAGGAAGTTCTTCAGTGCAACAAACTACCAGATCTTAAGGATGCTTTGTCAAAATCTGGCTTACAACATGGAGTCACTTTGCAATGGATTCCCTCACACTGTGGGATACCAGGCAATGAGAAAGCTGACCATCTGGCCAAAGAGGGCAAGGAAATGGAGCAGCCAGACATACCAATCACCTATAATCAGAATAAAAGCATGATAAAAACCTGCAGTAAACCACAAACACCACCACATGATGACTGTCGCATGCTAAACAGAAAAGAGCAAGTCACCATTTTCCGTCTCCGAACAGGACATATGCATACAAAGTTTAAGGTTAGTACTACTACTCTTTGTACATGTGCCCAGGTGCCCCAAACTGTGGAACATACCCTCCAGAACTGCACCAACTACAAGACACTGAGAAGTAATTACTGTACCAGTGAAACCACTAAAGAAGATAAGCTCTATGGTTCCATACATGAGTTACAAAAAACAGTGAAATTTATCCAGGAGACAGAACTGCAGATATAGACAGACAGTGCATAATAAGAAGTTTCAACTTCTGAGATCTGTTTTTGATAAGTAAGCTTTTGTTTCATCTTCTGAGATTTGTATTTGTTAAATAAGTTTTTGTTTCATCTTCTGAGTTTTGTATTTGTTAAGTAAGTTTTTGTTTCATCTTCTGAGATTTGTATCTGTTAAATAAGTTTTTGTTTCAACTTCTGAGATTCATCTTTTATAAGTAAGTTTAAAGTTTCTTAATCTTCTGCCACTGTGTGCAGTCATGACAGATGGCAGCTTCAGAGTTGCCTATTTCATCCTGCCACTTGATGTTGATCGTTTTATGAAGGCAGCAATGATGGAAACTGTTAAAAATCAGGGTACCATGCATCATCACCAGTGTGCATACGAAGAATATGAAGAAGAAGATCTTATACATAAAAGGCACAAAAATGCTGAGGAAGTCCATATTTTAGCCATAACTTTTTGCCATTTGTCCATTAGCTTCACTTTGTCCAAGCTCACTTCATGGTAAGAACAAATGTAGAAGTGCAATGTTTTTCTCATGCTTCAGATGTTCTGTCCACGTTTTAGATCATGTAGCATATAAGTCTGCTAAATCAGAACTTTTGTCTTTGGTTTTATATTCCCTTATTTGACGGATTTTTCATTGTTCACAAATTTGATATTGCTTTATACTTAGAAATACTCAAGTCTGTGATGTTTCATTTAAAAAAAAATTTTTTTTTCATTTTTAAATCTTAGGGTGAAAGGTCAAATTCTGAGACTGTTTCATTTTTAGGGGGGGGGGTGTTCAAACCTCAGAATGAAGAGTCATGACTGTGATGATGTTTCATTTTTAGGTTGTTTATTTTTTAACTTTTAAAATCTCAGGATGAAAGGCCATAAGAAAAAACTCAGCAGTTTTATCCAGTTTCCGGAGACGCTTGATATGTCTCCATATGTGGAGAAGGGAGATGATGAGTCAACTATCTACGAACTGACAGCTGTCCTCATTCATGGAGGACCAAGTGCTTTCAGGTATGTCAAGATATATGTTTGTCTGGTTGTTTCTTTATTTTTCATATGGTTGTTTTGTTTCTTCTTGTTTTTTTTTTGTTGTTGTGATGCCAGCTGTTTGTATGGTTTTGTAAAAAATGAAATCATTGCTGTACATACAGTTTGTTCTGTTGTTTAGAATTTGTCATTTTAAACTGCAGTGAATGCCAAAAATATAAATAACACCTTTTTTTTTTTTAAATAAAACCATAGCAATTGTATTCATTTTGAAACTTTTTCTCCATATTCATTTTGAAACTTTCCCCATATTCATTTTGAAACTTTTCCCCATTTTGAAACTTTCCCCATATTCATTTTGAAACTTCCCCCATATTCATTTTGAAACTTTTCCCCATATTCATTTTGAAACTTTCCCCATATTCATTTTGAAACTTTTCCCCATATTCATTTTGAAACTTTCCCCATATTCATTTTGAAACTTTTCCCCATTTTGAAACTTCCCCCATATTCATTTTGAAACTTTTCCCCATATTCTAAAATGATAAGCTGCCTATTCATAAACGAAAATCTAAGGATGCATAGATAATAATTGTTCTTTTCCTCTTTGAGGATGGTTCTGAAATATTGCTTGAATTTCCATCCTCCCATGGACATTTAGCATGAAGAAAAATGCCTTACCTGCTTGTCCTTTTCTTCTTCTTCTTCTTTATTTGCCCTCGTTTTGCATTTATGCACCTTTTGCCCCAACACATCCGACTAGGACTTGACACATTTTTGGAACTGGTTTGTCTTCCTACTGTGATCCTTTTTTTCACTTAGCTAGATTGCTGTCTGTTTCCAGAGTCAACCATGGGAGCTAGGGTAGGGTCTTGACTGGCCATGGTTAGCCAACCCTGACACAAGCTGTCAGCTATGGGTTGCTGACCGCTATCTCGTTCATTTGAAGTAGCATATCTTTGCCAGTCTGCTTCAAGGGATGAGTGAGCCCATGCGATTGTATGTGTAGCAGAGTTACAGGAGATGAAGGTGGATGAGAAGGAAAGAACGTTGCCATTAGTGAAGCCCTTAGAGCAGACTTACAACCGTTGTTGTGCCACAGAACATTTTAAAATATTTTTCAGGTTTGAGATTAACCCTTGTAAAGCAGTTTTTATATCCACAGATCTGTAAACCTGTAGATATAAAAATAATTTTTTTTAAAAATGACTGAAACACCCTGTAGAATAAGAAAGTTCTATTGTTATGTGAATATGGATATAAACATGTTCATTTATTATTTTCAAAATCAAAATCTTAGAGGAACCCCAGTCACTTAAGAATCACTTCTAGAATTTGCTGTCAATTTCCTTTTCCGCAGTTTTTGCCTGTCTTTAGCTACAAACAAGTCTGTGGACTTGATACTCACAAATAACACCCTTTACTGTCAGTATAGTTTCTGAAATTGTATTTGTCAGAAGCAGGTTTATAGTTTAAAAAACAAATTAACGGAAGAAGGTACAGTGGTACATGGCGTCACAAACTTAATTCGTTTTTTGACTCCGTTCTCGAAACGAAATGTTTGTGAACCGAAACAATTTTTCCCATTGAAATTAATGCAAATCCAATTAATCTGTTCGCCCACCCCAGAAACATATTGTTTTTTTACTTTTTTTATGGATTTATGTGTGGCAAAAATATATAATATAAAATATACAGTATAACTTTAGCTTTATGGCTGATAGATGGTGGAGAGGGAGGGAGACGACTCCTTTGAAAGAGAGTCCCATTCCATAATTTTGTCGGGCAGCTGTGTAGGTATTTCTGGTGTTTTTCCTCTTGTTTGTATCCTGGGAAGTGGTTCGATTGCTGGCTCGGTGGCTAGTGCTTTCAAAATATAACAATCCAGAGACAATTTTTCTTTGTTGGATAATTTTCTGAAAATGGGACATCACATTGTTGTTTAAAATGTCCACTGCTCTGCTGGTCAGTTTTGTTAGGGTGATGCTTCCCAGTGAAAACCTGCACTTCACTCCACTTGCTACAGATTTCTTTGATCTCAGCACTTGAAACATGTACCACCTCTTCCTCCTCCTCTCCTGAGTGCTCCTCCTGCAAAACTTACATCTTGTTTGTGTTGCAACTCAACAAGTTCTTCTGCGTTGAGTTCTTGTCTGTGGTCCTCCACCAGTTCCACCACATCCTCCTCGTTGATCTCCAAGCCCAAACTCTTGTCAGTGGTCACAGTCTCGTTCACTAGAGTTACATCTGTCTCCTCAAAGTCTCTATCAGGCACACAACCTGGCCAAAGTCTCCTCCAGGCTTTGTCAATGATGTTGATGCAGTGGAGGATAAGGAATTGATCCTTCCAAAAGTCAGGCAGGATCAAATCCGTGTCATTGGTCACCTGTAAAAAAGAGCCTTTGTATATAACTTCTTGAAGTTGGGAATTACTTGCTGGTCCATGGGCTGGATGAGAGGAGTTGTGTTAGGAGGCAGAAATCTGACTTTTATGAAGTCGTATTCAACATCAAGGTCTTCTTCCATACCTGGAGAGTGGGCAGGAGCGTTGTCATAACCAGCAGACACTTAAGGGGCAAATTATTTCCCTCAAGGTATTTCTTGACAGTTGGCACAAAAACTTCAGTCAGGCACTCCATAAAAAGTAATCTTGTTACTCAAGCCTTGCTATTCGCTCTCCACAATACTGGAAGTTTACTCTTTATCGCTTTATTGCGTTTAGAAGCACACGGATTTTCAGAGTGGTAAACTAAAAGAGGCTTAATCTTACAGTCCCCACCTACATTAGCGCCAATAAAAGTGTAAGCCTGCCCTTCATTGGTTCGTGGCCAGACAGTGACTTTTCCTCTTGGGTTATATAGGTCCTTCTTGGCATTTTAAAAAAAAAAAAAAATCCCATTTCATCGCAATTAAAAACTTGATGCGGTAGATAATCTTCAGAGTTGATAAAGTTTGCAAATTCCTCCACATAGGATCTGCTGCTTTTTTGTCCGAACTAGCTGCGTAACAACACTATGAATTCCAGTTTGTCGACAAATTTTCTCAAACCAGCCTCTTCTTGCTTTAAATTCATCAACACTTGCATCACTTGTATTCGGCATTTTCACCACTACATCACTGTGCAAAAGTAAAGCCTTCTCGTATATTAGGGCCTCGCTAACACTATCTCCAGCAAGCTGCTTTTCGTTAATCCAAACTAACAATAATTTTTCTACTTCTTCTATCACTTGAGACCTTTGCTTCATTAACATAATCACTCCTTTAGCCTCGTCTTTAGCGTATCTTTGTTCTTTAAGATCATACAGATCGTAGATTTAGCCATGTTGTACTGCTTGGCGAGATCAGAAACAAACACCATTCTCATGTTTAGTTATTATTTCCTTCTTCGTTTCTACTGTAATATGCTTAGGCTTCTTTACACCACTGTCACTAACACTTTTCACTTTCTTGGGAGCCATAATAAGGGTTAATTTAATGCAAAAAGCAAAAAAAAATTGTATCAAGAACAATGCAATGACAAACAATGTTCACAGCACACAAACCTGATTACAACTGATACTGTTCGTGAGCCGAAAACATGGCACCAAAGCCAAGGCATTGTTCATGGGTCAAGGCAAAATTTGTTCGGAAATATCGTTCATGACTAGAGGTGTTTGTGACCTGAGGTACCACTGTATATAGTTAGAAATCGCATTTAATAGAACAAAGTGCATTTTTAAATAAGTCATGCTTGTCCCTTATTCTTCACCTGTCTCCTTGGAATGCAAGTTTGGTGTTCTTTGCAGCCAGTGCAGTGAAGATGGTTGGGCGTGTTATCTCATCAGATTGGGAGTGAGTTGTGGCAGCGATTTTTTTCAGGTCCTAAGTGGAGATAAAAAGCAGAGGGTGTGCAATATTTCTTTAGCAGACTCCACCACCATGGGGACTGTGGTGATCTTTGTCCTGTTAGCCAGGCTAGGCCTGTTACTGTATGTACCAACGGAGAGGTGGGACAGGGTCTTGGTTGCTATGGTTTGCCAAATTAGAAAATGTCTTCACCCCTTCCCCTCCCCCCCCCCCCCCAAAAAAAATCTTGTTCGATAGAGGAATGTTAACCTCTTTTGTTGTCTTCTTGGATTACATTTCAGTGGACATTATATTGCTCACATTCGAGAACCAGAGACTGGTGCATGGTACAAGTTTAACGATGATGACATCGAGAAGGTGAATAACAAGAAGCTGGAGTTGGGGAAGGAGGATGATCCTGTAGGTGAGTGCATCGTTGTTCCAGTTTTTTCCATCTTTGCCTTTTGTGTTCAGTTTCATATGCTCACCCATTTAGACAGAGATGGGTTGCCTTCTTAAATCCCACTGTCAGCAAGGGATCTTCACACATCCTACAGTTTTTCATCCATGCCCTTTTTCCTGATGTCCTGAAGTTTGCAATCATGACACCAAAAAAAGAATGTTTTTATTGAAATAAAACTAATAAATGAGAATAAAAACTGAATTACTAATGAAAGGGCTAAAACTAGCTCATAGTTAAAAAAAAAAAAAAAAGAAAGAAACTACAAAATGTCATCCTGACATCCTGATGTTGTTTCTTCTCTGTTGCAGCTGAGGGAAGCTCTGAAAAGGCACCAAAAGCCAGCAAGGGAAACCATTCATCCCGCTATGCCTACATGTTGGTCTACCAGAGATGCAAGTCTAAAAGCACTGGTATGTAGACTAGCAGTCTCTTAATGGGTGTAATTGGCTTAGATCTCGGTACATGTTAGCTGTTTGTAATAGGCTTGCAAAACCTATCACAGTGTTTGTGATAGCTGATTGTGGAATTTATTTAGCGTTATTTTTGGCCCAGCAGTTTCTTGCATGACTGATTTGTTACATCTTGTGCATTTGTCCTTAAAACCCGCATTTCTTGCCCTGTGTCTCATTTTGCAGCTAGTCTGTAGTATCTGATTTTCACAGCCCAAATGATCCAGCTTCACCTTGGCTTATTTTTAGGGCCAGTTTGGCCACCTCCTTTCGATCCCTATTCACTTGGCCAGACTATTGTCTGTTTCCAGATTAAATACGTTCTTGGTCAGCTATAGTTTGCTAACCCTAATGTTGATGGCAGTCATGGAGCACTGATCGGTTTCCCATTCAGTCTGCGCACAGTAGCTTCTGAATAATTAGAGTCAACAGTGACAAACTGTTGCAGAAAATGAGATACAAGAGTATTTGTGAGACATCCACAAGAGATTTTATCTCATCCATAAAGACTTAAGGACCTTACAACAAAACTTAGGCTGTTCACTACAAATGTTAAGTCGGTCCTGGATGAGAAACATGGACGGCATCAGCCAAAAGTACTAAGAGACTGCAGACCTTTGTTAACCCCTGCCTAAGGATGATGCTTCATATTAGGTGGCCAGATACCATCAGCAGCAAAGAGTTGTGGCAGAAAGTGAACAAGCCCACAGGGAAAGAGGAAACAAGGAAGACCTAGAACCACTTTTGGTGAAGGAACCTTGAAAGAGAGATAAAAAAGATTGACTACATCTGGAGACAGATAGAAGAAACATTCCAGAACAGAAGTGGAGAGCCCTTGTTGATTGCCTATGTCCTAGAAGGAAGAAGGATAAAAGACTGTACCAAGTGGACTGTTGATGAGTGCTGTAACATTTAAGAGTGAAATGAGGGCCACAGCTGAAGATAGAAGACAACAAGCCCAGTCTCTTTGTACTTGGGTCTTCTATATTCAGTTTTGGCTTCAAATTGCTTCAGTGTGTGTGTGCAGATATTCATTGTCTTCAAAAGCATTTTGTCTTCAGCACTCAGCGATGAGTACCTGTTTGTACACCTGAGTCAAGAAGAGCATTATGTGAAGGAAGTGATCCCATACCTTCAGTCAAAGACTGTGTATCTCCATCAGTTTAGCCAGTCGTAACCATGCAGGTGTCAGGGGAAATGAAAGAGCAGGTCAGGTGTCATGGAGGAAGGTCAGGCAATAGACCTAACAAATATCATCAGTGCTATAAGAGAAGCTGGCTGACTCAGGTGTCATGGTGGAAGGTCAGACAATAGACCTAGCAGATATCATCAGTGCTGTAAGAGAAGCTGGCTGACTCAGGTGTCATGTAGGAAGGTCAGACAATGGACCTAATAGATATCATCAGTGCTATAAGAGAAGCTGGCTAACTCAGGTGTCATGAAGGAAGGTCAGACAATAGACCTAACAGATATTATCAGTGCTATAAGAGAAACTGGCTGACTCAGGTGTCATGGAGGAAGGTCAGACAATAGACCTAACAGATATTATCAGTGCTATAAGAGAAACTGGCTGACTCAGGTGTCATGGAGGAAGGTCAGGCAGTAGACCTAACAGATAACATCAGTGCTATAAGAGAAGCTGGCTGAACACAGAAAACTTCACTGATAACAGTGAATGGTGTTGTCAAGAATGAAGGAGCTGGAGGTGAATCTTGTAACGAAGGCAGGCAAAGGTGTATGCTTCAGTGTTACAAGGAAGAGTGAGGAACATGAGCAGAAACAAGAATGGCAGAAAGTAAGATGAACACCTATAAATGAAGAACGTGCAACAACACAATATTTCGGCAAATGCCTTTTTAAAAAATCACATACAAAAATGACACAACAGAAAAAAACCCCACAAAGAATAGATGAAAAATTAAACACTTAGCTGTTTTGGTATCTTTCTTTAAGAAAGACAGAAGGTGAAACTTGGGGTGGCATAAAAAAAAATGAATGATTCATCAAGAACTCTAGACAGGTATCATCCAGTAAATAGCCGGTGCAATCAGTTATTGTACGCTAAAGGAGATATTGAAGAGGAGATTGGAGTCCTGTGAATGTGTCCGGAGTGCATGGATGATGGTACTTCAGTTAACCTGACTGACTGCTAACCTTATTTTGGATATTAAATAAATTTATAATATTTCCATGTTTTCAAGGAGAAACATCGCAAGTGGTCTCCCTGTCAGAAGATCTTCTTCCAGCGGCAGTGTGGGAGTACGTGAGAAATGACAATCTGGAGTTTGAAAACTGGATTTTGGAGATGTTGCATGCACAGGTTGGAGTTCTTGACAGGAATTTTTTAAAACAAATGTGCATGTGTGGGGCATAGAAACGTCAGGCCAGTACATCATTCTGTAGTGGACATAATTTGTTACATCTCCAGCTTTTTTTTCCTGCTGCTGCAGTTTTTCTTATTCAAGCTTTCTGGTGTGTAATTCTTATCAAGGTAAAATGTCTGCTATCTTAGATTATTGGGTGTTTACTAAAAATATTCTGAGCCATAGCTGAGCGATGATTCACTGATTTCAGACATGGGTCATATTCTACATTCTGCCTTTGTTTTCTTGTGAACTGTGTTTGATTGACATTTTTCAATCTGTTTACTTCTGAGCTATGTTTGATTGACATTTTTCAATCTGTTTACTTCTGAGCTATGTTTGATTGACATTTTTCAATCTGTTTACTTCTGAGCTATGTTTGATTGACATTTTTCAGTCTGTTTACTTCAGAGAGTTTAAATGTTGTCTCCACATGTATGGACATATGCAAACGCTTTATGCTTTGTTTCTAATTTCCTTAATTTCCATTCATCATCATTGCCTTTCAGTCCCTTGGAAGGATTTCTAGAGCCTCCTCGATTTCTGTTTCCGTGTGGATTCCAAGTCAGTGCCTGTTATGTTATGCTGGTGTCACATTTCCTCAGTGTACGACCAGTCCATCTCCATTTCCTAGACATGATTTGTCAGTTCAAAGGGTCTTGTCCAGCTCCCGCCCAGACCGCCTCGTTCCTGATCTTGTCTTGCCATTTTTAACGTTTAAAAATGCTCCTCAAGCAGTAGTTCATGAATGTTTGTATCCTCTGTTGTATTGTCTTAGTCATCACCCATGTCTCCAAACCATACAGTATGACAGTCTTTATGTTAATTTACATTAACTGCTATTAATTAATTTACATGCTTTTACAATATACTGCTTTATTAAATTTTTTGTTTACAGAAATATCCTTCATCATTTGCAATATCTTATTTTCAGTGTGTTTTTAACTCAAACCCTACTGAACAGCACCCAAGACCACATGAACATTTAGTTTAATCAAAACAGCACACCTACCATATTTTTCTAGGAAAATGATGTCATGCTTATCTTCTAGTATTTATGGTAGTTTCATTCATTTGCATGTCCCTTGCGGAACTTTGCCTCCCAAACAGCACTCCTGTAGGCCTCTCGGTTGTGAGCAAGATGGCCTGCTGCTGTTGCATCCATTTCCAGATCGTCAACGATGTCTTGCAGCCATCTTCATCTTGGTCTTCCTCTTTTTCTTTTTCCCATTATGTATCCTTCCAATACGGTCTTCTCTAAATTATCATGACGTTTAATGTGTCCAAAATATTTAAGTTTTCTCTGTTTAATCCTCTTTACTAGCCAGTAATTATATATATATATATATATATATTTTTTTTTTTACTTTCACATTGGTCATTACATATTAATAAGAATCGACATCTCTTGATTATCTTTTTCTAAATATTCATGCACTGATAGCCATGAGTACAATATATGCTGGAGCACCTCATCTTGCAGATGGACATTCATCATTTTCAGGTACAGTTCTTCCAAACATGGAGTACCAGGTATTTGTTTTTAGAGCTGAATTTATTACATCATCAGCTGAGCAAGACCTTGACCCCCACACACATACATATCCCCCCCACCCCCCATAACAATTTTAGCCTGGCTAACATGGCAGGGATTATCCATGGGAATGGAGTCTGCTGAAGAAGTCTTGTGCACCTGCTTCTTATCTGCAGTCAGGGACTGAAGAAAATAGCTGTCATAACCCACTTCCAGTTCAGCACAGTGCTGTGCCGCAACATCTTCACTGCATCATCTGCAGAGAACATCTTGCTGGCAGATGCAAATAGACAGAAGCAGAAGATTTAGATTAAGGTGCATTCCACAGTTATACAGTGGTGATTGTATGTTTGTTTTAGCACTTGTGGATGTATGTATGCCTTATTAACCCTACCTATCAGTAACTGCTGCTTTTTAATTCCATCACAGGACCAGAACATGCAAGATGTCAGGCAGATGCACGAAGAGATGAGGGTCCTGTATTTATCATTGCCTGTAAAGTCACTAGGTCAGTTGTTGAAACACTCAGTGGCTGCTGCCTGCCCATGTCCATGTAGCTGTTGTGTGTCTCCATGTATCAGGGATCTTTCTCCCTTTGTAGTCTTTATAGTTATGTTTTCCTGGCATTTGTGGTCTGAATGCCTGTAGATCCAGTACATCTCACTAAACCTGTGGTCTCTTTCCCTGTAGCTGCGATCCATCTTCCTATAACTACAGTGTATTTCCCTGTATTTATGGGCTGTCCACCTCTATATTTAATATATCTTACTAAAGCTGTGGTCTGTTTTGTAACAGAATATGATATCACACTCATGAGCCCGCACAACCAGTTCGGGGAAAAATATAGTGACACATCACAATAGTTAAGTGACAACAGAAACGTGTGATTTTGGGACAAGGCATTGGCCGACTTTAGTGATCAGAATTGGAGAGTGTTCATTTTATTCATTGCTGAAAATTGAAATTAAAAGATTTTGTGATGAAAATCCTATTTGTGTTGTTGATAATGAGCAATGAGTTTGAGATGTTAGCGTTGAGATTTCCCCGGTGTTGTTGCGGAGATGCGGTGTCTTAATAGGGTCTGGTCAGTCAATCATTCAGTCTTAGCTAGCTGATTGATTTGTTGATTTGCCTCAAGTTTTTCCTGTAGCTGTGATCTGTCTTCCTATAAGTACAGTGTTTTTCCCTGTATCTGTGATCTGTCTGCCTGTGGATTTAGTATATCATTAAAGCTGTGATTTATTTTCTTTGTAGCTATGATCTATCTCCCTATAGCTGCAGTGTTTTTCACTATATCCATCATCTGTCTACCTGTAGATTTAGTATTAGTATAGCTCAGTAAGCCATCCCCTGAAGGAGAGATTCAGTAATTTGGCACTAAGACGGCTTAAAAGAAGCAGCTTCATTCATCAGGCCAAGCATATGCATAAGCTGATACCTGACCTTCCAACTGTAGTCGCTCCATTATCATCTGTACCAAAGCATACACCATGGAAAGAAGCAGATTATACACAAATAACTATTCAGACAAGTGAAAGGTGTGCAGAATGATGAAATGCAAAGCGGTCTTGTAAGATCAACGGCTGCACTTAGTTTGCTAGATGACAAATATCCATGTGATCACTGGATAGGTGTGTATACAGATGGATCAGCATACAATGCCATAAAGAATGTAGGGGCAGGAGCGCATATTAAATATGCAAACAACACCACTGACAAGATTTCCATAGCTACTGGAAAATACTGCAACAACTATGATGCAGAAGTTAGTGCAATTATTGCTGCAGTTGAAACACTATCAGACTCCAGAATTGATACATGTCCTGTAGTAATTCTCACAGATGCAAGATCAGTACTGGAAGTTCTTCAGTGCAACAAACTACCAGACCTTAAGGATGCCTTGTCAAAAATTGGCTCACAGCGGAGAGTCATCTTGCAGTGGATTCCCTCCCACTGTGGGATACCAGGCAATGAGAAAGCTGACCGTCTGGCCAAAGAGGGAACTGAAATGGAGAATCAGACATACCATCATCATTCATTTGCATGTCCCTTGCAGAACTTTGCCTCCCTACCAGCACTCCTGTAGGCCTCTCAGTTGTGAACAAGATGGCCTGCTGCTGATGCATCCATTTGCAGATCATCAACAATGTCTTGCAGCCATCTTCGCCTTGGTCTTCCTCTCTTTTTCCCATTATGTACCCTTCCAATCACCTATAATCAGAAGAAAAGCGTGATAAAAACCTACAGGAAACCAGAAACACCACCACATGACTATCACATGCTAAACAGAAAGGAACAAGTCACCATTTTCCGTCTCCGAACAGGACACCGCCGACTCCAAAGTCATATGTATACAAAGTTTAAGGTTGGTACCACTAATCTTTGTACATGTGCCCAGGTGACCCAAACTGTGGAACATATCCTCCAGAACTGCACCAACTACAAGACATTGAGAAGTAATTACTGTACCAGTAAAACCACTAAAGAAGTAAAGCTCTATGGTTCCATACATGAATTACAACAACAAAAAAAACGGTGAAATTTATCCAGGAGACCAGACTGTAGATATAGACAGACAATGCATACGAGGAAGAAAAAAATGAAGTAGAAGTATATCTCATTAAAGCTGTGATTTATTTTCTTGTGATCTGTTTGTCTGTACATTTGGCATATCTCCCTGTAACTGGTGTATTTCCCCTTAATGTGTAGTCTGAAAGCAGGCAACTCATCTTACAGAAAAGATTATAGAACTGAGGCCCAAAAAAAAAAAAAATCATGAGCATGATTTTCTTGATTTTTATTACTTTCCCGCACAGATTAAAATAGTTATTTGTGTTGTGTAGACCCAGGCAGTGTCTCTTTGTGTTTTTTCGAAGTGGCTGATCTTTTACATGATTCTGTCTTCCTATGTGAAAACAAATTATTTTCGGATTATCTGTTTTCTTCGTATTTTCCAGTCACTTGTTATGAAGGGCTAGGATGGCTAGAAGAGTAAATGAAGTTCTCAGGGAGGCTGTAACATCAAAAATTAATTAAAACAAAAAGAAAAAGGTGTTGGGAGAGGGGAGTGGGGTGTTAGACGCTGTCTGATCTGGCAGTCAGCATCCCGTAGTTGCTGATGTCATGGCTGATAAACCATGGCTGGCCATGACCCTGTCTGACTTCCCTGACACACACCCCATCCAGTATGATGCTGTACCTCAACATCTTCACCACATCAACTGCAAAACACTTTCTCACTGTTACAAGGAGGAAGAAGATTCTTTGGACATGTCATGAGAAGACAGAAGTGAGAGAAGTTAGCAGTGACTGGAACGCTTGGGACATGAGAAGACAGAAGTGAGAGAAACTAGCAGTAGCTGGAAAGCTTGGGACTTGAGAAGACAGAAGTGAGAGAAGTTGGCAGTAGCTGGAAAGCTTGGGACTTGAGAAGACAGAAGTGAGAGAAACTAGCAGTAGCTGAAAAGCTTGGGGCATGAGAAGACAGAAGTGAGAGAAGTTGGCAGTAGCTGGAAAGCTTGGGGCATGAGAAGACAGAAGTGAGAGAAGTTGGCAGTAGCTGGAAAGCTTGGGACTTGAGAAGACAGAAGTGAGAGAAGTTAGCAGTAGCTGGAAAGCTTGGGAGAAAATACACACTTCTGAGTGAGATAGTCTTCAGAAGCCCATAGCTGGCTGTTTTTGTCATGGTTGGCAAACTATTGCTGACCAAGACCCTTTTTCTACCTCCCAGTTGTCCCCCTGGAAACAGATGGTAGTCTGGCCAAGTGAATGGGGATCACGGTGAGAAGGTGATCATGGTCCTGAAAGTTCATCTAACTAAAGTCGGACGTGTTGGGCCAAAAGGTGCATACTAGCATCCTTTTAGGTGTGTATGATGAAAAACAAAAAACAAGACTGGAAACCTTTAAGGGGCCAAAAAAAAAAAAAAAACATAGAAAAATTTCTGAATAGTTTGAGCAGATGGGAAAGGATAGGAATCTAGACTGATGGGTAACATGATTGTGGACATCTGATGGAACCTAATTTGTACAAAAAAGTCTATTTTCCCTTAAAACACTTATAATTGTATGTACAATGTGTGCCTTACCTTGAACGTGGTTATATTTATCTGTTTTCATCATTGAGAGCTTCTGTTTCATCTTCAGATGAACCATGGGAGTGGGTTTCTGCTGAGTGGTTGTCCAAATGGTTGGCAAACCCATCAACCATTGACAAAGTCGAGAACAAAGTTTCTTGGTGTCCTCACAACAAGCTACTCCCCGAAGATGTAATAAAAATGAAATGCATCACTTCTGAAGGGGTAAATGCCTTGCCTTTTTTTTTTATTCTGTTACTTATCTCCCTTTGTAAGCAGAGTGACTGCTAAAAGTGATGGTAAGTTTAGAAAACCAGAACTGGTCTACAACCCCTGTCCAGCCTTTCTGTTAATGCTTCTTGCGTAGGGCTTGCTGAGTAACATCCTCTGCCTGGCTAACCAATCAGAGCTCATCATGTCCTCCTTGGTGGTTGAATCTGCCAGGAAGTTTGCTTCAAGATTACATCCCGGGTCTTTTAAGTTAGCCACTGCCAATCTGCTGTCAGTTTGATATGCCACTTGATTTTTACCATCTTAACAGCATCAAGTACTAACATTATGTTGGTGAGACAAAACTTCATCACCTCCCTTTGAAACATAGGTCATTCATCATCATCACCTTTCACTCCTTTGGGAGCATGGGCCAGTCATCCCCATTCTTGGATTTATTCTCTGCTTTCTTCCATGTGTATCCCTCCATATTCATAATTTCCCTTCTCTAAGTATTCCTAGTTCCTCCTCAATTTCTATTTCCCGTAAGATTCCATGTCAGTGTCTGCCGTGTTATGCTGATGTCAGTGTGCATGGTCAGTCCACCTCCATGTCCTAGTTCATAGGCTCTCATTCTCCTCCTTCCCAGACCTCCTCATTCCTGATCTTGTCCTGCCACTTAATGTTTAAAATCTTCCTCTGGCAGTAGTTTATGAATGTTTGTATCCTCAGTTGTATTGCTTTAATCATCACCCATGTCTCTGAGCCATACAGTAGGTCACTTGTTTGTTGATAATCTCCTTTAGCAGCTGATGCCTCTAAAAAAGATCTTGAAAACAAAGAATTGAGTCGGATTAGAGTGGACTCTGGTGACATTTTTTACTTCCCAAAATGGACCTGAGAATCTACCCTGTTAACAGGCTCCATTGCATTGATTCTTACTCCATTGGCAAGGCTGTGCTATCACCAAAATATCCTTTTACCAAAAGGTATGAAAGTATGATAGGATATTAAGCAACTTTAATTTTGTCCTGTTGACAGACTCTTCTCTAGTATGAGCATCTCGACAGTCTTCTGTATAATTTACTCGCGTATTCTGTTTTATGTTCTTTCAGCAACCATTGTTATCAGATTTAATCTGTAGCCAAATTGAGCTTGTCATTGTTTGAGCAGATTTAATAAGAGCTCTCTATCATTATATGTACTTGTAAAATAATAATGGTGATGTATATTGCAGGCTGACCTTCTGTTTGCAAAATACCCCATCAACAGAAGGTACCCAGGGTAAGTAGTGGGAACACTTCTCATCGTATACCATGATTAACACCACTGTAATTGTTATCATTATGATAATTAGAGGGCTCTTAATTTTTGGGACATTCATCATAACCATCATTCCTTTGTATTCCCAACGAAATGTAAGGCATCAACAAAGGTTCTTCAGCCTGTCCAGTCTTGAGCAAGTCAGGATACCTCAAACCATCTCTTTCTCACTTCCTTTCGTTCTTCCTCTTTTGTGTGCCTCCATGTACCCATTGGCCTGCCCCTCTTTCTTTTCCCTTGAGGTGTCCAAGTCAAGGCAGTATAGAGGTGTCTTGGTTTTTTTCCATTCATAGTATGTGGCCCAACCATTTCCATTTTCATCTTTTGACCTTTTTAGTTTTATCAACATGTGTTTATTTCATTATTTCCTCATTTGTCACACCTTCTTCCCATTGTATTCTTAAAATTTTTCTGAAGCATCTTCTTTCAAATCCATTGAGACATTCATTCATTGTAAAACTGTGTTCACAGACTTTCTCCCTTTCATATGCAGTCCTAGATATTTCTAATCTGATGGTTGCATTTCTTTTTATGTTTCCTATCATTTTTGCAGAGGAGACAGAAGATGCAGCAGAAAGCTGAGTGAGATACTGATCAAAGAACTAAAGCTGACCAAGATCATACTCTGCATCCCATAACCCTGAAAATAGACAGTAGTCAGGACAGGGGAATAGGGATTGCACGGGGAGGGCAGGCTTGGACATAAAAATGCAGCAAGCCGAAATCAGATGTCGCTGCTTGCAATGCACACCATCATCATCGCCTTTCACTCCCTTGGGAGCATAGACCACAGATAAAGGTTCTCCTGTCATCCCTGTTCTTGGATTTATTCTCTGCTTCCTTCTATGTGTATCCCTTGTCTCCGAGCAGTGTTACAATTTCCTTTCTCCAAGTATTTCTAGGTCTTCCTTAGTTTCTGTTTCCTTGAGGATTCCATGTCTTGTTATGCTGGTGTCAGGTTTCCTCATTGTGCGGTCAATCCGCTTCCATTTCCTAGACATGATTTGTCAGTTCATAGGCTCTTGTCCTGCTCCTGCCCAGATCTCCTAGTTCTTGATTTTTTTCCTGCTATGTAATGTTTAAAATCCACCTCAAGCAGTAGTTCATGAATGTTTATATCCTCTGTTGTACTGTCTTAGTCATCACCCATGTCACTGAGCCATATAGTAGGACAGTTGCAAAGCACAAATCAGCAGCATAGGTCAACCAACGGTCTTCAGAAATGCCAGTGGCTTTATGAAGAGCTGAGAGAACACCTGTAACCCTTGGAGTTCCAGCGAAAGGTAAAGTTATTTGGGATGTCACTTCTAAGAAAGCAGCAGCGAAGCTTGGATCTGTGACCTACACCAACATTTGTGGAAAAATGTAACCATGGAGTAGTATTTGTGCTGCAATACTTTTTCTGTTACTGTTAAGAACAATACCATCTTCGTCAGTGGAGTTATATGATTAACAGAAATTTCCACAACAAATTCCACTCGATGGTTTTTATTAACAAAAAGATTTTTTTTTCCTGCTTATTTCCAGGGAGACTCTGCTGTGTGATAAGTGTATTCTCCAGAAGTGTCGAGAAATTCGGTTTCGTAACTGTATGACTGATGATGATAAACTGTTCAGTTGCCCCAAAAACGTCCTGACAATTGAGCCCAGGTATGGTTGCTCTTGTAAGATTACTTGTAACCAACAGAAGCTTGAAGGTAGGAATGCATGATAGTCATACAGTTTCCTTAGAGTTGATTTCGTTTCTCTTCAGTCAGTCAGACTGTAAAAACATTACAGGACTGGCCTTCATTTGAAGAACCAAATGGCGTTTTTGGCCGTCACCAGTCCGTGACAAACTGTGGTGATGTTGACAGCCTAGGACAGACGGCAGCATTCTTCAGGGATATCCAAGCTGACGTCTGAAAGCGTTTGAAGAAGATAGCGTAAAAATGGTTACTGGGTGCATTGTGTTGAAAAAAAATCATCGCCAAAAATGTAAGGTATGTTTCTTCATGAAAAGATGCGTTAGATTAAACTGTCGGTCGACAAAGGGACAACAGAGTATCATGTTGAGCTCATTGCCATGAATATAAGGCTTTTCATGAGTTGCAGTCAGTGAAAGAAACAAACGTAAAAAGCTCCCACTGTTTGAGGCGATGTTTCTTCCTGTAAGCTAGGGAAGAAAATACCACCAGGTGCAACACTGTCTACTTCACACTTTAATGTATGGACAGGTCAAGGAAAATAATGGACATTAACATGTCCCTTAAATGCCTGAGTAAGCATTAATATGCTTTGTCTGCCTGAGTGGACATTATTATGCTGTCCTTTATATGCCTGAGTGGACATTAATATGCTGTCCTTTATATGCCTCATTGAATATTAATATGCTGTCCTTTATGTCTGAGAGAGCATTAATATGCTGTCATTTATATGCCTGTGGACATTAATATGCTGTCCTGTATATGTCTGAGAGAGCATTAATATGCTGTCTTTTATATGCCTGAGTGAACATTAGTATTGCTTTTTTATATGCCTGAATGTCATATAGTAAGCCTACTTTTTTGTATGTTCCATGCAATGATACTTCTGATATTTTGCTGTTTTACATATATTGTGTAAATCATTCATGTTACCTGCAATATTTATTGTTATATTTTCCATGTATCATGTAAATAATTTTTTATAACATAATTGAAATGTTGAATTAATGTGTATTTTGTCTTCTCCATCTGAAGCTGGCTATGTTTGTGTGTTACTTTCAGTGAAGAGTATTTCTGGGTCAGCACGAAGCATCTGCGAAGCTGGAAGAAATTTGCAATAGGTGAGATCGCTATGCAGTCAGCATCACCATCAGTCTCACAGATCACATCAGCGGAGCCTTTACTGGCCACTTGTGATTCTTCCTCAGCAATCTATATGCCAGATGGGCAGAAAGAGTGGTGCTTGTTAAATCCAGTAGATAGTTTCAATCATACAGAATCCAAAAATCTGGGCAATGACTTGAGGAAACAAGAAATCCTGGATTGTGATTCACCTTCATTACGTTTATCATCATCTTCCATTCAGTGCGTATCATCGTCAAATCAAGTAAATGACATGCAATACCATCCTTCTTGTGTCTCATCATGTATAAGCTCCACGGACCCTAAAAATAGCCGGTCAAATTCTCCAGGATTAATTAATGCAAACACCAGTGCTTGTGCTGATGAACAAAAGCCCCCGAAACAATCGTTGTGTGACAAATCTTCAACAAACTTAAACGGGGATGTTCATAGCTTGACGGAGGATGTCCAAACTCCCTTTAAAAGTCCAGAAAATGGTGGCATGATTGTACTTAAAAGAGCAGTGGATGACTGTGCCAGTGATGTTATTTACGAGTTAAATGAGGTCCAATCTGCACCAGAACATTCTGCACAGGATTCGGAGGACAATAATAAATATATAACGAGTGTGAATGACAATGGAGCACATATAGGACAGTTAGAGGATGTGGGAGACACATTTCAAGATGGGGGCAGAGAAAATGAGAGAGCAGAAGCTGTAGATTTTGATGCAGATGACGGCGACTCTGAAAAAGAGGAAAAATTCAGTGATGATATTCTTTGTGAGCATGGTGAGTAAGGTTAGGTAGTTTTTCATTTTTGTTGTTACCATCGTCAATCTTTGTTATGTACAGAGACACAAACCTTCCATCAGATCCCCAGTTTTTTTTTTTCTTAATCTTGTCATTACAGCATTTTTTACTGCCATTGATAGAATTTACTTGTTTCATTACAACTTCTTCCATCTCCCTGGAGCCGCAACCTGGTGTTCTTTGCAGTCGGTGCAGCAGAGATGTTGAGGCATGGTGTCATGTCGTTTTGAAAGCAGGTTACTGTGGCAGTTTTTTTTCAGTCTCTGAGTGGCACTAATAGCGGGGGGGGGGGGTTGTGCAGTGCTTCTTTAGCAGGCTCCACCACCATAGCCTCCGTGACAATCCCTGTCATGTTAGCCAGGCTAGGCCTGTTGCTGGGGCTACCAGCTGAGACTAGTGACAGTCTTGGTCATCTATGGTTTGCCAGCCCTGGTGTTAGCATGTCAGCTGTAGTTTGCCAACCCTGTTAGCATGTCAGCTATGGTTTGCCAACCTTGATGTTAGCATGTCAGCTATAGTTTTTCCAACCCTGATGTTAGCATGTCAGCTATGGTTTTTCCAACCCTGATGTTAGCATGTCAGCTATGGTTTGCCAACTCTGATGTTAGCATGTCAGCTATGGTTTGCCAACTCTGATGTTAGCATGTCAGCTATGGTTTGCCAACCCTGATGTTAGCATGTCAGCTATGGTTTGCCAAATCAGGCAGTATCTTACAACTGATTGACTGTCATCTAGACTGATTGTTATTTGTTTTCCTTTTCTGGTGTATTATCTTTTTTAGTCATAACTTACTTTTTCAAAATATCTTCTTCTTCTTCGTTCGCTTCTACCACCAAAACTGCACTGTGATCCTACTGAATTGACGCCTGTGGTCCTCGTTAGGTCCCGTGGTCTCCTGTGTGGTCCCGGAAAGGACCACACAAGATTCCCGAGAGGACCACATAGGGTTCAGAGTATCGCAGGGCTTTAGCTTGTATTCTTGATGGGTCTCTGAAGCGGATTGCGTGACACCGTGGTTTTTGTTGCACCAGTTTAGTCTAGAGTTGGACTTTCTCACCAGAAGACCTCGACGTGTTTAGGATATCAGTGCATCCTCGCTGGGTGAGAGGCGGTAGCCCACCCAGGCCAGAGTTGGACCTTCTCACCGGAAAACCTCGACGTGTTTTGAGATACCCGTGTATCACTGCCGGGTGAGAGGTGGTTGTCCACCCAGGCCAGAGTTGGACTTTCTCACCGGAAAACCTCAGCGTGATTAGGATACGCAAACATCCCCGCTGGGTGAGAGGTGGTTGCCTATCTAGACTGCCCTGATCCAGTGTCTCCGACTTCAGCATTTTGCGGTCGTGGCCGCTACCCTTCCTAGTTGTGACCAGGATGGAGTTTTTGTCCAGGAGGACGAATCCTCGCCACTAGTGACTTCCACCCCTGGGTTGAGCCAGTTTAGGCATATTATCCCAGTATGGGCGTGTTTGGGACATGATCGACCTCTAGAGCAGAGGTACTGTGCCATGCGTAGCCTTCAAGATTCACCCCTGGTGTGAGCCAGTTTAGGCATAATTCACCAGTATGGGTGTATATCAGGCATGACCAACCTCTAGAGCAGTTCTCATTTGAATATTTGCTACTACCACCAAGATCTGCACCCGGTGCGGCTCCACCAAGGATCGCTCCCCAGGCTTCCACGCTCACCCCGACGGCCCTCCTACTCGTCTCGGCCTCGCTTCCAGCCCCATGGAAGGGCCCATTGCAGAGACGGCCCGGTATGGGTCCGACGCTCTGTCTCCATCCATTTTCAGGGCTGGTTGATTCGGCAGGTGAGTTGTTACACACTCCTTAGCGGGTTCCGACTTCCATGGCCACCGTCCTTTTTTCAAAATATGAAAAAGGAGGGAAATTTTCTTTATTTTACCTCATATTAGAAATATTTCTGGGCCTGTTTAAGCCGAAAGGTTTCAGGGAGTTTGATTTTTTTTTTAAAGGGGATTCCTTTATTGTTAAGCCAAAAGGTTTCAGGGAGTTTGATTTTTTTTTTTAAAGGGGATTCCTTTATTGTTAAGCCAAAAGGTTTCAGATAGTTTTGTTTTTTTTTTAAATGGAATTCCTTTATTGTCTCCAGTTTTTTTTGCATTTGAACTGAGGTTGTTTATTGTGTCAGACACAGTGTAAAGATGCCGGTAAAGTGGCAAAGAAGATGATTTCACTGAGGTTCGTGATGTGTATTCCTGCTCCTGTCATTCACCTGATTACCCAGTTGTTAAAATATGTTCTCGACAAAGACCGTGGCGGTGTTAAAATTAATGACCAAAACCTGACAGAAACAGATACATTCACATACTTGGCAGCATACTAACACCTGATGGGGGAACAAATAAAGACAAAGAGTAGAGTAAACAAAGGAAGAATTCATTCATTTATTTGCATGTCCCTTGCGGAACTTTGTTTCCTTCACAGCACTCCTGTAGGCCTCTCGGTTGTAAGCAAGATGGCCTGCTGCTGATGCATCCATTTGCAGATCATCAGTGATGTCTTGCAGCCATCTTCGCTTTGGTCTTCCTCTCTTTCTTTTTCCCATTGTGCACCCTTCCAAGGAAGAATAGTTTTTCATTAATCTTAGAAACATCCCAGTACAATACTAGAGCCAAAATAAAAATGTACCTGAGTTGTGTATTATCCAGTCTCCTCTATGGAGTAGAATGCTGGAGATCAACTGAAAAGAAAAAAGGGCATATTATCCTCATTCCATACAACCTGCCTCAGAAAGATTTCGAATGGTTTACTGGCCACAAACAAATAATAGAGACCTACTTGCCCACTATGATCAAGCAGAAACACACGTTTTAATAGTCCAAAAAAAAAAAAAACCACTGGAAATGAAATGGTCACGTGATCCAAAGGGAATCCAGAAACAGCGCTAAAAGAACAGTGAGATGGACACCCAAGGGGGGAAAAATAGGCAAACCAGAGACCACCTAAGAGAGAAATGAGAAGAATACAACACAACTGGGGCACAGTACAATACAAAGGCTGGCCACAAACTGTGAGAGATGGAGAGAATTTGTGCAGGGCATACTGGGTGGTGATTGCTCAGGCAACCGCCAGCCAAGGACTTTGGAAGAATGGAAAGACCATGGCATATATATACACACACACAGAAATTGGGCGTATTATTCTTTTGATAGTGTGATATAGTGTATGCATGCTGTCCACAAAATTTTCTTCTACCTCCCTGTGTTGTGTTCTTCCTGCGAATTTGATGTTCTTTGCAGCCGCTGAGGTGAAGATGGGAGGCAGAGCATATTGTCAGATTGGGAGGTAGTTATGGTGGCTATTTTTTCAGCATGCCAGCTATGGGTCAGTGAGTGTCAAATCAGATCACGAATTCACTCCCTGCACAAATGTTCACACATTTGGTAAATATTAGGAATTATATAACACAAACAAGGCAAAGAGCTGGTTCTAAAACCGAATTAAATGGTGGTTGGTTACCCAAACCAGTCCCTGTTCTATTTCCATACGGTGCTACAGTGGTCTGAGCAAGTGAATAGGGATCAAAATAAGAAAACTAAACTATGCCATACCAAAGACATATGTGTGGCAAAATACTTTGCCATACCAAGGACATACGTGTGGCAAAATACTTTGCCATACTAAAGACATACGTGTGGCAAAATACTTTGCCATACTAAAGACATATGTGTGGCAAAATACTTTGCCATACCAAGGACATACGTGTGGAAAAATACTTTGCCATACCAAAGACATACGTGTGGAAAAATACTTTGCCATACCAAAAACATATGTGTGGCAAAATACTTTGCCATGCCAAAGACATATGTGTGGAAAAATACTTTGCCATACCAAAGACATATGTGTGGCAGAATACTATGCCATACCAAAGACATATGTGTGGCAAAATACTTTGCCATACCAAAGACATGTGTGTGGCAAAATACTTTGCCATACCAAAGACATATGTGTGACAAAATACTATGCTATAACAAAGACATGTGGTAAAATACTTTGCCATACTAAAGACATATGTGTGGTGCTGAAAGGTGCAGATATCACGACCCAACTGCAAACCATAACACAGAGCATCAGGTGCCTTTTTTAAAGGGGGAGACAGAATAAGAAACACAAATAAGAGAAAAAAAGGGTTCTCACCATGTTCTCCATTTTAAGCAGTTTAACTTAGAAGCAAACTCCTTTTATTAGTGCTATGACAGTACTCAGAATAATCAGGACAAGCAGAATTCAAGTGGACGTTATTCTGGTGAGCATTACTGCAGTGAACGTTACTCCAGTGGACAGTCCACCAGTGGTTGATACTTCGCTGGGTGTTAGTACAATGGGCAGTTCTTCAGTGGTTGGTACTCCAGTGGACAGTCCACCAGTGGTTGATACTTCACTGGGTGTTAGTCCAATGGGCAGTTCTTCAGTGGTTGGTACTCCAGTGGACAGTCCACCAGTGGTTGATACTTCACTGGGTGTTAGTCCAATGGGCAGTTCTTCAGTGGTTGGTACTCCAGTGGACAGTCCACCAGTGGTTGATACTTCACTGGGTGTTAGTCCAATGGGCAGTTCTTCAGTGGTTGGTACTCCAGTGGACAGTCCACCAGTGGTTGATACTTCAATGAGCATACTCCAAAAGCAAGAAAGATAGCTGGCAAGAACCAAAAAATGCATGGATATGAACATTTTCGAAAAGATCTAAAAAAAGACTAGATGAATAATAGGCAGGCTAACAGTATGGCAGGTTAGAGAGTTCGTGCTTTCAGGCATGGCAAGGACTGCTGTTGGTGAGAGCTAATCTAAAAAGATCTGTACTTATGATAGCCCATATAATCTTCTGTAATGAAACTGTGCTATTCCATTAAAGTATCTCTTTTTTTAAACAAAATGAACGCTTACTTTTCTTCTCAGGTAATTTACGAATTGATGAAAGTGGACGTCGTCTGGTATCAAAGATTGTGTGGGAGCGTCTCTTGTATTACTTCCCTCACCTCAAACCCTTCACGCAGAACTCTCCTGTCTGTGAGTTGTGTTTGGTAAGTCATCAAGCAAATGGGAGTAGCATTGAAGGTTTTGAAAAAACTATTTGTAACATATTGAATTATCTGTCCACCTGGAACTCTTCTGTTTTCTTACGAAGTCTGCCCATTATGATTTATAATAGAATCTTGAAGAGGATCAAGAGATTAAATATTCAATATAAGATTAATAATAGGGAAATGGAGAGAATTTAACGTGAATCTATATTTATCTTTTATAGACTAATCAAAGCCATTTGATTGTGTACAACACCAGAGACTTTGGGAAATAATGGAAAAAATGGGATTTCCAACACATTTGATACAATTAACATCACTGCTGTATCTAGACCAACAGGTAGCAGTAAGAATAAATGGTGAAACAACAACTTGGTTTGACATAAAACAAGGGGTCTGTCAGGGGTGCATACTGTCGCCTTACTTATTTAACTTGTATACTGAAAATATCATGAGGAATGTTAGAGAAGATGTAGGCAAAGAATATTACGCCTCCATAACAATTTTAGGTTATGAAATACCAGAGATTAGATATGCTGATGACACAGTATTGCTGTTCACAACACAAAAAGGAATGGAAAAGCTAATTATGTCAGTCCATAAGAATAGTGAAGAGCAAAACCTGTATCTCAATGCAAAGAAAACTAAATTGATGACAACTGACAAAACAAATAAGGCAGCTGAAATATGTATCAGTGAGGAAAAATTGGAAGAAGTGGAGAGTTTTGAATATCTTGGATCATTACTAACTAATAATGGAGATACAATGAAGGAAATTAAAAGGACATCTATCACTCTACAGAAAGTAAAGCAACTAAAGAAGCTGTGGAGAGGAGCAGACTGAACTACAAAAATAAGATTTTTAAGGGCATGCATCTTTTCCATCGCAACATATGCCTGTGAGACCTGGACACTTAAGAAAACAGCTGAGAAACACATAAATGCCTGTGAATGTAAATGCTGCAGAAGAGTCCTTCAGATATCATTGACACAAAAAAGAACAAATATATCTTATATCCTTCCCGTGCCGTTAAACGTCACATAGGGTTCGCAAAGTAGTTCAACAATTTTTCCTGTCTTCGGCGAGTCTTTCAACCACATCAAGGGATTTTATGCCTGTTTCTCTGCGAGAAACAAATATATCCACATTACAAAAAGAAGGCTGGCTGGTAAAGAGAATTAAAGAGAAAAAACTTAAATATTAAATATTTTTAGAGAAGACCGTCTTGGAAGGGTACATAATGGGAAAAAGAAAATGAGGAACACTAAGGCGAAGATGGCTGCAAGACATCATTGATAATCTGCAAGTGGACGCATCAGCAGCAGGGCATCTTGCTTACAACTGAGAGGCCTACAGGAGAGCTGTTGGGGAGGCAAAGTTCCACAAGGGACATGGAAAATGACTGACTGACTGACCTGAAACTGTGGGCAGGTTCTTGTTTTCAGCCGACGCAGTGAGGTATCGAGGCACAGTGTTCAATGGCCAATGAGTTACGGCTCCTGTTTTTGCAAACCTGAAGTGTACCTAAAAAAAGGCAAAGAGGTGCAATCTTTCTTTAGCAGACTTCTCCGTCAGGAGGACCATAGTGATCCCTGTTTCATTAGCCAGACTGAACCTGTTTGGGGATACCAACGGAGATATGGGACAGCGTCATGGCTGGCTCTGCCTTTACCAAATCAGAGACAAGGTATGGGTTGCTGACTACCGCCTCAGACAGTGACATCACCCCTTGAAAAGCTGGCGAAATTAAATGCAAGATGGATGATGGATTCTGAGAAGTGAACAAATGAGATTACTTCTTTGTTTCAGGTTCTGTGTACCTTACCGTTAATCTTGTGCATCACATGGGCCAGGTTTTCCATGATAAAATTGTTAATGCTTTATATTATACAGGCTAACCTGATTTTGACCCCCATATACAGCATTAAGTCATGCAGTGAGTAAAATGAGGTCAGGCTTCTAAATGTAATTATGAGAACTCCTTAATTAATATTAATGAATGGGCAGGATATTTTCTTTTTCACAGGAAACGTAAAGTAAAAGAAAGTAGGTATCAGTATGACTTAAAATGTCAATAGCTTGGTTTTACCATACACATACATGGATATCTAGAAACAAAAAACCCAAAAGAAAATTAACAATTTTCTTGTAAAATTGTTCAAAGGTCAAATCCATAACTCCATCATTTGGTTCCTGTATCTCCATCAATTGGTTCCCATACATCTATCATTTGGTTCCAGTATATCTGTTATTTGGTTCCCATGACCCCAGGAGATATGGTTACCCTTGGCTAAGACTTCTGATTTAGCCAGTTGTAAACACCCAGAAGGATATACATTTGCCAGTTGGCCTAATAGATTAGGAGAAGAAAGGGTGACAGATTTGGTCACAGACATCAGAGATCAACTGACCAAGCATGATTTTACATTTCTGTTGACATGGTAGCTGGTAATAAAAATTGACTTCGCCCATCATCATTAGCAGTCTTAGGTGATCATGCTTCTGCACAGATCTTGAATTTTAGTATTTTCCCTCAATTTATTTGGCAATTTTTTATTGTGTCAGTGCCTATGATTTTTTTTCTCTTTTAGCCTTTTCCAGCTGTTCTTTCTGTTTATCTTTCTTGTCGTTATGACTTCTTCAAGCCTTCTCCTTCTCTCATGTGCCCAGTGAATGATGTTATTTTCTTATGGATTTAATTAAGTTCCTTTCTACGTTTGCATTTGTTAGACATTCCCTGTTTGTTATCCTAGCTATTCAAGCTACTCTTTTTCATTCTTCTAAGAAACTTTTGGCTTATGTGCAACATTTCACCGTCTAACACATGGAAGTTTTTTTTGTGTGTTTTTATTTTTCAGATCCATCAGCACACAGAACAACAGCTGAAAAAGTCACGAAAACTTGCAGGCCAAGGCCAGAAAGATGAACTCCCAAATCTTTACCACGGGAAGAGTAGACCCAAGATTGGGGAAAACTGGGAGGGACGGACAGCATTTATTGTTAGTTCCAACTTTGTTGAATGTTGGAGAAAATTTGTCAAGTGAGTATTCCAAAAGTTCCCTAGAAGGATGATCAGAAAGGGTGTGGGGAATGATGGACTCGACACCAAATAAAATAGAGAATTGTGTTATTTATTTTGAAAGGGCTGAAACTTATACATTTGGCTTTAATTTTGTCTTTGCCCTTTCCTATTCCTGGGTTTGTGAATTTTTACTCTTTTCCACCATGTCACATAGTGCTCATTTGGTTTTTTTTTAATCCGTGGAATAGTATATTAAATTTTTAACTCCATAAAGTGATATACCACATTTTTAGATTTCTGAAATAATATACCAGACATTTAGTTCCATGAAGTAGAGTACCAGTTTTTGGATCAGTCAGTCAGTCGTTTGCATGTCCCTTGTGGAACTTTGCCTCCCTGACAGCTCTCCTGTAGGCCTCTCGGTTGTAAGCAAGATGGCCTACTGCTGATGCATCCATTTGCAAATTATCAACCATGTTTGCAGCCATATTCGCCTTGGTCTTCCTCTCTTTCTTTTTCCCATTATGTACCCTTCCAGGACGGTCTTCTGTAAATTATCATGACATTTAATGTGTCAAATATTTAAGTTTTCTCTGTTTAATCCTCTTTACTAGCCAGCCTTCTTCAATATTAAGTTTTTGAATACCCGAAGTAATTTACTAGGTTCTGAAGTTCCTGAACTACCATGCCAAGTTTTTTAGATCTCCAAAACGTATACCAAGTTTTTTAAATTCTTAAAGTAATATACCAAGTTTCTGGATGCCTGAAATACCAGATTCTGAGATCCCTGAATGACTATACTGAAGTTTTTTAGATCTCCAAAATGTATGCCAATTTTTTAGATTCTTGAAGTAGCCTACCAAGTTTTTGGATGTTTGAACTAGTATACTAAGTTTTTGGATGCCTGAAGTAGTATAATAGATATTTAAATCCAAAAAGTAGAATAACAAGTTTGTTTTTTTTTCAAATTCCTGAATTAGTACACCAAATGTTTAAATTCCTAAGGTAGTCGTGTAGTAAATCACAGGCAAATCATCTTTCTTTTTTTTAGGCCCTCAAAGAAGAGTGACTTAGTGCAGGAGATAGTGAATGCTCCCTTGCTGTGTGAGCATAACCTTTTACTGTACAAACCTGAAGACATGAATTCTCCAGATAATGCAACAAGGTCTGTTGTAAGACATTTTACATGTGTGTAAGATTTTTTTTTTCACATTGGTAAGAGCATTTCTACTTCTTTTTTAGTCTCCCTGGAACTGCGAAGATGGTGTTCTTTTTGCAGTCAGTGCTGTAGCGGTGTTGAGGCACAGCATCATGTCAGCTTGGGAGTGGGTTGTGGCAGCTATTTTTTTTTTTTTCAGTCCCCGAGTGCTGCTAAAAAGCACGGGGGTGTGCAGTACTTCTTTTGCAGACTCCACCACCTTAGGGACTGTAGTGTCTCCTGCCCCCATTAGCCATACTAGGCCTGTGTGGGGGGGAGGGGGGTATTAACATAGATGTGGAACATGGTCAGCTATGGTTCACCAACCCTGACACCAGCATGTCAGCTATGGTTCACCAACCCTGACAACAGCATGTCAGCTATGGTTCACCAACCATGACACCAGCATGTCAGCTATGGTTCACCAACCCTGACACCAGCATGTCAGCTATGGTTCACCAACCATGACACCAGCATGTCAGCTATGGTTCACCAACCCTGACACCAGCATGTCAGCTATGGCTCACCAACCCTGACACCAGCATGTCAGCTATGGTTCACCAGCCCTGACACCAGCATGTCAGCTATGGTTCACCAACCCTGACACCAGCATGTCAGCTATGGTTCACCAACCCTGACACCATCATGTCAGCTATGGTTCACCAACCCTGACACCAGCACGTCAGCTATGGTTCACCAACCCTGACACCAGCATGTCAGCTATGGTTTATCAACCCTGACACCAGCATGTCAGCTATGGTTCACCAACCCTGACACCAGCATGTCAGCTATGGTTCACCAACCCTGACACTAACATGTCAGCTATGGTTCACCAGTTGCCAAAATGGACAGTGTCTTCATCCACTTTGTATGAGATTATTTTGATTCTGAAATCATAATTTTGATTGTGTAAGAGAGTATTACAAACATCTTCAATAATCCTGCATTACAAGTCCCACACAAGGAATTGTAATAGCCTTGTATAAGTAAAGAGTAAATCTTCTATAACATTATTTTTATGGTCACTGACAACCTGGGTGGCTTGGCTGACTGAGTGGTTATGTGCTCAGTCTACTAATCCGGTGGTACCGGATTAAAGTCCTAGCGGTGTGGATTTTTTTTTTTTCTGGTACCACCAGAAAGACCCCAGGGTTCACCCAGCCTCTAAAAATGGGTACCAGAGAAATCTGACAAGGTAAATGCAGCCAGGCATGGTTACTGACCACATGGTTTCATTTGCCGAAGGTCTTTGAGGTGTGAACCTAACGCTGTATCCCCAGTATGCCTTAATGTGATGGAAACTGGGATTTTACCTTTATCTTTACACTGCATTACGAGGACTTGTAAAAGCCTTTTTTATAGCTAAGCAGTAAATCTTTTATAGCATTGTTTTCAAGGTCACTAACAGCCTTCAGGTAAAGTTGAAAGGATATTATGTTACTGTTATGCACTTCCCTACACAGCAAAAATGACTAATGAAGAATGTGTGAGTAGAGTGAGAGAGACAACAACAAAAAAATATTGTCAAAAAATAATACAGGAGAGACAACGTACTTTCATGGGACATGCAGTGAGAAGAGGCAAATTTGAAAATATTGTAACAGGAAAAACAGAGGGAAGAAGAGCCAGGGGAAGGCTGAAAGAAATTATACTGGATAGTTTGATGAGTTGGTGTGAGATGAGATCACTGAGTGAACTGATGGCCTTCTGCATGAAGATTTGGTACTATGGAGAAACATAATAGCCTCCCAGTTGATGATGATGATAATTTATCTACTTTATTAAACTGAGAAGCAAAATATTTATCTTTCGATTGACTTTTTTAATTTGTGCAGGAATATCAAACAATAGAAGGAAGTTATAGAAATAAAATTAGAAGTCGAAGAAGTGAATTAAACATTTAATGCCATTTTTACTGGAATTTTGTGTAAAGTAGTTCCATGCTCCTTGCTTTCATTTGCCATATTGTCATATGTGATTTGTGTCTGAAATTAGGTTCACTTTGGTCTGGAAGGATGAATGGGAAAAGCTGATTGGCTACTATGAGTACGATGTAGAAATTCAAGTGGTCCAGTTGGTTGAGCCTGATGGCCAGGTCAACATTGTTACATTGCCAGGCATGTGTGGTCAAGATTTTGATTGTTATTGTAATCCATTTAGAAAAAGTGTTTTTTACTGATTTAAATAACTTTCAATGGGGCTGTGGAGTCAGGGTTGGTAATATTGTACCGTTTATGAGGGAATTGGAGATGGACAAGCCGAAGTAGGAACTAATTTTGGGTAGAGTCGGAATTACTAGAAACATACCATTTACAAAAGAAGCGAAGAGAAGAAAAATAGAGGAAGCTGAATGGATGATCTAGCATACTGGCTCCATGACCTTGACTTTCGTGCTAGGTACCATTGGGAAAAAGACAATTATATCTGTGAGCCTCAGTTTGAATAATATTCATTTTCCCTTTATTCAGTGATGGCTATGTGTAGTGTGGGGTTCTGCATGCCTATTCTTCATCTTTAAAGGCTGTTTTCCTCAGCATTAGTGTGTCGGGTACCCATTTATGTATCTGGGTGTACTGGAGGATGACAGATAGTTGATCCTGAACCCACAGCCTATTGGATGTGAAGACAACTAACCTGTTTGTGCACCCTGAAAGAGGAAAGAGCCAGTGAATGATTACATTTATATGATTGTTATGAATCTGCTAAACTAAAGCTCAGGGTTTCTCAGTCTTTTTTCTGCTTATTCCCCCCCCCCCCCCTTTCCTGTTTCTTTTTTCATTAAAATGTCTCCGTAGTCCCACTTTAGTACTGTATACAATTAACACTTTGTTGACCACAGTTATTTACCCTGAAAAACCCCCAGTTCCCAGCCATTTTTCTGAAAAATGAACTTTTTTGAGTGAACTTAGAAAAACATGCATATCTCTACTCACCCTTTAGGGAATGTAATCCAACTTGGTAGACATACTCCCAAGACCCTCTAGTACTTCTTGAGTGTGTGATATCTTGTGAAACAATTATCTGGATGCAGTGGGACTTGACAACTTTTACAAATAAATCTTGTTTCACTCCTTTTCCTATTGACCGAGCACACTCTGCACTTCCTAGATGGTGGTTTTTTAGTGCCTTGACCCTCAAGCTTCACCAGGACATAATCCTTTACTATTCCAGATAATCTTCCTGGAGGATCCTTGCTTGGAGCTCTTTTGAGCTGTTTGGTAGGGGGTTCATTCTCAACACCTGCTTCCAAGATTTCTTGAACAGTAGAAGTGGTTTCAGAGAGACAGAATCTTGCCACTTCAACCAGATACTGCTTATAGGTCTTCTTGTTCTTATTTAAGGCTCTGTAGATTATGTATAAGTTAAACAATGCACAATTGATGAGATAGAATCCTACTTTTTTGTTCCATTTCACCGTCTTCCTCAAGATGTTGTAGTACGAAAGATACTGATCAGCCCTGTCTACTCCCTTCATGTGCTTGTTGTAATCAACAATGCAAATTGGTTTCATCAGTGGCTGTCCAGTTTTTCTATCTGTCTTCCCAGTAGCAACTATTCTTGAATTGTGCATTGTTGATATCATGCGAACAACTCTTTTGTCTTTCCAGACCTGAAGCAGTGTTTGGTCTTTCCGACAAAATGTGCTTTCACTTTTCTGTATTCCTTTGGAAGCAGCTTTCAAACTTTTTGGCAGTCCTCTGTTTTCTCTAATTGTTCCACAGACTCTGGTTTTGTTTTGCATTAGAACTTCAGCCATTGACACACTGTTGTAATAGTTGTCTTGGTATACATGATGCCACATTCCAAGATAGGGCCTCAGAACAGATAGGACTGTTTCTTGTAGCTTCTTTCCTTCTCCTGTATATATTTCCATGTTTAGTATGTAGCCTGTGTCACTCTCACACACCAGTCTCACAAGGATCCCATACTTTGTTAACTTTGAAGGATTATATGTCCTAAATTTCAGTCTTCCTCTCCAAGGAATCATTCCTTCGTCAAGCGAAAGCAGCTGTTTTGGTTTATACAGCTTATTGAAAAAATATTGGAGTTTCCAGAAGAGGGTTTGTTGTCCAGTACTCTTTCCAGTGTGGCTTCCTAGTCTGGCCCATCAAAATGATTAATCCAAGGAATTTTTTCATGTCTGCAGGTGTTATGTTTTCAGACAAAAAGGTAGTAGGTTTGTGCATATGTTAGGTCTGTGCACGGTATAAATTTTCATAATAAGCTAACAGTTCCAAAAAATCATTCCCAAACATTATACTGCAAATTTCCTCTATGCTGTCTGGTTTGTTTACATTCACTGAAACACCAGAATTTCCTAGAAAATTTTCAAGAACTGGTGTAGAATCAGTGTTACTCCACACACCTATATCACTGCTAACTATATCACATGAAAAATGTAAAATACCTGCAACTGGAACATTATATCTTGACTCTGAATCAGAGTCACGGTCATTAGAAGTTTCACTATCTGACGCAGCAATGCTGTGCCTAGTTATCGTATTTTTAATCCAATTGCCGTCACAGGAATCACTTTCACACACATCATTTTCATTAGAAGAATCATTAAATAGTGATTTTTCATCATCACTAGGGCAATCTGACAACAAATCATAACACATTTCAGCGCCAACAGCAGTATCTTCGAGAGAAGCATGCTCCGCCATTTTGAAAAAATATCGACTTGCGAAATCTCGCTAAACACGTGTTTTCGACAGCTGAAACCGCGAGATTTCTATTTTTTTAAAAGTTACGAAGATTGAAAACAATATTTTATTATATTAACTTTGCAGTAAAAATACAGACAACCAAAAATTATTTTAAATAACACACTAGAAACAGTTTAAATAAGACGACCATCAAATATGGCAAATCCGCCTTTTGGCCAACAACGCATGGAAACCAGAAATACGGATTTTCCCGTATTTGGCCCGGGAAATGTTAACATTCATGTCTTTTGGTCATAAGGCCACCCCGTAAATGTAAGGTAACTGATGTATTTGATACTCAGCTGTGCAGGCCGACCGTTCTTTTGGTGAAAAAGCGTTCTCGAGTTCCATGCGTGGGGAGACAGGCTTTCGCTCCCTTCCTGGACAGCGAGAGTTTAGGTGTTTCGATGCAGAAGCAAGTGGTTTGTCCGTCAAGCGAAGCATGTAAACGGCAGCCAGCCAGGTTCATGCTAACGATATAGTACTGTTTTGTCGACCGATGGTCTCGAAATTGGCCCATCTCTCGCAAAGAGTATTGGGTCTGCAGTATGTAATGTGTGTATGTTGTGGGTGGCTGGGCTCTCTTCTCGTTCGCTAGAGGAGAGAGAGCCGCCGGCCGCGCCCGCCGGTTAAAGGAAGTGAAACACCACCAGTGTCGAAAGAGATCCGCTCTGAGCAGAGCGCTGTCTCCCTTGCCCCGCGTCGGTCTGTCGGTAGATATCCGACTAAGGTTCGGTGAAGAAAGCTATCTGGTTGATCCTGCCAGTAGTCATATGCTTGTCTCAAAGATTAAGCCATGCATATCTAAGTTCACACTGTCTCACGGTGAAACCGCGAATAGCTCATTAAATCAGTCGAGGTTCCTTAGATGACACGATCCTACTTGGATAACTGTGGCAATTCTAGAGCTAATACATGCTTAGCCCGCTGTTGGTGAGATTCTTCAGCTGCCGTGCATGGAGCAGTGTTCCTCCCGGCCAATGAAGAAAGGTGCAAATGGGGTTGCCGCACAGCACCACTGCAGAAAAGGCGGTAGAAATGATAAAGCGAAGCAAACAGTCAAATCATGGCACCTCTGGACCGGAGGTCGGCCACGTCCTGAGTGCAGTCATATCGGGTGAAAAGCATGAACCGGCTTGTCCCAGAGGTTAAGGCACTGCTGGCGAGACTCTTCGAATGCTGCACCTGGAGTGAAGCTCCTCGCGGTCAAGGAAGAAAATGCGGAAAAGAAATAAAGGTTGCTGTGCGGCGCCGACGTGGATAGGTGGTGGAAAGGATAAAGTGAAGTTTAATAGGTATGTCCAGTAGTATCGCTTCGAGAGCTACACATACCACGGCGCCTCTGCTCTAGAGGCCAGCCACGTCCAAAATACACCTACACTGGTGAAATTTGCCTAAACCGGCACACACCAGGGGTGGACTTTGATGGCTAGACTTGTCATGCCACCTCCGCTCTAGAGGTCGGTCACGCCTGATATACACCCATATTGGTGAATTATGCCTAAACCAGCTCACACCAGGGGTGAATCTTGAAGGCTACGCATGTCACAGTACCTCTACTCTAGAGGTCGGTCATGTCCCAAACATGCCCATACTGGGTTAATATGCCTAAACCGGCTCATCCCAGGGGTGGAAGTCACTAGTGGTGAGGATTCATCCTCCTGGACAAAAGCTCCATCCTGGTCACAACTAGGAAGGGTAGCGGCCACGACCACAAAATGCTGAAGTCGGAGACACTGGACCAGGGCAGTCTAGATAGGCAACCACCTCTCACCCGGCGGTGATACACGGGTATCTCAAAACACGTCGAGGTTTTCCAGTGAGAAGGTCCAACTCTGGCCTGGGTGGGCTACCACCTCTCACCCAACGGGAATGCACTGATATCCTAAACACGTCGAGATCTTCCGGTGAGAAAGTCCAACTCTAGACTAAACTGGTGCAACGAAAACCACGGTGTCACGCAATCCGCTTCAGAGACCCACCAAAGAATACAGACTAAAGCCCTGCGATACTCTGAACCTCTTGTGGTCCTCACGGGGATCTCGTGTGGTCCTTTCGGGGACTACACAGGAGACCACTGGACCTAATGAGGACCACAGGCATAAATTCAGTAGGATCACAGTGCTGTCTTGGTGGTAGAAGCGAACGAAGAAGAAGTCTCAGCTGTCAAGTCAAATATCAAGATACAGGGAGGCCAAGACCATCATATGAAATTACTGTGGCAAACTGTGGGTCAAGAGGGTGGACGCAGGCAGTGAACCAAATCCAAACCACCAGCTACAAAGGAAGCAACAGACAGTCCTGTTCCAGTTAAGAACCTGCCACTGCAGGCTGCTGAACCATCTCCACCAGCTCAAGATCTCACATACAGATGAATGCCCAGTAGAAGCAGAGCACAGACTCCAGAACATGTACTCCAAGAGCACCCACCTTGTACAGATCTATGCAAGATAGGCAGACATGGCCACAGGGCTCGGACCTAAGATGGAAGTTATAGGGATGCTGAGAGGACCTGGAGAGGACTATGGACTTCATCCTGGCAGCCAGGCTTCTGATTTAAACTGACCAAAAACTTGAACACTGAAGAAGAAGAAGACGACATAACCAGAAATACCAAGGATTGCAAACAGCATGGACATATGATTACAGAAGCATATCAGAATGAAATTGTAAGGGGCACAGCACTCTGCAAACAACTATATTTGAGAAGAAGGTTGAAGAACAGAAGCAGCAGAATGGCACTGACACAGGTGAACAAAAAGCATTGAGAGATAGTTGGGAATCTGTGAGACCAGATGCATGTGAAAGCAAGAGACAAAGCCAAATGAACAGTCTGTTTCTGCCATCCTTGACTGATGACTTGGAACTAAGAATTAGCAACTCATACATGCTCTGCTGTCCATTTCAGTAACCAACAGAGAGTGTGAATTGTGCTAGTCATCGGTTGGTTCTGCCAACCTTGAATTCTGCCAACCAGTGACTCAGCTCTTCCTCTCATCTCCTCAATCCTTCATCCTCTCATCTCCTCAATCCTTCATCCTCTGTAGATTTATATTACCAGCACATGCCTTTTCCTCCTCCGGCACCAGTTCCTCGGCCACGGGCATCATGATCGGCTACCTCGTTGCCTCTCACTCCAGCATGCCTTGGGCAGTATATCCAAGTCATCCTGGTGGTGCTGGATTGCCCCAAGTGCTGAATCCGTTCAAGACGTAGCAAACCCCTCCCATGCTTTGAGAGTCTGTCACCACCACATTGTGTGTGTCAACCCGCTGAACTAGTCAGGACAAAGCCTTGGTCACTGCCTGAATGTCCATCCTACAAGAGGCCCTGCATTCTGTGCCACCAATCTGCCTCTCCTCTTAGACAATTAAACTCCATCCACTTTTTTTTTGCCTCACATTACTGAGCTGTCCGTAAAGATGACTGAGTCACATGGTTGAGCATGAGCCCTGAATTGTAGACTCACTCCTGCCCCCTCCATCCACCTCCATCCACATCCATTCTCTAGTGACTAATGAAATGTAATTCTATTTCTTTCTTTATGTTTCAGGAGTTTGTAGTACCTGTTTAAGTGAGAGAATTCGGCAGGAAGAAGAGGGGAAATTCATCTTCTCTCGTGAGATCATCTACATCCGGAAAATTGTGGATGGAACCGGCGTTGAACAGAAAGGAGAGGACCCAAAAGAAAACGGGAAAGGTTATAACTATGACCCAGAGTTCAGTGCCCCTGTGAGTTACTGACTCTTTGAAAATCATTACTTTCTTGCATCTGCTCAAATTCGTACTGTTTTTTTTTTTTTTTTGCTTTTCAGGAACATTTTATATCATTTTATTGTGTAGCCAACCATTGTCATCTTCATGTGGCCTTCTGCATTGAAAGTTCACTGCATTCGTTTTCAGAATGCTTTTGTCTCGCATTTTTAAGAGGCTTAAGTTATATAATTTATTTAATTTGGATAGCTTTTTAAGGTCAAGCAGAAAATCTTTCAAGAACTGTAGATTGCATGTGTTCTGAATATGTCTTATGTTTTTCTCACTTTGTAACCAGCATGTACTATCTGACAGATTGTGACAATGCACTCTTTTCACCATACGCCCTTCCCCCATGATTGTAGATTATGTACAGTCTATAAAATTGTTCCAGATTCAAACAGGTGTGAAAGAAGGGTGGATATTATCTCCCTTGCTTTTTGGAATTGCCTTAGACTTCATAATGAAAAAATCCTGCACAGGTAAAACAGGCGTTGATTTGGTACATGGGACCCAGCTAGAAGATCTTGATTTTGCAGATGACATAACTCTTATTAGTGACATTGTGAAATCGATGCAAGAAAAAATAGATACCCTGTCTTCACTGGCTAGTAAGATAGGACTTGAAATTAACAAGGACAAAACAAAAATGATGAAACGTCTCATTAATCAGGAAGGAAAAATTAACGTAGAAGAAACAGCTGTTGAAGAAATAAACAGCTTTCAAAGAAATAAACCAATTTGCATACCTTGGCAGCTACATAGACCAGGATGGTGACACCAGAAAGGAAGTTAGAATTCAAATTGCAGAAGCAGTATTGACCTTCAAGAATCATGAGAAAATATGGCATTCAAAAGTTATAAGCATAAAAACCAAGTTAAGATTATTCAATTCAAATGTAATATCCACCCTCATTTATGCATGTGAAAGCTGGAAATCAACTAAAGAAATAGACAAGAAATTAGACTCTTTTGAAAACAAATTGCTAAGGAAAATACTCTGTATAAAGTGGAACGAATTCATAAACAACGCAGAGATAAGGCAGATGAGCAACCAACAACCTGTCTCATGGGGGAATCAGAAAAAGAAGATGGACACATGTCTGTCATGTGATGGGAATAAACAGTCAGAGAATCCCAAAACAACCTAGCAAATGAAACACAACAGGCCGAAAAAAAAAAAAGAAGTTGACCACATGAAACTCTAAGGAGGACATTGTTAAGAGAGGCCAGTTTAGTCTGCATAACATCCCGTGATGAAGTTGAAAAGCTCGCCAAAAACTGGAAAACCTAGCAAACTACCATGTGAGCCCTATGTGACATTTAATGGCACGGGAAGGATGTAATATGATAGAATTGTAGTTTGTAGAAAGAAAATATTTGAACAGTGTTCTCTCAGACATCAAAACCAATCACTCTTACAGATCCATCTGCTCATATCAGGTTTTCAGCTTCGTCTTAGAGACTCTCCTGAAGCAGCTGGGGTCTGGCTAGGTCCTTTTTGCCTGAATGGACTGTGTAGCTGGCAACTCTGGAGGAGTTTTCAACAGTTTGATTTTGTCTGTCGGGGGTTGGGGGGGGGGGTCATCTGGTCGAGAACCCCTTATATAGATAGACTAGCTGAGTACCCGATGTTGTCCGGATATTTATTTATCCTAATCACGAAAGTTCTATTCATTTCCACAGCCTTCCAGACGATTCTACAACATTCTATTCATTTCCACAGCCTTCTAGAAGGTTCTACAGAGGTCTATTCAGTTCTACATTCTTCTTGAAGGTTCTGCAATGTTCTATTCATTTCCACAACCTTCTAGAAGGTTCTACAGAGTCTAGACGGTTTGATTATAAACAACATTTTTAATTTCACCTCCAGGAGCGAGAATAAATAAATTCTTGGATGAACTCACCTTTGAGCAAGCAACATAAAGTTGTCCATGGGAGAAACATGGCGATCTCAAATCTATCTCTCTCCTTCTCTCTCTCTCTCCATCCTTCTCTCTCCATCCCTCTCTCCTTCTCTCTTTCCCCTCTCTCTCTCTCTCTCTCCCCTCGCTCTCCCTTCTCTCTCTTTCCCTCCCTTTCTCTCTCTCCCTGTCTTTCCCCTCTCTCTCCCTCTCTCCCCCTAATGTGAAAACCTAATTTGAAAAAATGAAAAAACAGCACATTGTCACAGAGCAATGAAATCTACTATAGAATACAATAAAAAGCTAATATAAACATAAGGAGAAAACAAAGTTAAAATTTGTTTTTACAAATATAATTGAAACAAAAGGAGACCATCAACTAAAAGAGCAAAATAATACTGTCACATTCCCTGAAAGATGATAAACTGGAAGACTTGCTGAATTAGCTTACCTTAAATACAACCATCTAAGATTCGAGTGGGTGATGGAAGTTTCTCAAACATCATGAATCCAAGAATGCAGTCATATCCACAACCTTCTAGAAGATCCCACCCCCACCCCTAGGCTCCCCTCATGTGTTTGGTAGCTGATCGGCCACTGTATGGGCACTCTCTGTTATGAAATAAGCACTCTGACCATTTTCTAAATGGACGTCGAGGTGAACAACAGTAGGGTGTCTTTTGTGAATCAGAAATCTGCTCCATGTATATGTTTCTCATTATCAGTGCCAAAGGTTCAGTATCTCAGCAGATATAACGTCATCGATTTGTGTGCACTGACCTTTATCTGTCATGACCGACAATCCAAAGCAGGCATAAATATAGCGAGAGTTACTTCCCGTCATTCAGTGGAGTATTGTTTGCATCGATCGAAGCCCCTCCCTACCATCCAGCCCCTCCCCCCAAACCCCCAGGGGTCCTAAGGACTATCTAACCCCCATGGTGCATTGTCCAGATTGTAAGTCATATGTGTGCCAAATTTGGTTGAAATTGCTCCAGGCGTTCCAGCGTGATTCTCTAACATACATTTATACATACATACACACGTTCATTTTCATATATGTAGATTATTAATTAATCCTTCTTTTGCTGTCAGCTGCAACAGAGGACCAACAAAGGACGAGGCACAAGTCCCCCTCCAGAAAAACAGCTGAAGCTAGACGCCAGTGGGCAACGAAAAAGCACTCGCCACCGCAAGACAAGAGGGGAAAAGGAGATGACAGTTTCCTCTAACATGACTCTCAAAGAACTGAAAATTCAGGTATATTTTGTAGTATTCTTTATACCTTTTAGTGTGTTCTTTAGAGTTTGTGGCTTTTACTATGTTGTTTAGAGTTTATGCCTTTTAGTATATTATTTAGAGTTTGTGCCTTTTACTATGTTATTTAGAATTTATGCCTTTTAGTATATTATTTAGAGTTTATGCCTTTTTTTAGCATGTTTTTTAGAGTTTATGCCTTTTTTTTGTGTGTTTTTTAGAGTTTATGCCTTTTTAGTATGTTTTTTAGAGTGTATGCCTTTTTTCAGTGTGTTTTTTAGAGTTTATGCCTTTTTCAGTGTGTTTTTTAGAGAGTGTACCTTTTTTTTAGTATGTTTTTTTTTTTTAAGTTCAAAAGTAGCCTTTGAGTAATGACCAGTGGCCACCCTGGCATTGTAAGAGCAGGTAACCAAACATCTGGATACTGTTTCTAAAGTGGGTAGCAACAGTTGAACAACCAAGGAAACTACAGAAAAATAATAAATAATTTCAAAATAGAATACAGTGCAAGAAAAATCTGACTATAGAGAGCGGGCCCGGTACAGTCCACTAGTAACAAGGGGAATAACGTGATTAACCATTTTGACAGGTTTCTAGATTTAGCATGAAACTTAAGATATTGAAAAAAGAGATTCTGTATGTTCTTATTTGTAAAGTTCTTTGATGAATACTATCAGCTTTTTCTTTGAGATTATTTGTTTCCACATTTCCCCAGTTGTTCACTTCCTGTGGTGTTCCTCCTTTTGATCAAAACCTCTCGTTGGATGGACGAATTTTGAAAAATGATGAAGCGACACTTCAGGATCTGAAGGTTTATCCAAACTGTGTCATCTTTCTCAAGGTAAGAGTTTTTCATTGTTATTTCATTGTCAGATTAAAGTAGATTAGTCAAGGCTGTCTAGGGGTGTCTTTTTTTTTTTTCCATTCATAGTATGTGGCCCTTCTGTTTCTATCTTCATCTTTTGACCTCTTCAGTAATGTTCTCAGTGCCCATTCGTTTGGTTATTTCTTCACTTGCCACATGTTCTTCCCAGTGTACTCTTAAAATTTTCCTGAGGCATCTTCCTTCAAATCCTCTCATTCTGCTTCCAATTCTCTGATTGGTTCTCCATTTTTCGGCTGCATATAATAAAATAGAGCGTACAGTGGATTTGCAGATTCTGAGCTCAAGGTTCAAGTGGAGAATGGAAGGGGAGATTTCCATGTCTGCTAATTTGTTAAAAGCCGGAGATGCCTGAAGTGTTATTTCATTATCAGATCAAAGTAGAATAATGGTGTTAAATTATTTTCCTAGTTAAATTATTTTCCTAGGTGTTATTTCATTATCAGATCAAAGTAGAATAATGGTGTTAAATTATTTTCCTAAGTGTTATTTCATGTTCAGATTAAAGAAAAAAAAAGTTGTTAAATGCAGTGGTTCTCAGCCATTTTTCCCTTATCACCATATATTAGATAATTGTTCTTCTTTGCCCCCTCCTCTCTCCCAATTCTTCTTCTCACCCCCCCCCCATCCTCTCCCCCAGTTCTTCTTCTTTCCTCCCTCCTCTCCCCCAGTTGTTCTTCTTTCCCCCTCCTCTCCCCCAATTCTTCTTCTTCCCCCCCTCCTCTCCCCCAATTCTTCTTCTTCCCCCCTCCTCTCCCCCAATTCTTCTTCTTCCCCCCTACTCTCCCCCAATTCTTCTCCTTTCCTCCCTCCTCTCCCCCAATCCTTCTTCTCCCCCCCCCTCCTCTCCCCCAATTCTTCTTCTTTCCTCCCTACTCTCCCCCAATTCTTCTTCCCCCCCCCTCCTCCTCTCCCCCAGTTGTTCTTCTTTCCCCCCCCCCTACTTTCCCCCCAATTCTTCTTCTTTCCTCCCTACTCTCCCCCAATTGTTCTTCTTCCCCCCCCCACTCTCCCCCAATTGTTCTTCTTCCCCCCCTCTCCCCCAATTCTTCTTCCCCCCTACTCTCCCCCAATTCTTCTTCTTTCCCCCCTACTCTCCCCCAATTCTTCTTCTTTCCCCTACTCTCCCCCAATTCTTCTTCTTCTCCCCCCCCCCCCCTCCTCCAATTCTTCTTCTTCCCCCCCCCCCACTCTCCTCCAATTCTTCTTCTTCCCCCCCCTACTCTCCCCCAATTCTTCTTCTTCTTCCCCCCCTACTCTCCCCCAATCCTTCTTCTTCTTCTTCCCCCCCCCACTCTCCCCCAATCCTTCTTCTTCTTCTCCCCCCCCCCCCACTCTCCCCCAATTCTTCTTCTTCTTCCCCCCCTACTCTCCCCCAGTTCTTCTTCTTCCCCCCTACTCTCCCCCAATTGTTCTTCTTTCCTCCCTCCTCTCCCCCAGTTCTTCTTTCTCCCCTCCCCTCCCCCAGTTATTCTTCTTTCCCCCCTCCCCTCCCCCCAAGATTCTGACTCAAAAGATACATTTGAAATATAATACATTTAATATTCCAACAGTCTGAGCCCATTAGTATGTGGTTCCAGTCCCCGGGGAGAGAGTTGGGAACTTTAGAATGTCAGGAAGAGGAATATATGTGTATTACTTGGAATGCACATCTTGAGTCAGTGTTTTAGGGGAGGGAGGGGAGAGATGTTGTGACATTCAGACATGTGCTGAAAAAAAGGTACATGGGGCACAAAAGGCTGAGAACCATTGTTCTAGAATCTTCCTGAATTTGGTGTGTATGAATTTGTATTTGTTTTTTGATAGGCTGACGAGCCAACAGGGGAGGTAACGTCGTCGGTGGATGATTATTTAAACAGTAAGTGGGTTGTATTTTTTTTTAAGATGTTATTTGGCATGTCCATGTTTTTATTCTGTCAGTATTCACCCACTTTGGAAACAGGGGATGTCCATTATTTGTGAGACTAAGCTTTGCTGGCTGTCAGAGTTCTCCCAAAGAAGAGACTGTCACATCAGCCTGGAGGTCTTCTGTTTCCTTGAAACTGTGAGCTTGATGTTCTTTGCAGCTGATGCAGTGGAGATGTTGAGACACAGTTTCATATTGGATTTTTCCTCCTTCTTTTTCTTCATACACACACTGGTGATGATGTGTGGTACCCTGATTTTTGCCATGCGCCTTTTGGCTGGGTACCTCTGACTTCAACACCTTTCCTTGCTAGGGCAGACTGTGGTCTTGCTCGGACTGCCATGAAGACAGTGGTGTAGGCTGGCCTGGCCAAAACTTTGTTTCCCAGCCTCTGGTGGCTGTACTTAACTCCATTCTCCACATCAGATCCAGCATGCAGTGCTGTCTGGGCCGACGGCTTTGAGACAGTTCCACAGAGACACTGACTTTGGGATGAGGAATCTGATGAGTGCCTCATCGATATCCATTCCCCACCACTTAAAGTCTACTGGCTCTGTTTTGTTTACATCATCCTGATAGCCATTGTTGTAAAAACCCATAGGCTTGTCACGTCCTGGATTCATTGGTTTCACATCAGATTTTCCTCATCCCTGCCAGTTATCTCCATGTCCCCATCCATCCACCAACCTGACATTACATTTTACAAAAATAATAATTACAATTAATGTTGATTGCTACAGAAGTAGATCAGAGTGTTTAAGCAAACAGATCTATGTTCCCTGTCTCACAAAGACTGTGTTAAGATAAGTGTGTTCTTAACACAGTTGTTCCCAGGGTGGTCGAGGTGGATTGAAAGCGGGTTATGATGGGTGGTTTTTTTTTTGTCCCTGAGTGGAGGTAAGAAATGGAAAGTGCGGTACTTTTTTTTAACTGACTCCACCACCTTGGGGATTATGGCAGTCCATGCCCCATTAGTTGGGCCAAGTCAGTTACAGGGGTTACCAACAAGTAATGCATCAGGGACCTGGTTGGCTATGGTTAGTCAGCCCTGGCGTGTTGACTATTAGTCAATGACTGCCAGATTTGGCAGTGTCTTCACCTCCACCCTTAAGATAATAGAGAGCATAATAAACTTTGCTTACTTAGAATCCTGAGTTATAAAAGGACATTGACCATCTTATTGTTGATGCCACAAATGGAAGATATGGCAACATCAAAAGCATTACTGTCATCATTTGGTGAAGTAGTAAAACGCTCGGTCTTGATGACATTTGGGATCCAAAGATGTGATTACTGTATTGTTCTTCTTTCATCTTACCTCTGCTGCGTTCTGTGTAGTGTAACGGGTTATAGCAGTATATGGGTCATTATGTTTGCTGCTGCTGGTCAGGCAGTTCTACAACACGTTTAAACAAGTGACAGTGTGAACGTTGATCATTTGGATGAGTTGTTATTGAGCATGGTCACATGGGGGGGGGGGGGTTTGTGGGGCTTTTGGAGAGAGAACAGTGGTATGGACATATGGATGTATGTCAGATCATGGAGTTGGACTTATGCTTGGACCTGTTCTGCTATGTAGAGGTGTTTTCTGAGCCATTGTGAAGTGTTCATTTGTTGTATGTTGTGTTCTCTCTCTCTCTCTCTCTGAACCTTAAGCGCCCAGGGCATATGGGGCTTCCTCAAGGGTTTTCGACAAATGCCTGTCCTTCGCCTTTTTTTCTGCTCTTGCCCAGGTGAGCCCTCTATTGCTCAACATCCTTTCTGTTGTTCTTCTCCATGTCTCTTTTGGTCTACCCTTACTTCTGTTCCCCTGTAGTGTCCATCTTAGTGCTATTTTTGGTAGTGAGTATGTTGTGTTGTCACTACTTAAACACCAGATCATGCCGTACACATGTGATGGGCAAATGTGGACAAGGTCATTTGATTACTGGTGTTAGATCTAAAGCATGCGATGTGTCTTGGCATATTGCTGCATGAGTCATATGCAAGACGTTTTTTACTCCCTTGATCCTTCTCTTTAAGAATCATTCTTTTTTCCCAGGCTCCTAACATTTTTTGATAATAAGCTTGTGCTCACGAATGGACAGGATTCAATCTTATAAAATGGCCAAACTAGTCTGCCCTTTAATATACAGTAGCATGTTGTTTCTGTGATGTATCAGATGTCATCATTTCTCACCCTGTTTCTTCTTGTCTTATTTACTGCCTTTCTCAGCAGTCTTCTTTCACAGATATCTTCTTTTGCACTCGGTTTTGTATGCTCAGCTTTAAAAACAGGGAGTCGGGTTGCTTCCATGAATCTCCTCCGTGCTCCTCTCTTGGGGCCATACCTGGGCTCTGAGGTCACTACAGGTCGCAGGTCTGTAGTATGTGCTCAGGTGACCAGGGGCAGTTTAGCAGTTTTTTTTTTTTTTTTTTTTTTTTATAATACAAGTATGTCGCTGTATTAATGATGAATATTTGTTCTCCTTCCAGTACCAACTCGGCCGGAGGAAGGTTTTAAAGGTACCAATTTGCTGGGAAGGTGAATGAGGAAGCCAGTACCACTGCAGAAGTGCACAATCCAGTAAAAACGTAACCTGGAAAATGAGAGGGAGGGAAGATTGTTTATTGATTCTTCTGGTTTGTTGTTCTTTGCCATGTTGTCTCAGTGCAAGTTTTCCGGCAGGGAAGGTCGAAAGATAAACTGTTACATGACATAATGAGATTAAAAAAAGAAGAAGAAAGCGAAGGAGTATTGTGGGTAGAGATATTAGCCGTCCAATATTTGCTCTAGGATACAGCACTTGAATGCAAGCCACAGTCAGAACGTTAACGTGGCAAAGAACCACTATGTGGCTGATGGAAGTGGACGTTGACATTTTGTGCAATTTCATTCTAAAAATATTTAATCATAATTTGTTTTTGGTTTGTTTTTGTTTTTTTTTTGGGGTTTGTTTTTTTTTTCTCTTGTATGAAATTGTTTGCTGTTTGTCATAAATAATCAATACTAGATCTTTTTTTTCTCTGTATACTGTTCTGACATTTTTTTTTCATCATTTTAAAGAAAAAAATCTGTTCTGTATAGAACACAGAATTTATTTTGAAACGTACACCATACTGTGTACTGAAAGTAGATATTGCCAGGTCACTTTCTTAGACAGTAAGAATGAAATTTTGTGCAGTAATTTCAAAGCGAGAATTGGGTGCTGCTTTTAGAGAGAAAAAAAAAAAGAACTAGAAGTAGCCCCCCCCCCCCTCCCCATTTACATCAATTCAGTTCATGGGGATTTGCAGTAGTATCAATATTACAACTAGTAAATTGATTGATTGATCTTTATTTCAAAAGGGTTAAGAATTGGGCACACAGGCCCGTCTGAAATTCTGCCCTTTATCATACATCTTTCACTCTATTCCAGACATTCTACAAAAACTGGAGATTGATAGCATACCCAAGTCAAAGAACTTAGAGATGTTCCTGGGAAGACAGTTAAAACAAATGATCCGCATCGTATCATTTCTGACAAACAAATATTTACTAATGAGCACACTAGTATTGACTAAAACTGGACACAGACTGGTCAAGTGAAAGGAAACATAATTGATGTGACTGAATTCTGCATAGATTGTTAAATGTTTTTTTGTTTTAATTTTTTTTTGTTTGTTTGTTTCTGTTTTCTAGTTAAGACTTGTTTAGACTTTGGATTCTTTGGGGAGTGAGTTGTGAGCGGTATCTTGATTTGTCTGTAATCTACTGACAGTCTTGTCTTTAGTGTAATATAGTGTGTCACAATGTGCAGGATAGTATTGTCCATCTTTGGGGGCAATTTTTTTTTAAACGCTGTGTGCAAGGTCCCTGTATGTGCAACAGGATAAGTTTAATGATGGCGGCAGTGAGAGTTTATCCTACTGTCTTCAGTCTTTGATTGACTGAGAAGCTGTATAACTATCGAGTTGGACAATCTTGCCTGAAATGATGTTCTTATTGGTCATTATTGTGTGCTTTTTTCAGAACAAAAAAGACACTCTTAATTCATAAGGACTTCGTCTGAGAGATAAAAATCTCCTAAACTGTCAAAAAGCTCACTGTCTGAGTTTGAGAGTGACACTTTGGTACGTCATCCAGACATATCAGACTTAGCATACAAAATGCATTATATTTATTTATATAATATTTTACTCAGTTTTTATTTACACACTATACTGTGTGGATAAAAGTAAGAGCTGGATTGACCAGATCGATAGTGATGATTGTAAGCAATGGGACTTTAGTTGCAATGATTGAACTAGTTTTTAAAAAAAAAGGTGAATAAAAGTTCTGTTTCTCCAGTCATAACCATTATGTCAGAGCTATAAATATTTTATATAATTACGGTTCCATATGAAAACAAGAACAGAGGACCAGCATTTATTCAAATGTGAGAAGTACAATGATCTGGTCAAGCAAATGGGGCAGGAGTCAGGGCAAAAGTGATAACTGCAGAAGTGGGCAAGAGGATTCTTAGCAGCATGAACATACGACCTATGTAAGCAACTGGGCATAAGGGGAAGAGCAAGGGCATTGAAAAACCTTTCAGAAACAGCAGAAAAGGCCTCATGCTGGCTGTGGAGCATGCGAAACAAGTATTGAGAACTTAAATAATTTTGTTTGTCACAACCAATACCGGTCCTCCATAGCTAAATCGCTAAGATGCACTTTGACGTGCAGTGCCAATTGGAAGATCAATCAATTAAGTGCCGTGCCGTGTGGCGTAGGCAATATTTCTCTCCACAATTCCCTGTCTTTAGACTTGATTATGAGATCTGCCGGTGACTTTCTTCCTAGCCACACTGACAGCCCATCCATGACGTCTCTCTCTCTCTGTCTTCCTCTGTCTCTTCTTCCCTCAATTTTTCCAGCTGCCACAGTGTGTTCCAGTCTTCCTCTTCTCAGAAAATGTCCTACAAATCTCGCTTGTCTGCCTCCGATCTTTGCTGTAATTTGCCTTTTAACTCCAGCCTCTCTTAAGACTTCTTCACTGGTTTTCTTAGCTGTCCATGGTACCTTCAACATCCTTCTTATGAACCACATTTCCATAGCCTCCATTTCTGGCTGTACTGTCTTATTCATGGACCATGCTTCACATCCATGAAACAAAATTGGCTCGATGTAACATTTAAGTACTTGGAATCTTGTTTCCATTGATACGGATCTGTTGCACAAGATGTTTCTCATTTTCTGGAATGCTGACTTGGCCTGAGCACATCTGCTTTTTATTTCGTTGTGACATTTCCCATCAGCTGTTATAAATGTTCCTAAGTACTTGAATCTATCAACCTGTTTCAGTTCTGTGCCATCGATGGTAATGCTACATTTTGGTGGTATTCTTTTCTTTGAGATGACCATCACTTCAGTCTTCTTTTTATTCATGCTCAGACCTTTATTTTTACCTTCACGAACCACGACGTCCAGAAGAGCCTGTAGCTCCCCTTCACTTTTAGCAATCAGAACTGTGTCATCTGCACATCTTAAGTTGTTAAGGTTGTACCCACCAGTTGATATTCTTGGCAAGCTCTCTATATTTCTTAATATGTTTTCACTGTACAAAGAGAGGAGGTCAGGAGATAGAACACATCCTTGTCTCACTCCCAACTTTATGTCTTAGAATGCTGCTATTTGGTTCTCAACCTTCATTGCTGCCAGTATATGTTTTTGATGAGTTTCAGATCTTTCCCATCTATTTTGATGTCTTCCAGCATTCTTATAATTTCTGTGTGTCTCACTTTATCGAATGCTTTACAGTAGTCTATGAAGCATAAGTATAGGTACGTCTTTACTTCTATTGATCTCTCCATCAATGTTCTAAATATATATATGCCATTACTTGTACCTTTTCCTTCAACGAAGCCACACTGTTCTTCAGCTATTTCTGGTTTTATTTTGACCCTGACTCTTCTCATGACAATATGAAGCAGGATTTTGATAACATGGCTCATAAGACAAATGGTTCGATGGTCTTCACATTCAACAGCACCTTGTTTCTTTGGTAGGGCAATGAAAACTGATTGAAAAAGGTCTGATGGCACATAGTTACTGTTATAGATGTCATTCAGCAATCTAGTAATTAGTTCTATGCCAAGCTCTCCTAATGCTTCCAATTCTTCCTTGGTGTTTTATCTAGTCCTGATGCTTTGTTGTTCTTCATGTGTTTGATGGCTTCTTAAAACTTTTGCTTTTAATATGTGAGGCCCTTCATTATTATTTCATATATCTATTTTGCATCTATTGGCCTCATAGAGTTCTCTAATGTATTCACACCCTCGTGCCATTATTTCATCTCTGTCCATTATTGTATGCCCTCCTTGTGGTATGTCCTTTTGTTTGTTAACTCCTTTATTTGTTTGTACATATCTCTTGCGTTTCCATGATGCCTTGTCTCTATTTCACTACATTTCTTATTTAGCCACTCTTCTTTAGCTTTATTGCATTTATGTCTTATTTCTTTATTTATTTTGTCACATTCATCTTTATCGTCCTTAAGACTTCTTCTCCAATCCATTAGTTGCAAAATTTCTTCTGTCATCCACTCCTGTTTAGCATGTCGTTTATTTGGAGGTAGGATTTCTATAGATGTTTGCTGAGTAGTCTTTAAGCATATTCCATTGTTCATCAATCATTTCAGTCTTCTCTATAGCATTATGCCTATTATGTACTATGGTCCTATATTGTTCTTTTATTGCCTTATCTTTCTATAACAGCTCTCTATCTAGTTCTTTGTTTTTAGCTGCTACCTTTAACCTCTTTAGCCTGATTCTCACTTTTGCTACAACTGGGATGTGGTCGCTGTTGCAGTCTGCGCTTGGTCTTGTTTTCACAGATATTAGTGAGTTCCTGAATCTTCTGTTGATCATAATGTAATCTATCTGATTATGTATGTTATTATTTGGGCTTTTCCATGTCCATAGTCACCTAGAGTGTTGTTGAAACCAAGTATTTCCTATTATCATTTTATTCTTTTCCTCCCACTCAGTCAACATCTCTCCTCTTTTGTTTCTGATTCCTAATCCATACTTGCCAGTAGCTTCATTGTCTTATTCAGTCCCTACTTTTGCGTTTAAATCACCCAGCACAAAGTTTACTTCCCTTGGTTTGCACTGTTTCATTGCCATGCCCAGATTGTTGTAAAATTCTTTTATCTCATCATCAGAGCTTTCTGAAGTTGGTGCGTATACTTGGATGAGATTTGTGTCTATTGGGTGGCCCTGTAATTTAACCATTAACACTCTGTCTGATATGCATCAGAAGCCTTTCACGGTTCTTGCTGCCTTCTTATCCAGTATTATGCCAACTCCATTTCTACACTGGTTTCCCCCGGAATATATTATTTTGAAGTCTTTATGATCTCTGCTTCCTGCTCCAGTCCATCTCATTTCACATAAACCAAGGATGTTAATTTCCATTCTTTTCATTTCATGTTCGATGTTTTCCAGTTTTCCAAGTTCTGTTAGTGTTCTAATGTTCCATGTTGCAATTACTGTGGCGTTACTTGTGTTTTCTTTGCGTACAGTAGTTGCATGATGATCTGGTATTACCTGTCTCATGTGATAGTCCTTACCGGATGAGGTAGTTCCACTGGAACCCTCATTAACATCATTTTGATTCAGAGAATTGTGGATTGTCATGGTTGTTCTTGGGAATGTACAGTGTTGGTTTCCCCTTTCCTTCCACCTGTTTGTTTATGATTTACTCCACTAGCCTTTGACTCTGGCCAGAGCCTACCCTACAAGGTAGCAGGGGGTTTCTTCTTCGTTCGCTTCTACCACCAAGATTGCCCTGTGATCCTGCTGAATTTACTCCTGTGGTTCTCGATGTGTCCCATGGTCCCCCTGTGGTCCCTGCAGGCCCACAAGAGATCCCCAAGAGGTTCAGAGTATCGCGGGGCTTGGGCCTGAATTTTTGGTGGGTCACAGAAGCGGGATTGCGTGACACCATGGTTTTCGTTTCACCAGTTTCTAGAGTTGGACTTTCTCACCAGAAAACCTCTGTGTAGTTTGGATATCAGCATATCCCCGCCGGGTGAGAGGTGGTTGCCCATCCAGCCTAGAGTTGGACTTTCTCACCGGAAGACCTTGACGTGTTTTGGATATCAGTATATCCCCACCAGGTGAGAGGTGGTTGCCCATCCAGTCCAGCATTGGATTTTCTCACTGGAAAACCTCAGCGTGATTAGTATACGCATACATCCCCGCTGGGTGAGAGGTGGTTGCCTATCTAGACTGCCCTGGTCCGGTGTCTCCGACTTCAGCATTTTGTGGTCATGGCCGCTACCCTTCCTAGTTGTGACCAGGACGAAGCTTTTGTCCAGGAGGACGAATCCTTGCCACTAGTAAGTTTCACTCCTGGGTTGAGCCTATTTAGGTGTATTATCCCAGTATGGGCGTGTTTAGGATGTGACCGACATCTAGAGCGGAGGTACTTTGACATGATTAGCCATCAAGTTTCACCCTTGGTTTAAGCCAGTTTAGGCATATTTCACCAGTATGGGTGTATATAGGACATGGCCGGCCTCTAGATCAGAGGTGCCGTGGTATGAGTAGCTCTCGCTGCGAGACTACTGGTCATATCGATTAAGCTTCACTGTATCCCTTCCATCACCTTTTCACATCAGCGCCACACAGCAACCCTAATTGCTTTTTCACGTTTTTTTCATTGGCCAGGAGGAGTTTCACTCCACACATAGCATCCAAAGAATCTGGCCAGCAGTGAGCAGGGGGTTTGAAATCAGTTTTCCTTCTCCTAGAAGAGCTACCAACCAAGACTAACGAGTCTCATCTACCTGAAGCATCTGGTTTTCAGGCACCAGATACTCATCTTTTTCCCCTTCTCCTGTCAGTTTAAACTGTTCCGCCACGAGAAGGCCAGGAGCTGGACTTGGACTGCCAGAGGCTATTTGAGATGCACACCTGGGAGACATTTAATTGGAGTAGAGAGCTTATCCTCCACCCCACCTCCAGCTAATACAGTCCTTAAATTGAAAGATCACAGGTTTAGTTTCAGGATGGGGGGGGGGGGGGGAAGCAGCAACTCACAAGACCTCTGGGAGTCATGACACTGAAGCCCTCCGCCCCAGAGTGTCAGGCTGAAACACTTGTCTAGGGGGAGTACTTCCTCTGATGATCTGAAGGAGTTGTGTTATTGTTGTTCCGCTCTAGTTTCCTGCATAATATCTTATACAGATGGTCCTTATGATGAGGTTACATTCTGATGAAGTAAAAAATATAAAATAAATGGAGAAATATCATAAGCCAGAAATGCATTTAATACGCCGAACCTGCGGAACATCATAGTTTAGCCATTGCAGTCCTAAGCATGCTCAGAAAACTTACATTGGCCTACAGTTGAATCAGTTGTTTTTACCGCTGTGATCACATGACTGACTAGGGGGATGGTTGCCTGTCTAGATTTTATTTTAGTACATCAACATGATTTTGCTCCCATCCAGATAATGAAATAGTCATCTTAATGACAACAATAAATCGAGATAATTTTTTATTTTTATTTTTTTAACAGTTCACCCAGAAGAAAAAGGACAAAAAAAAAAAAGGAGTAAATCTTCCATAACTAGTTCTTTCTCAATCTATGAATAAATTTGTTAGTTCTTTATGGTAATACAGTTTGATAATACTAACCCAGACCTGCCAATGCTGGGTAGGATAAATTGTGAATTAGACCAATAGTGTAAAGTTCTCAATGCAAATATATATATACATGCATCTTGGAATTATTTCTTACTCACTGTAATCCTTCAAAATGCCGAGATTCAATCAACATGAAAAAAATTTAGAAAACAATGACTAGCAGGCGAATTTTTTGTGAAACTGATAACGGTGATTGCCAGGATTACTCCAAGGCTGAGAAAGTGCGTACCACATATCACTAAACTGAGAAAGATCAAAATTCGAAGTACGCTTTCTGCAAAGCGTTATCACTTTCACACCATCGGAAAGCTGAGATATTGTAAAACATACCATAATAAGTTGAGGAGCACATGTATGTCAGTTTTTTGCTGCTTTGACTGATTTCCGTTTGATTTCCATTTAAATGCTGTGAGGCAGATTCTTTAGCAGATCTGGGGGGTGCTTGTATTATTACCATGTGCCATGTTGGATAGCACTGGCGATCATGCGTCTCCATCTTGTGCGAATTTTAGTGCTACCAGTCAATTCAAACGCCTTTCTTTCCCCAGGCCACTTGGTCATTCGAGATATTTTTCTGTTGTTCTTCGTCTCCCTCTTTTCTCCTTTAATCTTCCAGTCATTATTAAGTTCTTTAGCTTCTGTCTTTTCATGATGTGTCAACAAGTTTTTTTTTTTACTTTTTCATATAATTTTAACTAGTTTTTATTGTTCTGAAACTTCTTTAAGGACCTCTTTGTTTTTCTGTCTGTCCAGGGCATTTGTTGCTTCTTTCTCTGAAACCCCATCTCCGTTTCTTTGTGATCTTTTTTGTTAATTGCCAAAGTTTTTGCAACCGTACAACAGTAATGGCTCTGAATAATGCTGTGGTACTCTCTGCCTCACTTTCAGAGACATCTTATTCGTTGGTATCTTCATCGTGTCATAAAAACCTGCCTTTTGCCTTTCCTGTTTGTGATTTTATATTTCGTTTGTGTACTTGCCATCAGCTGTTGTTGTTCCAAGGTAACTGAATTTATTTAATTGTGTCAGTGTCTTCCCGTTTGAAAGGATGTTGCACTTTGATATATTTACTCTTTTTGATATTGTATCTGTATTGTAGTCTGAAAAACGTAGTATTTATCAGTTTGATGCACTTGTATGTTGTCCTTTATTTTCAGAATTGTCAGAATGTTTCGGTGTGGGATATTTTGTTTCACTGTCAGTATGAATACATGGTATGTTGTCACAGCATCATTGTGGATGTGGGAGGTGTTATTGATTCAAGAGATATGGATTCTGTCATATTTACAGTTTTAGTGGGTGGAATTCGTCTGATTATATTTATAAGTAGATTTACTGTTTATGTTTAAAAGTATAATTGTTTCATCTGTTTATATTTAAAAATAGACTTCATTTTACATGTTTGTATTTAAAAGTAGACTTTATTTGTTTGTATTTAAAAGTAGACTTTATTTCATCTGTTTATATTTAAAAGTATACTTCATTTCATATGTTTGTATTTGAATGTAGACGTTATTTCATCTGTTTATATTTTAAAGTAGACTATTTTATTTGTTTATATTTAAAAGTAGACTTTATTCCATCCGGGGGTTTTTCGTCTTCTCAAATTCTGCAGAAATTTCTTTTGCTGAATATGGTAAATTCTTTTTTGTTATAACATGTTTAGTTTGTACATGCCCAGAATGTGAAATTTTCAGTTTTCTTTACATCCCCAAAATTTGAAATCTTCAGTTTGTACATGACCAGTTTAAATTTTCAGTTTGTAAAACCCAAAATGAAGAAACTCCAGTTTGGACAAACCCAAATCTATTCCACATTTTCAGTTTCTTGTTCATGTTTTACACACTTTTTCTCAGTCGTCCGCTGATGAATAACAGGTGAACATTTTTCTGCCGTTATGTTAACAGGCGTTAAAAAAAAAAAAGACAAATAACCGGTGACGGAGAGAACCAGTGATGCAAAGATTGAGATCGTTTTTCAATTTGTTATTTCTTTGAGGGGCATATGCCATCTTTATGCAAGGTGAATGAGTACTTAGATAGTATAATAAGTGATATCTCGGGCGGCGACAGTTAAATGTTCATTTTCAAATAGAAAAGATGTCTGTAGAAAGAGTTAATGGTTTTCTTTCTTGCTAGAATTTGCATGCATGGAGAAGTTAATGTTTGTTTGCAACTAAATGTGGCATCTGTGGAGAAGAGAGAGTTAATGTTTATTTGACGCTAGTTTTGCCCTGTGAAGAAAAAGAACATTAAAGTTTGTTGAAATTTAACAAGTTTTTTTTTTTCAAAAAACTGCGAACTTTTATATGTAGTGTGTATACATTATGTTGTTTTTCCCTCCATTAAAGATCATTCTGGATTATGTTATATGTATAAACATTATTAATTATTGACATCTGTGATGTCACCAGATTTTTATGTACGAGTTGTTCAGATCAAATTTTACTGGTCAGATTCTAGCAAGTTGTCCTGATTGGGCAGCTTGTAGAGTTGCATTTGTTTGATTGTCATGGTTGGAATTGATTTCCAACATCCAAGGCTTGCTTGTATGCATGAGTTAAGATTGGTGATACTGACTTAAGTATTTGTAAATGGGCACCCCAAAACTACAAGCACAAGCTCCAAGACCACTCAGGTTATGATGCTTTTGGGTATGCTAGTTTGCTGAACAGAACACCCTTGGAACTGCAGAGAATGATACTTCTTACAAAGAAAGGAACCTAATGTGGATTATTTTGAGGATGGAAAAAAAGAGACCTGCAAGAGTATTTTCTCAGTAAAATTGTGTATTATGTTCTGGAAAATATAAATGTAAGCCACAATCATGTATCATATTTATATTGTTGAATCAAAATCCTCATTGTCTTGATGTATATATCTTCCTCTTTTTCACTCTCCTAAGTGTGTGCTTGTTTCTGTCTCTTCTCTTATCTTCTCCTACTTTCTCTCTGTCTTTATATATAGATGATGACAACAGTTTCAGCTGTCAGCTTATGTATATTTTCTTATAAATACAATATGAAGTCATGTAATCATTTGAGGCCCATAACTGACGTAAATACGAAAGATTCTTCAGTTGGGTATGATTTTCGTGTATGTATTAACTTGTTCATATATTAGAAAAATTGTTTTATATAGTTTGTGAAGTTTGGTATTTCTGCCATTTATGTGTGTAAATAGAGGGCAGTAAAGTGCCAGTTAAAATAGCCAGCGTTAAAAGCATCAGATTGACAGATTTTTCTGAGGAAACTTTTTATGCAACAAACTTATCCCAGTAGTGGCAGTTCACTGAAAATTGGGAACACTTTTTTAAACTTGTTTTTCAATTTTTAAAAAAAAAAAATCTTTTTTGTTACAAAATATGAGATTCATCTGTATTTGATTTTTGCTGCAGTAGGTCCAGTAACCAAGCAGTCTTCTTTTTCCTTCCATAGCTTATGGCACTTGGCCAGGTTTTTTTGTAATGTCTCAGAGAAGGTTAAGCATGGCTCCTCATTTTGGAATATACTGTCAAATGTGTGTACAGCTGGTAGTCCAAATGTTCCTTGAAATAAACATCAAATGAAATCAGTGCCATGTTCAGAGTGAGTAAAGGCTCATGAATGATTCTTCTCATTTTTCTGAATTCATGTCCTTGGATAGCGAGTGATTACACAGTTGCCTTTCAGTACACTTTGTGGCATCTTTCAAGGCAAATGCTGCACATGCTCTGTCGGAAAAAAAAGTGGTTGTGTTTCAGTGGATCCCATCACACTGTGGTCTGTAGGGAAACAAAGAAACTGACAGACTTGTTTGATCTGGTCGCTAGCAACTACATCAACACGCTGTGTCTTACGGCAAAGTAAAAACCATAATTAAGTATCGGTATAGGAAGCTGTAAACTGACCAACACAACCTGCCATTAAATGACCAGATTCTGCAGCTCTCGCATCAAGAAAAACCCACCATCCTCAGACCATGTACAGGACACCGCTGATTGCAAGCACACCTGTGCCACCTGCCACACCCCCTGACTGCATGGGTGAGCAGGCATCCAGACTCCAGAACTCATCTACAGCTCTGCCTTCTTTACCAAGAAGCCTGAATCCAGCACTGGACACAGGGAGCTACACTGGAAGACAGTCTCCGAGGCACAAAGCATCACCAGCAGGATACTGTACAATCCGGACAATCTGAGGCTGGAACCATGGAATAAGAAGAATGTGACAGTAGCAGATTCTTTCCACTTCATAGCCTGCAGACAGTCTCTTCATGGTCCCTCAGCATGTTGTTACTATGGCATATTACTGACTTGTTTGTAATACAGCAGGGTTACCAACCAGGTATGTGACACTCAAGTTGAAGGATAAGTGTAATCTTCCATTGCACCCAGCCATCATGTATCTGTCCAGTTTGGGAGACCTTCTGGTACCAGTACCAGTCACTGATATAGTTCTCAAAATAATTAGGACACTCAACACTCAAACTCCAACCACCACATTCAGGCACAGACATTTCTAGACACAGCCTGTACCAACAACTTCTATCATTTTTAGACTCTTTTTTTAAAACTGCTTCTTAAGTCTTGATCTTCTCTGCCACTTTTTCTTATGTTGGGGAGGGGGGGGGGTAGTAGTGTTTTCAACTTTCTTGAGGTTTAGAGAACAAAAGAGAGATTTGACTTTTGACTTTTCCAATCCGCAGGTTTACAAGTTTTCACTCTTTTTCCCTTGCACCAGATAATGGACCTTACAAGTCCTCTTCATTTGTTCTACATCTCCATACAGAATGTTGAGGATTGAAGAGTTCTGTGGTGTCAGGTTCTTCCAAAGATCCTTCGATGCATTGCAGTCCAGCAGTTGATGTTTAACAGCTTCTTCTTATCTGTTGCAGTGCATGCAGTATGGCGTGTGGTCAGCGATCACTCTGTGTAAGTGCTTATTGAGGATGTCCTGTTCACAACCTGGAGATTGTGCATTGGTCTCTATGACATAAGTTGATGATGTGGTCTCCGGGGTTAGTCTTTGGCAGGTGTGTATACAGGGATCTTCCAGTTGGGTTACTGGCCCACCTGTCCATCCACTGCTGCTTGCAGTTGCTGTGTATACTGTGTTTAGCTGTTCTCATGTTTTTGGGATGTAGAGGGCTGTGACATGGTGGCTCCACTCTTTGCCAGTCTGTCAGCACATTCATTTCCTCTGATATCTGTGTGCCACCGCAGGATGGTCTTGATGTCATAGAGGGCGAGTTGGTTTATTGCACTGAGTATGTCAGTTCTAATGTGATCAGATGTTGGTATCAAATTTTCAAGGGCCTGGGAGAGCAGACTGGGAGTTCTGTCTATTCCTCTCCACAGCTTCTTTAGGTTTTTTTTTTAACTCTGTCTTGCAGCCATCTTTGCTTTGATCTTCCTCTCTGTAGTGAGGAGGGCTCTATTAAGTCTCTCAGCAGCCAGCTGTAGGTCTGTTCCACTAGTCCATATGACAAGGTCGTCACCAAACATTGCTTTGTGAGTGTTTAATAGGTCAGGGAGATCATTTTTATAAAGATTAGGAACAGGTGCAGCTAAGAGCAGAACCTTGTGGCAGTCCTTCCTTCAGGGTGCATTTGTTTTACAGTCTGTTATTGACCTGAGTTTGTATGGTCCTGTTACTCAGGTAGTTTTTAACCCATTGATACATTTGTCCATGCAGGTTCATGTTCTGCACCTTTAACAGTAGGCCTTTTCTCCAGACCCTGTCATATGCCTGCTGGAAGTCTACAAAAACAGCTACAGAGTTTCTCATGTGTAAAAAACTTTCACACTTTGAGTGAGGAGAAATAGCTGGTCTTCGGTTCTTGATCCTTTGCGGAAGTCTGCCTGAAAGTTACTGAGGTACCCCAAGGATTCCAACAACCAGTACAGCCTATTGTTAAGCATTTGTTCTGCTACTTTACCAATGTTGGAAGTCAGTGAGATTGGTCTAAAGCTTTTTATGTCATCTTCTGGCTTTCCTTTTTTCAAAATAGGTCTAACTATGGCTGACATCCAAGATTTTGGTAGTACTCCACTTTGCCAGGTCTTGTTAATGAAGTTGAGCAATGTGGACTTTCCTACAGGGCCCAGATCATTTTATTTGATATTTTGTCTGGTCCTGGTGCTTTTCTTAGCTGTAGCTTACCCACAGCACTCTGGAGTTTATGAATTTTAAAGTTTTCCTAAAAAAGTGGAATGTTTGCCAAGCTAGATTTCTCTTTACTTCTGAGAACTTTTACCAGCACCTTGTCAAGTACTTTCCTGTTGGAGGATTTGTTGGTGGCAGCGAAGAATTTGTTAAAAGTACTGGCTTTGTCTGAGTCACTTGAGAGAGACTCGGCCAGGGATTTGCATTCACTCAGGGTTGGTTTGTTTTTTTTTTCCAGATATGTTATCTAAGTTTCCAAGCCTTCTTTCCTTCAGTTCTGAGGTTGAGATTGCTGCATGTGCCTAACCACTTCTCTTTCTTTGCTTTTTTAGTTTCGAGTCTTACCTTAGCTGTTAGTTTATTGTACTCTGTTCTATTTTCTGAAGTAGGGTTTTTCTCTGCGTTTTCCTAGCTGCTCTTCTTTTTTTTGACTAAGTCTTCCAGAGATTTTGTCCAGAAGGGGCTATATTTCTTTCTGCATCCTCGGGGGAATTGTTTCGTAGGCTACTCCAAGTATGGCTTGGGTTATGTTGGTGTAGAGTGTGTCAATGTTTGTGTTGTCATTTAATTTTGATAGGTTTTCATCTGTTTGTGTTCTGAATTTTTTCCGCTCTGCTTTTCTATAATTCCAGCAAGGGGGGTTTGTGTGGTCTTTGGTTTCGTGTGTGAGAAATTTGTAGAAGAATGGGGCGATGGTCGCTTCCTATGTCATCAAGCACTCTCAGAGTCTACTGAGACAACTGTGAGGTCAGGTCTGTATGTGCATCCAGTGGCTCTGTGGAGGAGTGTTGGTGGGGAAGAGTAGTCTTGCACTATTATCATGTTGCTGGTGTTGCATAGCTCTTCAATGTTGTTTCCCATAGGGTTTCGGTCTTTGTATCCTAGTGATGGTAGATGTACATTAAAATCTGCAATGATAGTTATCTGCATGTCTGTGCTTTGTATGTTGATATGGTTTTTAGAATTTGGGGGACAATAAACATCATACAGAGTGTACTACAGTCCATCATGCAATGCCTGTGCATTTACCACATTCACATTTGTACATGGTGTATCCAAGTACTGAGTGATCTTTTCCATATAGAAGGGTTTCTTGTATGATCACAGTATGGATGTTGACCTTTTTCAGCTGTCTGCTTAATTCTGAGGCCTTTGGCCTAAGTCCAGAAATGTTGATTAGTGTTTGTTAGCGTGGCCCCCCCCCCCCCCCCCCCCATAGCTGATTTTGAAAACTTAGGGTGGACCTGGTGCAGACCTTTTACGAGGCGATGTCAGGGCTCATATGGTTTTCTTTTTGTTTCTGACATTTTCATATTGGGGTTTTTGTCCTAGGTCTTTCTTTCATATCCAGGAGGCCTTTCAAGTGAAAAGCTGAGATCAGGCTCCGAACGCAACACCGGCCCGCCCAACGGCTTTGAGACAGTTTCACTGAGACACTTCAGCTTTGAGATGAGGGATCCAATGAATACTTCAACAATGTCCATTCCCTGCCACCTTTAATCTGCTGGCTGCTTTGTTTGCCTCATTCTGATAGCCATTGTTGTAGAGATCCACAGGCTTGTCATGTCCTAGCCTCATTAGTTTCCATCAGATTTTCCTCATCCCGACGGGTGATCTGTGTCTCCATCCATCCACCATCCCGACCAGCCCAGTGGTGGCCCCAGCCTCACCTGCTGACAGGTGGGCAGTGCCAAAAGTCTGAGGGTCTTCTATCCTAGGAGGGGTATTTTGTGCTTGTCATTTTTCCCACAGGCAAATGGGTTTTCTTAGTGTACATAGCATTTTGTCTGTCAGACACTCCTATAATAGACAAGCAGATTTCTCAGTTTTACGTTCCCTCTTTCTTTTACAGAAAGTTCTGTTCCCTATAAATTCTGCCTTATAAGAGGGTGGCATTATACTTTATAACAATAACAAATAGTGTTGATTGCTACAGATTTCTGGTCTACAGGAGCAGGTCAAGAGTTTTTTAAGCAATCAGATCTGATCTTCCCTGTCTCACAAAGACTGTGTTAAGATAAGTGTATTCTTAACACATTTGTTGCCAGGGGAAACAGAAGAGAGAAGGAGCACAGGGTCCTAATAATTAACTAAGTTGTACAAAAAAAAAAAGAAAAAACTACAGGATGGCGAGAGTTTATACCCAGACTGTTAGAGAACAAGAACTATATTAAGGGAAGAGAATTTCTGTGTCAGAAATAAATTTCCTGTGAAAAGTTTTCAAAATAAACAGACAAAAATGATTGTTAGTTTCAGAAAATCTAACAAAGGCCTGATATAGAGAATAACTGGAAAATCTAACAAATGGAATACATGAAATAACTAGAAAGTCCAGCAAAGTCCTGATATACATAACTAGAAAATCTGACAAAGGCCTGATTCAGGGAATATCTAGAAAACTCTAACAAAAGCCTGTTAAGGGGATATCTAGAAAATCTGACAAAGACCTGGTGTCTGAATAACTTGTCAGTGACTGTACATAAAAGACTTATTTATTTACAAGTTTAATTTCAGTTTCTGAATTTTCATGACAATTTGTGAAAAGATGCCAGCTGAAGATATTCATTTGTTTGTTCTTTTCCATGAATCTTTTTTTTAACTTAGTTTAAATATATATATATATAACTAGTCATGGTGGACTGAGGTCAGACCGTTTGTGACCACCATATATACATTAATAAATTACTTCCCTTAGTTTATGATTGACTGAAAATGCATAAGAATGAATGTATATTAGCTGACTGTATTGTGGCCAAAAAAAAAAAAAAGTATTGCTCATCTAAATTTTGGCCAGATTTGCTAACAGTGTTATGGCAGAATGGACTTTCTTTCGGTGAAATTTGGTCTAAGTAGTTTGTGTTTTTTTTAACTGAATTATTGGCCATAATTGATTTTTGTTTTGCAGAATTTTGGCTGAACAGTTTTGTGCTTTTTTTTTTTTTTTTTGTATTTTTGGCAAAATTCTTCTTTGATTTTGTTAGACTTGTCACATTTTCCCGTTTAAAAAACGAAGAAGGCTAAAACAGGATTGTTTGAGTTTTTAAGTGATAAGTATACTTGTTCAGAGTAGTCTCCCCTCTTATCTTCTTTTTTTTTTCTTCTATAAGCTGTGGGATCAGAAAGTGCTTCCTGCAGTTTTACTGTTGAAAGCTTTAGCAGGGTGATAATTTTTCTGTTAGAAAATGGCACTTAGTTCAAGGAAACTATCCAGATACTTGATTTGGTGAATTGTTAACAACATATTTGTGTGTGAAGTATATTGTTTTAATTTGCCAGCTATGAAACCAGATATAAGCTTGTTGCCCTAACAAAGTGATGGCCCTTCTGGCAGCCCTAGGTATTCTCACCATGCACCCATTTTCTTAGGTACTTGTATATTTATAATCTCAGATGCTGATGTTTGTGGACAGATTCTGCTTAACTTTATGATTTTTTTTTCCCAAGCTAACAGTTGCTTTTGCTAATTCCATATGCAGTGGGATTTTTAGTATTTTTTGTGTTTATAGAGGTTAAATGGGGGTAGATAGAAATGACTTTATCCAAGATGGCTAAACATTCGCTCTCACAACACCTAAAGACAGGGGAGAGAATGACATCACGTAGAATCATAAGCTGCCTGGCAGAACAAAATCCAGAACTTTTATTTTATACTTGGACACTTTTATCTACTGTACCACTGATAGACAATGATTGTAGAGTAAAGGAAGCTGTAAAGGTTAAAATAAAATTACACTTCTGTGTTTAATCCATTTTCTCTGCAATAAATCCTTGCATACATTTTCATTAAGATTTCATACAATGTTGTTAAACTTTGTAACACACAATTTCCTTTGTATTTCATGTGTAAAATTTGTGCATGAAATATTTGACAGAGCCAAATGCATTGATTAGTATGTAGACTTCCCTTATATGCTGTACATGTTTTTTAAGACACAAGCATGGAAGTATGGAGGATACAGTTTCTTTGAATTAACATGAATAATTATGTAATCTTTTGTTTTCCTTTCTTTTTTTCCAATATTTGTTAATTTAGAAGCTAGAGAATCCAATAGTCGCTGGAAAACTTGAGGCAGAAAAGGAGAGGGGAGGCCACAAGAAAAATATTTGAATGGACTGAGCAAGTGACATGTAAAAGCAAAGGAACTGAAATGATTGAACATAGCATGGGATGCTCAGCTTCGAGAACTGTGGTCACTAACACCTCAGAGTATATACAGGTGCTCCTTGACTTTACGATTGGGGTTACATTCTGATGATCCCATCGTTAAGTTGAAAATGCATTTAATACACCTGACCTATTAAAAATCATAGCCTTACGTATCTTAAATACGCTCAGAACACATTTGCCAACAGTTGGGCAAAATCATTGAAGATTGTTTTATGGTAAAATTGTTAAATATTTTGCGTAATTTATTGAACATCATACTGAAAGGAAAAGATAAAATTTGTGGATACTTATCACTAACATCTCTGTGTACATGTGCCCAGGTGACCCAAACTCTGGAACATATCCTCCAAAACTGCACCAACTATGAGACACCAAGAAGTAATTACTGGCCCAGTGAAACCACTAAAGAAGATAAGCTCTACGGTTCCATACATGAATTACAAAAAAACAGTGAAATTTATCCAAGAGACAGGACTGCAGGTATAGACAGACAGTGCAAATGAAGAAGAAGATCACTAACATCCGCAGCTGAAAATACATTGGACCTGGAGAATGTTTGAAGCACTGAACTAAAATTAATTGCTGAATGATTTGGAGTGGGGGGGGGGGGGTCCTGGGCCAAAGTGACAGGGTCATCAATTTTTCTCTCCTTGTTCTGAGGAGGCTGAAGAATGGCTGGCAGAAGGCACTGGGGGCATCAACATTTGTTGATGATTTAGCAGTGTTCTTTGAATGTGCAGTTCGTTTCTTTTTTGTTCTGGTAATATTTTTCTCCATAGTATGCAAGAGCTTCATGTTCAGAGAGTATCGTACCACATATTGCTAACCAAGGAAAAGATCAAAATTCGTTTTCAGTTTCTGCTAAATGCACTTTGTTTTCACGCCATTGTAAAGTTGAAATATGGTAAGCCAAATCATTTAGGTCGAGGAGCACCTGCGAAAGATCAGAACTACAAGCATGTACGTCGGACAGAGCTAAGGTGCAAGAAACAAGTGATGGGAAATTGAAACAATGGATCAAGACCACAAGTACTGGAGTTTGTACCTCTGGATACACCAAAGACCATGAATAACTGATCCAAAAACAATTAGAAGATGCTTGCTTGTAACTAATAGATTGTTGCCACACATCCAGTGGCATATGGTCTCTTGCCATATACCACTGGATACCAAGTAATCCATTGCCTGGTAGCAGTATTGGCATTCAAGTTTGTTTTTGTTTTTTTTTTGTTTCTTTTAATGGAAACTGGATTCTTTTAACCATCCTTAGACTGCCATATCTCGGCAGCTACAAAGACCAGGATGGTGACACCAGAAAGGAAGTTAGAATTGCAAAAGCAGAATTGACCTTCAAGAATCTTAGAACATATGGCATTCAAAAGTTATAAGCACAAAAACCAAGTTAAGACTATTCAAATGTAATATCTACCCTCATTTATGCATATGAAAGCTGGAAAACAACTAAAGAAACAAATGGCTAAGGAAAATACTCAGTATAAAGTGGAACGAATTCAAGAACAACACAGAGATAAGACAGATGAGCAAACAAGAACCTGTCTCATGGTTAATCAGAAAAAGAAGATAGACATATGTCGGTCATGTGATGAGAAGAAACAATCAGAGGATCCCTGAACAAGCTATCAAATGGAACACGCCAAAGAAAAAGAGGTCAACCACATAAAACTCTAAAGGGTACATTGTTAAGAGAGGCCAGTTCAGTGGCCATAACATCCCTTGATGAGATTGAAAAACTGGCCGAAGACAGGAAATCTTGGCGAACTACCATGCGGGCCCTAAGTGACGTTTAGCGGCACGGGAAGGATGTAAGATGTCTGCCATGAGCTGTCCAAGGTTATTTTTTTTTAAATAGCTGCAGCCATATAGTTCTGTTCTACAACTGAGATTTTGCAATTTTAAACTACTGTAAAATAACTATTGTTTCATTTCCAGCAAAAGAATGGTAGCCAAATGTTCATGTGTCATGGGCACTGTTTGAGTCAAACTCTGCCTGTAATTTTAGAAATGTTTTTATGTGTTGATAATGTGTCATTAGTGGTACTAACACCATATACGTGATATGAGAGTTAACGAATGTGGATACAGTGTAATGATTCACATGTGGAAGTGAAATAAATAATTGACTGTTTGTGTTTTAGTTCCATTTCTTTTTTTTTTTCCTTTTTGTGTGCATGCGTACTAGGGGCAAAGATGCTGTCCAGTTTGGCAGTCATCTGCTTATAGCTGGCATGTTAGCATTACGGTTAATGAATCATGGCCGACCAAGACCCTGTCCCACCTCGTCGTTGTAACAAGCCTAGCCTGGCTAACCGGGCAGTGACTGCCATAGTCCCCGTAGTGGCCAAGACTTCTAAAGTATTGCATACTCCCCGATTTGTAGCTTCACTTGGGGACTGAAAAAAATAGATGCTGTAACCAGCTTCTATTCTTCTGTATATTCATCTCTTTCTACACACACGGAAAGAGAGACTGATTGACAAATAAACACTAATGACTGAAAGTGAAAACTTGTGGACAGGTATGAGAATAAATGAAAGGGGTGATATAATCAAGAGAAACAACACCTTGCCAGATAGCATAGGTGATAATGCTTCTCCATCTTGTGCGGTCATTGGTGTTCCTGATTAGTCAAGATATTTTTCTTTTTTCCGCACCACTTGGTCAGTCCGATGAGATAGTTTTCTCTTAGGCATCCTCTCTTACTTTTTCCCTTGAATTTTCCAGTCGTTGCTAGGTTCTCTAACTCGTCTTCTCATGACACGTCCAAGAAATTTTGATAATCTTTTTTCTTATTTTAACTAGTTTTCATTGTTCTGTATGTCTTTGAGTACCACTTTGTTTTTCTGTCTGTCCGGGGTATAAAGTACTAAAATGACAATAGGACTTACTCCTCTTGCCATTGCTCTTCACTCTTTCTAGGTACTCTTTGAGCAACACCAGACTTTGTATGACAGACTTGCTGTCAGTGAGGAAGACATTTGACTGCAAGCCTGAGCTATGGTGTTAACTAATTTGACAGTTTCTGTGAGAGCTGTGGTGTTAACTAGTTTGGCAGTTTCTGTGAGAGCTGTGGTGTTAACTAGCTTGACAGTTTCTGTGAGAGCTGTGGTGTTAACTAGTATGACAGTTTCTGTGAGAGCTGTGGTGTTAACTAGTTTGGCAGTTTCTGTGAGAGCTGTGGTGTTAACTAGTATGACAGTTTCTGTGAGAGCTGTGGTGTTAACTAGTTTGATAGTTTCTGTGAGAGCTGTGGTGTTAACTAGCTTGGCAGTTTCTGTGAGAGCTGTGGTGTTAACTAGCTTGGCAGTTTCTGTGAGAGCTGTGGTGTTAACTAGCTTGACAGTTTCTGTGAGAGCTGTGGTGTTAACTAGTATGACAGTTTCTGTGAGAGCTGTGGTGTTAACTAGTTTGGCAGTTTCTGTGAGAGCTGTGGTGTTAACTAGTATGACAGTTTCTGTGAGAGCTGTGGTGTTAACTAATTTGGCAGTTTCTGTGAGAGCTGTGGTGTTAACTAGTTTGGCAGTTTCTGTGACAGCTGTGGTGTTAACTAGTTTGACAGTTTCTGTGAGAGCTGTGGTGTTAACTAGTTTGACAGTTTCTGTGAGAGCTGTGGTGTTAACTAGTTTGACAGTTTCTGTGAGAGCTGTGGTGTTAACTAGTTTGACAGTTTCTGTGAAAGCTGTGGTGTTAACTAGTTTGACAGTTTCTGTGAAAGCTGTGGTGTTAACTAGCTTGGCAGTTTCTGTGAGAGCTGTGGTGTTAACTAGTTTGGCAGTTTCTGTGACAGCTGTGGTGTTAACTAGTTTGACAGTTTCTGTGAAAGCTGTGGTGTTAACTAGCTTGGCAGTTTCTGTGAGAGCTGTGGTGTTAACTAGTTTGGCAGTTTCTGTGAGAGCTGTGGTGTTAACTAGTTTGACAGTTTCTGTGACAGCTGTGGTGTTAACTAGTTTGACAGTTTCTGTGAAAGCTGTGGTGTTAACTAGTTTGACAGTTTCTGTGAGAGCTGTGGTGTTAACTAGTTTGACAGTTTCTATGAGAGCTGTGGTGTTAACTAGTTTGGCAGTTTCTGTGATCTCAGCTTGACAGTCAGTGGCCAGAGAACTGGCAAGTGGGAAATGTGAGATAGTGTGTCCATGTACCTGTCCTACCAGAAAAAATTGAAAAGTGAAAAAAAAAAAAACATTGCCATAGCTCATGATACAGTAGTCGGTTTGCACTAACTGCTCATATTCCAAGGCTCACTAAAGATGAGCTTCGTGACAGCATTCAATTTCTCAGCTCGGTTAGCTGTGACCAAATCATACAACTACACCAAAACTAATCTCCACAAATTCAACTGCTTTAGGGATATTCTGTTATCAGCGCCATTTGTTCATTTCTGTTTTTTGCCCACCTTTTTTTTAATCAATGTTTTTTTTTTACATTATGTCCTCTGTCATGCCAAACAGTTGGTAATCTCCTCCACCTTATGCAATCTTTGGCGTTTCCAGTAAATTCAAATGTTTTTCTTTCTATACGACATTTGGTCAGTCCTCCAAGATATTTTTCTCTTGGCCAAATTTTTCCACCAAATTTTCCAGTCTTCTTCTTCTTTCTTCGCTTCTACCACCAAGACCGCCCTGTGATCCTACTCAATTTACGCCTGTGGTCCTCATTAAGTCCCGTGGTCCCCCATGTGTTCCCTGAAAGGACCACACGAGATCCCCGAGAGGACCACAAGAAGTTCTGAGTATCTCAGGGCTTGAGCCTGTATTCTTGGTGGGTCTCAGAAGTGGGACTGCATGACACCATGGTTTTTGTTGCACCAGTTTAGTCTAGAGTTGGACTTTCTCACCGGAAGACCTCAGCGTGATTAGGATATGCATACATCCCAGTCAGGTGAGAGGTGGTTGCCTATCTAGACTGCCCTGGTCCAGTGTCTCAGACTTCAGCATTTTGTGGTCGTGGCTGCTACCCTTCCTAGTTGTGACCAGGACGGAGCTTTTGTTCAGGAGGACGAATCCTCGCCACTAGTGACTTCCACCCCTGGGTTAAGGCGGTTTAGGCATATTATCCCAGTACGGGCGTGTCTGGGACGTGACCAACCTCTAGAGCAGAGGTACCGGACATGCGTAGCCTTCAAGTTTCACCCCTGGTATGAGCCGGTTTAGGCATATTTCACCAGTATGGGTGTATATCAGGCGTGACCGACCTCTAGAGTGGAGGTGGTGTGACATGCCTAGCCATCAACTTTTACCCCTGATGTGTGCCGGTTTAGGCATATTTCACCGGTGTAGGTGTATTTTGGACATGGCCGGCCTCTAGAGCAGAGGCGCTGTGGTATGTGTAGCCCTCGCAGTGATACTACTGGACATACCAATCAAATTTCACTTTATCCTTTCCTTCACCTTTTCACATCGGCGCCGCACAGCAACCCTTATTTCTTTTCCGCATTTTCTTTCTTGACCGGGAGGAGCTTCACTCCACGCGTGGCATTCGAAGAGTCTCACCAGCAGTGTCTTAACCTCTGGGTTAAGCCGATTCATGCATTCCACCCGACATGACTGCACTTAGGACGTGGCCGACCTCCAGACCAAAGGTGCCGTAATTTGACTATTTACTCCACTTTATGCTTTCTACCACCTTTTCCGCAGTGGTGCCGCGCTGCAGCCCCTTTTGCACCTTTCTTCATTGGCCGGGAGGAGCACCGCTCCACGCATGGCAGCTGAAGAATCTCAGCAGCAGCGGTAGATGAGCTACCAAATGTGCTACTCATCTACCCTAAGTGTCTGGTAATTTTCCAGTCATTATCAAGTTCACTAACTTGTTTCCTCATGTGTCCATGAAATTCAGGCAGTCTTTTTCCTTAGCTTTCATTGTTCTGAAACTTCTTCATGGACCTCTTCATTTGTTTTTCTTCTTTAGCTGTCCAAGGTATCTGATGCACCTTTCTCTAAAACCAAACCCCTGTTGCTTCAAAATTTTGTATCATCTGTTTGCTAAATGCCCAAGTTTCATAACAATAGGACACAGAAAAGGAGACTTGCAAGCGACCACTACACATACATAAACTGATACAACCATTCGATCAACAACAACAAAAAGACAAGACCACCAACTTCATTTGCTGACTGTTGTATTTACACATCAAGGACATACATCTTCAACAACAGAAACGCAAGAAGATATCTAGTCCTCCTCCTCCTCTTCCTCATCCTGGTTGATCTGGAAGTATCGCAGCTCGAATGCTTCCTTAGAGGATGCAACAACCCGAAGCCAGTCACGAAGATTGTTTTTCTTCAAGTACTTCTTGGTGAGGTACTTCAGGTATCTGGATGTGTAAAAGGTACATTGTATAAATGTATTCCCTTTCAGTAATTGAGCAAAGTAAATGAAGCAAATTTATATCTTATACACATGTGTGTATATATAATTTTTTTAAAGACATAATAGTGGTCAGCAACCAACAGGGACCCTGCCTGCATCAAGGTCTGTGAACCATGGCCAACCAAGATACTTCCTTGTGATGCTTCTAACAATAATCTGGCCAAACATCTTCTTCTTCTTCGTATGCACATATAGCGATGATGCGTGTTACTCTGATTTTTGCGATGCGCCTTCTGGCTGGGTACTTGACTTCAGCACCTTTCCTTGCTAGGGCAGACTGTGGTCTTGCTCAGAGTGCCATCAAGACAGCGGTGTAGGCTGGCCTGGCCAAAAGTCTGTTCTCCAGCCTCTGGTGGCTGTACTTAAGCCCTTTCTCCACGTCAGAAGGATTTGAGACACTCCGACTCTGGGATGAGGAATCCAATGAGTGCCTCAACAATATCCATTCCCCGCCACCTGTAGTCTGTTGGCTCTGTTTTGTTTACATCATTCTGATAGCCATCGTTGTAAAGACCCATAGGTTTGTCACATCCTGGATTCATTGGTTTCACATCAGATCCTCCCCATCCCCACCAGAAATCTCCATGTCCCCATCCATCCACCAATATATTACATTTTACAAAAATAATTACAATTAGTGTTGATTGCTACAGATTTCTGGGCTACAGAAGTAGGTCAGAGTTTTTAAGCAAACAGATCTATGCTCCCTGTCTCACAAAGACTATGCTAAGATAAGTATGTTCTTAACACAGCTGTTCCGATTGGGGGGGGGGGTCGCCAAACATCTAAATGGGAAGGGATAAACAGTTCTAAAAATAAGCCACACTGGAGTTGGATGTGTAGGGTTGAAAGACACAGATATCACACCCTAGCTGCAAACTATATGACACACTGCAACCAACACCCTTTTTGTGGGCAAATGCATTAAAAAGAAATGCCTTTCCAACAGTAAATTGTTTAAGTGCACTGGGAATTGCTGCTTCTTGCTGCCAGTACAGATGTTTTACAATCCTCAGGTCTTTGCCATCTATACTGATGTCTTCAAGCATTTTAATAATTTCATTATGTTTCACCTTGTCGAATGCCTTGGTGTAATCAATGAAGCATAAGTAGAGATATTTCTGTACTTCTAAAGCTCTTTCTGTTAGTGTTCATAAAGTATAAATGGCATTGTGTGTTACCTTCAACAAATCACTTGGGTAAACATTAAAAAAAAGAGAGTTAATTTTTTTAAAAAAACATAAAAAACCCTCCAGCTGCCCCTTCCAATTCTGTTAAAAAGAACCCTGAGATAAAGACAGCTCTATTATGCCTTAGAGAAACCACCGAGATATGCCATTAGTGTCCTTGGCCTGTCGGCATTCTAGAGGGTGATGTAGCCATCATTACGTCTGGTCACTTGTCCTTCCCAAACTCCAAAAGAAGCTGGGTACCCATCTCTACAGCTTGGACGACCAGCATCTCTGGTCATATTCAAACCACCGATCTTTGTCATGAGTTTAACGCACTAACCACTTGGCCGCATAAGACGCCAACCCCTAGAATCTCTGCATTAGAATCTCTGCAGCAATAACAACAGAACAAAATCTGACATTTGACGGACATGATGTCTTTCTCAAACAGGACAAAGAAATGGGAGTTTAAGGCAGCCCAACAATGTACTAGAAAACTTGGAGCTTCCCTGTTTTTAGTGCAATTCCAGACTTCTGACCAAGATCTAAGCCTGTTTGCTGGTTCTGGTTGCATTGTTCTGGACACAGTTTTGAGAATTTGATGCAGAAGTCAACTGTGCCAGAGAATGTCATCTTTACGTTTCATAATATTCATATCAAGGAAGTGTACGCACATCAAGTAGTAGCTAATCTTCTCTTCTCTGGTGTTTACCCCCAAAAGGGCATTTGCTGCACTGTGCCACCATTATGTATTTTGTAAAACCAGATGCATCCATTTTGGCTTGCCATTCTGGTGTGCTCTCCCATTTCAATCCCTACTCAACTCGGCCAGATTGTCTTCTGTTTCCAGGGGTACCAACCAAGTGCTGTGCCGCGTGGCATAGGCGATCATTTCAATTCCCTGTCTTTAGACTTGATTATGAGATCCGCCAGTGACTTTCTTCCTAGTCACGCTGACAGCCCATCCAGCAACTTCTCTCTGTCTCTTTTTCCCTCAATTTTTCCAGCTGCCACAATGTGTTCCAATGTTCCTCTTCTCAGAAAATGTCCTACACTCCTTATGAACCACATTTCCAAGGCCTCCATTTCTCGTTGTACTCTCTTATTCATAGACCATGCTTCACATCCATAAAATAAAATTGGCTCGATGTAACATTTAAGTACTCGGAATCTTGTTTCCATAGATATGGATCTGTTGCACAAGATGTTTCTCATTTTCTGGAATGCTGACTTCGCCTGAGCACGTCTGCTTTTTATTTTGTTGTAACATTTCCCATCAGCTGTTATAATTGCTCCTAAGTACTTGAATCTATCAACTTGTTTCAGTTCTGTGCCATCAATGTGCCATCATTCTGTGCCATCAATGCTACATTTTGGTGATATTCTTTTCTTTGAGATGACCATCATTTCAGTCTTTTTTTAATTCAGGCTGAGACCTTTACTTTTACTTTCATGAACCACGATGTCCAGAAGAGCCTGTAGCTCCCCTTCACTTTTAGCAATCAGGACTGTGTCGTCTGCATATCTTAAGTTGTTACGGTTGTACCCGCCAACTGATATTCCTGGCAAGCTTTCTATATTTCTCATTATGTTTTCGCTGTATAATGAGGAGAGGCAGGAGATAGAACACATCCTCGTCTCACTCCCAATTTTATGTCTTGGAATGCTACTATTTGGTTCTCAACCTTCACTGCTGCTGACTGCTGCCAGTATATGTTTTTGATGAGTTTCAGATCTTTCTCCAGGGGTACCACCATGAGACAAAATATAGTGTCTGGTCAGCTATGGTCTGTTGATTACTACCTCACTCAGCTTAAGTAATCCATCTTTACTCAACAGTTAATCTCACCAGTGACTACGGGTAATGACGTGATATGTGTGCGGTAATCTCCCCACGGACAAGAGCTAAAAGCCATTGGGAACTGATGTCATAACGAAGAAAATGGTCATTCTCTGTAGTTCCCCCCCCCCCCCCCCCCACCTTCACATGGTCCCAGCTGACAGTTTAGGATATCCTTCCATAACCCTCCATCTAACAGGTTCGTCACTGAGCATTTTCCATGCAGGGATGCCAAACCATCGAACATCTTTTTCTGTCTCTTCTACCTTCAATCTTTCCTGTTGTCACTAGGTGCTCTAGCCCACCTCTCCTCCAGACATGCCCCACAAATCTGAACTGTCATTTTCTGATCTTCCTTATAATTTTCCTTGTGTGTGTGTGTGTGCCTGTTTCAGAACCTCCCCATTTGATTTTCTCACTATCCACAGAACCTTCAGCAGTAGTTCTCAAGTTTTTGGATATAAGAAATTTTGACCCATAAGGTGTCTCTGCTGCAGTGTATTCCATGTTACTTTTAAGTCTTGTAGGCGAGGAAAGGGCAACTTTGTTGTCCTCATTATCACAGACTCCACAATCTTATATACATACAGCATAAAACTTTTATAAAATACATGCCAGCTCAACTACATACTCACCTTTTGGAGAATGGTACCTCACTTGTGAGACTGATCTTATTTTTCTGCAACTCCAATGAGACATTGTTTCCAAAATTGCCCGTTTTACCATCAACTTTGATCCGCTCTGTCAGGTACTTCTCCTGAGGATAGAAGGAAAATGAAGATTACAGCAGGAGCAACTCAACAAAAGAAAACAAATTCACTTAGACTTTTTTTTATCTTACTGAAACTGCAAAAAGGATTTCCTCTGTAGCTGATGGGGTGATAGTGTTGAGGCACACACATCGTGTCAGACGGGGAGTTTGTTACAACAGCTGTTTCATCAGACCTGGACTGCAGCTACAAAACAGGAAGGTGTAATGCTTTCTTCAGGAGACTTAACTGCCATGGGGACTGTAATGATACCTGTAGTGATACCTGCAGTGATGGGAACTGTAGTGATACCTGTAGTGATGGGGACTGTAGTGATACCTGTAGTGATGGGGACTGTAGTGATACCTGTAGTGATGGTGTCTGTAGTGATACCATAAGTGATGGGGACTGTAGTGATACCTGTAGTGATGGGGACTGTAGTGATACCTGTAGTGATGGGGACTGTAGTGATACCTGTAGTGATGGGGACTGTAGTGATACCTGTAGTGATGGTGTCTGTAGTGATACCATAAGTGATGGGGACTGTAGTGATACCTGTAGTGATGGTGTCTGTAGTGATACCATAAGTGATGGGGACTGTAGTGATACCTGTAGTGATGGGGACTGTAATGATACCTGCAGTGATGGTGTCTGTAGTGATACCATAAGTGATGGGGACTGTAGTGATACCTGTAGTGATGGGGACTGTAGTGATACCTGTAGTGATGGGGACTGTAGTGATACCTGTAGTGATGGGGACTGTAGTGATACCTGTAGTGATGCCTGTAGTGATAGGGACTGTAGTGATGCCTGTAGTGATGGGGACTGTAGTGATGATTGTAGTGATGGGGATTGTAGTGATGCCTGTAGTGATGGGGACTGTAGTGATTCCTGTAGTGATGGGGACTGTCGTGATGATTGTAGTAATGGGGACTGTAGTGATGATTGTAGTAATGGGGACTGTAGTGATGCTTGTAGTGATGGGGACTGTAGTGATGATTGTAGTAACGGGAACTGCAGAAATGGGGACTGTAGTGATGCTTGTAGTGATGGGGACTGTAGTGATGATTGTACTAATGGGACTGTAATGGGGACTGTAGTGATGCTTGTAGTGATGGGGACTGTAGTGATGACTGTAGTAATGGGGACTGTAGTGATGCTTGTAGTGATGACTGTAGTAATGGGGACTGTACTGGGGACTGTAGTGATGCCTGTGGTGATGGGGACTGTCAGTAATGGCTTGCTGACTGCTACAGAAGACTGTGTCCTCACCTCCTTCTTCTTCTTCTTCTTCTTCGTTCGCACTGTCTGTCTATATCTGCAGTCCTGTCTCTTGGATAAATTTCACTGTTTTTTGTAACTCATGTATGGAACCGTAGAGCTTATCTTCTTTAGTGGTTTCACTGGGCCAGTAATTATTTCTCAGTGTCTCGTAGTTGATGCAGTTCTGGAGGATATGTTCCACGGTTTGGGGCACCTGGGCACATGTACATAGATTAGTAGTACCAACCTTAAACTTTGTATACATATGACTTCGGAGTCGGCTGTGTCCTGTTCGGAGACGGAAGATGGTGACTTGTTCCTTTCTGTTTAGCATGTGATAGTCATCATGTGGTGGTGTTTGTGGCTTCCTGTAGGTTTTTATCATGCTTTTCTTCTGATTATAGGTGACTGGTATGTCTGGTTGCTCCATTTCGGTGCCCTCTTTGGCCAGATGGTCAGCTTTCTCATTGCCTGGTATCCCACAGTGGGAGGGAATCCATTGCAAAGTGACTCCATGTTGTAAGCCAATTTTTGACAAGGCATCCTTAAGGTCTGGTAGTTTGTTGCACTGAAGAGCCTCCAGTACTGATCTTGCATCTGTGAGAATTACTACAGGACATGTATCAATTCTGGAGTCTGATAGTTTTTCAACTGCAGCAATAATTGCCCTAACTTCTGCATCAAAGTTGTTGCAGTATTTACCAGTGGGTATGGAAATCTTGTCAATGGTGTTGTTTGGATATTCAATATGCTCCTGCCCCACCATTCTTTATGGCATTATGTGCAGATCCATCTGTATACACACGTATCCAGGTGTCGCATGGATATTTGTCATCTAGAACACTAAGTGTGGCTGTTGATCTTACAAGACTGCTCTGCATCTCACCATTCTGCACACCTTTCACTTCAGTCTGAATAGATATTTGTGTATAATCTGCTTCTTTCCATGGTGTATGCTCTGGTACAGATGATAATGGAGTGACTACAGCTGGAAGGTCAGGTATCAGCTTACGCATACGCTTGGCCTGATGAATGAAGCTGCTTCTTTTAAGCCGTCCTAATGCCAAGTTATTGAATCTCTCCTTCAGGGGATGGCTTACAGAGCTAAGGAATTTTTCTCCCATGGTCATGACCTTTGTGTCTCTGCGTTCCTTTAGCGGTTGAACACCAACTATTTTCTGCATTTCTACTATTGGTGTGGACCTCACCTCCTAAATTCACTTCTAAAAGCAGTACTAGTGTTACCAGAATTATAAGCTGCATGTTCCTGCCAGCCAAAGTCATGCAGGCGCTGGAATGTAATGGTCATATCTGATTGAGAATTGGTTACAGTGGTTTGTGTAAAGATCCAATAAGGATCCAAAAAGCAAGCTTCTTGACTCACATCATCACCATGGCAACCCCCATAAACAAAAGGCCACCAAGAAAGGATGGAAAGAGTCTTGGCTAGCCCTGAAACTCTGCTGTCACTCATCAGAGTCAGTTTCCTACTTTTCTTTTTGGTCCACTCTAATTCTTCAAGCAAACAACCACAATCCACTCACAAATCTGACTCCAACCTGGCATGATGCCTATGCTCCAACATCATCACAGCACCAGTTCCTGTCTCCCTGCAGCCGACGCAGCAAAGATGTTGAGGCACAGCAACAAATCAAACTGGTGGAGGGGTTATGGCAGCTATTTTCTTCAGTCCCTGTGTGCAATACTTCTTTAGCAAACTCCACCGCCAATGAGGACTATGGTGATCCCTGTGCCATCAGCCTGTTACTAGAGAGGTGGGACAAGGTCTTGACTGGCTACAGTTTGCCAACCCTGATGCTAGTGTGACAGCATCTTTGCTCCCATAGCATCAGATGCTAAGAACATTCTGCTCACAATTCTGCAGAGATTCATATTTGGCTTTTCCGATCCACAGATTTACAAGTTTTCACTCCTTTTTCAGGGAGATTCAACGAACAAACAAACAAAAATACAGAAGGAAAAAAAAAGCAAACACGGGAGACTGTGACGTTTAATACTTGGGCTTATGAACCCTTCCCCCCCCCAAAAAAAAACAGATAAGAAAGGTGCTGGTGACTGTTCCCCAAGATATTCTGACATGTTCAAGCTGAAGAGCACAAACTAAAATGGCTGCTGGATTGGAGAAGTGAAAACATCCACTTGGGGGAACCAAAGGAATGGAAATCAAATCACACATTTCTGTGTTTGTGTTCATTCTCCCCTGTAATGTGACAAGCTGGGATGTAAATCACCCATATAAGTAAGGACAGAATCCATATAAGTAAGGTCAGAATCCACATAAGTAAGGTCAGAATCCATATAAGTAAGGTCAGAATCCACATAAGTAAGGCCAGAATCCATATAAGTAAGGTCAGAATATATACAAGTAAGGTCAGAATCCATATAAGTAAGGTCAGAATCCATATATGAGGCTTGACTGATAAGTTTGTGGCCTAAGGTACAAATACTTGAAACACAGTTGATATTAGGTGGATTTGTAGATCAGGCTAATGTAAGATTAAACACCAAGTTTCAAGAAATTAACTGCAACCAACTTTTTTTTTACAGGCTACTGAAGTGGTAAGGGGTGGCAGAAACTGAGAAAATGAATAAAATTTCTTATCAAGCAGTCATTCACTATCTCTGCATTAAGGGGCTTATCATCGAAGGAAATCCATGAGAATATGGTAGAGCTTCCATGGGAGAGTGCCCCTTCTTACAGCACAGTGAAGAAATGGGAAGCTCAATTCAAACATGGAAGGGAGAGTCTGAAAGATGATCCCCGTCTAGAAAGACCAAGAACGGTAACCACCGATGAAACCACCAGCAGAATCCATGACATGATAATGGAGGATCGACGACTAACTGAGTGGTACACTGCTACTGAGTTGGGAATCTCCCAGGAATGTGTTCATGCTATTATTTACAATGATCTTCAAATGACAATGGTCTCTGCCTGATGAGTCCCGAAACTTCTTGGAGCTGATCACAAACGACAGCATCTCAACATGCCAAGAGACAATCTTGGCCATTTTTCTGCAGATCCTGAAAAGTTTCTTCAGCAATTTGTGACTATGGATGAGACTTGGGTTCATTATTTTCAACCAGAAACCAAAGAACAGTCAAAGCAGTGGAAACATCATGTTTCCAAAGAAAGCAAGGGTGGTTCTATCTGCAAGTAAAGTGATGGCTTCCATTTTTTGGGATTCAGAAGGTGTGCTATTGGTAGACTATCTTCAAAAGGGCAGAACGGTCACCGGGGCCTATTACGCTAATCTTGTGAAGCAACTGCAGGTCAAACTGAAGGAAAAGCGTCGAGGGAAATTGATGAGAGGAGTCATCTTTCATCAAGACAATGCTCCAGTTCACAAGTCGGCGGTGGCAATGGCTGCCATTCATGAATGCGGCTTCCAGCTTCTTGAACATCCTCCTTATTCCCCAGATTTGGCCCCTTTGGACTATTACCTGTTTACCAAAAAGAAGCTCAGTGGTCGCAAATTTGCTTCAGATGATGACGTCATTCATGCTGTAGACCACTTTCTACTGGCACAAGATGCTGACTTTTACAAAGAAGGTATCCGCATGCTCCAGGATCGCTGGACTAAGTGCATAAACTTGCAAGGGGATTATGTTGAGAAATAACCAAAAAAAGTTGTCCACAAATAATCTGTTGTACCTTATGCCAAGAACTTATCAATTACCCCTCATAAGGTCAGAATCCATATAAGTAAGGTCAGAATCCATATAAATCTACCTTTTTTGTGAAGGAGTCTGAACAGGACCTACTGCAGAAATATACAGGGGTTTACAACCTGAAGAAATTTTGGCTCAAAGAGTTAAAAAAACAGAACAGCCAGATTTGGCATAAAACCTCAACAGCCATGGTGATAAGTACCAGACATATAAGAAGTATACAGTGGCACTTACGAAGTTTGTGGCATCCATGATACCATCTTCAACCGGGTGCGTGCAGTCAACTGTGTACTTCAATGTCGTCTTCTTCTTCTTTCCACCTTTCCCCTGCTGGGATTTGCCAGCTCGTTTCACTGCTTTCTGCCAAAAAGAACAAGAACACAACATAAACTACAACAATGGCTCTTTCTTTCATCTTAAGGCCATTTTCTAAGAAGCAAAGATCAGATGCTAGTCAATGGTGGAAGATAACCTGTATCATGTTGTGGTTTCCTGTTTTGCTAATATTACTTTAACCCCCTTTTACCACCATAAAATGTTAGACGCTTAAAACAAAAGCTGTGGAATCAGAATTTCTGGAATATGCCATTCACAAAAAAATTGATATACCATCTCCACAACCCCCTACTGAAAATGCTTTTTTTTTTTTCACCTGTGGAATGGAGCTACAAACCAAGTTATCTTACAGGTTTGTTTAAGCACATACTTGTTTTTACCTGTTTTTAAAAGCATTCATTAATTCATTATATACAGAGCTGATGTCTAATTTGGCCATAACTGACCAAGACCCAGTCCCACCTTTCTGCTGGAACTACTAGTAACAGGTCTATCCTGGCTAACAGGGCAGGGATCACCATAGCCCCATGGTGGTGGAGTCTAATAAAGAGGCAATGCATACCCCCTGCTGTTTAGTTCCACTCATGCACTGAAAAAAACAGCCACCATAACCCGTTCCCAAGCCAGCAATGTATGCCTCAACATCCTCACTAAAACAGGTACAAAGGACGCTAGCCCAGAGTTAAAGGGAAGCTGCAGAAAATACACAGCTGATAGTATCTTGACATTTACTGTGATTCTTGGTGCTTCCAATCAGCTCATCTGTTTTTCTCTTCCTCTGTCACTTGGACCAGCCTAATATGTTTTTCTCATTTCCTCCTCACTTTCCTTTCCCCTTTGAGTTTTCCAATGATTATTGGCTTCTCTATCTTCATCTTGTTGTGACATTTTCAAAGAATTCCTAACATCTTTTCCATGTGATTTCAACTAGTTTTCATTGCTCCAAGGTTGTGAAGCCATCACACTTGCTCCAGGGTTTTGCAAAACAAAATGTACTTTTTACTTTTTAAATGTAAAAGAATTAGCGGGAATTAAATGTACATGTGAGATTTCCCCCCCCCCCAAAAAAAAAAATTTGTGACGAGATTTAATCCTTAGAAACTGCTCATATGCTGAACCAAACTCAAAACTGGCTGATTCTTCTCCACCAAAACTAAGCATCATCACTATCCTGGCCTGTAAATCCTTCAACCGGTTTTTGCGGCTGTTTTTTGGTAGGCATTTGACAATATAAACCAGTTACGGTAACCAGCGACCTCCAAAAGTCTCAGTTTCTCTCTTTTTTAATCAGTAATTTACCAGTAGTTGATGGGTAATGCAATCACTGGGTGTTAGTATACAAAACTAATTATATACTCCCCCGATATCTGCGATTTTGGTTCCAACATTTTAAAACTTCAATCTGAATTTTTTTTTCGCCTTCCTATATTTCCAGTCTCCCCGCTATAACCCATTCCCAATCCGACACAATGCTGCGCTTCAATGTCTTCACCGCGTCCGCTGCAAAGAACACCAGCTCACAGTTCCAGTGAGGTAGAATACTGTCAGATACCTACAGATAAAATGACCATGTGGTCTGATAATAAATCTTGATATATAGCAAATGTGACAGTACAGACAAGATCAGATCATATCACTCCATCCAGCGAGTCGGATAGTGAATGTTAATGAGTGTAATAAAAAGCAGATCTACATTATAAGCAGAAACACAGCCAAAGCGAAAAGGCGTGCCTCCATGCTGCTTTGTGGCCGGTATATAATTTCTAAAATGTGAAGAATACTCTCCCACTACGTTTTATGGTTATTTTTAGATCTTTCCGAACATTCACGCACCTATGCAAATATATGATCGCAAGAGCATGAGAAAAACTACCAAATATAAATCATTTTATCACAAGCAATGAAACTTACAGCAGGCATATTTTCGGCGTGTATAACAGAAAGGAAGTGGCTAGCGAGAAACTACGAGAACCACGTGACACACAACGAGATTATCCGTTAATATACCTAATACCACTCAAATTTAGTGGTTCCCAAACTCTTTCTGGTCGTGGACCCATACTGCCAGATATAACTCGCCTTCACTTCCTCAGCTTTCTCCCGCAGTTCCTATACTCTCAGTTCTTTCTTACATCCTTCTCGTGGCGTTAGATCACGTGGTAGTTCGCCAAGTTCCTTGGTGACAATCAAAAGCATACATACTTGTAGTAACATAATTTAATGTATGAGTATATAACTGACTATATATTGAATTGCAGTGGACTTCATAATGAAAAAATGCTGCACATGTATTGACTGGGTATATGTGACCCAACTAAAAGATCTTGATTTTGCTGATGACATAACTCTTATTAGTAACAATGTGAATTCCATGCAAGAAAAAACAGATATCCTGTCTTCACTGGCTAGCAAAATAAGACTTGAAATTAACAAGGACAAAACAAAAATAATGAAACTTACCATTAATCAAAATGGAAAAATACACGTAGAAGGGACAGATATTAAAGAAGACAATCAATATGCATACCTTGGCAGCTACATAGACCAGGATGGTGACACCAGAAAGGAAGTTAGAATTAGAATTGCAAAAGCAGCATTAATCTTCAAGAATCTTGAGAACATAAGGCATTCAAAAGTTATAAGCACAAAAACCAAGTTAAGAATATTCAATTCAAATTTAATATCCACCCTCATTTATGCATGCAAAAGCTGGAAAACAACTAAAGAAATAGACAAGAAAACAAATGCCTAAGGAAAATAATCGGCATCAAGTGGAACGAATTCAAGAACAATGCAGAGATAAGATAGATGAATGAACAGCAACCAGTCTCATGGGTGATCAGGAAAAGGAGATGGACATATGTTGGTCACGTGATGAGAAGAAACGATCAGAGAATCCTAAAACAAGCTATCAAGTGGAACACAACAGGCCAGAGAAAAAGAAGCAGACCACGTGAAACTCTAAAGAGGGCATTGTTAAGAGAGGTCAAATTAATAGGCATAAAATCCCTTGATGAGATTGAAAAGCTCGCCGAAAACAAGAAAAATTGGCGAACTACCTATGTGACGTTTAACGGCACGGGATGGATATAAGATATAACTATACACTAAGCCATTGCAGTATACCTGTGATACCAACATGTATAAACTAGGGGAAACGTAGGAACAGCTTTTTTTAACACAGCATTCATGTGAATTTATACTTGATCTCCTCTCTCTATTTCTTTGTCCTGTGTGTTTTTGTATGGGCTCACGCCGAAACGTCACAACTGTGTATTCGATAAGTAATAAAGCTGTTCCTACTTTTTTCCTAGTTTATACATATTTGTAGTATTCTACATAATCTATAACCATTCTTCGGAACCTCACCCCCGGGTTCCATCGATCACATTTTTGAAACCACTGCTCTAAATAATACCATCTTCTGCAATCTCCAGCACGCGAAGACTACCTGCAGTCAGGGCCGGATTAGCGCAACGTTAAGAAAGAGCTACACATAACGCAGACTAGACGAAGGCACCAATTTGTGGATAAAGTTGAGCAGACTACACGAAGCCACCAATTTGTGGATAAAGTTGAGCAGACTAGACGAAGGCACCAATTTGTGGATAAAGTTGAGCAGACTACACGAAGGCACCAATTTGTGGATAAAGTTGAGCAGACTACACGGAGGCACCGATTTGTGAATAAAGTTGAGCAGACTAGACGAAGGCATTAATTTGTGGATACAGTTGAGTAGACTAGATGAAGGCACCAATTTGTGGATAAAGTTGAAAAACGTGAGAACACGGTTTTTTAAGTTTTTTTTTTTTAAGTTAACATGAAGAAAGAAAAAAAAACAAAATCTGTGACCCGCTCTTTGAGTAGACTGAGCTCAGACATGTTGCCACAGACGGAAATGGAAAGAAAGGCAGCCAGGTATGGAATACGATCGGCTAGAAACTATAACAGCTGCAATGGGTGGGGGACATTGGACAGGAAAAAGAATATACTGCAGAACAATAACACTATATCATTATTTTGACTCATCTATCTATCTATCTATCTATCTATCTATCTATCTATCTCTATCTATCTATCTATATCTATCTATCTATCTATCTATCCATCTATCTATCTATCTATCTATGCCTCTGACCCCTCGTGGAGCATAGGCCGCCAACAAGAGCTCGCCAGGCAGTTCGGTCCTGAGCCACTCTTTCCAACTGTCTCCATGTCTGGTTCATTATTTTGATGTCCGTGTCCAGACTTCTGCGCCAGGAGTTCGTAGGTCTCCCTCTCCTCCTTTTACCCTGTGGGTTCCATGTTAGGGCCTGCCTTGTGGTGCTGGATGTGGATTTCCGTAGGGTGTGTCCGATCCATCCCCATCTTCTTCGTAGGATGTCGTCTTCCACTGGTTGCTGGCCTGTTCGCTGCAGCAGTTCTTGGTTACTTATGGTATCTGGCCATCGTATTTGTAGAATCCTTCTAAGGCATGTGTTAATAAATGTCTGGATTCGTTTCATGATCGTAACAGTAGTTCTCCAAGTTTCTGAACCGTATAGCAGAATGGGCTTTATCATGGTGTTAAATACTCTGATCTTCAGTTTAATTGACAAGGCTGAAGTTCCCCATATTTTCTTCATCTGATGGAATTTTACTCTTGCCTTGCCCATTCTTGCTTTTACATCAGCTTCTGTTCCTCCCTGCTTGTCTATCACACTTCCCAGATAAGTAAACTTTTCAACCTCTTCCAGTTCCTCTCCTTCCAACATAATGGGCATTTCGTTGACCTCATTTACTCTAAGAACTTTACTCTTTCCCTTGTGGATGGTAAGGCCTAGTCTTGAAGAATTTTCTGCCACTAATATGGTTTTCTCTTGCATCTGTTGCTTAGTCTGGGAGAGAAGTGCCAGGTCGTCAGCAAAGTCTAGGTCGTCCAGTTGAGTCCAGAGCGTCCACTGAATACCATTTCTCCTATTTTCTGTTGATTTTCTCATAATCCAGTCTATGGCCAGGATAAATAGAAATGGTGACAGCAGGCATCCTTGTCTCACTCCGGTGTTAACTTGAAAGGCATCTGTTAGTTGTTGTCCATGGATTACCTTACATGTCATCCCTTCAGATGAGTTTTTAATGATGGTGGTAATCTTCTCCGGTACTCCGTAGTGTCTCAACAGCTTCCATAGGGTCTGTCTGTCGACGCTGTCGAAAGCCTTCTCGTAGTCAATAAAATTGACATAGAGAGGTGAGTTCCACTCCAGTGATTGTTCTATTTTGACTCATATATAACGGATAACAGGGCCAGTATGATGATGCTGATGAATTTGTATGAAGGAAAATCAGTCAGTTTTGATTTTGTTTCAGCATGTGAACATTTTGTGAAGGTTAAATCTCTTCTTAATTAAGGTGAAGGGGAAAAAAGATTCACACTAACATTTACTTTCCGCTGATGCTCGTAAAGTATGTTTAATTTTACGTTAAAGAAAAAAAAAGTATAAAGTACTGTGTTGCGATGAGAAAAACGATGTTTCGGAAAGTGCTTCACGCAAGGTGAAAAACAGGCGTCTATTTCATTCATTCATTTGCATGTCCCTTGCGGAACTTTGCATCCCAAACAGCACTCCTGTAGGCCTCTCGGTTGTGAGCAAGATGGCCTGCTGCTGATGCATCCATTTGCAGATCATCAACGATGTCTTGCAACCATCTTCTCCTTGGTCTTCCTCTCTTTTTTTCCCCCCATTTTGTACCCCTCCAAGACGGTCTTCTCTAGACTATCATGACGTTTAATGTGTCCAAAATATTTAAGTTTTCTCTCTTAAATCCTCTTCACTAGCCAGCTTTCTTCAACATTAAGTTCTTGTAGTATAGATATATTTGTTCTTTTTTGTGTCCATGATATTTGAAGAACTCTTCTGTAGCATTTATATTCAAAGACATTTATGCATTTCTCTGCTGTTTTGTTAACGTCCAGGTCTCACTGGCATATGTTGCGATGGGAAAGATGCATGCCCTTAAAAATGTTATTTTTGTGGTTCTGTCTGCTCCTCTCCACAGATTCATAAGAAGAACGATAGATATCCTCCTTTTAATTTCCCTCATTGTATCTTCATTACTAGTTAGTAGTGATCCAAGATATTTAAAACTCTCCACTTCTTCCATTTTTTCCTATTTGATACATATTTCAGCTGCCTTGTTTGTTTTGTCAGTTGTTATCAATTTAGTCTTCTTTGCATTAAGATAGAGGTTTTGCTCTTCGCTGTTCTTACGGACTGACATAATTAGTTTTTCCATTCCTTTTTGTGTTGTGGACAGTAATACTGCGTCATCGGCATATCTAATCTCTGGTATTTCATAACCTCCAATTGTCATGGCATCGTAATATTCTTTGTCTACATCTTCTCTAACATTCCTCATTATATTTTCAGTACACAAGTTAAATAAGTAAGGCGACAATATGTACCGGTTTTTTAAAAAGTCAGTCCAAGTGTGATCACTGTTATCTACCTGATAAGCTCCGCCTCTCTATTAACTAATGTACTGACTTATAGTGACTTTTGAGTGTAAAAGCCAGTGTCCTAACATCTCTGTTTTTGTCATCTATCTCAGCTCTTACATTCATTTCACTTTAGCTTTCAGTTTCCAGAATTTTTTTTTTTTAAATAAATACTTTTTGTCCGAAACTTCAAACAGCAATTTATGATGATTTTGAAAGAGGCTCGTCTTTGTTGTGGATATGGTCGTGCTGAATTTTTTTAACAACCCCCCCCCCCCCCCCCCCCAATGGCGGATTCTGTCAATGCTGGATTTGCTACAACATATTTAGGCCACAGAGGCAGCATGCATTGTTTGTGTTGCAAAGACCAGTGTCCTTGGGCTTGCGTGTTTTATTTTCAGATCTGGTTCTCATCTGTTGCTGCAGTGTGGGTGTGTGTGAGAGAGAGAGAGAGTGTGTGTGTGGGTGGGTGGTATAATGGCTTGGTAAACTATCTTTAAATAAACAATGTGTAGTTTAGGTAAACTCTTTAAATAAACAACGCGTACCTGGAAAACAACTAAAGAAATAGACAAGAAATTTGACTCTTTCGAAATCAAATGCCTAAGGAAAATAATCGGCATCAAGTGGAACGAATTTAAGAACAATGCAGAGATAAGACAGATGACTGAACAACAACCAGTCTCATGAGTGATCAGGAAAAGGAGATGGACATATGTTGGTCACTTGATGAGAAGAAATGATCAGAGAATCCCAAAACAAGCTATCAAATGGAACACAACAGGCCAAAGAAAAAGAGGCAGACAGCGTGAAACTCTGAAGAGGTCATTGTTAAGACAGGCTAAATTAATAGGCATAAAATCCCTTGATGAGGTTGAAAGACTCGCCGAAAACAGGAAAAATTGGCGAACTACTTTGCGAGCCCTATGTTTCAACGGCACGGGAAGGATATAAGATATAAATATTATCCCTCAGCAGTTAGAAACTGTAAATAAACAATGTGCAGTTTAGGCATACTATCAGTAACAATGTGGACTTTAGGTAAATTATCTTTAAATAAACAATGTGTAGTTTAGGTAAGCTATCTTTAAATAAACAACGTGTAGTTTAGGTAAGCTATCTTTAAATAAACAACGTGTAGTTTAGGTAAGCTATCTTTAAATAAACAACGTGTAGTTTAGGTAAGCTATCTTCGGGCGGTGGAGTCAGTTGTCCATTCTACTAACCGGAAGTACCCTTCAGCCTTCAATGGCGTCTGCTCCCAAACTTGCACCAAATTTTGTCGTGATTAGACGGTTGTAAACAGTGATGTTGGCAAAGGTTGTTTTGTTTTTAGCAATAAATGGCATAAGACTGCCAGTTTGCAATTTTATGAAGATGCATAATATGTTCAGTTTTGCAATTTATTAGCTGAAAAGTTGTTAGAAAAATAAGTAATTGAAATAGGAGAGCTCCAACACGCTCGAAGTTTTCTGTCTAATGGGAATATGGACCTCATGAAGACGTTTAATCAAGTAGGTGCCGTGTATTGGATAAAATATCGACGCTCATCTTTAAGCATGTACAAAGTTACTGGTGTGAGTATATGTGCTGTAGTTGTTTCAGTTTAATGTTAGGGTCACCACCCTTGCACTCCGGATCTGTCTGTAGGTGCTCCCACCACCCTTGCACTCCGGATCTGTCTGTATGTGCTCCAGTCTCACCGTTGATTTATATGAATCTCACTGTACATAGACACGTAACATGGCGTTGACATTTGGCATCACCATATTTTACTCTCGTTTAAAAAAAACAAGAGAGAGTTGATGTGCTTTTGTATGAAAATAACAGTCGGTGATTCCCATTATCAGGGTGTCGACAATATCAGCCTGGTCCATTTTCTGTTCACCGGGTACATTATAGTGCTTTTTGTTGTAGCTGATGTTGTATTAGATTTAAATGGATAAAACGACACCCCAAAGAAAAAAAAAGATGAATACTGTAAATTCAAGAAACAACCAAGTTATAATCTTTCAATTAAGAACAGGACATTGCATGCTGAGACACTATGTTTTCTGTGGTATACTGTCTGGTGGTGGTAAGGTTCTTCTCTTGATGGTATAATTTCTGATTTTTAAAGTTTTTTTTTTCCCCGATAATTTGTGTATTGGGTGTCTATTTGTAAACAAGGTGACTAGAGGGCACCATCAGTGAGTCACAAACACACAACCTTTTGGATGAGAGGACAGATCACTACATTTCTGGAGAAGCTATAACGGTGAATCAGATTAACTCTTTCTGAGCGTGGGGGGAAAACGCGGACGTACCATAGGGTGCGGAGCAAAATGCGCGGGTGTTTAGAAGATTGACGGGTAGAGTTGAAAAAGTGAATTTAAAATATTATTTCCATGTTTAAAAAATACTAAATATACATTTAAAAAAAGGTAAATGAATAAAGGTTCCAGAAATGTCTAGTTTTTGTAGGAAAAAATAACTGTTGAGAAAATAAGACAAAATATTTAGCCCTCCTCCCCCCAAAAAAAATCTCTAAAACACTAAACTAATGGTTGTCTACTTACCAAGAGCTGTAAATATCCACTTGTTACACACAATTTGAAGATAAAATGAATTCCATCCAAGAAATATAACTTTTTACACAAATTGAAAAAAAAATCAGAAGCAGAACACTGAAACTAGCAAGAAAAGATAAAAGAAGAAGAACAATGGTTATATTCAGTTTGAGAAAAATCTTCGTGAAGATTGGGGTGGTCCTGAAAAGGACCTGGTTATGGTGCAGAGTAATCTCCATGCTAATCTCCATGCAGTACTGACACGTTTCCTACCAAATATTGTCGCAAACATTTCTCTACAAGCTATTCTACTTTGTCTAACAGGTCTAGAGCTACGGGATGTACATTCAGTAAAATCTGCCATGTCGAAAGGCGTGTCCAAAGTTCGATATACTTTGAAAATTTGCAAAAAAATTGAACAGAAACGTTCACAAAATGTCCTCTTCGCGCCCACGTTGAATTGAAAAGGAAGAAGAATTTCTGACATGCGCAGTTAACGTTCAAAGTAAAAGGTGGATTAGAGTGATTTCGAGAATTAAAAATGTCAGGATCCTGATATACGTTCGCAACGTTAAACCGGAAAAGTCAGTATTCTGACAAACGCCTGGGAAGAGTTAAAGACAGAAAATGTGAATTACACAAATCCTTTATTTAGTACACGAAAAATAGCTCCCCTCTTTTTCAGTATAGTCTCCTTGCTCTGCAGTTGCACTACCTGCGAACTATGAGCTGAATTCCAGTAAGAAAAACATCCTTTGTCCTGACCTCTTAACCACTGATGCACTGCATCCACCACTTCCAACCATGAACCTATTGGTTATGCTTGTCTTGAACTTCATAACCCAGCTGCAGATCTGAGACCTTCATGTGCACTCGTCGCTGTATATCACAGATATTTCATGGAGTGTGTCAAAGGGGTTCAGAATTTTAGCAGATAAGAATCAGATGACAGTGCACACTTCTTCCTTGAAGTATCTGTAACATAGTTTCTGTTTGTCATGTGCTGTTCTTGGCTTGCCTCATAGTGACGGTGACACAATCTGCTTACTGGTGTCACTGACCTTGGTACTAGCTGAGGGATTTCTGTCTGTTCTTTCATAAATTTTATTCACATTTTCTGACTTTTATTTGGTTCACCCTCTGATTGGTAATGCTGAAAACCAGAGACAAACTGCCACATTTGTAGAGAGACTGGCTTTGATGCCCGAGTGAGCGAGGAAGAAAACTGCTTATTTCCTTGTTTTGAGGCTGTCAAGAGTTTGCTATTTAATGAAAAGACATCTCACTAAAAAAAAAGATTCTTAAAGATGATATGCAAAGTTTCCAGTAATGTCTCTCTTTCATCAGGAGTTCCAAATAAGAGGTTTTTTTTTTTCTTTTTTTTTTTAAAGTGGGGGGGGGGGGGGAGAGTCAGGGTTCAACTGCTTCATTCAAGTGAAGTTCCTAATTTATGGAATTGGCCATCAATATGTGATATCCTATTTCCTTTTTCTCACTGACAGCCAGGTGTATGCAGTGGAATCTAGTGTGTCTAGCCCTACAGGTAGATATTCTCTGTGTTCCCCAATACTAGTGGATTGGGTACCCAATTTTACAGCAGGCTTGACCAAAGGGCACAGATAGCATTCCACAAGTTTTTGAGTGTGATATAGAAATATATACGTTGTTGCAGAGCAGCACATTCAAGCACGGGGGTAGTGATGTGGTTAGTGCACTTAATTATAATGCTGTATTTTGAGACTTTTAACTCTTGGTGGAGGTGCTCCAGTCAGACTGGTTGTAAAGCATTGGTGCCTGGCAGTCTGTACCTACTGCAGAAACTAGCGAATGTCAGCTAGAGAGGCAAGGCACACCGTAGTAAGCTACACATGGTTGTCAGTGCATTAAAGGATGATAATATTTTCAAATAGAAAAAAAACCCAGTATGTTTAGAGTTAATAACATCTTGTTGGCAGAAATGCAGATGAAGCCGCTGAAGCAATTATTGAGGAAAGACGCTGGCGATGGTTAGGACATGTGCTCCGAGTGACTGATAACTCACTACCAAAAATAGCACCAAGATGGACACCACAGGGGAACAGAAGTAAGGGTAGACCAAAAGAGACATGGAGAAGAACAACAGAGAGGATGTTGAGCAATAGAGGGCTCACCTGGGTAAGAGCGGAAAAAAAAGGCAAAGGACAGGCATTTGTGGAAAACCCATGTGGAAGCCCCATGTGGCTTGGGCACTTAAAGTTCAGAGATAGATGTTTAGAGTTATACAAGAGTTTAAAACAGACAGTGCCAAGAAAAAATATACAAAGAGAAAAAAAAACTCTTAGTATTATCTTAAAGGTTTTGAATGAAATGTAGCATTTCTTTTGTTTAATTTCAGAATTAGAGAAAAAGTGATCTGATGGGATGCTGCACTGCTGAGGGATAGCTGCATTGATATGTCAGGCTTTTTGAATCCCACCTCTAACAGAAATTCCATATTAGGACCTGCTTTTACAGTGAGTGTGTATCAGAGTTTGTTGGAGCCATAAGTTTGTGAACAAAATGGTGCTTTTCATATAAGTTTGTCAGCAAAATGGTGCCTTTCACTTCTTATACATCTTGTATGTTTAAAATAAGCCTGAACTGTAATAACTGTTAAAACACAATGGAGGAAGATGTTTTACAGAAGGATGAGGAGAATATACAATCAGTTTCAGAGAGTATAACAAGCAGTTCACATTCTCTGTTGACTGATACTGTGGGGGAGTGTGTAGTGACCAATAGCTTTGGAGATTCCAGTACTAGTTCTGCCCCTGGCCTTTGTAATGTTGAAGTGCCAGGAGCAGCTGAAGACAAAAATAGCAATTTACCAACAGACCTATTGTCTGTACCAGAAAGGAAGACTGATGGAGTTACACTGACATCACTATCTGAGAGGAAAACTGCTGGAGCTTCCACATATATTTCCTCAAATTCTACGGAAAGGGAAACTAATGAAACTTCTACATCTCAAACTGAACCTAGTGTTGCTGATGAAAGGAAACAAAGATCATGCCTTGATTCTTTAAGTAGCAGGTCTTCTTGCAATGCAGAAATGGTTCCGGAAAACATAGGCCAAGAAGATTCAGGCTTTGGTCATTTAGGAGTTTCCTCACAGTCAGCTGAATCTGAAATAAAGGAGCTGGGTACAGGAAACAGACCAGATTGTGATGAGATAGATGCTGAGAGACTTGATGATGCCATCTTGATATCAGATACTCATAAAGTTGTGCAAGATCCCAACATATCTTCTAATACCACATCTGTACTGAATACTCCCCTCACTAGCTTCCATAGCATCCATTCTATGGAGATTGCTATTGAAAGTAACAAAAACAATAATAACATTTGCAGACCTAGTGATGCATGTCACAACAAATGTTCATTATCAGCTATCAGTGATGACAGCAAGACAGTATGTGAATCCAAGAAATCTAATATGTCTGATGTCTGCAGTAAAAATATGAATGTTAGTTACCATTCAGTGCCTTCTGAAAGCCTTAACAGTGAAATTTCAAGTGATATTTTTGCAGCCAGCAGCAAATCACAGCCTCTAGGAAGCTATAAATCAGGACCATTAACCAGTGGGACTGAGGTAGAATTCAGAGAAACAACTGCAGATGTGAAGCTACAGATTCACTTGTCATCAACAGTGGATGCCAATGACTCTAAATTGTGTGTAGAACAGTCAGTCAGCAGCATTTCACCAACATCAAAGTCAGATATGGATCATGACTTATCAGATGAAGAAGTTAGGGCAGGCATTGATGTTCAGCCAGCGCCAAGTTTGTTTCCACAGACTGTGAGCCAGAATGAGGCAGTTTTAATGAGCAGCAGAAATAAGGCAGAAGCTGCAGATACAGCCAAGAGTTCTGAGCTGTGCTTCAAGTTTAGATGCAAGGAGGAAACATCCAATCAGCTGAAGCAGTTTTTATTGATGTCAGAAGAGAAAAGAATGTCATCTGCTCATAGACATTTTATTGGTCATCACATGAGTGAGTCATCTGTTCCTTCTGCAAATCCTCCATGTTCTCTTGGACAGAGATGTGCTTCAGGGGCAGAAAGTCATTCTAAATCAGCTGCTGACTATTCCTTATTACCAGTTGCGCATTCATTTCCGGCACCAAAGTATTCTTTAATAAGTGAGAATCATGCAGCTGTGAAGAGAGTAAGTAAGCAGAGCTCTTCTGGTTCTTCTAGCAAAGTTAAAAATACCCCACCAAATACTGGGAAGAAGAGCTGCTCAAAAGGCTCCAAGCAGAAACTAAGAGGGCCACCATTAATGGGAGTTAATGATGATGATGATGACATTACAGACTTCATTCCAGTTGGGATGGTACAAGTGCCTCTTGGAAAAAGACAAGAAAGCTGTGTATCGAAGAATCTGGATGCTGAAATATTAACCGGTACAGGGATTGTTCTTCATCAGCCAAAACTGAAAGATGATTTTTCCTTTGAACAGCTGGTTAGTTCAGAGGATGATCAGAGTCTGGTGGAGAGAAGCAGATTTATGCAAGAAAGATTGAAAAATATGGAGGATCAGATCCATCAGGAGCAGTACAGTGTCCAGCAGCAGAAGATAGACCATCTGCCAGATACAAATCAGATAAAGCCATCCATCATAGGCTGTGAACAAAATAGTGCCAACATTCATTCTCATAATGTAAGAGTTCAGCTTCAGGACACAAAAGAACTTCATTTGCAGCATCAGTATCTGATTCAGTTAGAACAAGCTGAACAGCAGCAGCAGCAGCATGTGCAGCAACTGCAGAATTGTTTACACCTCACAGGTGGCAGTCTGTCCAAACCCTTGAGCTTTCTCAAGAGCCAAGATTTTATTAAGCATGGCCAGAAACCCGACTCTGTCCAGATATCTTCACCTGTCCAGAATTCCTGCCTTCAGATGATAGACAGAAGTCATTCTAAAGAGGCTGAAAATACCTGCTATCATCTTCAGCAAGATACACCAGAGTTGGTTTCCAGTGAGACTGGTTGTATAATCCTTGGAAATGATGGAGGCTGTGGTCAGTCTCTGGGAAATAAGCCACAGACAGTTGGTCAGAGTCTGTCTCAGGGAAATGTTTCAGCAGAATCAAATAAGAAGCTTCTTTTGAAATCTGCTAGTACCGAGCCTTACAAAAAGCTAATAGACTCAGACATTCCCATATCAGTTGAGCAGTCACATCAGCAGTGTGTGACTGAGGAGCGGATTGTGCAGCAGTCAGAACTAATGTCAGGGCATTTGGAAACTAATCAGCTTTTGACACAAAAGGCCAGTACTATAAGATCAGGGCTGGAAGAGTCAGTACCAGTATCATTTGCCAGTGAGCCTCTCAGCCACTCTCAGTCATGTGTGAACCAGCAGCATCCAGAGAAAGGCACAAGCGGTTCTCAAGTTAGCCAGAGATATCCCAGCAGTCCAAGACACCCAGTTAGTCTTGAAGAGCCTACAAATCTGACCCCGAGCAAGCTATCAAATAGCTCAACTAGTTCACAGAATATGGTCATCTCAAACCCTCAGAAGCCTTCTAGCCCAGGACAATTGACAGACTCCAAATCAGTTTTTGGTCCACAGTTTGCAGAGTGTTATTCTGCAGCCAGCATCAAGGCAACAGCTGCTTCTTCAGGTCTTGAACATCTTGTAAATAGGATCCAGTCAGAATCCTACGAAGTTCAGCTTAAAGCTGTTCATCATTGTGCAGACCAAAGCCATGTTGAACCAAACAGGGGTGTACTTACACGTGGTGCACCAGCATCATCCAAAAATTCAGAATTTTCCTCTTCTTGGCAGCAGCAGCATCAAACTCTTATTAAAGATCAGTTGGTGAACAGTGATGGACAACACATTGAACCACTCAATTCCACCAGTGTAACAAATAAAGCCAGTTTGAACCTTTCACAGCCAAATCAGCCTTTCAGGCAACAGAAAGTTATGTCCAGAAATTCACTAGAACAAAGTAATGCTTCTAGTGAGATTTCACAAATTCAAAAGTCACAGACATCATCTTTTCATTTTCCTGCCACAGCCGAATCATCAGCCTTAGAAGATATGCCTTCTGTCAGCAACAACAGTACCTCAAGCCAGCAAATACTCAACCAGAATTGCCAACCACAGTTAAACTCTGAAGAAAACAGTGCCCAGTCATTGAAACCAGTTGATTTATATATTTCTGAACCTGCAGATCCTCAAGCATTAAGTAGACAAATCCAAGAACAGCCTGGTGACGAGCTTCCTGGAGTGAGTCTTTTAGTTGCCAGCAGAGTTAAGGAGCCACAAGATCATGCTTCTGATGATACAAATATGAACATTTATACGGGAAATCCTTCAGATATTCATCAGCATGATGTCAGAGAAGGTGACCCATCGTCTGCAATTGTTGTGGAGCAAGTAAAAATACTTGATACAACAGAATCATCCATTTCTAACACATCTTCAAGAACTTTTGACCAACAGGGAGAACAAACACTGGATGATTCAGAAAAAGAAGTTAATGGTTTAATTTTGAGCAGTCCTTTAGTAGCAGCTGTTGAAAGTGAAAAAGAAAGAATGGAACAAGAACCTGAGGTTGTCTTGGAGATCACTGACATCTGTGGTAAAGTCAACACAGGTGCAGGGTCCTTAAGTTGTGAGGCTAGGCAGAATGGAGGCAATGTTTTGTCAGAATGTGCAAGTGAACGTTGTGTCCTGGCAGGTAATGGCGAAGCTGAAACTGGGGAGGTGCAGACAGATCAGGGCACTTCCTTGGGTGCAGCTGGTGCTGGTGCTAAAGAAGAACAAAGCAGAGAGCCAGAAGCAGGTAGGAGAGCATTCAAGCCTCTCTCCAACATTGAGAAGTACAATATTGCAAGGAAAAAAGTAGCTAGCCCTGCGACAAAAATTATTGCTGTTAAAGAAGTGGATGACATCTTGGCACAGAAGGGAGATAAAGACCTTTCTGTATCATGTAGTGAAACACCTCAAAGGGAAGTAAGCCAGCAGAAACCAAAGAAAGCATATAAAGAGCAGGATTCAGCACTTAAACTCAGTTCTAGAATCCTAATTCTGGATCAGAAGAAACCAGCGAAGACTACCAGAAATAGACGAAAAGTATTTCAAGTCCAGTTATCTTCTCATAGAAAAAGGGAAAATCAGAGGTCGTCTCAGGTGAAGAATATGGAGGAGAAAGAGGTAGCAGAACATGATGAGGTCAAACGAAAATCCATAAAACAAACAAGAATATCTCCTGAAAACTTGGATAATGGACACAAAGAAGTAGGTGATGGTTTTCGAAATGCTGACTTGGGTTCAACAGGATATCATTTATCAAAGAGGCTCCGAATGAAAAAGGAAAGGCAGAATGAGAAAAATAGTGCAGAAAATAATAATATGAACAAGAGGTTAATCCAGCATACTCAAAATGATTACAAAGATTCTTCCAAGCATAAAAGCATTTCAACAAAAAACACACAATCCAGTAAAAAGATCAACAATGTTAAGCTGATACCAAGGAAAATTATCACAAGAAGTAGAAATGCTGGTGGTAAATCATTAGATGCTGGTGGATCATTAGATGCTGGTGGTAAATCATTAGATGCTGGTGGTAAATCATTCAGTTCAGGTGATAAAAAGAATAACAGAACCTCTGAGAAAAAAACCTGTACCACTGGAAAATTATTGGCATCTTTGCAGAAAGAGAGGAAAATCAGTAGAATTGGTTCACCAGTTACAGCCACAGAAAGATTAAGAAACATACCTTTTGCAATCCATAGAAAAATGACAACACGTCAAACATTAGCTGCTGTTGAAAAATCAAAATCTTCAAAAGACGTTAGCATGAAACGGCCCATCCAGTCCGAATTTGTGGATGAACTGCCACCATGGCGCAAGCGTGTGAAAGGAACATATGCACCAAAAGTGGGCCAGACATCTTCCAGACATTCTCTTGATAAAGAAAAAGATGTGACAGCAAGGACCTTAACACATCAAGTTTTAGAAACTGCAGAAGAAAGTTCCAGATCTAAAACTGAAACCAGCCTATCAGAGCATAGCAAGGCGAACAGACAAAGTGGCAGAAAAGATGCATGTAGCTTACATACGTTGGGACAGTCAAAAGAAGAAAAGCTCGAATCCCAACAGACTGATTGTGACAAAGTCTGTGATTCAACATTTAGTTCAGACATGCTTGAAGATAATAAGTCACAGATTAATGAAACTACATCTTTCTCTGGTAAATCTGATGGCAAAGTTTTAGATAAAGCTGAAACAGTTCCGATGGATACTGATGATGTAGAAAAGAGTCAAATAGGCATGGAGCTTAATGATGAGCATCATCTAGGGTCTGTGAGAAGGAAGAGATTACAGGAGGAGGAAATGAGTATGGAAAATTCAGAATCAGCAGAAGGTGGACAAACAGATGTTGACCACGGGAAAGTTTTCTCAGATTCTAAACCACAACAAATGTCGGACAGTGCAACAGAAAAGCCACCGCCAAAATACTTTACAACATCTTCTGAATCAGAAGCCAAAATAAACACAGTTCAGTCTAACGCAACTTCCACTGAAAAAGATCTAGGCCAGAGCTTTGATCTGATGGTCCATACTAGCGAGAATCAGAACATGGTGATGTTCAGGCTTGTGCCGATACTAGACGAGGATTTGCCAGATTTGAAAGGTAATCTACATACCTGTTTGTAGTTGTTGACACTTGTACTGTTTCTGCTTGTTGTTAAGGATTTTTATCATTTTATTTTGGACAAGTCCATAAATGCTTTGATCTTCTCTCATGATGGGGGATCACAGCAAGGTGCATATGGTTTATAACACCAGTAAGAACTATGATGAGTGGAAGGGGCATTTGACCAGGGCAGAACCCACATACTGTATTCAGAGAAGCTATGTTGATATCAATTTGGCCATAATCAGTGTCTCCGGAACTTCACTGACATACAGGACAACTACACACTGACATATAGGACCTTCTCATGCCTTGGCTACAACAGTTTGAGAATATAGATGGAATGTTCTTGATGGATGATAGAGCCATCTGATGCATGCCCAGTGAACCAGAGTTGGCAAGATACTTCTAGGGACACATTCTGTCTCACTGAAACTGAAGTGTAGCTAAAAAGCAAAGGAGTCCTCTTTACCAGACTCCACTGCCATGGAGACACTAGCAATCCTTGCCTTGTTGGTAAGGCTTAACTTTTTACTGGGTGGCACCAATGGAGAGATGGGACAGAGTCTTTGTTGGCTATGGTATGCTAGGCCTAACACTAGCTATGATATGCCAGGCCTAACGCTAGCTATGATATGCCAGGCCTAACGCTAGCTATGATATGCCAGGCCTAACGCTAGCTATGATATGCCAGGCCTGACACTAGCTATGATATGCCAGCCCTGACGCTAGCTATGATATGCCAGGCCTGACACTAGCTATGATATGCCAGGCCTAACACTAGCTATGATATGCCAGGCCTGACACTAGCTATGATATGCCAGGCCTGACACTAGCTATGATATGCCAGGCCTGACACTAGCTATGATATGCCAGGCCTGACACTAGCTATGATATGCCAGGCCTAACACTAGCTATGATATGCCAGGCCTGACACTAGCTATGATATGCCAGGCCTGACACTAGCATGATATGCCAGGCCTGACACTAGCTATGATATGCCAGGCCTAACACTAGCTATGATGGTTCTAAGGACTGCAAACGCGCCACAAACAGCCTCTGGCAGTCAAGTCCAGCTCCTGGCCTTCCCGTGGCAGAACTGTTTAAACTGACAGGAGAAGGGGCAAGGGCGAATATCTGGCGCCTGAAAACCAGTTACTTAGGGTAGATGAGTGGCACGTTTGGTAGCTCATCTGCTGCTGTTGGCGAGATCTTCAGCTGCTGTGCGTGGAGCTGTGCTCCTCCCGGCCAATGAAGAAATTTGCAAATGAGGTTGCCGCACAGCATCACTGCGGAAAAGGTGGTAGAAAGGATAAAGCGAAGCAAACAGTCAAATCACGGCACCTCTGGTCTGGAGGTCGGCCACGTCCTGAGTGCAGTCATATCGGGTGAAATGCATGAACCGGCTTGTCCCAGAGGTTAAGACACTGCTGGCGAGACTCTTCAAATGCCGCGCGTGGAGTGAAGCTCCTCCCGGTTAAGGAAGTAAATGCGGAAAAGAAATAAAGGTTGCTGTGCGGCGCCGATGGGAAAAGGTGGTGGAAAGTGAAGTTTAACTGGTATGTCCAGTAGTATCGCTACGAGAGCTATACCACGGCACCTCTGCTCTAGAGGCCGCCCACGTCCGAAATACACCTACACTGGTGAAATATGCCTAAACCGGCACACACCAGGGGTAGAACTTGATGGCTAGACATGTCATGCCACCTCCGCTCTAGAGGTCGGTAACGCCTGATAAACACCCATACTGGTGAATTTTGCCTAAACCGGCTCATACCAGGGGTGAATCTTGAAGGCTATGCATGTCACAGTACCTCTGCCCTAGAGGTCGGTCCCGTCCCAAACACGCCCATACTGGGATAATGCCTAAACCGGCTCAACCCAGGGGTAGAAGTCACTAGTGGCGAGGATTCATCCTCCTGGACAAAAGCTCCATCCTGGTCACAAGGGTAGTGGCCACGATCGCAAAATGCTGAAGTCGGAGACACTGGACCAGGGAAGTCTAGATAGGCAACCACCTCTCACCCAGCGGGGATGTTTGCGTATCCTAATCACGCTGAGGTTTTCCGGTGAGAAAGTCCAACCCTGGACTGGATGGGCAACCACCTCTCACCCGGCGGTGATACACAGGTATCTCAAAACACCTTGAGGTTTTCCGGTGAGAAAGTCCAACTCTGGCCTGGATGGGCTACCGCCTCTCACCCAGCGGGGATGCACTGATATCCTAAACACGTCGAGGTCTTCCGGTGGGAAAGTCCAACCCTAGACTAAACTGGTGCAATGAAAACCACGGTGTCACGCAATCCCGCTTCTGATACCCACCAAGAATATAGGCTAAAGCACTGTGATACTCTGAACCCCTTGTGGTCCTCTCGTGGATCTCATGTGGTCTGTTTTGGACCACACGGGACCTAACGAGGACCACAGGCGTGAATTCAGTAGGTTCACAGTGCAATTTTTGGTGGTAGAAGTGAACGAAGAAGAAGAAGAGAAGACTAGCTATGATACGCCAGGCCTAACATTAGCTATGATATGCCAGGCCTGACACTAGCTATGATATACCTGGCCTGACACTAGCTATGATATGCCAGGCCTGACACTAGCTATGGTATGCCAGGTCTAACATTAGCTATGGTATGCCGAGCCTGACACTAGCTATGATATGCCGGGCCTGACACTAGCTATGATATGCCGAGCCTGACACTAGCTATGATATGCCGGGCCTGACACTAGCTATGATATGCCAGGCCTGACACTAGCTATGATATGCCGGGCCTGACACTAGCTATGATATGCCGGGCCTGACACTAGCTATGATATGCCGGGCCTGACACTAGCTATGATATGCCAGGCCTTACACTAGCTATGATATGCCAGGCCTAACACTAGCTATGATATGCCAGGCCTGACACTAGTTATGATATGCCAGGCCTGACACTAGCTATGGGTTGCTGATTGCTACATTGGACAGCATCTTCACACCCTCCCTTTTTGGGACATATACATAGGGCTATTTTTTTTTTTTTTTCTTTTTCATGAACATCTGTTTATACCTTAATGTACTGATATTTATCTCTCTCTCCCAAGCACATTGGGCTTCCACAAACCCCCTGTCCTTTGCCTTTTTTCCTCTGCTTTTGCCCAGGTGAGAACTCTCTTGCTCATCATCCTCTCTGTTGTTCTTCTCCATGTCTCTTTTGGTCTGTCCTTACTGCATTTCTGCCAACAAGATGTTATTTCTTATGGTATTTGGCCAAAATGTTGTTCCAATCCTTCGTTAACATTTAGTCTGGAAAGAATTCAGCTTGTTCTCTATAGTTTTGGTGATTTTCCAGCATTCACTTCCATAGAGTAAAACACTTAGAACATTAAACTTAAATGTCCTGATTTTCGTTTTTATGCTCAGCTTTTTGGATTTCCATATATCGATATTTATATGTACATAGTACTCTGATGTGTTCACCTTCTAATAAACAGTCTCCAATTTCAGAGGCAGCTTCTCAAACAGTGTGTGCCAGGTAGTTATTTTTACATATGATTGTGCTTCCAGAAATAGGCCGATGTGTTATTGTGATAAGTGCAGGTTTAGGACGTGAAATGGGGTAAAGATAATTTTATTTATTTGATGGCAGAACTAACCGAGAATCATACTTCTGGTGTTAGTCCAAGAATTAACAAGTTACCAACTCCCCATGGGTTTATGGTAATTCTCCATCCAGTTTGATGCCTGTAATTGTAGTTTTCTGCCACAGGATTGTGATAAAGGACTCAGGTTTTAACAGTTATGAGATAATTTCATTCAAGAGTGTCCAAACCATGCAGACCTGAGGTTTGAGACGTGGCCCAAGGACATGCATTTTTTTTTTTGCATCCTTCCCGTGCCGCTAAATGTCACATAAGGCCCGCGTGGTTCGTCAAGATTTCCTGTCTTTTGCAAGTTTTTCAATCTCATCAAGGGATGATATGCCCACTAAACTGGCTTCTCTTAACAGTGTTCCTCTTTAAAGTTTCACATGGTCGACCTCTTTTTCTTTGGCCTGTTGTGTTCCACTTTATAGCTTGTTTTGGGATTCTCTGATTATTTCTTCTCATCACATGACCGACATATGCCCATCTTCTTTTTCTGATCACCCATGAGACAGGTTGTTGTTTGCTCATCTGTCTTATCTCTGCGTTGTTCTTAAATTTGTTCCACTTTATACAAAGTATTTTTCTTAGGCATTTGTTTTCAGAAGAGTCTAATTTCTTGTCTATTTCTTTAGTTGTTTTCCAGCTTTCACATGCATAAATGAGAGTGGATATCACATTTGAATTGAATAATCTTAACTTGGTTTTTGTGCTTATAACTTTTGAATTCCATATGTTCTCAAGATTCTTGAAGGTCAGTGCTGCTTTTGCAATTCGAATTCTAACTTCCTTTCTGGTGTCACCATCCTGGTCTATGTCTGAGGACATGAGCATGGGACAAAAGCATTTTGGTCCATATCAGGATCTGGAGAGGACTGTGGGCTTTGACCTTTCAACAGGGATCAGGATCTGATGTGACCAACAACCTTGGATGCAGAAGACTAGATAGTTTAACAGGCTTCAATGATCTAATGTTTTGAGGCAGAATTTTTTATGTTTGCAGCCTGTTCGTGGAAACATAAGAGGATATTGGAAACATAAGAGGCTAGTGGAAACATAAGAGGATATAGGATAAGGCCTTCCCAGCTGCAGCCTGTTTGTGGTAACATAAGAGGATATTGGAAACATAAGAGGATAAAGGATAAGGCCTTCCCAGCTGCAGCCTGTTTGTGGTAACATAAGAGGATATTGGAAATTGGAAACATAAGAGGATATAGAATAAGGCCTTCCCAGCCGCAGCCTGTTTGTGGTAACATAAGAGGATATTGGAAACATAAGAGGATATAGAATAAGGCCTTCCCAGCTGCAGGCTGTTTGTGGTAACATAAGAGGATATTGGAAACATAAGAGGATAAAGAATAAGGCTTTCCCAGCTGCAGGCTGTTTGTGGTAACATAAGAGGCTAGTGGAAACATAAGAGGATATAGAATAAGGCCTTCCCAGCCGCAGCTTGTCAGTTATGACTGACACACTCATCTTTGCTTGTGGAATGGGTGAGGAGAACTGTGAAAGATAATATTTCAAGTCCATGTAGCAAGTCGAGATTATGTACGGTACTAGAAATATATTATGACTGTTTAAAACAAAAGTAGGAACAGCTTTATTAATTAACAAGCAGACAGTTGTAACATTTCAGTTTACACCTTAATCATACAAAAACATGCAGGGCAAAGAAATAGGAAAAGAAAGAGGAAATGTAAATTCACATCAATGATATACAATGCGCATTGCTAAAATCGGGGTACCACACATCATCGCCAGTGTGCGTAAGAAGAAGATGTCACTGAGGCAGTCATCGGATTCCTCATCCCAGAGTCAAAATGTCTCTGTGGAACTATCTCAAATCCATTTGGCCAGCCGGCATTGCACGCTGGATCCGACATGGAGAAAGGGCTTAAGTACAGCCACCAGAGGCTGGAAAACAAAGTTTTGACCAGGCCAGCATACACCACCGTCTTCATTGGTCTGAGCAAGACCACAGTCTGCCCTAGCAAGGAAAGGTGATGAGGTCGGAGATACCCAGCCAAAAGACGCATCACAAAAATTAGGGTACCACGCATCATCACCAGTGTGCGTACGAAGAAGAAGAAGAAGATGAATGATATATAACAAATAAGGATGGAAAGATGTAACAGAAGAAAAAAGGGAGAACTTAGCTGTGGCTTTCAAGAAGCTGCATGTGGTGAAGTATTGTGAATGTTTAAATGAGGACTTGTGAGGTGTGATGCCAATCTGACTGGTTGGTAGTGGGAAAAGAGGAAAGGAGAGAGGGGTGCAGTGGCTGTCAGGTCAATAAAAGGGTCAGTGGAAAAGTTGAATGTGGTTGGGGCAGAGGGTTTGTAATGTAGTGCAGTGAAGGTTCTGAAATATAAGTTGCAGGTGAGAAAAGAGTAGAATACTTTGTCCTGTATGTTTCTGTGGAGAATTTTACAACACGTTAGAGTAATAGAGAAGGCCCAGAAACATGATATACTGATAATGCTAGGAGATTTGAGTGCAAAGATAGGAAAGGAGGAGTCACACAGACACATCACAGGGAAAGAAAGTCTGCATGAAACATCTAATGATAATGGACGGAGACTAATAAAAATAGCAGAAGCTTATGGAATGATAATAAGCAGCACACATTTTCAAAATGAGAGCATCCATAAACAAAAATAGAAATCCCCCAATAAATTAACATGCAACCAGACAGACCATGTTGTAATTGATACCAAGCACACAACAAACATACTTCAGATCAGAAGTTACAGAGGGGGCAGAACACAACACCAACCATTATCTTGTGGGAGCTAAACTAAAATTCAGACAGAAGAAAAATTTGTATAGTAAATTAAATAAATGCTCAGTAATAAATAGAGATGCTTTGAAAAGAGAAGAAATTAAAGAAAAATTCAGAAAAGAGCTACACCATACAATAAACACAAGAGGGAGTGAAGAAAATAAAAGCATTGATGACAGATGAGAAGATATAAAAACCATTATAAAGAGCACAGGGGAAGAATGTCTGGGAGTCAAGACCAGAAATAAGAGAAGGAACTGATTTGATGAAGTTTGCAGAGAGGCAGCCATAAAGAAAAGAACGGCAAGACAGATATGGTTGAGTGACATGAACAACAAAACAAATAAGGAGGAGTACCACACACAGTGTAAAGAAACTCAAAAAAGTTATTCGCCAACAAAAATGACAGTATATGAAAGACATGTTGAGCGAGATGCAGACCTTCCATTAAAATAAGAAAAGCAAGAAGTCATCAGTACCTGCATACATCTAAGAGATGTGGCATGAAGAACTGTGAAGCAAGAAGTCATCAGTACCTGCATACATCTAAGAGATGTGGCATGAAGAACTGTGAAGCAAGAAGTCATCAGTACCTGCATACATCTAAGAGATGTGGCATGAAGAACTGTGAAGCAAGAAGTCATCAGTACCTGCATACATCTAAGAGATGTGGCATGAAGAACTGTGAAGCAAGAAGTCATCAGTACCTGCATACATCTAAGAGATGTGGCATGAAGAACTGTGAAGCAAGAAGTCATCAATACCTGCATACATCTAAGAGATGTGGCATGAAGAACCGTGAAGCAAGAAGTCATCAATACCTGCATACATCTAAGAGATGTGGCATGAAGAACCGTGAAGCAAGAAGTCATCAATACCTGCATACATCTAAGAGATGTGGCATGAAGAACCGTGAAGCAAGAAGTCATCAATACCTGCATACATCTAAGAGATGTGGCATGAAGAACCGTGAAGCAAGAAGTCATCAGTACCTGCATACATCTAAGAGATGTGGCATGAAGAACTGTGAAGCAAGAAGTCATCAGTACCTGCATACATCTAAGAGATGTGGCATGAAGAACTGTGAACAGTCAAGCAAGGATATAAACAACCTCTACAGAGCTTGAAGGATAGTAATGGAAACATGATAAATAATGAAGAGAAAATCTGTAACAGATGGAAAGAAAATTTTGGAAAAACTATTAAACTGTTAAGAGCCTGTAAGCACATTACCATGCAAAGAAATAGAGACTTGTGAACCTGAAATAGAGGAACCAGACTTAGAAGTTATCTACGGTATCATGCTTCTGCGAAACAACAAAACAGCGGGTTCAGATGGAATTGCTACAGAATTGATTAAGGAAGGAGATCTAAATCTACATGAACAGATATGTGCACTAATACAACAAATATAGAGAGAAGAAAAACTCCCTAGTGAATGGAGAGAATCATTACTGATCCTAGTATTAAAAAAAAAAAAAAAAAGACAAGAGCAAGTGTGAAAACCACAGAGGAATATCCTTACTACAAATAAGCACTTACTTAGGAGTGACTCTTGACTCAAAACTGACGTGGAAGCAACACATCAACAGTGCAGAAGCAAAAGCCAGAAGAAAACTAGCCATATTAAGAAAATTGAGTGGAACCACATGGGGAGCTAGTGAAAGAATCCTCAAGAATGTATATCAGCAAAGTATTTCTGTAAGCCATCCCCTGAAGGAGAGATTCAATAACTTGGCATTAGGACGGCTTAAAAGAAGCAGCTTCATTCATCAGGCCAAGCGTATGCGTAAGCTGATACCTGACCTTCCAACTGTAGTCGCTCCATTATCATCTGTACCAGAGCATACACCATGGAAAGAAGCAGATTATACACAAATATCTATTCAGACTGAAGTGAAAGGTGTGCAGAATGGTGAGATGCAGAGTAGTCTTGTAAGATCAACAGCCACACTTAGTGTTCTAGATGACAAATATCCATGTGACACCTGGATACGTGTGTATACAGATGGATCTGCACATAATGCCATAAAGAATGGAGGGGCAGGAGCATATATTGAATATCCAAACAACACCATTGACAAGATTTCCATACCCACTGGTAAATACTGCAACAACTTTGATGCAGAAGTTAGGGCAATTATTGCTGCAGTTGAAAAACTATCAGACTCCAGAATTGATACATGTCCTGTAGTAATTCTCACAGATGCAAGATCAGTACTGGAAGCTCTTCAGTACAACAAACTACCAGACTGTAAAGATGCCTTGTCAAAAATTGGCTTACAACATGGAGTCATTTTGCAGTGGATTCCCTCCCACTGTGGGATACCAGGCAATGGGAAAGCTGACCATCTGGCCAAAGAGGGCACTGAAATGGAGCAACCAGACAAACCAATCACCTATAATCAGAAGAAAGCATGATAAAAACCTACAGGAAGCCACAAACACCACCACATGATGACTATCACATGCTAAACAGAAAGGAACAAGTCACCATCTTCCGTCTCCGAACAGGACACAGCCGACTCCGAAGTCATATGTATACAAAGTTTAAGGTTGGTACTACTAATCTGTGTACATGTGCCCAGGTGCCCCAAACTGTGGAACATATCCTCCAGAACTGCATCAACTACGAGTCACTGAGAAATAATTACTGGCCCAGTGAAACCACTAAAGAAGATAAGCTCTATGGTTCCATACATGAATTACAAAAAACAGTGAAATTTATCCAAGAGACAGGACTGCAGATATAGACAGACAGTGCGAACGAAGAAGAAGAAGAAGAAGACTAGGCATTGAATGCAGGCTGTCTGTTTTTTTCTTGCATGGATTTCACATTGTCACTGATCAATGTCATCTGCAAAATCAAGATCTTCCAGTTGATTCTCATGTACCCAATCATTGCCTGTTTTACCTGTGCAGCATTTCTTCATTATGAAGACTGTGGCAATTCCAAAAAGCAAGGAAGATAATATACATCCTTGTTTCATGCCTGTTTCAATCTGGAACCATTTGCTCATTCCTTCTTCTGTGTTGACTGCACAGACATATCCGTTGTAGAGATCCCTAATGATGTTGACAATCTTAGATGGTATTCCATATATTCTTAAAATTCTCCACGATGAATCATTGTGTATACTATCAAATGCCTTTTTAAAGTAAGGATTAATGGTTTTTGTTTTTTTAAAATTTATAATTCTTAATAAAGACCTGGTCAAGACAACTTCTTCCTTTTTGAAATCCTGCCTGGTCTTCTCTCATTGCAGCATCCACCATATCTTTTAATTCTTTTCAGAATAACTTTGCAAAATACTTTTGACACAACTGATAGTTATTGCAATCACTAAGATTGTCGTTTTTTTTTAGGTATTTTAACAGTGATTCCTTTTTTTAAATTTAGAAGGGACCTTTTCTTCTTTCCAAACTTTATTAAACATTCTCTATAGTTGGCTCATGTTGTCACTGTTAATAGTTTTTTTTAACGTTTTTGCTCTTATTTCATCTTCACCTGCAGCTTTGTTGTTAGCCATTAAATTCACTGCTGTTTCAATTTCATGCAGTGTAATTTCATCTAGGTTGACGTTTAGTTGTTGGAATGGTAAGTCAGTTTCAAGGTGTATCAATTCTTTTGGGTGTGGTTGATTAAGTATTTCTTGGAAGTGTTCGACCCATCTTTGCTTTTGGTCTTTACTTGATGTTAATAGTGTGCCAGTTTTGCTAAGAATCTGTCTTTCTTTGGATGCAGTAGTACCTGTTAGCCTCTTTTGTATGTTATATAAAGTTTTGCTGTCTCATGATTTTGTTGCCTTCTCTGCTTCTTTTGCCATATTGTCCATGTATTCTTTATTATCCCTTCAAGCTGAACTTTTTACTTTATTGTCTAGTTCTTTGTATGTTGCTTTTGCCAAAACTTTTCCAAGATCTGTCTTTACATTCAATATGACTAATTTGGCTGCTCATCTTTCATGCATGTATTTCCATGTGTTATCTGATATCCTTGCTTTTCTACTTGTTTTTTGCAGTCCAGCACTCGTTTTTGCTGCTGTGATTATAGCTGTGCTGTAAAAGTCTCATAATTCATCTAAATATGTCTCCACTACCTCACTGAGTGCTGCGAACTGGTTAGTAAGTTCCAGATTAAAATTACTCTTAGTATTGTTATCCTGCAGACTATGACTGTTTATCTTATTGCTTTCTTGTTTTGGCTTTTCAGTTTTAGTCTTATTTTCCCTGTACACAGATTGTGATCACTGTTGGCATCTGTACCCCTGTATGCTCTTAACATCTATCATAGATGTTCTGAATTGCTTTCTAATACAAAAATGATCTATCTGGTTTCTGATTCTATCGTTTGGAGATATCCATGTTGTTTTATGTATCTCTTTCTGTGGAAATATTGTTCCTACAATGACCATGCCCTCTGTTAGACATAATTCAGTTAATCTTTCTCCATTCTGATTTACTGTATCAATCCCTTCTTTCCCCATTACTTTTTCAACGTTGGTGTTATCTTTTCCTACCTTGGCGTTGAAGTCTCCCATGACAGTTAGGATGTCGTGTTTAGGGACTTTGTTAATGAGTTGTTGTAGTTGGTGATAGAAATCATCTTTTATTTCATCAAATGCATCATTCGTGGGTACATAATACATTCTTCCATGCTTTATTTTGTATCATGCTCTTAATATACTACTGTTCACTATTTCCCATTTTGTAAGGCTCTTTGCTGCTACAGTGGACATAATTATACCCACTCTTTCTTAATATTTCCCATCGTATGAATGTATGATTAACTTGCGGTTTTCCACCAATCTTTTCCCTGCTTCTGGCCATTGCATTTCACTGATGCCCAGTACGTCTAGGTGATATCTATCCATTTCTTGGATTACCTGAGCAGTTTTTGATGTTGCGCCAATTTTCTTACGTTCCAGAATCCGATCTTCGTTACATATCTGGGGCAGATGAATGCATTCTTTTTGTTGTTGTCCCCGCTTGTCAGAGTTGGTATCCCTAATGCTCGATTGATTGTATTGCGAGTTTCCATAACAGTTTTTTTCCCATCTAGAGTTGCCTCTCTCTCTCTATATATATATATATATAGTAATATTTAAAAGAAGAAAGTCGGAACCCTTCTATATAAGAACTGGTTTTAAGCAGAGTGATATATTATCTCCATTACTGTTCAGCCTAGTACTAGAAAAGGTAATCAGAAAAGTGAAAGAAGAAAGCAGTACAGAAGAACAAGCTAAAATAGTAGGATACGCAGATGACATCGACCTAGTGGGGGAAACTGCAAGAAGTCATCAGTGCCTGCATACCCTGATAGCATTAAAAGTGGGCTTGACCATTAACCAAGATAAGACAGAATTATCCAGATTATATAAATGCTGGAGATATGATTATTAGGAAAGCAGAAACATACAAATATCTAGGCACAACCTTCAACAGAAGCAACACAGTAAGTGAAGAAATTAAAGGCAGAATACAGATAGCGAATAAAATATACTTTACCTTGCAAAACCTGTTAAAATCCAAAATCCTGCCCTAAAACACCAAAATAACAGTCTACAAAACTATAATAAGACGGGTTGTCATGTATGAATCAGAAACATGGTGTACAACAAAGATAGATTAACGACAATTGCAGATCTTTGAGAACAATATGCTAAGAAGAATCTTTGGGCCCATAAAGGATACCAACAGTAGAGATTGGAGAGCTAGAAAGAACATTGAAATGATCACCTTATTTACATCCCAACAAATTACAAATGTCTTGAAACTGAACAGACTACGCTGGTTGGGTAATGTAGAAAAAAATAGAAGAGAACATACAAATGAAAATGATGTATGTACAAGAGATGAGGGAAACAAGACCAAGGGGCAGACCAAGACAGAGATGGAAAAAACATAATATAAAAGAGATTGGTGTCACCAGCTGGAGAGAGAAGATTAGGAATAAAGAATGGATGCTTTATCTGCAGCAATGAGCCTTAGTGGCTCGGAAAGCTAAAGAAGTATATTTTTGTACAGTTAAGGTGTAAACCAAAACATTGCAACTGTATGCTAATTAATAAGTAAAACTGTTCCTACTTATGTTTTAAATGGTGTTTAATATTTTGTTATCACAGCTTTAATCAAGTGACTTTGTATATTTATTTATATCATTTTATATATACTTATAGCCAAAAACTATTCATTTGTCACTAGAAATATATGAAGATTTTTAATGCCCTCGAGGAGTCGGGGGCTGAGGAAGTGTAATTGACTTCAGGGGTCCATAACCTGGAAAAGGGTTGGGAACCACTGCATTGGAAAGTTTTTGGTATTTTTTAAAATGTATGTTTCCATTGAACATGCTGTAATAAATTTACATTTTTTTGTTTGGACTTTTCAGTGTCCGAGTCGCTTTTTCCAATTAGTGGCTTCTTTATCCCGGGTGGAAATAATGACCGCATTCTTCTCCCCCGTAACTTTATGCAGAAGCTGTCTACAGCCAGAATGCCATCTACCTCACCAGAATATACAGAATCATCAGTGTTATCAGCAGGACATTCATCAGGTACAGCATCATTGACATCAACTGAACAAATGTCATCAGTGTTACCACTGCATCAAGTGCCAGGTGATGCCCCAGCACATGTAACAGGAAGCAAGCCCATGATAGTCCCTAATATCCTGTCAGTGTGTTCTTCTGCAGGAACTATGAACAGGTCATCAGATGATCCCCTGTCAACATGGACTTCATCAACACAGCTTTCATCACTTTCGACAGTGTGGACCTCAGATCTGCCACATTCACCCTCAACCCCACCATCTTCAGCAGGGGAACATACTAAAAGAATGTGGACACCTACAGTGCCACAAGCCTCACCTTCACAGCATAGCTTCTCACCGCCGTGGAACGCTACACCACCATCTGTTCCCCCTTCATCATCTTCATCATCATCATCAGCATGGAATTTGTCTTCCTCTGTTTCACAGCCACTGTCACTCTCTCATCAGCCTCAGCAGCAGCAGGAGCATCTGTGGACATTACCAGCTCAGCAGATAGTGCAGGAGTCCTCATGGAGGACATCATCATTGGCTGCAGCTGAATCTTGGGCTAAAGATTTCTTCCCCAATACAGAATGTTCTGGTACTGATCTGCGGCAAGTTGAACCAGTGGAAGCGCGTCAGGTCCAGGTCACCAGCGCTTCATCGCTGGTAGGGTTTTTTCTTTGGTTTTTTTTTTTTTTTTTCAAGTATTCAATTTGAGCATATCCTCATTTATGCTGAGCTTTTTTTTAATGTGATCACCTGTTTGTAACCAACATTGACAGCCATATGCAAACTTTGCTGTAGTATACATCACCTTGTCAGCAAAATTTCTTTCATTTCAGTTATATCCCCAAACAAAAGTGTGCCAGGTTCCCTTTTTTAAATATAGTTCATTTGAATTGATTAGGGCAATAGTTCTCAACTTTTTTACATCAAAGAACCACTTTTCCAACTACATACAATTTGCGGACCATCATCCAGTATGCCGTATTATGAACCCTCAGTTGCTTTTATTGAATATATGACACTTAATACCAAATTGATAGTGCAGCCGCAGACCACCTGATAATGTCCCAAGGATCATTTGTGGTCCAAGGGTCACAGATTGGGAACCGATGGGCTAAAGTATGACAGATGCATATCTCCTATACAGGTACCCGGATCTTGATAAGTTTCTCAGTTCCTTCGAGAGTAGCCTTTGGAACCAACTGCAAGACCTTCTGGCACACAGCCACATGCAAATACAAGAGAAATTTCAGATCCTAAGCAAGAATTCAGCTAAACTGGGACTGAATGTTAACAGACAAAAAAAAACAAAGATAATGAAAAGTAACAGCATGTGTAAGAAAACCATGGTAATTGAGGGGGGTGCCAGTTGAGAAAGTGGAGTGTTTCATATATTTAGGTAACTTAGTAGACAAATCCAGGGGGAGCAGAACTCAGTCATTTGCTTGTCCCTTAAGGAACTTTGCCTCCCTAACAGCTCTCCTGTAGGCCTCTCGGTTGTGGGCAAGATGGCCTGCTGCTGATGCATCCCTTTGCAGATCATCAACGGTGTCTTGCAGCCATCTTCACCTTGATCTTCCTCTCTTTCTTTTTCCCATTATGTACCATTCCAAGACGGTCTTCTCTAGATTATCATGACGTTTAATGTGTCCAAAATATTTAAGTTTTCTCTCTTTAATCCTCTTTACTACTTCTTCAGTATTAAGTTCTTGTAGTATGGATATATTTGTTCTTTTTTGTGTCCATGATATTTGAAGAACTCTTCTGTAGCACTTACATTCAAAGGCATTTATGTGTTTCTCAGCTGTTCTGTTAAGTGTCCAGGGGAGCAGAAAGGGATGTTAAATCTAGAATAACTAAGGCCAGGATGACTTTTATCTAACTTAACAACATATGGGCATCAAAGAACATCAAAATATTTATCAAACTTATGACTCTTTAATACAAATGTGAAGACTGTTCTGCTATGGCTCAGGCACATGAGTGATGACTATTTCAGTACAACAGAGGCTTCTTACAAACATTTATGAACCACAGCTTGAGAATTCTAAACGTGAAATAGAGGTACAAGGTCAGGAACGAGGTGGTCTGGGAAAGAGCAGGACAGTAGCACATGATTCTACAAATCATGTCTAGAAAATGGAGGTGGATTGGCCACACACTGAGGAAACCAGACTCCAAAATAACAAGACAGGCACTGACGTTATATCTTCAGGGAAATAGAAGTTGAGGAAGATCTGGAACTACCTGGAGGAAGGAAACAGTGAAAACACCCAGAGACATGGAGGGAAATGGAGAGTAAAGCCAAGAACAGTGCCGACTGGAAAACCTTTATCCACAGCCTATGCTCCCTAGAGAGCAAAGGGCCGTGATGATGATGAAATATATAAAAATCATATTCATATTCCAAGATAGAATATCAAGTTTCTCAAAGTCATCTGTTAATTCTGTATTAAAATCTTGTGAAATTATGTGATGAAATAAATAATTTAATTTGTTAATGTAAGATGTTTACTTTGATGTATTTTACCCCCCAGAATGAGCCACTTAATTCTGGATATAGTGCAGAAGCAGATTCACCCCTGCGGCATCAGATGTATATTTCAAATGATGGACAACACTCCATAGGCGCAGCAAGAAGCGACTATAACTCTTGCGTAATGCCAGTCTCTGAATCAGCTGATGCAAGACAAGACAGTTTAATTCAAGGTTTCCTGAGACAGATGTCTTCGAGCACAGAAGGATTTAACCAAGAACTGGCAGGGTTCGGTCTTGGAAATCAGGACTTTGCTTATATTGAGAATCGGCTGAGACAGGCTTTGTCTCCAACTATGTTGTTTTCAGCTGAGACGGGATATGATGGTGCTGGTGAGCAAGGATTGAGGACTGGTCATGAGCAGTCATTCTCAGAGAATGTTAACCTCGTTCATACCGTCAATTTGGATATGGATGAAAGAAATCTTGGAAGTTCAGCCAGTCTAAATCTGCCTGAGCTTGGAAGCTCGAATCTCTCTGCCAGTTATTTGTCTAGAAACTTTGGTGAACAGGACACTGGGGTAAATGAGGGTCATACACCTCTTGAGAGCATGTATAATTCTGGGAACTTGACGAATTATAAGAGCACAGACAGCACAGAAAAGCCACAGCGTGACGTCAAGAAGAAAACACCCAGAGAACGGAAATCTCAGTATGAGGTAAGCAGTATTCTCTGTTTAATCATGTAAGTTTTAGCTTCAAGATAGCAGCAAAACAGTTTAAGACCTGCAGATACTTTACCACTGCTTCGAGCCAAAGAGCACAAGTTCAAATGGCTGCTGGATTGGAGAAGTGAAATAAAATGAAAAATAGCCACACAGCCGTCCAAGGATGCAGTGTTAGTGCCTGTATTTTCCTTGACAAGTCAGCACACTAGAGGATGATGTGGTTAGCATCACATCTGGCCACCTTTCTTTCCCCAGCTCCAGATGGAGCACGCTATCCATTTCTGCAGGTTGGTGACTGGGGCACCTCCAACATGGCTTGAATCATCCAGATGGAGCAGGGTATCTATTTCTGCAGGTTGGTGATTGGGGCACCTCCAGCAGGGCTTGAATCATCCAGAGGGAGCAGGCAATCCATTTCTGCAGGTTGGTGACTGGGGCACCTCCAACATGGCTTGAATCATCCAGATGGAGCAGGGTATCCATTTCTGCAGGTTTGTGACTGGGGCTCCTCCAACATGGCTTGAGAATCACTTCTTTAGTCTCCCTGGAATTGAGAGCTGTTTCTTTGTGGCTGATGCTGTGAGGGTACTGAGGGACAGCACCAGTTGAGAGCTTGAATCACCAAACATGCCTTTAACCACTAAACTAAGTCAGAATATGGTGAGTTATAAATAAATTCATGTGTTGATTCAGTTTTTTAAGGAGCTAAAAATATAGCAGAACTGTTTGGGTTAAGTTCAGTAGCTTAAGTGTCACACTCAGAGGGAGATCATTGATCAACTTTGTCTGTACTCACTTGTTGCCTTCTGCCATTTTTCTTTTCACTTTATTGTTAGCTCACATTGAAGAACTTTTATTCATATGCAGTTTGGCAGGTGATGCTTGTAGTGGTTCAGTGTACAGATTCAGAAATAGGAATCAAGTTATTTTTTTCCTTTACAAGAGTTTGATCTGAGACTTATTTTTCTTGTGAAAGTTGAATGACTAAGACAGAATATTGGTAAGCATTTAACACTGTAATGGAAAACCTTCTTGTGTCTGTATTATCTAGGTTATCTTTGAGAACAATGTGAGGAGATTAAAGTGTTTGCTCTGTGGCAAGATCTTCAGCATCGCAACCATCTACCGTCACCTGCGATCCCATGACCCAGATTATAGGGTTAGGTGCCACCTCTGTGGCAAACTGTACACCCAGCGGCACAGCCTGGAATTACATCGGCAGAAGTCTCACCCAGAGCATGCAGCCTTGGGAGGATCGAGGAAAAGTATGTTTGGTTGCTTGTTTCATATATTGTGATATTTTTCTTTAGGTGAAATTTTTTTTACTACTACACCTTCATCAGGACAAGAGATGCTATATGACGATTACTTCAAAAGTATACAAGTCGACGTCTGAGAATGATCGAAGAAGAGGAGCCTACTTTTACTTAAACTATACTAGATTATGTAATTGTTCTGCTACAAAACTTTTTTTTTTTTTTTTATTATCAATTTTGCTGTTAATTTCCATCCATTGCTTAACTCTTTCGATACCATGTAAAAAAACACTGACGTTACGTTGGTACCGATGATGATGTTACATGGCCGAGCGGGTGTTTTCATATAAGGGGGTCCTTTATAAAATTCATTGTAACAAACAAACTCCTTCATCAACACGTGTGTATCTCATATTAAAATAAGTGGAAATGAAAGAAGATTCCATAAATGAAGTTATTTATCATTTAAAAAAAACAAAGAATAGAAAAAAAACAACTGTTCTGAAAATATCGAACGACTTTTTGGAGCTAAAAATATTTTTTAGGGCTGAGCACTAAAATCAAAGTTTTACATACCTGAAATGTGCCAGAATCCAATGCAGAATGTTTATACCGGTAACGAAAGATCAATAATTGCGGATGCTTTTGATATCCAATAAATCTAACAGGTCTACAGATGTGAAAAACACATTTAGTAAGCTAGGTCTAGTCGATCAGTATGACCATTCTACCAACCAACCTCGAAAAAACTTGAACAATTTACACTGAAATCGATCCACTTCAATATTTCCTCCTTTTCCGGCTTTACCGGATGCTAAACTAGCTAAACTTTGGACTAGAAGAGTTCTGGTTGGCTAAATGAAAAGTTGCATCGAGTTTTCAATGAAACAAATCAGAAGCCTTATAGGGTGGCCTGGGACAAAATGTGAGAACAGCAACTACCTTAAAGGGCGGCGCGGTATCGAAAGAGCTAAGTATCACGCTGTCCCAGAGCCCCTTTTTTTATATTTCTTCATGTATTTTTTTGCTTTAACTGTTATATATTATGTTTTTTAAAAATATTTATGATAATGAAAATGATTAATCATGAGTCTTGTGGCATTTGTATGCCATAAGGCATAAAGTGTTATTGCCATCATATCTCTGGATTGTGAGGTAGGGAGGGCAGCACCTGTCCTTGCTGTCTTTTTTTTCCCAAGAAGACCCTGAATAACCATTTATGAAGGCAAGGTGGACTTTGGTACTTGAAGTGAGCCCAGACATGTAGAGACTGGACCCTGCAACAGAAATATGATAAGTTGTTACAGTGGCAGATTATACCAATCAGAATTTGATAAATCACCCATGAGATATATTGCTTAGCATAATCATTCTCATTAAATTGACTGAAAATGTATTTAAAATTTCAGGTTTAAAGCCAGAACAGTTGCCAAGCTCCGTGGAAAATAAAACAAGTTTAGAACAAGAAGGACCACGCCTAGAACAAGACAGATCAAGTTTACAGCAAGAAAGATCAGCTTCAGAATCAGAAAGATCAAATTTGCAAGAAAGATCAAATTTAAGACAAAGCGAACCAAGTTTACAAGAGGAGAGGCCAAGTTTAGATCAACAAAGACCAAGTTTAGAGCAACAGAGATTAAGTTCAGAGCAAGAAGGATCAGGTTTAGACCCAAGGGGACCAGTTTTGAGCAGAGAACCTGAAAGCCAGTATGAGCCAAACTTACCAGATTTGGTTCCACTTGAAACACCCACTGAAACCTGGCAGCAGGAAGCAGCTTCCTTAGCATCCAGTCACCTTTCTGAAGGCTGTCTTGGGTCTGATCTTCTGAAACAGCAGGCTGCTCACAGACAAGTTGAAGAGCTGAGGAGAATGAAAGCTGAGAAAAAACTCGCAGCAGCAAAGAGGAAGACTCACAGTCAATCAGGGGACAGCAGGGAGGTTGGTGAGGATGATTTGTTCAAGGGTAAGGTAAGAACTGTTGCAGGCAGTGAAGTAGGTAATCAGCTTGTTGACTGCACATTTGACAGTAAAGATTTTACCGGAGAGCACATCAGACAGCTTTCAAATAGCATGAGTATAGATAGCACTGACAGTCAACAAGCCATGTCTATAGGCATGACACCTGCAGGACCTGCTATTAAAAGTAGTTACCTTGTCGAAGGATCAGAATCTGCTTGTGAAACTCCTTCATTCACAGATGAACCACGGCAACAGACTGATGCTGAATCGCATGATGAATCTGTGAAAGGTGGTGGTATGCATGTCTGTGAAATATGTGGCATTCAGTTATGCAGCAGAAATGGGTACATGCTTCATGTACGGCGGCATAGTCAAATTAAAACAAAGTTTTGCTCATACTGCCAAAAGAGTTTCCACACCACACAAGAGCTCCGATCTCATGAACGCATTCATACTGGTGAGAAGCCGTACAAATGTGAGATTTGCTATGCAGCTTTCGCCCATTCCGGATCGTACGTTGCTCATAAAAAGGGCCATGATAAGAGAGGGGAGATCGAACCATTTCCGATTATTGATAACGAAGTACAGTATCCACCGAAGTACAAGAAACCACGATCAAGCAGAGGTGAAGGAGAAAGTGATGGAACCCGCAAAAGGATTAAAAAACAGAAAAAATCTGTTTCCGTTTTCTCAGAGACTGGAAATTTTGATCAAGTTAATGTTGATGGACAGCCAGATATGGAACAAAACACATTGGATAATAATTCAAGTAAATTTCAAACAGCATCAGTGGAAGACTTTAATATGAGAACACATGTTAATAGACTAAGTTTAGATGATGAAAATCAAAATACGAGCAATTTCAGACCAGATTTTGCAACTCTTCCACCAATTGGTCAAGATTTGAATTCCAATTGTTTAAAAGCAGATGCCCTTCAACATGCTGTTCGCCAAGAAGAAGCTTATGGAAAATACATTGGCTCTGGAAATAATTCTTCAGCGGTGGACAACTGTGTTTTAGATTACTATGGCAGTCAGACAGATTTCAGCCAAAACTTGCAGCAGCAACAATTGTTCAGGACACAGCAGACAGAAGCTTTATCACAAGATCATAATTTTTACAAATATGACAAATACTTTTCCGAGCCTTCAGGTGTTAATACAAACCATTCTACTAGTCCCAGCATAGCTGCATCTACATCTATAAATATGGCCATGGTAAAAAATCATCCATACGAAGATGATTCTCAGAACGGTAAAGTTCAGGTAGCTGACAGTTATTACTCTTCACACCAAATGCTTCAGGAGTATCAGTACTCTGTACCACCAGAAAGTATCGAGACCAGCCATGAGCAGAGTGGCTATGAGGCTTCACATGACCACTATCAAGGGGATCCGTCGTCTAGCGAAATTGTGAAAAAGTTGCTTCAGCACTATAATGTCAGCGCACCAAACTATCAAGATTCAGAACCTGTTGGTTATGATCATCACATGGGGGCCACACCCAGGTACCCCCACACTGGACCTGACCCTGGTTTGACATCTGGCTATATCAGTGCAGGTCTTCTTGGCAATGCTTCTGCATTTGATTCCAGTCCAATCAGCCAAGAGAAACACTGTTACAATTCTCAGAACATCATGGCTGACTGTGGCCCAGTTCAGCAGCAAGTGTCAGCAATGCAAAACCAGCCAGCAGCAAGCTCAGGGCACTATTGGCAGCCTCAGCATGATGTTTCTCTGTTGATGCAGCAGGATGAGCAGTTTGGAAGTACTAATCCTTGAGAATATGTTCAGGGTATGCTTTGCAGGATTGGAAGTCTTCATTGTTGAGGATATGTTCAGCATATGCTTGCATGATTCGAAGTACTGATCCTTAAGCTTTTGTTCAGGGTATGCTTGCAAGGTTGGAAGTAAAGATCCTTGAGGATATGTTCATGGTATGCTTGCAAAATTAGAAGTGCTAATCATTGTGTGGATGCATTCAGGAAGATACATGACAAGAGATGCTTGCAAGGTTGGAAGTACTTATCCTAGAATATATGTTAACGGCATTCTCGCAAGATTGAAAGTATTAGTCCTTCAGCATGTGATAAGTAAGACACATGACAAAATATGCTTGCAAGATTGGAAGTACCAATCCATGAGGGTATGTTCAGGAAGACCCATAACGAGACTTGCTTGTAAAGTAGGATGAGCAGAGTGACAGGATCTAAGAGGATCATCTCACATGAGGATATCTGGACATTCTACATAGCAGAGTATTTTTAGACGAGCTGTACTTCCTGTTCATCAGGAACCAGGGTGTGGCAGCATCTGGCCTGCGCTGGAAGATTTCCAGAAACATCTAAGATCACCATATATTCCACCACCAACATCCAGTCTTAAGATATGGAACCCCAGCTGAAAAATACCTGGCATATTCAACACCTGGCACAAATGTAAACCTAGAATTGGATTAGGACTCTTTTGAGCAAAGATTGATAAACCAAAAGAAAAAAAAAGATAGAGAAGCTCTGTATACTAAAACTTAAAATCTTTGACTTTCGCCTTCGGAAAGGGCTTTGGTGTGTTGTGTCACTGTTACGCATCTAGCGGCCTGATACGTCCGGGCTCAGCTCAGTAGCATACTGATATATAGATCTGAATATTTTTCATATTGTTATGAAACATGTTGAATCACTTGTATGATTATTTGTTACTGTTATATTTTTTTGTTATTATTGAGAGTAACTAATGACTATGCATTGAGAAACTTAAGTATAACAGAATTTTATATATTATTTTTTATGCGTATAACTCGCACATTATATGCAGTATCTGTCTGTTTTATACCCATTTGCATGTCCTGCACAAATATTTTCACTGATAGAGTTTATGAAGAGACTGCAGAGCTTTGTTAACACCTGTCTAAGGAAGATCCTTCAGATTAGATGGTCCGATACCATAGGTAATGAAGAGCTATGGCAGTAAACTAGCCAGCCCACGGTGAAAGAAATGGTAATGAAAAGACGTTGGAGATGAATAAGGACATACACTTCAAAAGCCTACCACAAACATAACCAGGCAAGCTTGTACTTGGAATCCCCAGGGAAAGAAGAAACTAGAAAGACCTGCAAACACTTGGTGAAAGGATCTTGAAGCAGAGATCAGAAAGACTGACTACACCTGGAGATGAATAGAAGAAATAGCTCGATGAAAACAAAAATGGAGAGCCCTTGTTGATGGCCTATGCCTCGGATGGGGGTAAAGAAAGCGAGGAAGGAGGGGAAGAGGTTTATGAGTAAGATATAACAGTAGTTTGGCACATGGTCTTTCTATAAACAACAGAGAAGAGAATTTACACAGAAAATGATCTAAAGTAGGAAAAGAAGTTTTAAACATTTGACTTACCTAATATAGAAAACACAGATCGGTGAAGAGTGAAAGTTGAAGTACCAGGTAAATCGAAAGCAACGCTTTTTTTTGTTCAAGTGAACAGTGGTGGGCCTGTCCATAGATGACTAAAACTACTGGGCCCAATCTTTTGGCAAGAGTTGTTAACGATTCGTTCATTCATTTGCATGTCCCTTGAGGAAGTTTGCCTCTCTAACAGCACTCCTGTAGGCCTCTCGGTTGTGAGCAAGATGGCCTGCTGCTGATGCATCCCTTTGCAGATCAATCAGCGATGTCTTGCAGCCATCTTTGCCTTGGTCTTCCTCTCTTTCTTTTTCCAATTATGTACTCTTCTGAGACGGTTTTTTTCTAAATTCTCATGACGTTTAATATGTTCAAAATATTTAAGTTTTCTCTCTTTAATACTCTTTACTAGCCAGCCTTCTTCAATATTAAGTTCTTGTGGTATGGATATATTTGTTCTTTTTTGTGTCCATGATATTTGAATAACTCTTCTGTAGCATTTACATTCAGTGGCATTTCTGTGTTTCTCAGCTGTTTTGTTAAGTATCCAGGTGTTTTTAATGATGCAGCATTGAATTTCCATTGAGAAAATTAACCATAGTTTCATCTATTAGACGCTTTGTCTGGTTACCTGTTACTTGATAACATGTTTGAAAGTTTCATTTGGTTCTTTGTAATGATTTTTTAAAGGAATTTTGATTAAATTGTGAATGGGTGATCAAGACCACAGGTGAAATCTTCAAATAACTGTGATTCTCTACTCTCTCTCTCTCTGTTAATTTTTTTATTCTGAATAGTACTAAAATTTTTGTTTGGTAGAGTCATTTATATGTGTATATAGTTGGTCATTTTTATGTGTTTGTACTTACTTTATTGTTAATTATGTTTGTTATATGAGCAGAATAATTGTAGAATGTTTGGAACAGAGTGAAAGTTTTATGATACAAGACAGAATGTCAGATGGGCCTGTGTGCCCAGTTCTTAACCCTTTTGAAATAAAGATCAGTCAATCAATCAATCAATCTCTCTCTATGTCTCCCTCTCTTTCTGTCTCTCACTCTCTCTTTCTCTCATACATATACAAGCACCCCTTCCTGTTAAACATGTGTTTTTACAGGAAAGTGAGTTTTCCCACATTTAAAGCATTACACGTGTATGCACATTAGATCTATGGAAATACTGTATTATTCATATGAAACAGATCAGTTGTATATCACATATTTTCAATTTTACTTATAGGGCATTTTATATTAAAAAAAAAATCTTCTATATGTTAGTTAATGTATGTGACTGCATTATGTAAAATTCATTAATCTATATCAAAGACAATCCAACTACCAGGTGCAGGTTAGTGCAGCTCAGGGCACATTAGCTTCTCATGCTGAAGGAAGTGATTTTTTTTTGTTCAAAATTATTTTATTTTTAGATTTGTGATATTGTTGAAACTTCGGAAAAGGTTTTTTTTTTCCTTTTTTTTTTTTGTTTGTAAAAAATTCTGATGTGTTTTTTGTTTTTTTTTTTTATTTACCCATGAAGGAGAAGGACCTAAAGGAATACTGAATTTTAGGGGGAAAAAAAATCTCATGAAAATTTCATGCATGTTTCTGTATATTTTTATGACATTTCTCATATGTCAGTTATTGAAAATATGTACATATGTTGAAATGATTTATTATTCTCTGTGTGATATAAGATGCACTTCAGATTTTTTTTTCTTTCAGTCTTCTTAAAGATGTGTTGTTTAATAAAATTGTAAGCAATTGTTGGTTCATTTGTTGAGCTATAGGGTCTTTATATGTTGTTCTAAATGGCCAATATGTTGACAGAGTTATGTGCTGGTATACTATGCAATGTATTCCTGTGAAGTGGAGAGATTTATTTCTCATGTGCCTTGAAGTTTTGAAATAGTTTTTTTTTTTTTTCTTTTCCTGTAATAATTCTCATGGAAAGTGCTTGTTGTGTGCGGTGCTGGGAGCAGCACAACCCATCATAGTTTGGCACTCTCTGTCAGTTTACTGCCTTTACTAGAGAGCAGATATCCACAGTAAACATTGTTTTCAGTTGTAAATTTTATGCAGTCATTCACATTATAATTTTTATTGTTTTGTGGTTATTCCATGATAACTTTATAGATTCCTATATGATTTATTTGATAGTTTTACATAATTTTAGCATTAGTTTTCCATAAGTTTATGGTTTATTTCATGGTTTTCCATGACGGTTTTTTTTTTTTTGTAGTTACTTTTGCTGTTTGTTATTGTGTTGTATTATGTTATACCCATGTAACACAAAGACTGTGTCATATTATAGAGATAATGTAAGTTCGTAAAAGACCATGTCACATTGTAAAAACGATGGAGCATGTCACATTATAAATATATGTTGTGAAGAATATATCACATTATAAAAGACTATAGGGCATATAATGTTGTAAAGATAATGCAAAAGATGCTGCTTATGTCATAAAATATAGCTGTAGTTTTACATTATAAAAGCAGAATAATGGAGAAATCAGAGATTCTAAACTTTCTTTAATTATCTGTCTGCCTATCTTGCCTTCTTTAGCCCTGTATGAGGTGTAGGCCATCAACAAAGGCTCTCCAAATTTTTTTTCTGTCCTGGGCTATCTCTTCTGTCTGTCTCCAGGTGTTGTCAGTCTTTTTGATCTCTGTTTCAAAACTCCTTTGCCAGGTGTTTCTAGGTCTTCCTTGTTTCCTTTTTCCCTGGGGATTCCAGGTGAGAGCTTGTCTGGTTATGTTTATGGTAGGTTTTCAAAGTGTATGTCCTATCCATCTTCACCATCTTTTTATTATCATTTCTTTCAGTGTGTTATTTTTCAATTACAAACCCCAAATGGATTGCAAAGTATGTTCCCAGCTCCTTTCACTGGACTATCAAAATCATCATCATCGTCCTGTTAGGCAGTAGTAAGACCTCAAAATATATTGATAACCTGGTTTTACTTTACATGTGGATAGCTAGGAACAGAATGGCTGAAAGAAAATCATAAGAAGTTTGTCATATATACTTAAAGCTTATAGTTAATCTAAATTCTAAACTTACATTTTTATGTTAAGAAATTGTTTGGAGATAAGAGTTCTTTGTCATTCACTCAGACATCGATGCCAATCTGTCACAAATACAGCAGTTCATCTCAGGCTTTCAGCATCACCATGTAGGTTGAGATAGAGTTCCATTCCCTGTCATTTGGTTCACAGATATGGGTGGCCCTGGTTAAGATTGCCTGGTTTAAAGGCTGTGTAAGTAATGAAAACTTTCTTCTTCTACATTCTGTAAACCAAAAATACACTTGCCCATTAAATTTCAGTATATCATGCAAACTTCAGTTTTTTTGTCTGCACACTTGACAAGACAAAGACAAGTCCTTTGTGTTAAGCCCTAAACATCTTTACTAATTACATGACATGGGCTGAAGTTTGTAGAGTCTACACCACTACTGGAGTAAGTTCTGCTTCCATTTATTGATAAAACAAACACTGGCTATCTTCTCTTTATTTATTTACTGTTGTTGGTCTGATACTGTGTGCTTTTTTTTTTACCCCACTCTTGGAAGATATGAGCGTCCGGTGCAGCTCTCTCAAGTTGTTCCCAGTGCTCTTTGGTGGTAGTACTCTTGCTGTTAGTATAAATACAGGCAGAAAAAAAGGTAGAATGATGTTTCTTTGTGTCAGCTGACTAACTTCATGGTAAAAGTAGATTTAGAAATGAACTGAATTTGGCATGTTAGTTTGTCTTAGTTATACCACTGTGTCACTGACATTCGGCATCATTCCTTGTGAATTCTGTGGACCTGTGTGACACAAACGCTATTCTTCAGCAAGGCTTTGATTCCTAACCTAGATCCCATGTCACTGCTGGGATTCTTGAAGAATCGGGGGGGGGGGGTATCCATTAAGGCAAGTCCAGATTTTAACATTTATTTTGGTTTTTGCACATCATGAAGAGCTTGGGACAGTAACTTCTCAAAACGAAATATTCAGAAGGTTCTTAAAGTAATGCAAAGTGGCTAGGGAGAGTGTAGAGAAGCCACAGCAAATTATCTTCAGGGGTCTGTGTTCAGAAAGGGTTGGGAACCAGTTTTGTAACAGAATGTTGAAGGTTTTTTTTGAGAGGGTCATGTGTTATGTAGTGCATCTCTGATGACACGTAGAACATACTATGTAAACATAGCTTGTGATGTCATGTAAACATCACCCAAGTTAAGCAGAGTTAAACATTTAGTGTGCTGTTAGTAATTTTGTGAGACATCACCACATGATGTTGTCACATTTATGAGAAGTTTCCCATGTGGTGTCATAGTACATCTCAGAAGTTCAGCATACAATCATATTTATAAACTTAATATGTCATGTGATATAATCTGGTGTATGTGGACAATTAAGTTCATTTAAACAAGGAACTTTTTGAGTCTGTCATTTTCATCATTGATCCATGTTATGCCAAGTGACAGATCAGTCAGTCAGTCATTTGCATGTCCCTTGCGGAACTTTGCCTCCCTAACAAGCTCTCCTGCAGGCCTCTTGGTTGTAAACAAGATGCCCTGCTGCTGATGCATCCATTTGGAGATTATCAATGATGTCTTGTAGCCATCTTCACCTTGATCTTCCCCTCTTTCTTTTTCCCATTATGTACTCTTCCAAGTCAGTCTTCTCTAAGTTATCATGATGTTTAATGTGTCCAAAATATTTCAGTTTTCTCTTTATTAGGCAACCTTCTACTTTTATTTTCCTTTTTAGTTTGATGCAGGGGTTTTCCTTGGTAACACTTTCAGGATTTTGTCCATCATCACACTTACTAGTACTGACCTCAGTCTCGCACTCTTCCATAGTGTTAAAATTAGATCTATCTGGCCTGGGGGACTCACCACCAGATCTTTTTTCTATCCGACCTTCCATGTTGCTGTTAAGGTTTCTTTAGATGGCTAAGATCACTGACTAGTACAGTCACTGCCCGGAAGGGAAGCAGTGGTAAACTACCAAGACAAATCAGAGAGATCCACAACAACAACAAAATAACAAACTCTGTTTAGCCTGATATGATATTAAGCATTCTTTTGTTTTTCTCATCTTGCCTTTTCTGCAGTTCAGACTTCCATCCAGAAGTTTTGCAGTTGGATGCCACTTTACCCATGCTGTCTTCTTTCTCCTTCCAAGATCAAGTCAAATATTTGTCATGGATGTCGCGTTCTTTTTTTCATTGATGTGGAAGTCCTGCTCGTCTCTGACTTCTTTGTACCTTTTTTTTTTTTTTTTTTAAATTTTAGTGAAGAATATTTGTATCATTTATTCAGTAACATTCTTGGATTTCATTTCCTGTGTTCTATCTGCCCAAGGTTTTTTGTCTGGATTACTTTAACTTTCTCTCATTTCTTTCACACCCACTGTGCAATCACTTCTTTGCAAGAGAAGCACATGTAAGTTGGAGATGATTGTTAAATATTATAGTTTTTTCAAACATTGATGTAGACAAATATAACAGTTGCAAATATTAACAAATAAATTACTCATAAATTGTTAGTTTTTTTGTTGTTGTAGTATACTATGACAATTGAAATGTTTTTTTCATTGATACTTGTGAAAAATTTAGTTATTCACAAATTGTTATTATTTTGTGTGTGTGTGTTTGTGTAAATATAACAATTTCATATTGCAGCTAACAGCTACTGTGTTCTGTATATAAGGAAGGAAAGAAGTACTCCCAAATGCTCAAGTGTTTGGGCTGTTTTCATTTTGTGTGTGCAGTATGTTATTATGTATGTTATCTGCCTTAATCTTCACATCAGCCTTATTAGTTTATTTCTTTGTATTGCATTTGTTTTGTTTTTTTTTTCGATGCAAAAAAATGGTTAAATAGTTTACACATCCTATGTTGCCTTTCTTATCCTTGTTTTAATATAGTCTTTCTTTTACTTTATAACATCTCAAGTTTATTCAGCGCACAAATGTAAAATTTATGTTCATTTTTGGTTTGTTTACTTAATATGGCATGTTCTGTTCATTATATAATTAGTGCGGTTTGGGCTGTGGACCAAGTGCGGTACAAATGCAACGATATAATTTAAATAAGTTGAAATTATTTTTTTTTCCCTGTGATTTTGCATAAAAGCAAAAATTATGCACAGTTGGAAGATGCATGTTTGGAAGGATGGAAAGAGTGGCACAGAAGCACCTGCCCCATGTTATGTGTTTTCCTGTCATGAGTCATGTACAAGGTCCGACAATTAAGTAATGAGACCTGATTTTATTATGGCCAAGACAAATGCCATCTATGAAGCAAAGCATGGAGATTTTATTATGGCCAAGACAAATGCCATCTATGAAGCAAAGAATGGAATCCAAGAGGCAACCTTCATCTATGATATGGTAACTTTTCATCGCCGCCCAATAAGCAGATGACAAACAAGTCGCCATTTTGTTGATCTAGTTAGAGGTGCATTGTTATATAATCAGCATGGAGCAAAAAGCTGACATTAAATTCTGTTTAAAACTCGGAAAAAGTGCCATTGAGCCAGTTGAATTGATGTGACAAGTTTATGGGGATAATTGTCTCATGCACAGATTTTCAGGTGGTATTCACAATTCAAAAGTGGTGTGGAAACAGTTACAAATGCAACTAAACATGGACACCCAATTTCTGTTTCAGAGAACGGATACAAGAAGATTGTTGTTTGACTGTGAGGATGATGGCAGATGAATTTAGTGTTAACCGAGAGACCATTCATAACATTTTAATGGAAGATTTGGACAAGGAAAAAGTTGCTTGCCGGTTTGTACCACATTTGTTGTCTGATGACCAAAAACATCAGCATATTGAGTACGCAGAAGACATCATTAACGTGTCGCAGAAATAAACATTTCTTAAATTTGATTGTTGCAGAGAATAAAACATGGATTTTCCACTATGATCCAACAACTAAACACCAGAGTGCTCAGTGAAAGTCGTCATCATCACCAAAAGGCAAAAAAATTCGTCTTCAAAAGTTGAAAGTGAAGACAATGTTGGTGTGCTTCTACGACAGCAAAGGAGTTATTCACAAAGAATTTATTCCAGAGGGACAGACTGTCACTGCTGAAGATTATTTAAGTATTTTGAAATGCCTATTGAAAAGGATTCTCTGAGTATTCAACATCTGGCAGTTTTTTTCCTTCTTCATGATAATGCATCGGCTTACCAAGCGGTAGTTGTACAGGAATTTTTTGGCCCAAAAACTGTGTTCTCAACCGTCCACCCTATTCCCCAGATTTGTCTCCCTGCGATTATTTTCTGTTCTCAGAATTAAAGTTACCATTGAAAGGGCACTTCTTTGATGATACTGATGACATCCAAAGGGTCGTAACATCGAGTTTAAGACCCATACCAACAGAAGAACTGCAGAGGCCGTGCCACTCGCTGGGCTTACAAGGGGCTTACTTTGATTAAAATACAGGTTATATCTTCAACTGTTGTTTATTTCATTTTTTATGTAATTAGTCTCATTACTTAATTGTCTGACCTTGTAGATTATTTTGTTAAAAATTCCAGGTAAATTAACTGCTTATGTAAAGTTCTGTTGTGGTTTTTGTAGAATCAAATTTTAAACAACAGTGTAAGTTAAATGTAGATGAGATGTCATTTCCAGATATAAGAAAATGGCCGAAAATGTTTTTAATATGTGTGATTTTGGGATGTTTGATCTGATTGGATAAGAAGCACAAAACAGCAGCCTTTTTTTTTCCCTTGCTAGGTGAAATCAGATTTTTGTCCATATTCTTGAGACAACTTTTACATGGATATTTTATTTACCCATAATGCATTCTGAGTTATGTGTACAGTTTACTGTGATATGCCTTGGCATTTGAGCAGATATTCTCGTTTAAGGGTCAGTTTCCCCAACATTGGTGTATTTTGTACCCAGTTTTACAGCCTTCACACAAACTCCACATGAGAAGATAGTTTCACTGCTGACTGTAATACTTCATGTCCACAGAATATGTGTAAATCAGAAGTTTAAAGTAGTGGCTGAATAAGGAGGGAAGGTATGTGTGACAGAGTGAGAGGGGTGGGGGGGGGGGAGAGAGAGAGAGAGAGAGAGAGAGAGAGAGAATGAACCTTATTTTCAACAGGTAAAGAATTTGGTATCTAGGCCAAGAGACCAAGAGAGAAGAAGTTAAAAACAACAAAAAGCCATAGCCAGTGTGATATCAGTAATTAATATATGAGTTTCATTCCAGTTACCCTGGGACTCATCGGCTTGGTCTTGATACCAGTTGCCTGTGTCTCTTGTCTGAAGACCATTGGTTGTGAGGTCTGTGGGCTGAATGTGACAAGCAGTGTGGTCAAGATAAGGACAGGTTGCTGTGGCTTTTTTTCCATGTCTCGGAGCCAACAGGGACTTTGGGCCAGCATGTGCACTTCCTTGTGGCCACACCTTGGAAGGGAATAAAATGACAAGAGTGAAGGGGTTGAGTTCTAGTTCTCGTGGCCATAGGTTTGTTGTCTTGTTCTTGTTCTGTTTTCTGGAACTACGAGCAGAGTTTCCTTTCTATCCAGGTCAGCGAAGGTGCTCAAACATCATGTCACACGAGGAGTAGGTTATGCCAGAAATCTCTTCAGGCCTGGAGTGGGGCAGACAAAAAGCAGGAAAGTTTGCATTGCTTCTTTAGCAAACGCCGCTGTCATTTGACCTGACAAGGCCCAGTACTGGGAGCACCAACAGAAAAGTGGGACAGGGTCTTGGTCAGCTGTGATTTACAAGATCTGACGTTTGCTCCATCGGTCTAGCAGTTATCACCCCTGCTGGCGTGTTGTCTTTATTAGCAGAAGAGAGTTCCTTGTCTACCGTTTAAGCTAAGGAGAATTTTGTGAATAAGTACAAGACTGATTCAGAGCTATATATCATGTTTATTCCCAGTGTTTTATTTTCTATATTCAAGCATTTATAAGTCCTGCAGCAGTGCATAGTTGTTTCATATATTTATGACTGCTGAATTCATGTATGTAGTTAGTTTCTTTCCTGTATTTAATATTCTGTATTGTTCTTGTTTCTAAATGTTTACGTAGAATTGGATGAATATTTTGGCCAAATACTATAAGAAAAATAACACTTTGCTGGCAGAAATGCAGATGAAGCTGTTGACCTTGATTATAGAGGAAAGACATTAGTAGTGATTGGAGCATGTCCTCGCGATCACTAGTGACCTATTACCAAAAATAGCACTGAGATGGACACCTCGGGAAACAGGAGTAGGGGCAGACATGGAGAAGAACATCAGAGAGAACGAGACAGCACAGAGGACATCAACAGCAGACTTACTAGAGCAAACCAGGCTTTTGCAGTGCTGCAGACTATATGGAAATAAAAAAAAAACTAAGCATAAATATGAAAATCAGGATATTTAAGAGTAATGTTCTGAGTGTACTACTCTATGAAAGTGAATGCTGGAAAATCACCAAAACCATAGAAAACAAGTTGAATTCTTTCCAGACTAAATGTTTACGAAGAATTAGAAAAATATTCTGGCCAAACACCATAAGAAATAACATCTTGGCAGAAATGCAGATGAAGCCACTGACAACAATTATTGAGGAAAGACGCTGGCTATGGTCGGGACATGTGCTCCGAATGACTGACATCTCACTATCAAAAATAGCACTAAGATGGACACCACAGGGGAACAGAAGTAAGGGTAGACCAAAAGAGACATGGAGAAGAACAACAGAAAGGATGTTGAGCAATAGAGGGCTCACCTGGGCAAGAGCATAAAAAAAGGCGAAGGACAGGCATTTGTGGAAAACCCTTGCAGAAGCCCCATGTGCCCTGGGCACTTAAGGTTCAGAGAGAGAGAGAGGAGTGGAACCAAAAGGCAGAGAGGTGAATGCTTATTTAACGGACTCCACCACTATGGGAACTATAGTAATCTCCCCCCCCCCCCGACTAGACTGTTACCAGGGACACAGAGTGGTGGGATTGGCTATAGTTCATCAGTCTTGATGCAGGCTATAAGTCACAAGCATGACCTTTGGACCTCATCTTCACCCTTAACAATGCTAAACAGAAGAAGATTGCGATGGCTGAGACATGCTACAAGAGTGGATGATTACCACATACTAAAAAAAATAAGTACACAACAGACTTCTGACATAGGAGGTCATGAAGTGGCCAAAAAATGAACATATTTGTAAGATTTTTCCACAGTTTGGCCACAATGATGGGAAAAACCAGCAAAAGACTGTGCCATGTGGAGAGTGATTGTGCAGCATAATTTGAGGAGGAAAGAAGGGCCAAAATTGAAGACAAAAGGCACATGCACAAAAAGACTTGACTTAAGAACATAAGCATGTTTTGTTGTTGCTGTAGCTGATTGTGCAGATTAAATATTTGCCTTGAGGGATGATGTTAAACATGATGGTGCTTTGCCAACTATCACATCACAGACCAGCCACCATAGGCCGACCATCACAGACTAGCCATCACGGACAGCTAACATATGCCTGCTTCAGACTGTGACGTCTTGTAAGTAATTAAGAATAAAATATGTTTTTGACACCAGCTATTCATCCAAGACTACCTTGACCCTTGATTGAAACAAAAACTGGGTCTCCACATTTTGATAATGAATAGGTAAGGGCAAAGATAAAAGTATGCTGCCACGAAGAAAGTAATATCTTGTGTCTTAAGACATTTACGCAGCCATTAGTTGCTTCAGATTAATTCTTCTTCTTCGGTGTTGTCCTCAAAACTGCATTGGTTACTTTGTGTCACCGTAATGCAGCTTTTGACCTCGCATACTTGGCAAGACTCCAGACCACCTTCTGTTTCCAGGTGCACTGTGTGGAAAGTTATCAACCCTGGCGCAGGCTGCAGGTTATGGGTCACTGACCGCGGTCTCATTCAATTTGAGTAGTCAAGACCCTATTCTACCTCCCACTGGTACAGCAGCACCCTTTTGAGGGTGAACAGTGAAGAAGAAGAAAACTTGAATACTGTATCTTCACCCCTAAATTGATCCAATAATTCGTTGCATTCTTGTATTAGAGAAGTTGAGAATAAAGTTTGCTATGGGCGCACTGTATTTGTTACTAAAGCTTTCACTTTTGTTATTTCAAAACGTCCGGATTATCACCTCATTTCACTGTACACAAGTTGTTTTGCTATAAAGTTTTTTATTTTGTATAAACATTTAATTCTGCACTGTTTCGGAGGTGTTTATTCGGTTCTTTCATTTGGTATACACTTTTTTTTTTTTTTTTGTTAAATAAAAAAGATATTGCTGGTCCGAAGCTTTTAGGAAAAGTACACCACTTTTGGTACATTTTACAAAAGCATTAGAGTTTTAAGAAATATATTGCTGATGAAATGCTTTCTTTTTTCAGAAATATTCATTATGGTTAACTTTATAGAAGTTTTATGTTGTTGTTAGTCTGTTATAGTTTTGTAGGAATGTTTTTGTGGTGCATTTTTAAGAATAATTCTGTTATAGTACACTTTTATATAATAAATGTTGTTGTGGTACATCACTTCTTTTTTTTTTTTTAAAGAGACTGTTGTTATGATTCACCTTTTGAGAAAGTTGTGTTTCTGTTGTAGTTCACTTTTTTATTTTTTTGTCATAGGTTTTGTTTTAGAATGGTTTTTTTTTTTTTTACAAGTTTGTGTTACAGAACACTTTTTTTTTTAGAATCACATGCTCTTATGGTTTACCATTTTGAAAGTTGATAAAGTAGTTTTTTTTATGAAAGGTATCATTATGGTACATATTTAAGAGGCATTAATTTTTGTGGTTCACTATTTGCAACTAGAGATTGCTGTTAAGACATTTTTTTTAAACAAGAAAAAACATCTTATAACTCACAGGAATATTTATTGTGCATAATTTTTTAAAAAGTAAGATAAATACAAAAATTGTGGAGAAATGATGTGGCCATTTTGAGAGAAAAAAAGCATTACAAATATCATTTTGGTGTTAAGATTGATAAACTTTTTCATGAGAGCTCTAATATCCCATGAGTCACATAACAGACATAAAGAGGTGGTCAAAGAAATGTGCCATGACTCATTTGTTAAACATTTAAAAAAAAACCAATGACGACGATTGGGTGTCTTTCATTTCATTCAGTCCTCTTGGTCAACCTGTTGAGATGTTTTTCTCTCCTCTCTTTTTTTTCCAGTCAGATTCTCAAACTTATGTCTTCTTGTGACATGTCCAAAGAATCTCATCTTTCCCGTTTGGTTTTAATTGGCTTCTTCTTCTGTGTTGTGCTCTGGTTACAGCATTAACAGTATGCAGCTAGGCTACCTTTTGGCCATGGCACATCCATTTTTGGGGTGGTTTATTTTTTTCAGGACCAGATTTACTTTCTCTTTTATTCTGCTGGACAACCAGGAGGCACCACAGGGATGTAGAGTAGGGACAACCAGGAGGCACCACAGGGATGTAGAGTAGGGTCTTGTTCAGCTTTAGGCAAATAATCAGCACTGGATATGCCAGCTTCACTGCCATCTTAAATCCACATAATTTGTTTCAGTGTCCTGTAACTTCTCTCACAGCATCTCCATTTGTTTTTCTTGTCATCCACAGTTGCTTCCAATTTGTTTGTCCTGTGTATTAATTGTCCAAAATTCCTACTTACATCCTTCCTGTGCTGTTAAACATTACGTAGGGCTCGCACGGTGGTTCGCCAGGTTTTCGACAAAGCTTTTCAGCCTCATCAAGGGATTTTATATCTGTCCAAGGTTCATGAACTTAAAATAATGTGTTCTTCATTTCATATCTTACATCATTCCCGTGCTGTTAAGTGTCACATAGGGCTCGCATGGTAGTTCGCCAAGTTTTTTGGTGAGCTTTCCAACCTCATCAAGGGATTTTATGCCTGCCCTACTAATTTGGCTTCTCATAACAATGTCCTCTTTAGAGTGTTGTTTCATATAACTCTCATAATTTAGTCTTTTTTTTTAATTTCATAGATTTAATCCTTTATAAGGCAAAAAATGCTGGATATATATATATATATATATATAATATATATATATAAATTCTTCAGCTTTCCAAGCCATTAAGGCCCATTGTTGCAGATAAAGTTCACCTCCAGTCCTCTCTTCTTAATCTTCTCTCTCCCATTGGTGACACCCATTTCCTTTCTCTTCTATATTATCTTATCTCTGTCTTGGTCTACCCCTTGGACTTCCCTTATCTCTTGTACGTATATCATTTTTATTTGTTTGTTCTCTTCCATTTTTTGTACATGACCCAACCAGCATAATCTGTTCAGTTTCAAGATGTTTATACTGTGCATATATATATATATATATATATGAGAGAGAGATATTACATGGAATAGCACAGCAGTTAGAAAGTTCTTTGTAGATACCATTACATGGCAATAGTCCAAGAGTTAACAGCTGACCAAACAACAGCCTGATCTGTGGGGAATGACAGTATTGTTTAGTGCCACAGAGGCACAGATCTGCCTTAATCAAATTCTCTTATGTCCTGTGGACAAGCAGTGTCATCTAGCATATTGTGTTTTTTTTAAAATTTCATGCACAGGGTATGAAGACACTGTCTGATTTGACAATCAGTAACCTGTACCAGACGTGCTAATGTTAGGGTTGGCAAACCATGGCTAACAAAGACCCTGGTCTAGCTTTCTGCTGGTGCCCCCAGTTAAAAGGCCTAGCTTGACTAATAGGGCAAGGATTGCCAAAGTCCCCGTGGCAAGGGAGTCTACTAAAGAAATATTACTTCACTCAGGGGCTGAAAAAATAGCAGCCATAACGTGCTTCCCATCAAGTACAATCTCGATGTCTTCACCAGGTATGATACCACCATATCATCCTCTAGAGTACTCGGTGAGTCATGGAAAATATGAGCACTAACATTATATCCTTTATTTGCCTCAGTGGTATGACATAGGTAGTTTGTTTTTTTAACTGTATGTAATCATTGCATTTTAAACACAGAGTAGAAATCTGAGTTATGGCTGTACTTAGAAGCAAGTCTTCTCTCATACTGGCATTTAATGCATCCTGTAAATCATTAAAGAAGAGTATTTTATTTTCTATTTTACCAGGTTTGTTTCTTAGTTCTCATTTTTCCTATTAGTAAATGGTTTGTGCAGTTTAATTATGCCTGTTTTGTTAAGGGGCTGCTTGAGAATAAAATAAGATGAAATTTCCGAAAACTGTTGAAGTGCCGAGATATCCTGATATGAGGGCTGTACAATCACAGGCAAATAAAAATCTATCATTTGCTTGAGTGTAAGAGCAAAGATGACTGTGGTGATGTGATGACACAGTTATCTAGGACAGCAGACCAGTGCTGGCCAGGACCTTGTCCTGTATCTCTGTTGATGCACCCAGTTAAAGGCTCAGCCTGACTAATGGGGCAGAGCTTGATGTGATCTGCAGGGTGGTGGAATAATGAGAAGCTTGCTTTTTTTTTTTTTTAGTTCACTCTTGATTATGAAACTAGCCACCATAATTTATTCCTAATCCAATAGGACAGGATACTCGCCTCATCTTCACAGCATTAGCTTTGCAGTTCCAGGGAGATACAAGCCTTTGTGAATAAGGAGCATGAAGACGTAATCCCATGCAGCAGTCTGTCCTACCTCTCCTTTGGTGCTCCTAATAACAAGCTCAGTCTACCAAGGTGGTGGAGCCTGCTGAGAAAGCACTGGAGCTTCTCATCAGCTCCACTTCAGGTCTGTAAGCCACCAAAACCCACTCCTCATTTGACACAATGCCAGGACATGAGCTGAAAAAAAAAACATACTGCTCTTGGGTCCAGTGAAAACAGAGCATTACAGAAACACACAAAACTCAGCTTTAGAGGACACAGCTGGAACTGTTTAATATAAAAAATAAGCAAATATCAACAATTTACTTCAACATTTTCTAGCTGGGAAAAAAAAAGCCTTACCCATGCATCCTTCAGTACAATATTTGTGCTGAGCTAACATCATGTCCAAGTAACAAGAACAAACTCAGATTTCTGATCCCCCGTAGTTCACATTATTTCTACACATTTTTAGAAACAGGAAACCAAGTGGCCTTTGCACAGTAAAGTATCAGAACATAGTATTTTTTGGTTAGACCTCAAACAAACAAACAAAAATAGACATGAAATCTCAGTTTTGAGAGAGGAAGCAAGATAGCTAAGTTGATTAATGTGCTATTCCCTCATGGCTAGATGGTTGCTTGTCCTGCTGGAGTATGTGGTTCAAGTCCCAGGTAATTTTATTGTCATTTTTCTTTCTCCCACATCTAAAAAAATGCTTTGTCTATGATTTTTTTTAGGTCCAGCAATACAATACTATGTATTAACATTATCAGCAGCAAGTTACCATTAATATCTGCAAATAATGTTACATTAGTAATCAACTTTACACGCAAAAAATAAGTTCTTTATTCAGAGAGTGAGGGAAGGAAATCAGTTTTGGTAATAAATATTTGAAAATGGAAAGGAGTAATTCCTCGTATGTAATTTGGAAGTGAAATTTCAACAACTTCATTCTGACAAATTGAAATTTGTCATCTAACATATTGTTTTTTAATTTTTACAGCCCTCAATTTTTAATTTTTACTGCCCTCATTTTGAAATTTCAATTTTCATTTTGAAAAACTGACCAAAAGATCTACAAAAATCAGAATGTGAAAATACAGAGGATGGTCAAGCCTAGACAAACCAGCATAACTTTATAAACTGCATGATAAAAAACTGAAGGTATCTGCGTCGGTGGAATGAATGAGATATGCAGGCTAGCAAAGATTTTGGAAACAAGCAGTTATAACACTTCTGCCTGCACAGTGAGCAGCAGTTACGGAGCTTGTTAAAAAGTCTTTCATAAATGAACAGCTGCATTCCAGATTTGACACGACACTCATTTTCAAGATCTCTGTCACAAGCACTGTGTATCAAGAACTGAAGTTTCATGGCAACTGGCGGCTGCGATATCACAACTCGGTCAATTCAGTTTTGACTGCCATCCATTTGCTCATGGAGCATGCTTTGTCGAGTCTCAAAGTCTGAAGATCCAAAATGATTCAAGTTGAATATTACTAAAAGAAGTGTGCCTGGCTCTGATCTGGGAAGAAGATACCCAGTCATATTTTGCTTCTTCAAAGATGTTCCAAAAATTATGTACAGCAGGCAACCAGTGATGAGTGTAAATAAGACCATAACATTCTCAGACAAATATTGGCATAGTTATTTTCTCAGGCAAATAATGGCACGGTTATTTTCTCAGACAAATAATGGAATGGTTATTTTCTCAGACAAATAATGGAATGGTTATTTTCTCAGACAAATAATGGAATGGTTATTTTCTCAGACAAATAATGGAATGGTTATTTTCTCAGACAAATAATGGAATGGTTATTTTCTCAGACAAATAAGGCACAGTTATTTTTTCAGACAAATAATGGCACATTTATTTTCTCTTGTATAATGGCACGGTCATTGTCTCAGACAAAAAAAGGCATGGTTATTTTCTCAGACTAAAATTGGCGGTTACTTTTCTCAGACTGAAATTGGCATGGTTACTTTCCCACACCAAAACTGATTCAGTCATTCTCTCTAATCAAAAAATAAAACAATTGTTTTCACATAACAAAAAACAGTCATTTTTTTTTTTTTTGTCAAGCCAAAAACGGCACTTGTGTTTCTCAGATCAAAAAACTCTACTGCTAGAGAAAGTCACTTTAAGCTATAATCACAGGTAACAACAACATTCTGTTATCAAGCCAACATTCAGTATAAAATGATTCAGGTGACATCCATATCTCTATCTTGTAATCGCTGTCAAGAACTATCTCTATCTTGTAATCGCTGTCAAGAACTGAGCTTCTACACGCATCCTTTCCTCACCTCCACCCTAATTGGGAGCCTGGATTACAGGACACAGCTGTATTTTAAGAGTGAATTTTATATTAAATAAATTCCTGTCATATTATCTCTAGACCAGGGGCTCTTGGGAGAGGGGGGGGGTAGCCATACCATCTGGAGATATGAGAACCAAATGACAGTCTGGCCAAGGGGATATGGAGGCATACTGGGCAATCCATGGGAGTTATGGGGACATGTATGGCAACCCACAGGATGTATGGGAACATATAGGGCAATCCACATGGGTCATAGGGACATTTAAGGCAATCCACAGGAGGTATGAGGGCATACAGGGCAATCCACAGGAGGTGTGGGAACATACTGGGTTATGTACAGGAGGTATGAGGACATAGAGGGTTGTGTACAGGAGGTATGGGAACATATTGTACTATCCAAAGAAGGTATGGGCACAAATGGCTAATCAACAGGAGATATGGGAACACATTGGGCTATCCACAGAAGGTATGTAGCTATGCTGGGCAGTCCACAGGGATACAGAAACATAATCAGCAATCTATGGGGGGGGGGGGATCTGTACAGGATCTGTCTGTAATGATAAAAAGGCTAATAACCTGCTCCAGACAATATAAAATAGTTTTGTATGCACATCTGGGCTGAAAGTGGAACTGATCTGTACATGATTGTGGAACTGAACATAGAGCAGTGCTTAGTGCAGTAGATAAAATGCATGATCTGCAAGTTCAATCCCAGTCAAAGGTTTAAGTTTTTTTTCTGGTGTCATTTTCTTCTTTTCCAAAATTACCAATTCTATCTTATCATCACTTTTTGTACCAAAAGATTTCTAAACACTTGAAAAAAAGTGAAATGTTACACATGTAAACCAAAACAAACAATTATCTTGTGTGGTACGGAGAATTTCCTTCATGGTTGAGTTTATTTATCTACAACGTGTCAATGCACCAACAACAGCTTAAAAGTTTATATTTCAGATTTAAGACAGCAGGGAAAAACTAGAAGACGAGAATCTTTATTTTAAAAAAATGTTGCTCATAAAAAAACTAGAAGACGAGAATCTTTATTTTAAAAAAATGTTGCTCATAAAAAAACTAGAAGATGAGAATCTTTACTTTAAAAAAATGTTGCTCATAAAAAAACTAGAAGATCAGAATCTTTATTTTAAAAAAATGTTGCTCATAAAAAAACTAGAAGATGAGAATCTTTACTTTAAAAAAATGTTGCTCATAAAAAAAATAGAAAACCAGAATCTTTATTTTAAAAAAATGTTGCATAAAGCTGAAATATAGCATGTACAGTTTTAAGTTTCTCATCTTTTCTGACGGGCAACAGCCTATATTTAAAATAAGCCAAGTTCTCTTTCAGACTTTCCGCTCCATGACTTAAGCTTAAAGGAAAAAGTTTATCTGCGAAATCTTTTCTTTACAGTTCCTCTTCAATTTCTGTCTCGGGCTTATACATCATCCAGCAAGAAGTGGAACATCATCTCGTGTTCTCAAATCTTCGTTGTTTTCCCAATTTTGTTGCAAGTTTCCAACTCGTTGCTGCACCGGAATAACACCAGGATTCTGCTGGTTACCTCCACCTTCCTGTTGATTGTCCATATGTTCGGCAGCAATTTCATCAACGTTTTCAAGACGGGAAGAAAATGGCAGAACCAGTAAATGAGAATAAATGAGGGCACCAATGAAAATAACACACAGTCCAGGTACCTGCAAATGACAAAACAAATTGGTAGGTTTTTCTTTAACAGGTATCTCTAATGAAAACATCACAGAATTTTCAAAACTAGTCTCAAACTGGGATAAAGCTATGGATCAGCAATCTAATGACACTATTGACAGCTAAGATACTAGTGCTGGCCAAGACCAAAATGCTGAGTAGGACACAAGTGCTGTACCAGGACACTAAATAGCACACTTGTATATATTATGGGTGGTCAAGACAATGAAGTTAGCAAAGGCAATGTATAAACTACTGACACTATGAATGACCAAGAAATGGTGCTGGTCAAGACCAGACATCAATGGGTAAGGCAGGAACTGGCCAAGAAAAAGATGGGGTATGATGCTAGCACTGGCAAGGGGACTAAAGCTGGCAGAGACAAGAGCTGGTCAAGACACTGTAAAACCTACTGACACTATATGAGTGATCAAGACACTGTAGAATCCATATACACTATGAGTAGCCAAGACACTGTAAAACCAATAGGAATTATGAGATGCCAATACACTAAAACCAATAGGCACTGAGTGGCCAAGACACTGTAAAACTAATAGGCATTATGAGTGGCCAAGACACTGTAAAACTAACAGGCACTATGAATGTCCAAGACACTGTAAAACCAATAGGCACTATGAGTGGCCAAGACACAATAAGCACTATGAGAGGACAAGACACTGTAAAACCAACAGGCACTATGAGAGGACAAGACACTGTAAAACCAACAGGCACTATGAGAGGACAAGACACTGTAAAACCAACAGGCACTATGAGAGGACATTCATTCCTTTGCATGTCCCTTGCGGAACTTTGCCTCTCAAACAGCACTCCTGTAGGCCTCTCGGTTGTGAGCAAGATGGCCTGCTGCTGCTGCATCCATTTCCAGATCATCAACGATGTCTTGCAGCCATCTTCGTTTCGGTCTTCCTCTTTTTCTTTTTCCCATTATGTATCCTTCCAATACGGTCTTCTCTAAATTATCATGACGTTTAATGTGGCCAAAATATTTAAGTTTTCTCTCTTTAATCCTCTTTACTATGAGAGGACAAGAAACTGTAAAACCAATATACACTATGAGTGGCCAAGACACAATAAGCACTATGAGAGGACAAGACACTGTAAAACCAATATACACTATGAGTGGCCAAGACACAATAAGCACTATGAGTGGCCAAGACACTGTAAAACTAATAGGCACTATAAGAGGCCAAGACACTGTAAAACTAATAGGCATTATGAGTGGCCAAGACACTGTAAAACTAACAGGCACTATGAATGTCCAAGACACTAAAACCAACAGGCACTACAAGTGGTCAAGACACAACAAGCACTTTGAGAGGACAAGACATTGTAAAACCAATAGGCATTATGAGTGGCCAAGACACAATAGGCACTATGAGAGGACAAGAAACTGTAAAACCAATATACACTATGAGAGGCCAAAACATTGTAAAACCAATAGGCATTATGAGTGGCCATGACACATTAGGCACTATGAGAGGACAAGAAACTGTAAAACCAACAGGCACTATGAGAGGCCAAGACTGTAAAACCAATAGGCACTATGAGAGGCCAAGACTGTAAAACCAATAGGCACTATAAGTGGCCAAGACATTGTAAAGCCAATAGGTACTATAAGTGGCCATGATACTGTAAAACCAAAAGGCACTATGAGCGGCCAAGATACTGTAAAAGTAATAGGCACTATGAATGACCATGATACTGTAAAACCAAAAGGCACTATGAGCGGCCAAGATACTGTAAAAGTAATAGGCACTATGAATGACCATGATACTGTAAAACCAAAAGGCACTATGAGCGCCCAAGATACTGTAAAAGTAATAGGCACTATGAATGACCATTATACTTTAAAACCAAAAGGCACTATGAGCGCCCAAGATACTGTAAAAGTAATAGGCACTGTGAGTGGCCATGACACCCTAAAATCCACAGATAACTATTAGGGGTCAAGAGACTTGCATGTTGGCCTACACAAAATTATATATTTATATAATTTTGATTAAGAATTGGTCACTGCAGATTACTGAGTCACACTGACCAAGTCAAGATATTAAACAAAAAAATGAATGTCCATAAAAGCATACCTGGCAGGGGAACAAATAAAGATATAAAGAACAAAATTACATAAAGCCATAACAGCTTTCTTTAATCTTGGAAACATCTAGAAGTCCTCCCTGTACAGTACTAGAATCAAAATAAAACTGTACCATATTTGTATGCTACATACTCCTCTATGGAGCAGAATGCTGGAAAACAACTGAAAAGGAAATGGTCAAATTATCCTCATTCCACACAACCTGCCTCTGAAAGATTTTAAATATTTACCGGCCACAAACAATAAATAATAGAGACCTGCTTGCCAAATGTGAACTAGAAGATATGTCATAATAGCAAAAGACAGCTGGAAATGGATTGGTCATGAACCCAAAGGGACCCCCCTCCAACATCACTAAAATGGCTATGCGATGGACACCTGAGGGAAGAAGAAACCAACCAATGAGAATCTGGTGAAGAAACTACAGAAGCAGAAATGAGTAACATGCAGCACAGCTGAAGCACCATGTAGACCATAATAAGGGAATCTGCTGCTGCCCTGCCAGATGCCACAAAAGCATACTGAGTAATGACTGCTTCGTTGATCACTGATCAAGGACGCTGATGGATGGATGAGAGTATGGAACAAATTTCAGAATATGTACTCCCAAGTGTGCCAACATTTATACACAAACAAAAGAAACAAAAGAGGCAAAATACATGAAGAAGCAGAAGGAGGAAAGAGAAAAAAAAAGAAACGGAGGAAGAAGAGGATGAAGAAAGAACAAAGAGAAGAAGAATGAATACAAACCTGAGCTATAAAAAAATTCTCCCAGTGCAGAGCTAGACACACAGCCCAGTAGATGCCCCACACCAACGTCTCTATCATGATCCTGGGCAAAGCTCCCAGATCTCGAATCAAGGCCATGCCCATGTAAGTGTACAGACCATAGCTAATAAGTGAACCTGTTGAATAAGAAATTAGTTACTCCATCAACAGAGGAACTTACATAAGCATTTGGCTTGGTTTTACTATAGAAATTTTGTCATATACTTTGTGTTAGAGAGAAAAACTGTGAAGTAATGGCTTATTTTGAAACTCTGGAGGGTATGATGTGCTGTCTGCTGCTTTTTGCTGCAGACACATAGGTGGATTGATCAATTTTCCACTTCAGTGTAGGTGGTGTCTCAGCCTGCAATGTCCTGTTCTTGGCTGGAAGATTATAACTCAGTTGTTTCTTGAAAGTTCATAGTATTCATCATCTGTTTTTTGCTTTGGGATGTTGTTTTATTCATTTTTCTTTATATATATATAACTTTTAATCTGCTCTTTGCTTCTTCAGTTAGAATACATTTGTTTTTCACCACTACACAGAACTTATGTTGATTCTCACTATGGCAACATCGCTAAGTTATATACGTTGTCATACCCTTACTTAGAATGCTGGTAAACAAAGGATGGAAAGGGAGACAGCTAAGAAGAAGTGAAGGGCTGACAAAAGTAAACTCTTCTTGCTACCAGCAAGCCCCAAGTGTCTTGGGCACGGAAGGGACAAGAGAGTGATACCCTTACCTAACACTGCCAGCATGACCTCCCAGGAGTTGTAGAACTGAATAGCAGCATCTTTAATATCTTCCAGCCTTCCATTAGGCAGGTAACTGTACTGTACAGCATCAACCAGGTTGAAAACCAAAAGAAATATGATCGCGAATACTGTGCCATAAATTGCTTGAAAGAAATGAGAAAAACATAGTTAACAACATGTCGTTGTCCATTTTTATAAATTAGCCTGGAAATGATTCAACTTTTCTTCTAGAGATAAATATTTTTTAAAAAATATTTGATGCTAGTTATTATTTTTTTAAAACCATCAACATAATTGCCTTTCACTCCCTTGGGAGTTTAGGCCACAGATAAAGGCTCTACAGTCATCCTTGTTCTTGGATTTGTTCTCTGCTTCTTTCCATGTGCATCCCTTGTCACCGAGCATTGTCATAACTTCCCTTCTCCAAGTAGTTCTAGGTCTTCCTCAATCTCTATTTCCCTGAGGATTCCACTCAAAAAACTGGTATATGGTAATTTCCAGAAAAATCATTTAGCTCTAAGAGTTAAGCTCTCTAATCATCCTTCAGAAGTGGAAGTGATCATTAAAGAGTTTAATATAAAGAGTTTATTAGTTTGAAATTTCTCAATGAAGAACATGTGCATTTCACAAACTTTTCACTTTGATTTTAATCTTACGTAAGTACTATTCTGCATGAACAGATAAAGTGAAAAGTGATCATACTATCACAGATGCACTCATTCATCACGTCGTTATGCTGGTTAGCACTGACAATGATGCTTCTCAATCTTATGGAATCCTTGATGTTTCCAAGCAATTCAAATGCTTTCTATCTCACACCTATAGGTCAGTCCGACAAGATATTTGCGCTGGTTCCCCCTCTTTCCTTGTCTTTCCCTGTGAAGCATGATCTGACGAGAGAAAGAAAGTATGGTGGTGGCTTCCCTTTGCCTTACATTCACTCTGTATGCAGTTTTCTGTGATAACCTTTAACTAAAGAGTATAACCCACAATGCATCAGGCATCCATTTTAGCATGCTGTTATTTATTCAAATATTCACTGCTGACCTCTATATCTAGAGATCATTCCACCATCCATCACCTAATGGATGCATCTGGCAAATTTCTCCCAACAGATCACAAATGGACAAAGATTTAAAACATTTCACAGCATAAACAGATAAGAAAATAAAAAAGGTGCCTATGCAAATGTAAAAGGCAACGGTAACCCCTTGTATGCCACGGAGGCACCCAGGGGATATGATGTTAGTGTCCATATCTTCTCTGACCTGTCAGCTCACTTTAGGGTGACGTGGTCAGCATCAAGCCTGGTCATCTTTCCTTCCCCACTACAGAAGAAGTCAAGTACCCATTTCTACAGCACAACTCTGACCAGATTTGAATCACTGACCTTCACCATGAGATACTAGTGCACTAACCATTTCACCACTCAAGTCCCCCACACAAATGAATGAAGAAAAAAAAACAAAAGAGCAGTATCTGCTGTTATACCTTCACATCCCAGGAACTGTGCTGGCTGGATGGAATACTTATGAATGAACTTCTCCTCATAGATGATCTTTGTAGCAAACATGATTTGTGCCATCAGAATGAGGAGATCACCTGAAAATGTTCATCAAATAATCTATGTCACATAACACTTACATGCCATAAGGGTATTAAGTGTTACTGTCTTCACATGTTAGGCCACTACAGCAGTGTTAGAGGTAGGGATGCCAGCACCTGTCCTTACTGTCTTCATTTTCTGAGGGAAGCTCTCGGTGCTCACTTTCGAGGCTAAGTGAACCCCAGTGCCAATCAGTCCAAAAAAATTTCTTCCGAGTGCAAAATCAAACAAAATCTTCTGATTGGCAAGTGAGAGCACTAACCACTACACCACTGTGACATTTGCCAAATAACATCAGAGAATACAGTCATCATCATCATCAGTTATAGCAACTAAGGAGGGTTCGGCAAAGGGCCAGCAACCCTATCTGGTAAAAAAAAAACCATCAGACTGCTACAGAAACAGAAGCAAGGGAAATAACAAATGCAGGTGGAAGGAGAAATGCTTATCAGGAAACTGAACCCATGAAGGTTGTGGATGAAAGCCAGCCACTGGAAGTCCCCAGCCCAACTGCAGACCTCCTGGAATCTAAACACAAGACACAAATAGGCAGCTGGAATATAAGAACACTTAATCAGACTGGAAAACTAGCACAAACCATTAAGGAAATGCACAGATACAAACTAGGCATACTAGGAATACAAGAAGCAAGATGGACAGGACAAGGCAGAAGGAAATTAACAACACAGCACACAGAAAATACAATAATATGGTCAGGTAAAAAAGATCATCATGAAAGAGTAGTAGCATTGATTATAACAAAAGAAGCATAAAGAGCACTGCTGAAATGGACCCCTATAAATGACAGATTATTATATGCAAGCTTCAACTCAAGATTCAAGAAGCTGTCTATTATAGTTTGTTATGCACCAACAGAAGCAGCTGAAGAGGAATTAAAAGAAGATTTTTACAACAGCCTTCAAGCCACAGTAGAAACAATACCCAAGCATGATATGCTACTCATCTTGGGCGACTTCAATGCAAAAGTAGGTGAGGGAAATGAAGATAGAAGAAGAATCATGGGAAGAGAAGGAATTGGAGAAATAAATGAAAACGGAGAAAGACTGCGCAGTTTCTGCAAAGAAAACATGATAGCCATCGGAGGGACAATTTTCCAACATAAAAACATCCATAAAGTGACTTGGAGGTTCCCAGATAAAACCACAGAAAACCAAATCGATCACATAAACAAGTGGAAACGGTCATTACAAGATGTGCGAGCAAGGAAAGGAGCAGATGTAGGAGGTGATCACAACTTTCTGGTAGCAAAAATAAAACTAAAATTAAGGTAAGACAAAATCGGAGAACACAGAAAGATAGATTTTGATACAAAAAAAACTGAAAGACCAGCAAACAAGGAATGAATTCTCAATAGTACTTAAGAACCGCTTCAGTGTCCTACAAGACAAAGCAGAAATGTCCATACTAGAGTTCAATAAAACACTACAGGAAACAGCAAAAGAGGTGCTGGGATATCGGAAACAGAAAAAAGAGGAATGGATAAGCAAGACCACATGGGAAAAAATAGAGCAAAGAAAAGAAATCAAGAAAAAATTGCTGAACACCAAATCACAAAGGATTAAAGAACATGTTTTAAGTAATTATGCACAAAAAGACAAAGAAGTGAAGGAATCATGACGTCAAGATAAAGGTCAATACTATGACAACTTAGCAGAAGCAGCAAAGAAAGCAGCATATGCAAATGACATGAAAACCATATACAAAATCACAAAGCAGATGACAGGTAACTTCAGCATAAGATGTGAGAATGCAATAAGGACACTTAAGGGACAACTGGTCAGTGGAGAAAGAGAACAAATTGAAAGATGGAAAGAACATTTTAACATACTACTAAACAGAACACAAGCAGCACAAACAATAGACATACCTGAAGCAAAAATGGAACTAAACATCAATACAGGACCAATAACAATAAGTGAAGTAAAGGAGGCAATAAAGAAGCTAAAATCAGACAGGGCACCAGGTGAAGATGAAGTGACTGCTGAGATGTTGAAAGCAGAAGAAACAGAAACACCAAAACAACTCTGCCAGATACTACAACAAATTTGAGATCTAGAAAAAAGCTCCAGAGGAGTGGAAAACTGGCCTTACAGTAAAACTATCAAAGAAGGGTGACCTCAGAGATTGCGGGAACTGGAGAGGCATTACCCTACTGCCACTCACCGGTAAAGTATTTTGCAGAATAATCATCAACAGAATTGTACCAGCACTTGATGGAAAACTTCGGAAAGAGCAGGCAGGATTTAGGAAAGGAAGATCATGCATAGATCACATATTTGTACTTAGACAAATATTAGAGCAGGCAAATGAGTGGTATAGCACAATATATGCATTGTTTATAGATTTTGAGAAAGCCTTTAAAATAATGTCTGAAATAACCTTCTAACTATTTCTCCAGTCATCTAATATGTCTAGGCCTACTTGGGATACATTCAAGAACAGTGGTTTGGTCACAGGGTATGTCCATATCCCTATCTACATCACCAAAAATTGAAAATTCATGACAATCACTTTCATTTCTCCCTCGTTACTAAGCACTCTTCAACCATGATGAACAGGGTCACGGGGAATGTGCACTAAATATTTACAATCTAAACGTTACACTGGGTTTTTAATGAAACAGCATATAGCGAAATACAGTCACACAGCACTATAGACACAAACCAGAAGTGACCATTTTTAGTCATTAGGCATGGGAAGAGTTAAGTTTGATTTTGCATCATTTTAATTACTCTCAGAGTTTAACCTTATCTTATCTTATATCCTTCCTGTGCCGTTAAATGTCACATAGGGCCCGCAGAGTTTAATAGTAGATAGTAAACAGTCTCCTCTTCCTGGCCTGGTGACAACATACTTGGCTACTCCAGTCAATCAAGCTGTAAAAACGGGAATTCAGGTCACTATTTTGAAGTAAACTGCCACAATAAGGATTCTCACCAGTGCAACAACATGTGTAAGCATGTGCTTGGTGAATTAATGTGTACAATAACTTGTGTGCCTCCGCTTATATAAAAATATTTTGCTAAATATTTAAAATAAAATCTGCCAGATAATCATCATCATGAGCCATGCCTGGAGGTGCTGGCAACCATGCCTCTCCAGTTTCAATCTTTCATGTTACTCATCGGTTCTGTTGTTGTGTCTCTCCCATGCCATTTTGTCAAGCCATCTAAGATTTTTTTCTTCTCTTGTTCTACCTCTCCCTTTCCTGCCTCCAATTTTCCCCCATTGTCACAAGGCCAGATAATACAGTATATATACTTGCTAAAATCTGTGTATATATAATATTGGTGTCTTTTATTTCTGTAGGGTTGGTGCCCATGGAGTGAGGATTATGATCTTAACTTTAAAGTTGAAATTCAGTTCGAGAATGAATTTTTCAAACCTCGTAGATCTTGATTTGGTAACTTTTTTCCAGTATTCTAGAGATGGTTTCTTACAAACATAAGGAGGGCAGAAATTAGGATACTGGCTTTTCAAGGTGTAGGGACTGGTTATAGTTTATGTCCTAGCACACTGCAGTCAATCCAAACTGAAACACGCTAATCTGACAGTGTGTGAAACACAAACACACGACATGGTGACAGAAAATGACAAGAGACAGCTCACCTGCGGCAATGCCATATTTTTCATAGCCACCACTTGGGACGTGAATGTAATCAGAAATTCCTGACACGGCAAACCCCAGAGTTGCGACCACAACTCCAAACCAGATATAAAAAGCAAGCTGCTGGGCCAGAAATGCTAGTGACAGGAGAGCAGTAAAAAATGCGACTGTACCTGAAAGATAGAAAACAATAAATCTTATTTCTTATTCTATTTGTTAAAAAAAAGGTAAGGTAACCCTGATGGTAACCCTGCCATGCCTTAGAGGAACATGGGGATATGGTGCCAGCACCAACATTTTCCTTGACCTGTCAGCAGCACACTAGAGGGTGATGCGGTACGCGTCATGCCCGGCTGCCTTTTCTTCCCCGACTCCAGAAGAAATCTGGTACCTATTTCTACAGCTGGGTGAATGGGCACCTCCAGTCAGATTCAAACCCTCGACCTTCACCATGAGAGACTATTGCACTAATCACTTGGCCACTCAGACATTGTTACTCTACTTGTACAATTTGTAAAAAATGAAAATCATCACTGGCTATATAGTTTGTTTTGCTTGACATTTTTTATTTTGAACTAGTATTAAAAAAAAAAAACTAAAATTAGGCATAGGTCCATTTTCTAGGAAATCCTTTGTGGATGTGTTCATTCCGACACTTTCTGGGTGATTTTTTTTTTTGGGTCCTGCAGTCCAGTTTTTTATATATTCTTCTACTTATTGTTATACAATAATATGTAGGCAGTGTGAGTGACAACTAGAGATTGGTACACTAGTCTCTCATGGCAAAGGTTTGAATCCAGCTGGTGGTGCCCCAATCACTAGGCAGCTGACTCCCTCTGGAGCTGGGGAAGAAAAGGCAGCCACATGTCAAGCTGACATCACCCTCTAGTGTACTGATATTCATTCATTCGGCTTTCTAAGCCACTGCGGCTCACTGCTGCAGGCAAGGCTTCCTTCTTGTACCTAGCCTTCTGCTGCCAACTGTTCACTCTGAGGGCACATAGGTCTTCTTCTAGGTTGTTACGTCACTGTTGTCTTTGTTTGCCTCTGTTAATCACTTCTGTATAAGCCTTCTTTGTCTGTTTATTCTTGTCTACCCTCTCCAAATGTCCGAGCCATCTTCTTCTTCGTTCACTTCTACCACCAAAAACCGCACTGTGAACCTACTGAATTCACGCATGTGGTCCTCGTTAGGTCCCGTGGTCCCCTGTGTGGTCCAAAATAGACCACACGAGTTCCACGAAAGGACCACAAGGGGTTCAGAGTATCACAGTGCTTTAGCCTGTATTCTTGGTGGGTCTCGGAAGCGGGATTGCGTGACACCGTGGTTTTCATTGCACCAGGATGGAGGTTTTGTCCAGGAGGATGAATCCTCGCCACTAGTGACTTCTACCCCTGGGTTGAGCCGGTTTAGGCATTTCCCAGTATGGGCATGTTTGGGACGGGACCGACCTCTATGGCAGAGGTACTGTGACATTCATAGCCTTCAAGATTCACCCCTGGTATGAGCCGGTGTAGGCAAAATTCACCAGTATGGGTGTTTATCAGGCGTTACCGACCTCTAGAGCGGAGGTGGCATGACATGTCTAGCCATCGAGTTCCACCCCTGGTGTGTGCCGGTTTAGGCATATTTCACCAGTGTAGGTGTATTTCGGACGTGGGCGGCCTCTAGAGCAGAGGTGCCGTGGTATAGCTCTCGTAGCGATACTACTGGACATACCGGTTAAACTTCACTTTCCACCACCTTTTCCCATCGATGCCGCACAGCAACCTTTATTTCTTTTCCGCATTTACTTCCTTAACCGGGAGGAGCTTCACTCCACGCGCGGCATTTGAGGAGTCAAGCCAGCAGTGTCTTAACCTCCGGGACAAGCCGGTTCATGCATTTCACCTGATATGACTGCACTCAGGACGTGGCCAACCTCCAGACCAGAGGTGCCGTGATTTGACTGTTTGCTTCGCTTTATCCTTTTTACCACCTTTTCCGCAGTGATGCTGCGCGGCAACCTCATTTGCAAATTTCTTCATTGGCCGGGAGGAGCACCGCTCCACGCACGGCAGCTGAAGATCTCGCCAACAGCGGAAAGAGTCCCGTATTGTTATTTTTCGTCACTACCTCCCCGTGCCGGGAGTGGGTAAGTTGCGCGCCTGCTGCCTTCCTTGGATGTGGTAGCCGTTTCTCATGCTCCCTCTCCGGAATCGAACCCTGATTCCCCGTTACCCGTTACAAACATGGTAGGCATGTCACGTACCATCGACATTTGATAGGGCAGACATTTGAAAGATGCGTCGCCGGCACAGAAGGCCATGCGATCAGCACAAAGTTATCCAGAGTCACCAGTTGGGACGCCACGCCCCGCGAAGGGCAATGACGATTGGTTTTGAACTAATAAAAGCGCTCTTTCCACGAGGGTCGGAGCTTGGTAAGCATGTATTAGCTCTAGAATTGCCACAGTTATCCAAGTAGGATCGTGTCATCTAAGGAACCTCGACTGATTTAATGAGCCATTCGCGGTTTCACCGTGAGACAGTGTGAACTTAGACATGCATGGCTTAATCTTTGAGACAAGCATATGACTACTGGCAGGATCAACCAGATAGCCTTCTTCACCGAACCTTTGTCGGATATCTGCCGACACACCGACGCGGGGCAAGGGAGACAGCGCTCTTCTGAGCCATCTCAATCTATTGTTTTTTTAATAATGGTAGCAGATATAAGTGGATACTGAAATAGCATGTATATTTCTAATTTTCCGTTCTTGTGATATAAGATCTCTAATTGGTCCAAAAATTATTCTCAAGATTCTATTTTCAAAGATCTGTAGCTCTGCTTCATCTAGTTTTGTAGTGCTCCACGTTTGTGATCCATACAGGACAACTGCTACTGACAACACTATGTCCCCATGGTGCTTCCATGGTATCTTCTTCTTCTTCTTCATTTGCTTTTACCACCAAGACTGCCCCGTGATCTTACTGAATTTTCGCCTGTGGTCCTCTATAGGTCCTGTGGTCCCCAAAAGCACCACACAAGATCCCTGAGAGGACCACAAGAGGTTCAGAGTATCACAGGGCTCAAGATGTATACTTGGTGGGTCTCAGAAGTGGGATTGCATGACAGTGTGGTTTTCGTTGCACCAGTTTAACCTAGAGTCGGACTTTCTCACCGGAAAATCTCAACATGTTTTGGGATACCGTGTATCACCGCCGGGTGAGAGGTGGTTGCCCATCTAGTCCGGCGTTGGACTTTCTCACCGGAAAACCTCAGCGTGATTAGGATACCCATACATCCCTGCTGGGTGAGAAGTGGTTGCCTATCTAGACTGCACTGGTCCAGTGTCTCCGACTTCAGCATTTTGTGGTCGTGACTGCTCCCTTTCCTAGTTGTGACCAGGATGGAGCTTTTGTCCAGGTGGACAAATCCTCACCACTAGTAAGTTTCACCCCTGGGTTGAGCTGGTTTAGGCATATTATCCAAGTATGGGCGTGTTTAGGATGTGACCGACCTCTAGAGCGAAGGTGCCGTGTCATGTATAGCCATCAAGTTTCACCCCTGGTTTAAGCCGGTTCAGGCATATTTCACCAGTATGGGTTATATCGGATGAGGCCAGCCTCTATAGAGGTGCCGTGGTATCGGTAGCTCTTGCCGTGAGACTACTGAACATACTGATTAAGCTTCCCTTTATCCTTTCATCACCTTTTTACATCAGCGCCACACAGCAACCGTAATTGCTTTTTCGTCTTTTCTTCGTTGGCTGGGAGGAATTTCACTCCACGCATGGCATCCGAAGAAATCTTGCCAGCAGTCTTAACCCCTGGGTTATGCCAGTTTAGGCAATTCACCCGGTATGAGTGCACATAGGACGTGGCCAACCTCCAGACCAGAGGTGCCATGATTTGAGCAGTCCTGACCTTGAGACTACTGATTACTTCATTTAATCCTTTCTTTCACCTTTTCCACAGTGGCGCCACGCAGCAACCCCATTTGCACATTTCTTCACTGGCCGGGAGGAGCCCCATTCCACGCACGGCAGTTGAAGAAAACATGACTTTCATCTACCCGAAGCACCTGGTTTTCAGGTGCCAGATATTTGCCTTCGACCCATCTCCTGTCAGTCTGAACAGTTCCGCAATGAGAAGGCCAGGAGCTGGACTTGACTGTCAGAGGCTATTTGAGACGCACGCCTTGGAGATATTTCACTGGACTGGAGAGCGTATCCCCCACCCCACCTCCGGCTATAACAGTCCTTAGAACCTTTCCATGGTATGATAAGACTGTCTATGTAGGACTGCTGTCATCAGCTGCTATACACTGAGAGACAGACACTTAGGAGCACCTGTCTTTGAACTCGTCTGGAGTACAAAGATGAGGCTGCCACAATAAAAGATTACCTTTACTAAACAACAGATTATTTTTACTAATAAAAAAAAACATCTTTACTATACAAAAGATTACTAAATAAAAAAACAAGAATACCTCAATTCATCAAGATAAATTACCTTTAAGCATAATAAAGCTGGAGCTGTATGTTAACTTCAACCCAAAACACAACAACAAAGCATGTGCTTGGGCGAAAAATGCTGGTGGGAAGTACATGAGCTTTGACGGCTGCTTGTTCTTGCGTTTCTGTGGAGGCTCTTCCTCTCGGACAGGCTGAGCAACTTCATCATTCTCATTACCTTCTATATGGTTCTGAAGTAGAGGCTCATCGTGTTCGTCTGGTGCACCTCCTGGTGCATGCCGAGGGTTATCTGCTGCATAATTCATCATGCGCACATTTCTTGCCTGAGCTGTTCATGCAACAATGAGTGAGGAAATGATAAAGACTGCATCACAAAATGATCTGCAGCAACAATGAATGAGGAAATGAAAAGATTACATATGGCTCTAGTATGGTTTTTATTGTATTATGTCTCTTGATACATCATTTATTTATAAAATATTTATTTTAACTTTCTGGTTCTAATGTTTATCATTATTTCTCTCTCTTTTTTTTAAAAATTTCAGTTGATTTAGCACTTTTTTGTTTCTTAAAATATCTCATAACTTAGTGATGTGACAATCGGCGAGTAAGAGGCACCACAACCTCTCCCCTGCTATCTTGTGGGCTAGGCTCTTCTCAGAGTCCATCATATGCAGCAGGAAACCCTCTACAGTAGAGAGCGGAACAACAACACAACTCCTCAGATCATCAGAGGAAATACCCCTCCAACAACTTTTGCCCCTATTCAACACTTGACACTCTGGGGGGGGGGGGGGGGGGGAGGGGCCCTGGGTCAAGACTCCCAGGGGTATGTTAGTTGTTTTTGTTTCTCTATCTTTTTTTTTTTATCCTATTCCAGGATTAAACTGCCGTCTTCCAAGTGGCACTACACAATCGTAAATAAAATGACACAAAGCAACAAAAAACTAACGTTGTAAATCCTTGAATACTCATGCCAAGACACAAATCTCAGTTCTGTCCTTTTTTATTTCCATATATTTCTCAATTACCATCCTCATACAGAATATTTTACATCCCTCCCGTGCTGTTAAACGTCACATAGGGCTTGCATAGTTGTTTGCCAAGTTTTTCTGTTTTCGGCGAGTTTTTCAATTTCATCAAAGGATTTTATGCCCACTAAAATGGCTTCTCTTAACACTGTCCTCTTTAGAGTTTCACGCGGTCAACCTCTTTTTCTTTGGCCTGTTGTGCTTCACTTGATAGCTTGTTTTGGTATTCTCTGATTGTTTCTTCTCATCACGTGGCCTACATATGTCCATTTTCTTTTTCTGATCACCAATAAGAGAGGCTGTTGTTTGCTCATCTGTCTTATTTCTATGTTGTTCTTAAATTCATTCCACTCTATACTAAGTATTTTCCTGAGGCATTTGTTTTCAAAAGAGACTAATTTTTATCTATTTCTTTAGTTGATTTCCAGCTTTCACATGCATAAAGGAGGGTGGATATCACATACAAATTGAATAACCTTAACTTGGTTTTTGTACTTATAACTTTTGAACTCCATATGTTCTCAAGATTTCTGTAGGACAATGCTGCTTTTATATACAGAATACAGCTTCCTATATTAGAAAGCTACATTATAAAGCTACAAGTATACATAATATCAATATAAAAATGTTAGAAGCACTAGAAGAATGTGGATTAAGCAAGATCACAGACTAAAGTAATGATACATACAGCACAGGATATCTATCTCAGAAATTAAAAAAACATTTTTTATTTCACCGCTGAAAAAGACTAAATCCATAGACTGTACAGACTTCAGAACCATAAGTTTAATGAGCCATGTAACAAAGAACAACAGCACGCAGTTACTGGGAGTTTGTACAAGTACAAGTAACAAAGATAGTGCTCAGAGTCAATCATGAAAGAATCAGAAATAAATATGGAAATTTGTGTTCAACAACATTACTAATATGTTACTCAAATCTCTCTTTAAATACAAAGATACAAGAAAGTTGCACACGAAAAAAAGTTGCACCTCTTCTATTTCCTTTAACGTTAAATCGGCCACAGCCAAGCCAGTTGCTCTCTATTGATTTCCAAACAAGGAGGAAGCCCAGCTGAATGAACTGCTTTAGTGTCCACTGTAAGCAAAAGTTGAACAAAGGATTAATATAATGTATAGGTTGTTTTGAACTGTTTTTTTATCTCTGTACAGTATATTGATGATAATGGAGTCTGGTGGTAGCAGCTTTCTCTGAAGATCTTTCAATGCGCTGCAATAAAGTAGGTGGCTTACACAATAAAGTAGGTGGTGTACACAAAAAAGTAGGTGGCATACACAAAAAAGTAGGTGGTGTACATAAAAAAGTAGGTGGTGTACACAATAAAGTAGGTGGTGTACACAAGGCCTACAATCAAAAGAAAATATAGTCCAAGTTTTCATTTTACTCTTGTCAAAAAAAAACAAAGGCAGAACATGAAACCCATCCACAAACGACCAGAAGGCAAAGGGGAAACTGCTCCAGTATTTCCACTCCCCACTTCATCATTTGTCCTTAGAAGGGCACTGGTTGTGTTGTGTCACAGTTATGCACCTTTTGGCCCAAACACATCTGAATGTGGCATCACACATTCTGAGGACTGCGTTCATCTTCCCTATTCACTTGGCCAGACTACCATCTTGTTTTCAGCGGCGCCACTGGGAGGTAGACCAGGGTTCTGAGAGGCAGTGGGTTGCTGACCACTACCTCATTCAGCTTGAACAGTGCATCTTTTCCCCCCCCCCCCCTTACTCCCCTGTGAAATCAAGTTTAACAAGTTCACTGCTGGAAGATGAAGTGAAAAGTGGACAGAGTAAAAGGTGAGTTGATGGAAATGGACAATGCGGACAGAATCAAATAAGAATAAGACAGAAAGCGGACCAAATACAACTAAAATAAAGTTCTGGGAGATGAAGCCTGCGGAGATGATGAGAGCATATATGATGTAAGACAAATGGTAACTTTCATTTGATGTAAGAATTTTACACGTTTGTTCTGCTAGGAATCTAAAGAATTAAATCATTACTGCAGAGCTCACCATTAAGAAAGGATGATCGAAAAGATGGGGCTTCCTTGTTCTGACCCCTTGAACTTTGAACTGTCGCTGCCATCTGAAAAAAAAACAAAAAGTTTCCTGTCATGAAAGAATTAATGATACACAACAATGGAAGCTTCCGTTCAGCCTCTGGAGGTGGTGGATCTCCCCTGGAAGCTTCCGTTCAGCCTCTGGAGGTGGTGGATCTCCCCATGGCAGCAAGCTAAAAGCTGTGGTGAAGAAGCTGTCTGTCGTCTTCTGTGGTTGTTCAGCTTTGGTTCGGTTTTGGAATACAGACAGTTTTGTACTGCAAGGTGTCAAGGAAGCAGATTTAATCGTAGTTCATCTAGTCAGGGGTATTTAAGTAGCAAAATGTGGGCCAGAACAAGAATGGCAGAAAGGTAAGCATGTGTAAATGAAGAAAATACAACAATCCAATATGCCTTTTTCAAGGATCACATACAAAAACACAACAGATAAAAACATGAAAAATAGATGAAAAATTAAACCACTTTCAGCCCAGTTTTCTCTCTATCTTTTTGTAAAACTGAACCATACACAGACCACTTTCCTCACTCTAGTTTTTTTTTTTTTTGTTTGCAAAACTGAACCATACACCTCCATGTTCAACTGTTTCCTCTTAATTATGGTAGTGTCTGTAATTTGGGTCACAGTTGTTCCTGATTTTGTTCAGGTGTGTGTTTAAGATGATATGGTTTATTTACAACCTATAAGAGGAATTTTTTTTTTGTTTTAATGCCACAGAATGCTCTACTTTAATAACCATTTAAAAAAAGGTAACTTATACAGTCCATCACGATATACAGGCACTTTAGGGATATGGTATTTGTGCTCATATTCTTCCTGATACTAAAACTGTGATATGGTCAGTATCATGCCTGACAGCCTCTCCTTTCATAGGTCAAGAAAGTCAGGTACTCATTTCTACAGATGGGTAGCCTTCACTAAGATTCCAATCACCAGCCCTCACCATGGGTGCCCCAATCTCCTCCTCCTTTTCTTTATTTTGCTAGTACTCCCCTTGGAAAGTCATATCCTGCTCTCCTTGGTGTCATATCCAGAGATGCTCTAATCTTCCATTCAGAGGTGCTTTAATCTCCTCACTGAAAGTCATATTCAGATGTGCTTTAATCTTCTCCTTCAAAAGTTATATTCAGAGGTGCCCTAATCTCCTCCTTGGAAAGTCATATTCAGAGATATTCTAATCTCTTCCTTGGAAAGTTATATTCAGAGGTGCTCTAATTTCTTCCTTGGAAAATCATATCCTTCCTTTCTTCCTCACCCCTATCTGAGGCAAAGACCATCAACAAGGGCCCTCCAATTATGTCTGTCCTGGGCTGTTTCTTCTGTCTATCTCCTGGTGTAGTTGATCTTTTTTTTTAATCTCTGCTTCAAGACTCTTTCACCAGGTGTTTCTAGGTCTTCCTTGTTTTCACTTTCCCTGGGGATTCCAGGTGAGAGCTTGTCTGGTTATGTTTGCTGCAGGCTTTTGAAGTGTATGTCCTATCCATCTCCAACATCTTTCAATTATCATTTCTTTCACTGTGGGCTGGTTTGTTTTATGCCATAGCTCTTCACTGCTGATGGTATCTATCCACTTAATCCGAAGATGTTAACAAAATCAAGTCCGGAGGTGCTCTAATTTCCTGCTAGAGCAGGAGGATCTCTGCACAAGTGTTTGTACTCCATAGCACCAACAGGGATAATCAAATGACTGGATGGGAATGGCAGCAAGGATTGAACTCAATGCCTTCACTTTGAGAAACAGCATTTACACTAATTCAGCCACCCAGCAAGGGGAAGCAAAAACGACCATGGAAGTGAGAAGCAAGAAGGTTAATGATGCTCTCTTAGCAAGCTGTTAGTTATTCGTGTTGGATAACGGATTTGGATGGTGGTGGAGTTAGTTCAGAAGCCTGCTTTTCTGTGTCCCATATGAGAATTCAACTTGGAGTTCGCAGACCCTAAGGTCTCTTTAACAGTCCTGGGAAATGACCAACTGCTGGGAGCTACTAGTCAAAGAAAGTACGTGTCAACCGTTTAGAGAGAGAGAGAGAGAGAGAGAGAGAGAGAGAGAGAGAGAGAGAGACTGTTCTTGGCGTCATTTTGCTGACTGGCTTCTTTCATGGCAGATTTTAACAATTTTGATTGATACAGTCAGCCACAAATGAACAAATCATGCCCATTTTGCGATGCTCCATCTTTCACTTTCGCGTCAAGGTTTGCTATCGTTAAACTGTTTCAGGTGTCTATAAACATGCGATTTAAACCATTATCTTACACTAACTTACTTTAAATTCTCTTACCTATCACATAAAGCATAAACCAGCCCAACAAAAACAAATCCAGTGCCCAAGAGAATCTTATTTCTAGTTGGAAAAGCCATTTGCAGAAGTAAAACGCTGGGTTTACCGAGCTCAGTTCCTGGTCAAACAGAGGAAACTGGTGGCGCTTTGGAAATTCCTTGGTCTAGAAATAATGTTTTAGCTTCCTGGTTTCCTAATAATGACTTTAGGCAAAGATCAAACAGAGGGAATACAAGAATGTTGGAAAATTACCTTCTGTGTGACGGTCAAATCCTCGAAATCTGTTGAAATCGGTTAATAATCGTTAGCAGACGTGAACATAACAAAGGAATACTTTTTACTATACTTCTCTATTTTCAGCAAAGCTTGACAATTAACGAAACAAATTCATTTATTATGTGTCAGGTCCATAGACTGCTTCTCAGCTGTTCTTGGTACTGTATTGTTATCAAAATGACTGAGCTGCGTTTCTCTTCCTGTGCCACGTAATCAGATGATTACCCTCACCACCCCCCCCAACCCAATATCTCCTTTATAGACAAAAGAAATGACGACTGAGGCAAAACCTTCTATGAAGTTAGATAGAGGTGTATAGTTCAGTTTTACAACCCCCCCCCCCCCCCCCAAAAAAAAAAAGATTGTGAGTTAAGTGGGCAGAAAAAAATGGCAGAGAGTAATATGAGCACATATAAATAAAGAGCATACAACAGTCCAATATTTCGGTAAAAGCCATATAGTAAACAACATGATGATTCTTCGTCATGTCTACTTGGCCAATAGTGAACTATGGTGGTATTTTATGTGTCCTGGTTCTGTTTGGTGCAAGAAGTTCGTGCCGAGAGTGACGCTGACTAGTTTCGCATGTAGACTGATATGCTTCCTAAAGTCGCGACATCACTGGGTGATTAATCATCAAGAACTTATACGAGTGACCGTCGTTTGACAGTTTGTGGTATATTCACTGGTAAAAGCGGTAGATCAATTATGGAAGTGTCTCGTTCGCGATGATACGAAGAACCTAGTCAAACTATCAACTCAAACACACAATAAATAGTGTTTAAGTATGTAACTATACACGGGGGCACTGCGTAAAGCTTTGTTACCAAAATGTATCAACTACAAAAAAAGTAGGAATAGCTTTATTACTTAACGAATACACAGTTGTGACGTTTCGGCTTGAGCCTTAATCGTACAAAAACACACAGGACGAAGAAATAAGGAGAGAGAGAGAAGGTGAAATAGGTGATTATTGCTGAGACAGAGGGGTTGTAACGTGATGCTGCGAGAAGGTTCTGAACTACGAGGGTCATACCAAAAGTTGTGAGCATTTTTTAAAATCAGAATTTATAGACAAAATATAAATGTATCACCTTAAACTGCATCCTTTTCTTCACTTTTCAACATAATCTTCATTTCTCTGCACATGTTTTTCCCATCGCTCTGCAAGTTTGAAAATACCCTCCCAGTAGAATTCCACTCCAGTTGACTGACGGCACAGATGCACTGCTTTCTGAACGTTCTCTCCTGTGGGACCCAGCGGGCACAAACTTTTCTATAGCCTAGGGTTTTAATCATTTCATGTACCACACTGTGTCTTATTCCAAGATTTATAGCGATTTCAGATACTGTGACACGTCTCTCCTCTTTAATGATATCGTCAACCCTTTCTACGTTGCATTCAGTGGAGGCAGTTAGAGGGCGACCACTGCGAGGCATATATTGGGCGCTCGTGTTTCCATCTTTGAAATGTTTCACCCACCTCCTACCTCTGCTAGTACCCATAAACACATCTCCATAAGCAAGAAAAGTCTTTGGTGAATGTTAGAAACTGGGATTTCCTCTTTAACGAGGAACTCAATAACATCTCGTTGACGAAATGAAACTTCAACACCCGCCATTTTGTTTATGGTCAGCGTGGTCACGTAACACATGATGGTGACGTCATGTGAACTCTACATGAAGTGCAAAGGCTGCAGTTTAAGGTGATACATTTATATTTTTTCTATCTATAAATTCTGATTAACATTTTTTTTGTTGCTCATGACTTTCGGTATGACTGTTATATGTGTAACAAGTGAGAAGGGAGTGGAACTTAGTCGGGAGGGATTGTGGAAGAGGAGAATTTTAGGTGTAGCTGAATAACGAGTTCAGACCACGTGATTCTAACGTCCCATATTCCTGAATGTAGCGGTTCTCAAGCGCTAGGCGGCTTCTGTCATCTGTGTGACATTGTTTGATGTCTGCTACCAGAAAGTCTCTTTGGTTGGGGCCATTGAAATGATTCGGGACTGGTTTCGAAGTGTGTTGGGTGATATCGTATAGATGTTTCTGCATGCGGTCCCTTAATCTGAGGCCAGTTTCACCAATATAAGTTATCCTGCATCTTTTGCATACAATGACATACGAGTATATCATATTTCGGGACTTGCATGTGAATCCCTCATGAAGAGTGAGGATACTTTTTGAAAAGGTGATCCTTTTCGTTTCCCAGACTACATGGCACGTAACACAGCGAGGGCAGTTAAATTTTCTAGTGCCAACATATGCAAGGTTCCACTTCAAGTGGCTATGAACGAGGATGTCCTTAAGATTGGGCTCCCGTTTGTAATAGGGATGTATCAGAGTTTTTTCTGACATCCTCGTCCATAGCCATTTGAAGCAGAACCTTGCCGTTTAGAGGCAGTGGAGGCTGAGATCAGAGTGGCTCAGATCAAAGTGTCCTCTTGGCATGTACCCTGATCAACAAGCCCTTTGATTAAGACACAAACGTAGTTTACCAGAAGCCTGCTATGCACATTGAATGCCAGGGGCAAGGCCACATCTCGTTACGGGTGGACCCTGTATTTCAGAACCTCAGGATCACGCCTGTTGTTTTTTGTCGTTTAAAAACACACACACACACACACACACACACACACACACAAGATAAGCCTCAATTTTTACAGCCTCCACTACCTTTACACGAAAATGTCAGTTACTCTAACCGAAAATATCCAGATTTATTTGGCTGATTTGTTTTCTGCATTTCTATTTTTTGTCTGCGTTTAAGTCTTTATTGAATAATCTATTCATTTCTGTAGTATGAGTTTGAAAAAGAATGATTCAAAGTTGTTATCAAAATTTCGTAACAGCTCTGAAAAAAATGTTCTATCTAGTAAGGTAAAGGTAAAATTTCGTTTCCGTGCCATTAAGGCATATTGGGGAATACGGTGTTATGCCCGTATTTTCCATGACCTTGGACACATAAAAGTGTGATGCGGTCAGTATCAGGCCTGGCCGCTTTACCTTCCCAGATTTCTCTGGTATCAATTTTTAGAGGCTGGGTCAACCCCGGGGCCTTTTTGGTGTGTGTACCAAAAAAAAAAAAAAAATCCCACTGTTATCTAGTAAAAAAAAAGAAAGAAAAAAAAAAGAAAAAAGAAAAAAAAATGTTCCATCTATTAAAAAAAAATCTAACAACAGCTGACCATTCTGACCTTGGGTCAGCCCAGCACGATTTTTCATAACCTCCCGTCAAAACATCCAAACCTGGTCAAGCATGAAACCTTCTTGAGCTGTACGATTTTGTTCACGACTCATACAAACTCAAATAACTTAATACAAAAATAAACTCGCAATTTGGCCTTTACATCGAAACACGCACGAATAGAACCCAAACTAAAATCTATACCTTTCTCTTCCCCTTCTTAGCTTAACTCTTCTTTGTCCTTAAGACTCCCAAATCCCCAGTACCACAGAATAACATAACTTCTTCCATCTGTATGTTCAGTGATTACCATGCTCTCCAACTTCTGTCTTTTCATGATACGTCCAAGGAATTTTCAGTGTCTTTCTCCTTATAATTTTAAGTAGCACACTGTTTCTGTTATATCCACTTTTCCAATTATACACGAACAGCTGGATAATGCAGATTAATCTGGTGTGTCTCATATTGCAGACAAACGTTCTCCTATTTTCCGAGTAGAGATAGTGATGGATATATAGTTCAGTTTTAAACAATTCAAAGAAGAAGGAATGGCTACAGAGGCAATGAGATGAACACGCAGAAGTGTAAAACAAACAATATTCATTCATTCCTTTGCATGTCCCTTGCGGAACTTTGCCTCCCAAACAGCACTCCTGTAGGCCTCTCGGTTGTGAGCAAGATGGCCTGCTGCTGCTGCATCCATTTCCAGATCATCAACGATGTCTTGCAGCCATCTTCGTTTCGGTCTTCCTCTCTTTCTTTTTCCCATTATGTATCCCTCCAATACGGTCTTCTCTAAATTATCATGACGTTTAATGTGGCCAAAATATTTAAGTTTTCTCTCTTTAATCCTCTTTACTAGCCAGCCTTCATCAATATTAAGCTCTTGCAGTATAGATATATTTGTTCGTTTTTGTGTCCACGATATTTGGAGAACTCTTCTATAGCATTTACATTCAAAGGCATTTATGTGCTTCTCAGCTGTTTTGTTAAGTGTCCAGGTCTCACAGGCATATGTTGCGATGGGAAAGATGCATGCCCTTAAAAATCTTATTTTTGTGGTTCTGTCTGCTCCTCTCCACAGATTCTTTATTTGTTTTACTTTCTGAAGAGCAATAGATGTTCTCCTTTTAATTTCCCTCATTGTATCTCCATTATTAGTTAGTAGTGATCCAAGATATTCAAAACTCTCCACTTCTTCCACTTTTTCCTCATTGATACATATTTCAGTTGCCTTGTTTGTTTTGTCAGTTGTCATCACTTTAGTTTTATTTGCATTAAGATAGAGGTTCTGCTCTTCGCTGTTCTTGCGGACTGACATAATTAGTTTTTCCATTCCTTCTTGTGTTGTGGACAGCAATACTGTGTCATCAGCATATCTAATCTCTGGTATTTCATAACCTCCAACTGTTATGGCATCGTAATATTCTTTTGTCCCTATCAAAGGAGAAGTAAGACGCCTCCTTACCTCCGTCAGTCTACGGGACACCCTTGGGCAAGGTGGAGTACCCGTATAGCCCCCCGATCAGGGTGACGTGAAGCCATGGGAGCAGGTGGTGGATGGAATGGGAGAGCAGCTGACAGATAATGTTGGTTATGGTCACCATTCTATGATGGTAGGCAGATGATCTCAATGTAGGGACAATGGCTACGATCACTGACTAGTACAGTCACTGCCCGGAAGGAAAGCAATGGTAAACTACCTTCTGGAAACATACCAAGAAACCCAAGCAGCAATCTATCATGCACTATGTAAAAAGATATGGCATTCAGGTATTTGGCCAAAAGAATGGAAAAGAACTGTATTCATTCCACTGCCAAAAAGGGGTAACCTGAAATTATGCACCAACTACAGAACTGTTGCCCTGATTAGTCATGCCAGTAAAATTCTGTTAAAAATCATAATGGGTAGACTTCGAAAGAAAATAGAAGAAGAAGTCAATATGGTCCAAGCTGGCTTCAGGCAAGGAAGAGGATCAAGAGATCATATATTCAATCTAAGATTAATAATAGAGAAATGCAGGGAGTTTAATGTGAATCTATATTTATCCTTTATAGACTACTCAAAGGCATTTGATTGTGTACAACACCAGAAACTTTGGGAAATAATGGAAAAAATGGGATTTCCAACACATTTGATACAATTAACATCACTGCTGTATTTAGACCAACAAGCAGCAGTAAGAATAAATGGTGAAACAACAAGTTGGTTTGACATAAAACAAGGGGTCCGTCAGGGGTGCATATTGTCACCCTACTTATTTAACTTGTATACTGAAAACAAACAATAACAAACTAATATTTTTGGTGTTGGGAAGGTACAGAGGACGGTGGGGAAGATCCACCGGGAACATCAGAACCATGTGAGCAAAAATATTATTATGTTGTTTGAAAGGCAAGGGGACGGCGACCGGAAAAGATATGAGAATCACTGATATACTTGAAAGAGTACTGCGACTCGTTGAATTTGTTTTTGCAGTTTTTAAAATTTGCTTCTAGATGTTCCGACTTTAAAAGAGACATCATATGTTTTTTAACATTAAAGCGTCTTACGTCGCTAGGAGCGTTAGACTACACATTACAAGTGAAATATAAGAAGTAAAAAAAAGACAGACACAGAACCAGAGATCTTTCACGTTAACATAATCGCTATGATGAATAAAACTCACTGGATTATAAAAGTAATGACCACTGCATTTATCCTTTTCTTCGTATAACTTCTTTTTTTTTCTTTTAAGGTAAAAATTAAAGTGGTTATTGGCTGCAGTTGCTATATTTTAATATCACTGATTTTTTTTTCATAAGTATTCCTTGTGCAAAATGGTACACTTTTGACAATAATCGAAACCAGTGTTTTAAAAAATTTTTTTTAGTTAAAAGAACCATTAAAATTTAGTTTTTTTTTAATTTCGTAGAGTTTCATATTTGTTGATAATAGCAATATTTTTACGGAAAGGACCGAGGATGGATTTTATGGCCGATAACGAGTGTTCAGTTTTGTTGTTTGTATTGAAGGCATATAAATGCTGAAAACACCTGGACTGATGTGGCCTGAATTTGATCTTTTTCAATTTTATTTTCTTTCAAAAACAAAACTAAAAAAAAAAGATACAGTAGTATTTCTTTCATACTGGAACTTTTTCATATATTACACTGGGCAGAAAGATGCGAGCGTTTAAAAATGAGATTAATACACCAACCGAAAGTCACAAAGGCGCAGATGTAAACAGTAAAGAAAACTGACATGAACACAAACTGAAGAGTTCACAAAATTATAAGAGTGATCGTTCCTTCTTTTCTTACAATTATTAAGTTCGTTGAAGAGACCTGATATATAAATTGCACCAGACTTTGTATATAATTTGCATATCTATATGATTATTACTAAGCGAGCTGTATAAGAACTATCGTCATGGGTCACTAACTTTGAAATAAATTTGGTGATTGTGGACATGCTTTAGCAACTGACATATGTGGGCATATTCAGTGTAATTCCACCACGAACACTTTTCACAAGCCAAAAAGTGCTCTATATAACCAAGTCGGTGTACAGAGTATTTATTCAGCCTTCTCGGGGAAACCCGGTTGGTTACCGGCTTATAACCCATACCGTGTTAAGACTCACTTTGAGTCAAGGTCCTCGCAGAGTCAACTCGAGCCTGGTTGACTTGGAAAGCTTTGGGTCGTGCGAGGTTCCTCCCATAACACACGGGTCGAGGGTTATAATGCTGGGGTGGTAAGGTAGGTGGTGGCGGATCACTACACTCGCAACAAAACATCACCATGCGACTGGGGTGGCTTCTAGTGTCTAGGCACTATCCCACGGTCCGTCCTGTTGCTGCTTTATGCTTCCCGGTACTTGTGACCGCATTCAGCGTTGGGCGGGAGAGGAATCATAGCTGGGGGTGCTTTACCACTCTTTTTTCTTTCTTTTCTTCCTATTTTAATAGTTTTCTAGTGTGTTGTTACTTGACTTTTTTTCAGCGACCAAAATGCATTAGTAAGATAAGACTTTTTTTTTAAAAAATGACTTCAAATTTCATCTAAATACGGTGCTCTTTTCCCTAACCTGTCTAATAAGCAGGGGAAAGCGTGTAAATTGTTCACATGTTCAATCACAGACAGATATAATGTTCTGCTGATAGTTGTAATGTTCTGTTCATAGCTTAAATTGAAAAAAGACACATTTTTCGTTGGTTCTTCACTCATTTTAACAAATGTATGTAACAACGGCCGGGTATTATAATTACAACACCCGAATAAAATTTTCTACGAAACGAAAGTTTTTGTGTACGACGGACAAACATGGCTGCCTTGTCGATGAGGGATTGTTTCCAGTCCGATATATTTGCATTAGAAACGTTCGGAAACGAGATAGATTTCATGAATAATGAGACTTGTGCTGGGGGTAAGATGAATCATATTTGCAATTATGTGATTCAGATATAAAACAGTAGCATTTTTCAGCGATTATGTCTATTTGATGGCCTATATTTCTGTATAATTGGTTATTTGTAGCTATTGTGAGCAGTTTTGGTCGTTATCAGAAGAAAGAAATCGTAGTATAGCAGGCCAGAATCTTATCCTACATCCATTCGGTGCTTATCATAACAGGCTTTTGTGATTATACAGCCAGATAAGTGAAGTAAAGTTAGATATCCTCCAGACTGTAATGGAACTTGATAAGAAAACCTGCTTCATTTGTTTACTGTAAGAAATAAGACACCAACACAGCATGCAGAATTATTCTGTGATATCTTTATTACAACTTCTGTCGCCACAGTAGCATCATCTTTTAGTTCAAGGCAGCAGAAAAAATATAAATGACACATTATATATGACTTGTGAATGCAAACAATGATAAATAAATAACAACAACAAAAACTATCTGCGTTCTAATGTATGTAGTAGCGTAGTATATAGTAGTGTAGGATTTCTAATTTCCTCTAGCACTTTAGCTTTAGCCTTACGAACTGTACGAGCTGTTTAGCAAGGTATGATTATCTTGCAGCCTGTACCAACATGGGACATGCCATGGTCACTGAATATTATTAGTTGTAGCTTTTCTTGCAAGTTTTGAACCTTATAAATTCTTGTAATCTTCTCACCACATTCTGTGATGAATATCTGTTTGCTTGAAGAAGAACCATCTGGGAAAGTGGGTGATATGGGCAGACAGAAAGGACTATGTGGTTGATTGTGTGGGTTCTGGTTATAAGTGACAATAGTTGAAGAGTGTATGGTGGAACAACAGATTTGATATGATCAGTCAATCATTTGCAGGTCCCTTGCGGAACTTTGCCTCACTAACAGCTCTCCTGTAGGCCTCTCAGTTGTAAGCAAGATGCCCTGCTGCTAATTCATCCATTTGCAGATTATCAACGATGTCGTGCAGCCACCTTCACATTGGTCTTCCTCTTTTTTCCCATTATGTACCCTTCCAAGATGGTCTTCTCTAAATTATCATGATTTTTAATGTGTCCAAAATATTTAAGTTTTCTCTCTTTAATTCTGTTTACTATGCTGGCCCTCTGTGACGTTTAACGGAATAGGAAGGATGTAAGTAAGTATGGATATATTTATATATATTTGTTCTTTTCAGACAAATTGTTGATATGATGCATACATATTGTTGATATGATACATCAACAATAAATGTGATGTAGTACATCATTTTTCAGTACTCTCCACTTTCAGATCTTACATTTGCAGCTGAGCCTGGCTGAAACTGGCAAAAATCATGAACAACATCTACTTCTGGTGTTCAGTGTCTGTCACAAGCTGTCAGGATCTGTTGCGGACACACAGATCATCGTCAGCCTAAATCAGGCACCGCATGAACTCTCTCAGGTACAGTAGACTGTTGTGTTTTGTTCTTAACATAGGTCTGGTGTGCAGTATGGTACATTTATTTCCACACAAGCTGTAGCAGTGGTTTCCAAACTATGGTCCAGGGACCCCTTGAATCCACAAAGGGTCAGGTAGTGGTCTATATAACAAGACTAGACTTTATGTAAAACTAAAAACATGTGATTTGAAATTTATACATATTGTCAAGGGGAGTTTAGAGGGACTGTATAGGGAGGTCCGTAGTAAATTATTATTAACTTTATGCATCCTTGACCTTAACAGTTTTGGGAACCACTGAAGCGACCATCATTTGAACAGAAAGATTACTTAACATATTTCTTCTGTTTGCTTGAAGAAGAACCATCTGGGAAAGTGGGTGATATGGGCAGACAGAAAGGACTATGTGGTTGATTGTGTGGGTTCTGGTTATAAGTGACAATAGTTGAAGAGTGTATGGTGGAACAACAGATTTGATATGATCAGTCAATCATTTGCAGGTCCCTTGCGGAACTTTGCCTCACTAACAGCTCTCCTGTAGGCCTCTCAGTTGTAAGCAAGATGCCCTGCTGCTAATTCATCCATTTGCAGATTATCAACGATGTCGTGCAGCCACCTTCACATTGGTCTTCCTCTTTTTTCCCATTATGTACCCTTCCAAGATGGTCTTCTCTAAATTATCATGATTTTTAATGTGTCCAAAATATTTAAGTTTTCTCTCTTTAATTCTGTTTACTATGCTGGCCCTCTGTGACGTTTAACGGAATAGGAAGGGTGTAAGTAAGTATGGATATATTTATATTTATTTGTTCTTTTCAGACAAATTGTTGATATGATGCATACATATTGTTGATATGATACATCAACAATAAATGTGATGTAGTACATCATTTTTCAGTACTCTCCACTTTCAGATCTTACATTTGCAGCTGAGCCTGGCTGAAACTGGCAAAAATCATGAACAACATCTACTTCTGGTGTTCAGTGTCTGTCACAAGCTGTCAGGATCTGTTGCGGACACACAGATCATCGTCAGCCTAAATCAGGCACCGCATGAACTCTCTCAGGTACAGTAGACTGTTGTGTTTTGTTCTTAACATAGGTCTGGTGTGCAGTATGGTACATTTATTTCCACACAAGCTGTAGCAGTGGTTCCCAAACTATGGTCCAGGGACCCCTTGAATCCACAAAGGGTCAGGTAGTGGTCTATATAACAAGACTAGACTTTATGTAAAACTAAAAACATGTGATTTGAAATTTATACATATTGTCAAGGGGAGTTTAGAGGGACTGTATAGGGAGGTCCGTAGTAAATTATTATTAACTTTATGCATCCTTGACCTTAACAGTTTTGGGAACCACTGAAGCGACCATCATTTGAACAGAAAGATTACTTAACATATTTCTTCTGCTTGCTCTCCTCCTGCATCCTATGTTCTAGCCTCAGATATCTGTTGTGTGGGTAATCTTGTGTACATAATGCCACAGTGTTGTAATATAGTTTTTAAAATATGGTATTTCTTAATCAGGAGTGGACAGTTTGTTGTTACTGATATGAATTATGAAGACCAAATATTTGTAGTTTTAACCATAGGAGATGCTGTTCACCACAGTGATCACTTTGCAACTTCCACATTATCTAGGTGCCTCTTCTTTTGTCTCCCAGGAACCTTGAGCTGGTGTTCTTTCGCAGCCATTGTTGTGAAGATGTTGAAGCACATCAGGCTGTTAAATTGGGAGTTGATTTTGATAGCTAATTATTTTTTTGGTCGGTCTCTTGAGTGGAACTAAAAAGGAGGGTGTTGAATAGTTCTTTAGGAGGGTCCATCACCATGAGGAGTATAGCTATTCCTGCCATGTTAGACAGGTTAGGTCTGTTAGTGATGGTAACAACAGAGAGGTGGGACAGGGTCTTGGTCAGCTATGGTTCACCTGTCCTGATGTTAGTATGTCAGCTATGGTTCATCAGTCCTGATGTTAGTATGTCAGCTATGATTCACCTGTCCTGATGTTAGTATGTCAGCTATTGTTCACCAGTCCTGATGTTAGTATGTCAGCTATTGTTCACCAGTCTTGATGTTAGTATGTCAGCTATGGTTCACCTGTTCTGATGTTAGTATGTCAGCTATGAGTCACCAGTCTTGATGTTAGTATGTCAGCTATTGTTCACCAGTCTTGATGTTAGTATGTCAGCTATGGTTCACCAGTCTTGATGTTAGTATGTCAGTTATGGTTCACCAGTCTTGATGTTAATATGTCAGCTATGGTTCACCTGTCCTGATGTTAGTATGTCAGCTATGGTTCACCTGTCCTGATGTTAGTATGTCAGCTATGGTTCACCAGTCCTGATATTAGTATGTCAGCTATTGTTCACCAGTCTTGATGTTAGTGTGTCAGCTATTGTTCATCAGTCTTGGTGTTAGTATGTCAGCTATGGTTCACCAGTCTTGATGTTAGTATATCAGCTATGGTTCACCAGTCCTGATGTTAGTATGTCAGCTATTGTTCACCAGTCCTGATGTTAGTATGTCAGCTATAGTTCACCAGTGTTGGTGTTAGTATGTCAGCTATAGTTCACCAGTGTTGGTGTTAGTATGTCAGCTATTGTTCACCAGTCTTGATGTTAGTATGTCAGCTATGGTTCACCAGTCCTGATGTTAGTATGTCAGCTATTGTTCACCAGTCTTGATGTTAGTATATCAGCTATGGTTCACCAGTCCTGATGTTAGTATGTCAGCTATTGTTCACCAGTCCTGATGTTAGTATGTCAGCTATTGTTCACCAGTCTTGATGTTAGTATGTCAGCTATGGTTCACCAGTCCTGATGTTAGTATGTCAGCTATTGTTCACCAGTCTTGATGTTAGTATATCAGCTATGGTTCACCAGTCCTGATGTTAGTATGTCAGCTATTGTTCACCAGTCCTGATGTTAGTATGTCAGCTATAGTTCACCAGTGTTGGTGTTAGTATGTCAGCTATAGTTCACCAGTGTTGGTGTTAGTATGTCAGCTATGGTTCACCAGTCTTGATGTTAGTATGTCAGCTATGGTTCACCAGTCCTGATGTTAGTATGTCAGCTATTGTTCACCAGTCTTGATGTTAGTATGTCAGCTATGGTTCACCTGTTCTGATGTTAGTATGTCAGCTATGAGTCACCAGTCTTGATGTTAGTATGTCAGCTATTGTTCACCAGTCCTGGTGTTAGTATGTCAGCTATGGTTCACCTGTCCTGATGTTAGTATGTCAGCTATGGTTCACCTGTCCTGATGTTAGTATGTCAGCTGTTGTTCACCAGTCCTGATGTTAGTATGTCAGCTATTGTTCACCAGTCCTGATGTTAGTATGTCAGCTGTGGTTCACCAGTCCTGATGTTAGTATGTCAGCTATGTTTCACCAGTCCTGATGTTAGTATGTCAGCTATGGTTCACCAGTCCTGATGTTAGTATGTCAGCTATTGTTCACCAGTCTTGATGTTAGTATGTCAGCTATTGTTCACCAGTCTTGATGTTAGTATGTCAGCTATTGTTCACCAGTCTTGATGTTAGTATGTCAGCTATTGTTCACCAGTCCTGATGTTAGTATGTCAGCTATTGTTCACCAGTTTTGATGTTAGTATGTCAGCTATTGTTCACCAGTCTTGATGTTAGTATGTCAGCTATTGTTCACCAGTCCTGATGTTAGTATGTCAGCTATTGTTCACCAGTCCTGATGTTAGTATGTCAGCTATTGTTCACCAGTCCTGATGTTAGTATGTCAGCTATTGTTCACCAGTCCTGATGTTAGTATGTCAGCTATGGTTCACCAGTCCTGATGTTAGTATGTCAGCTATTGTTCACCAGTCTTGATGTTAGTATGTCAGCTATTGTTCACCAGTCCTGATGTTAGTATGTCAGCTATTGTTCACCTGTCCTGATGTTAGTATGTCAGCTATGGTTCACCTGTCCTGATGTTAGTATGTCAGCTATTGTTTACCAGTCATGATGTTAGTATGTCAGCTGTTGTTCACCAGTCCTGATGTTAGTATGTCAGCTATGGTTCACCAGTCCTGATGTTAGTATGTCAGCTATGAGTCACTGAGTGCCAAGTGGGACAACATCTTCACTCCCTATTACCTCCCTTTAAGAAGAAAGAAAGAAGAATGTTACTTACAGTATATCATTATGCTCTTCTTCCAAAACAAACTATACTCTTCTTCCAAAGCAAATTATACTCTTCTTCCAAAACAAACTACACTCTTCTTCCAAAACAAACTACTCTTCTTCCAAAACAAACTATACTCTTCTTCCAAAACAGTTATAAAACAAACAAGTAAAGTGAGCCAAGCAACAATAGAAAAAATGAAGTTTGGTTCAGAGAAGGTTCCACTACCCCCTAAATGAAATTTTCAGTTACTTTGACTTAAACTATCCTGATTTCCTTGGCTGACTTGCTTCCTACATAACTACTCTTTGTCTGCTTTGTGTGCTAAATAATCTATTCATTTCTGTAGTCTGAGTTTGTCTACTTTTAGTCTGTGCTAAATAATCTATTCATTTCTGTAGTCTGAGTTTGTCTGCTTTTAGTCTGTGCTAAATAATCTATTCATTTCTGTAATCTGAGTTTATCTACTTTTAGTCTGTGCTAAATACATCTATTCGTTTCTGTAGTCTGAGTTTGTCTACTTTTAGTCTGTGCTAAATACATCTATTCGTTTCTGTATCTTAGCCCACAACACAAAAAGGAATGGAAAAACTATTTATGTCAGTCCTTAAGAACAGCGAAGAGCAAAACCCATATCTTAATGAGAAGAAAACTAAATTGATGACAACTGACAAAACAAACAAAGCAGCTGAAATATGTATCAGTGAGGAAAAACTGGAAGAAGTGGAGAGTTTTGAATATCTTGGATCACTGCTAACTAATAATGGAGATATAATGAGGGAAATTAAAAGGAGGACATCTATCACTCTTCAGAAAGTAAAACAAATAAAGAATCTGTGGAGAGGAACAGACAGAACCACAAAAATAATAATTTTAAGGGCATGCATCTTTCCCATCGCAACATATGCCTGTGAGACCTGGACACTTAAGAAAACAGCTGAGAAACACATAAATGCCTTTGAATGTAAATGCTACAGAAGAGTTCTTCATATATCATGGACACAAAAAAGAACAAATATATCTATACTACAAGAACTTAATATTGAAGACGGCTGGCTAGTAAAGAGGATTAAACAAAGAAAACTTAAATATTTTAGATACATTAAACGTCATGATAATCTAGAGAAGACCGTCTTGGAATTGTATATAATGTGAAAAAGAAAGAGAGGAAGACCAAGGCGAAGATGGCTGCAAGACATCGTTGATGATCTGCAGATGGATGCATCAGCAGCAGGCCATCTTGCTCACAACCGAGAGGCCTACAGGAGTTCCACAAGGGACATGCAAATGAATGAGTGAATGAATTCTTAATGTGTCTACTTTTAGTTATGTACTAAATAACCTATTCATCTCGTAGTCTGAATTTGAAAAAGAATGATTCCAAGATGTTATCAAAATTTTATAATAACTCTGTGGTCCATATCAATGGAAACAAGATTCTGAGTACTTAAATGTTACATCGAGCCAATTCTGTTTTATGGGTGTGAAGCATGGTCTATGAATAAGAGGGTACAGTGAGAAATGGAGGTAATGGAAATGTGGTTTATAAGAAGATTGTTGAAGTTACCATGGACAGCCAAGAAAACCAATGAAGAAGTCTTAAGAGAGGCTGGAGTTAAAAAGCAAATTATAGCAAAGATCAGAGGCAGACAAACGAGAATTTAGGACATTTTCTGAGAAGAGGAAAACTGGAACACTGTGGCAACTGGAAAAATTGAAGGAAGAAGAGACAGAAGTTACTGGATGGGCTGTCATTGTGGCTAGGAAGAAAGTCACCGGCGGATCTCATAATCAAGTCTAAAGGCAGGGAATTGTGGAGAGAAATGATCGCCTACGCCACGCGGCACTTAGATTAGATTAGAGCTCTGAAAAAACGTTCAATTTAATCAAAAAGAAAAAAAAAATAGTTCTTCCTATGGACTAACAGCAGCTGACTAGTTTGACCTTAGGTCAACCAAGGTCGATTGTTCCGTCAGAACATCCAATCCTGGTCAAGATCTTCTTGAGCTGCACACTTTTGTTCATGGATTCAGGCAGAGTCAGATAACTTAAAGACAAAAACTGTGGACTTGGCCTTTACACATAAACTCGCGCGAACAGAGCGCAGCCTATAACTTTCTATTCCCTTTCTTATGTTAACTCTTCTTTGTCCCTATGCCTCCCCCACCCCCAAACAAAACTGCACACAACAAATTAGCCATTTAACAATGTCACTCTGAGGACAGAATCTGCCTTGCGTCCGAAAACCGCTTATATGCAGGAGTATGGATTACTGGAAACACACCGTTTGAACTCGAAATTGAGCTATACTAAACCTTTCCTTTCTCCATATTTATATTCCCTTCTTACTAAGCTCTCATCTACTCTTTACTCACTTCTAAGTGATATTCCGGGACCTTCACTTCATTATATTACAAGCACTCTACCTCAGTCACATTCGTTTATTCCACCCACTTTTTTTCTGGGCGTGACAACCATTGTATCCCTCTATCACCTTTCCTCTCCGCCCACCCCAATTTTTATTACTAAACCAATCAGATTGGCACTACATCTCACAAGTTTTTGTTTAAACATTCACAGTACTTCACCACGAGCACTCTCAGACACAGCTTCTTGCAAGTCACAGCTAAGTGCTCCTCTGTTTCTTTTCTCTTTATTTTTCCATTCTTATTTGTTTTATACATTTGATGTGAATTTATGTTTTCTCTTCTTTTCTTATTTCCTTTTTTCTGTATGTTTTTTGTATGATTAACTGATATGCTACAACTGTGTTCTTGTTAATTAATGAAGCTGCTCGTACTTTTGCTTTAAACAGACAAAATGTCGTACGCTACTCGCAGCACATCCCATTATTTTGACTAAATCTGTGTTTCCCCTAACGTCTACACACCATTTGAAGTGAGGCAGGTAGATTTTATTGGTCCAGGAACAGTTACATTAAACATAATGCAAATAATTTCAGTTTCATGCAGTCACCGAAAGTTTTTTTGGTTCTTTTGTAGCTATTTTGTCGGCGCGCTATTTTGTAGGTATGCTGTTTTGTCGTACGATATTTGCCAGGCCACCATGCTAGTGCAGTTTGTTTCCGGCTCTGAGACCCAGAGTCTGGTAAAGGCCAAGCTCCCTCCTCCTTTTTTCCCTTTTCCACACACACACACATACCCACACACACACTCACGCACACACCCCTCAACATATGTGCCAGTTACATCCGAAGAATAGCAACTTGATAAGCTGATGCAAAACTACCAGCATTCCTTTCTCTCGTCTCTTATCATATTGTATTAGCCATTCTGTTTTCACTACGTGCAAACTCCACTCTTGAAACAGGGGAAACTCTCAACGCCCATGACCTACGCAAGGGTTAAGGCCCTCTCTCTGATTGGGTTTCCTTTCACGTTTTCATGAAGCTATGCTCTCCGTTAGTGTACTTTATATGTATAACCACACACACACACACGGGCAAAGACTTTCTGCTTAGACATCGGCACTGATAACGCCAAACCAGTGAAGCTGTTAATTAGTGACAGGAACAGATGATACACAAATATCTAATGTTTTCTTTCTCCAATTTCCACCCCTCAAGTGAGAACTGGGCCAGAAACTACGTTGTTGTGTTTTGTTATTCGTATGCTTCAAAGACAGCAGTGCTAGATTTTTTGTTCCACTGGTCAGAATACAAGTTCTCTAAGAAGACGCAAGGGAAAAAGAAAACGGATCTGGAGAAACTTGAAACAAAAGAGAGGGATTAACCCGAAGGTGAAGGTCGATTGTTTCTCCAAAATTCAGATGGGAATCGAAGCCTCCTCTAGGCTTAGATGCTGTAAATATCTTGAGTGTTGCCTATCGATTTGGACGCGGTTGCGTAACAGCGGCGATGCAGAAGGGACGAGATTTTTTTTTTAATGATTTTTTTTTTAAAAGTTGGAGGCCATAAAAAAATTGTGCCTTATTCAGGCCAGATGAAAGGGATGTCCAGCCAGTGCATTGCTGCGGGCTCGGCTTCTGCGATTTTAAAGGGGGGGGGGGGGTTGGGAGACTTGGAAGTTCCCCTGTTTTAAGAGGGAAGGGTGTGGGTTGTAGCGAGGAGGCAATGAGCACCAAATTTTATATTAGAAGATGCAAGGGCAAGGAACTGGAGCTCATAACACGAACATTGCTCGCTTTTACTGTGGCCGGCATTGCAAGTCCAACATTGCTAGAGTCAGCCATGAGGGGAGCTGCTCAGGAAGTTGAATGATGGCAAAATCCCTCAACAGTTGATGTCTGCCTGCTTCAAAACCCTCAGTAGTTGATGTCTGCCTGCTTCAAAACCCTCAATAGTTGATGTCTCCCTGCTTCAAAACCCTCAATAGTTGATGTCTGCCTGCTTCAAAACCCTCAATAGTTAATGTCTGCCTGCTTAAAAACCCTCTCCTGAGAAGAAAAGTGTCAATATATGTAGTGGATGTAAACAGAAAAGGAGGGGAGAAGAGGCCACGCCTTACAAAAATCCTCTCTCTGAGGTCCTGGCTCCACCAACCCTAGTTGCGTCCCTGCTCGCAGAAAAGAACAGTAGAAGAAAAACATCTGACCACGATCTTTTTTCCACCTTCACGCATAGGTCATGAAAATGTTGCTTGGGGGGGGGGGGAAACGGGACGCAGGTGTAGTTTGACGGAGTTAGCTGAAAAGTCTGCTGTTTATATCCACAAGGCGACGACCTGGTTAGCGGAGTGGTTAGGCGCTCGGCTTACTAATCGGATGGTTGTACCAGGTTCATTCCCAACGGGGGGAGGGGGGGGGGGGGCTCCTGGTACACACCAAAAAGGTCATGGCGTTCACCCAGCCTCTAAAAATGGGTAGCAAAGAAATCTGGGAAGGTAAATGTGGCCAGACGTGATACTGACCACATCACACTTTCATGTGCGAAGGTCATGGAAAACGTATAACACCGTATCCCAAATATGGCGTGGAAACGGGGATTTTACCGTTTTTTTTTTTTCTTTAAATACCCACAAGCTGAGCTAAGAAAGCCATCACATCACACTCGTAATCCATTGAAAAAGTTTGCGTTATAAAATTTGCACTTCTGCACTATTTGTAGAAAAATTCATGCGCCAAAGGTCTTGAAAATACAGATCTAACACGTTATCCCCAGTATGTCTTAATGGCATGGAAACGGGGATTTTATCTTTACTTATACATACATACATACATATATACGTACGTACGTACATACATACACACAGACATACGTACGTACATACATACACACAGACATACATACGTACGTACGTACATACATACATACACACATACATACATACATACATACATACATCATACATACATACATACATACACACACACATATTTCGCCTTGAACGTGGTTCTTTGAATCTCAAGTCAGATCAAATTACCTGAGTTTTGAGAGACAGAAAACTAAAGAAAATAAATACAACCAGCACACAGTAGATACCTTAGTTTGTTCATCACTTCATAGCGCATCTTAGAGGTCATTAACTCTTTGAATTTTTCTTTAATTTTATTAGAAACTCAGCACTGCTGAGAATCAGTTGAGGACTGTAGTGAAACTGGTTCTAGTAGAGTATAGACTGTCAGAGATGTATGGTGCAGGTTTACAAAAAGAATGGAAGAAAGTAAAGATGAGAAAGAGTGGCAAGAAGGACAGCGAGATGAACGCGCAGAACTGTAAAGCCGAAATATTAGATTGTTGCATGTTCCTGTTTATACGTGCTCATCTTACAATCCAATATTTTGGCCATATACCTTTATCATGGACGACGAGAACTCTCTCTCTCTCTCTGAACCTTAAGTAGCCAGGCCACATGGGGCTTCCGCAAGGGTTTTCCACAAATGCCCGTCCTTTGTTTTTTTTTCCCACTAACGAGATAAAAGTAAATAAATAAACACAAAAATGCCACTCTACGGACAGAGAACCTAACGGTTAGAATGACAGGGAAGTAATGTGGCTAGACAAGAGTCGAGTAAGAACTAGAGTCACGTGGGGGTAAAACAAACAAACAAAAACTATTGGCTGAAAAATGAGAGAATAGAAATAATGTCACAGCTGGCGGATCATATTTTCCAGTTATATAATTCTTCGTTCTCCGCGTTGCATAAATAATGGCTTACTAATACTGCCTTGTGATTGGGCCGTTGAGTTGATGGGCTAAAATAAGAAAACTATAATTTTCAAGTCTTCACCTCTTGAACTGAATCTTCGATTCGAGTCCTGGTCAATCGACTCAAGTCTATTAGCTTTCTTCATTTTTATGTGTTATGTAGTTAGTCATTTTTATTTGTGTTTTGTGTGTATTTTAAGTTACTTTATTGTTCATTATGTTTGTTATATAAGCAGCATATTTGTAGAATGTCTGGAATAGAGTGAAAGACGTATGATAAAGGGCAGAATGTCAGACGGGCCTGCATGCCCAATTCTTAACCCCTTTGAAATAAAGATCAATCAGTCAGACTCCTTTTAAATCAGCTACTCCGTTGTTTTCATATTTGTCTTCCTGTCTGCCTTTTTTTTTTTTTTTGGTCAATATTTTCAGTTTTTTTTTCTAATTATTTTTCATTTTGTGAAAATACACAACTGTCAGTGAATGCAAAGCATGTATTGTAGGGCGCTTAAACTCTTGTTGACCATGTAAATCATGAAGGCTATCCTCCTTTTTTTTTCAGTTGGCTGAGCGTGTAAAGAAGAAGAATTTTCAAGTAAAAATTAGTTACACGTATACGTGACTGCTATTATTGTGCTTGTCTTTCTTACAAGGAGTATAAAAAAAGCTAATTTAAAAAAAACGGCTTATCATGTTTTGTCTGTTATGTTGCTTTTGTATGTGATCCTAAAAAAGGCTTTGCCGAAACATTAGATTGTTGTATGTTGTTCTTTTATACGTACTCATCTTACTTCCTGCCCACTTCCCTCACTCTTTCTATCTTTTTTTGTAAAACTGAACCATACGCCTGTATCTATGTCATCATTATTGCTGTGCATAAGAACAAAACAAAAGCTGTATTTATCACTTGATGTCTTCAGCAAGATTTCACAGTTCAACAGACTGAACATCTCAATAAGGTATCTTCATGTTACTCTTCTCTCGTCATCTCATCTTAAGAAAGAAAGAGAGCTGTTGGCCGACGCGCCTGGAATAGGAAAACCCTTAAACCCGGAAACAAAACTTTTCGACCAATGAAAAAAAAGCACAGTCGAGACCTGAAGGGAGCAGTCAGATCACGACAATAACCGAGGGCAGTCTTAACAACCGGAGGCGAACGACACTTCCTTTTGGTCACGCACCTTCTCCTGGACACACGATGCCTGACAAGAAAGTTTACGTAACTCGCAGGATTCCCAAGCCTGGCTTTGACAAGCTAGCAGAAGTCTTCGAGGTTGATTTCTACGATGACGATGAGGCCATCCCACATCAGGTTCTTGTTGAGAAACTGCGAGCAAAACGCTACGATGCCCTCCTATGTTTGCTGACAGACCAGATCGACACTGAAGTCTTAGATGCTGCAGGTAAGTGTGTATTTCGATGAATTTATATTTTAAAAATATAATAAACACCGGCAGATAATAGAATCTTATTTATGAAAATAAGGGAAGTAGGAGGTTCTGATCGGGATTAACCCGGCCTAGTGACCTTGACATTCAAGAAATTGTAGAAAATAATGGCTTGAAAAATCAACTCCCCCCTCGTAAATATAGAAAAAATAAAAACTGTTTCACAGATTAGATAATTATAAATGTTTGGAGCCAGGTAAATTTATTTTAGTTTGGTAGATTTAGTTAGAACGTTCGCTAGATCCGCTAACGTAATGTTCACCTTGGTGTGACAATGTCAAGGACATACGGAGGGTCACGGCTTTAATAATCCTCTAGATGGGGCCCCGGCAGGTTTTAAGTGGGAATTAGGAGGCGTGGAAAGACGTTTCGTGGAAGGGCGGGAGTGTGATTCTGCCGGCCAAGATCGGGTTACTTGAGGGTTACCAAGAAACAGGCGGAACTAGAAAAGGATTGGCGTAATCCCCGTAGAGGTGAAGCTTAGGGGGGAAACCTTGTACTGCAGCCTCGTTATTATTTTCATGTGTACACTATGATACGTGAAAGCTGGGACATTCATCCGACGCAGTTATCGCTGACTGTACTGGAGTTTTAAATAGGAGAACACGCACAACAGTTTTCCAGCACACAGTCATCACATGAAGACACATTTCTATACTGCATACAAATATCGCACGAAGACACATTTCTATGCTGCACACAACCATCACACGAAGACAGTTCTGTGCTGTACACAACTATCACATGAAGACATAGTTCTATGCTGCACACAACCATCACATGAAGACACATTTCTATGCTGCACACAGCTATCACATGAAGACACATTTCTATGCTGCACACAGCTATCAGACATATTTCTGTTCTGCACACAGCTATCACATGAAGACACATTTCTATGCTGCACACAGCTATCAGACATATTTCTGTTCTGCACACAGCTATCACATGAAGACACATTTCTATGCTGCACACAGCTATCACATGAAGACACATTTCTATGCTGCACACAGCTATCAGACATATTTCTGTTCTGCACACAGCTATCACATGAAGACACATTTCTGTACTGCACACAACCGTCACATGAAGACATAGTTCTATGCTGCACACAGCTGTCAGACACAGTTCCATGCTGCACACAATCATCACATGAAGACATAGTCCTATGCTGCACACAGCCATCACATGAAGACACAGTTCTATACTGCACACAACCATCACATGAAGACACAGTTCTATACTGCACACAGCTATCACATGAAGACACATTTCTGTACTGCACACAACCGTCACATGAAGACATAGTTCTATGCTGCACACAGCTGTCAGACACAGTTCCATGCTGCACACAATCATCACATGAAGACATAGTCCTATGCTGCACACAACCATCACATGAAGACACAGTTCTATACTGCACACAACCATCACATGAAGACACAGTTCTATACTGCACACAGCCATCACATGAAGACACAGTTCTATACTGCACACAGCCATCACATGAAGACACAGTTCCATGCTGCACACAGCCATCACATGAAGACACAGTTCCATGCTGCACACAACCATCACATGAAGACACAGTTCCATGCTGCACACAACCATCACATGAAGACACATTTCCATGCTGCACACAACCATCACATGAAGACACAGTTCCATGCTGCACACAACCATCACATGAAGACACAGTTCCATGCTGCACACAACCATCACATGAAGACACAGTTCCATGCTGCACACAACCATCACATGAAGACATAGTTCTATGCTGCACACAGCTGTTACATGAAGACACAGTTCTATGCTGAACTCATGCCTAACTTGTTTCACAACCACCTGTGGCCATGTAAAAAAAAAAAAATCTGGAGTGAAGTCTACTATAAAGATAGGTTTTAAAAAAAACCCAATGAAATTAAAACAAAAGAACTCCTATAAATGTTTACAGTGTATAAGGTAACCCTGTCATGCCACAGAGGCTTATGATGTTAGTGCCTATATTTTCCTTGACCTGTCAGCACACTAGAGGGTGATGTGGTCAGCATCACGCCTGGCCACCGTTCCTTCCTAAACTCTAGAAGAAGTCAGGTACCCATTTCTACATCTTGGTGACTGGGGTGCCCCTGGCCGGATTTGAACCCCTGACCTTCAGCTTGAGAGACTAGTACACTAATCACTTTGCCACTCAGATGCATCTATATACTCAAAGGAGGAGGGATCAAGTTCCATGCACTGCTCTCATATGTACTAATAGCACAGCATTAAGTTCTGTTCCACTGCTATGATGTGTACCCAAAGTGCAGCATTAAATTTCATGCTCTGCTATATCTACCCAAAGTGTGGTTCTTAAGTTCTTGCACTGCTATAATCTAACATCACCAAAGTGCAGGACTAAGATCTATTCACTGCTATCATCTAACATCACCAAAGTGCAGGACTAAGATCTGTTCACTGCTATCATCTAACATCACCAAAGTGCAGGACTAAGATCTGTGCACTGCTGTCATCTAACATCACCAAAGTGCAGGACTAAGTTCTGTGCACTGCTATCATCTAACATCATCAAATTGCAGGACTAAGATCTGTGCACTGCTATCATCTAACATCATCAAATTGCAGGACTAAGATCTGTGCACTGTTATCATCTAACATCATCAAAGTGCAGGACTAAGATCTGTGCACTGATATCATCTAACATCATCAAAGTGCAGGACTAAGATCTATGCACTGCTATCATCTAACATCATCAAAGTGCAGGACTAAGATCTATGCACTGCTATCATCTAACATCATCAAAGTGCAGGACTAAGATCTATGCACTGCTGTCATCTAACATCATCAAAGTGCAGGACTAAGATCTGTGCACTGCTATCATCTAACATCATCAAAGTGCAGGACTAAGATCTGTGCACTGCTATCATCTAACATCATCAAAGTGCAGGACTAAGATCTGTGCACTGCTATCATCTAACATCATCAAAGTGCAGGACTAAGATCTATGCACTGCTATCATCTAACATCATCAAAGTGCAGGACTAAATTCTGTGAACATGCTTGTAATTTGAGGTGGTTGCTCTTCTAAACCAGATATCCATGAGCACCTACAGCATTCGGGTCCTGAAATGCGTGGTACCTCAACACATTGTCTGTAGATCTTTTACCCAGCCACTCAGCCATGGAAATGGTACCTCAACACATTGTTTGTAGATCTTTTACCCAGCCACTCAGCCATGGAAATGGTACCTCAACACATTGTCTGTAGATCTTTTACTCAGCCATGGAAGTGGTACCTCAACACATTGTTTTAGATCTTTTACCCAGCCACTCAGCCATGGAAATGGTACCTCAACACATTGTTTATAGATCTTTTACCCAGCCACTCAGCCATGGAAATGGTACCTCAACACATTGTTTGTAGATCTTTTACCCAGCCACTCAGCCATGGAAATGGTACCTCAACACATTGTTTGTAGATCTTTTACTCAGCCATGGAAATGGTACCTCAACACATTGTCTGTAGATCTTTTACCCAGCCACTCAGCCATGGAAATGGTACCTCAACACATTGTCTGTAGATCTTTTACCCAGCCACTCAGCCATGGAAATGGTACCTCAACACATTGTCTGTAGATCTTTTACCCAGCCACTCAGCCATGGAAATGGTACCTCAACACATTGTCTGTAGATCTTTTACTCAGCCATGGAAATGGTACCTCAACACATTGTCTGTAGATCTTTTACCCAGCCACTCAGCCATGGAAATGGTACCTCATCACATTGTCTGTAGATCTTTTACCCAGCCACTCAGCCATGGAAATGGTACCTCAACACATTGTTTGTAGATCTTTTACCCAGCCACACAGCCGTGGAAATGGTACCTCAACACATTGTCTGTATATCTTTTACTCAGCCACTCAGCCGTGGAAATGGTACCTCAACACATTGTTTGTAGATCTTTTACTCAGCCACTCAGCCGTGGAAATGGTACCTCATCACATTGTCTGTAGATCTTTTACTCAGCCACTCAGCCGTGGAAATGGTACCTCAACACATTGTCTGTAGATCTTTTACTCAGCCACTCAGCCATGGAAATGGTACCTCAACACATTGTCTTTATATCTTTTACCCAGCCACTCAGCCGTGGAAATGGGTATCTGGCTCTTTCTGAAGCTGGGCAAGGAGAAGCACCCAGTCCAGACACTTCAGCCCGTCATATGCCAGCAGGTCAAGGAAAAATGCATGTTACCATATTGCCTTTATGGCATGACTGGACCACATTTTTCATGTTGTTCGTCATCACATCTGGAGTATCTCTCTCTCTCTCTCTCTCTCTCTCTCTCTATCTATCTATCTGAACCTTTAAGTGGCCAAGGCAGATGGAACTTCCAGAATTTTCTACAAATGCCTTTTTTTCCGCTCTTGCCCAGGTGAGCCCTCTATTACTCAACATCCTCTCTGTTGTTCTTCTCCATGTCTCTTTTGGTTTGCTTTACTCCTGTGCCCCTGTGGTGTTCCATCTCAGTGCTATTTTTGATGAGTCATCAGTCATGTCCCAACCATCTCCAGCTCCTTTCCTCCATAATTGAAGTCAGTGGCTTGTTCTGTATTTCTGCCAGCAGTGTGTTATTTCTTTGGGTGTTTGGCCAAATATTTGTCTAATACAATTGGAGTATAGATATCATTTATCTTTTCAGCAAGCATTTCTTGGGTCTGCTGCCATTTTGCTTTAAGGATATTCATCCATTAAAAAGCTGACATTTTCCCAGAGTGTTATGACCTACTTAGAATCTCATTTTTATCACATAGGACTGAAAGAAGAAAATTATCCTGGTAAGACCATGCTGTCTACAGTTTTACAAAGCAAGAAAAAGAGGACATAAAAAAAATTGTTGTTTATTTCATAATAAATAGTTTGAGAATGGTGTCTCAGAAAATAAAAGGACGTATGCAAGGTGGGGCACACAGAGTATACTGTACATGTGGCTGTAAGTGCATATCTTTGAGTACGAAACTACATGAGGTGAATAGAGAAAAGAAAAGTTTATATTTCCTATAATTTATATATATATATATATGTTGTTGTTGTTGTTTTTAGGTCCACAGTTAAAAATTGTGGCTACCATGTCAGTGGGCTACGAGCATATCAACATACAGGAATGTGCGGCAAGAAACATTTTGGTAGGTTTCTTTAGAGTGCAGTTTAAAAAGTTGTTTTTGATGTTGTTTAATGCTGAATCTTACATATAAAGATGGCGCTGTTGAAAATTAAATAATTGTTATGAAAAATTGTACAGTCAGGCAGCTAAAGTAATTCTGAGTCATATCAATAATACAGAAAGGAAAACCATTCTAGAAGGAAAAGTGGAAGAAAAAAAAAAAGAACAAGAGGATGATAACAATGTAGATACATAAGGAAAACCATACTAGAATGAAAAGTAGAAGGAAAAATAACAAGAGGATGATAACAATGTAGATACATAAGGAAAACCATATGAGAGTGAAAAGTAGAAGAAAAAATAACAAGAGGATGATAACAATGTAGATACATGAGGAAAACTATACTGGAAGGAAAAATAACAAGAGGATAATGGCAATATAGATGAGTGGAAAATATATAAAGATGGACTGGATTCAATTTGGTTGGGTGCACTGTGAAATCAAAAGGCAGATCATGTTGAGAGGACCATTGTAACCAGCCTTCATTAGGATAAGTCACAGGATGATGATGCCAGTGATGAATTCATAGTTGTTGTTGTTAAGGGCAGAGCTACCTGTTGGCTCTTTAGTCTAATGCTGCTGTACTGTGCCAGTCAAGAGATTTAACCATCAAAAAATATATGAAATGACTTTTTTACTTGGCTTGGAGTATTTTCATGTTTTTCAGTGGTTATGTCTTGATATGCAGTTACTTTTTGACTCCCCCCACATATAGTATTTTTTTCTTCTGTATTATTGTTCTTTGTGTTACATGTGCTTGATCATGGAAAAAAAATGGTTCTATGTTGCAGAATTTTAGTCAGTGATGGTTTACAATTCATAGACCAGTTCTTGTTTGTAAGTTTTATATCCACGTTCTAGCAGCTGAGTAGAGAAGAACAAGTCAAGATCTTTAGACTCAGAACAGGCCACAACAGATTGAGACACCACATGTTTAACTGGCTCAAGATAGGCACAGCTGGTGAATGCACCTGCAGTACCAACAAAATGACAGCCAAGTACCTGTTACAGGGCTGCCCTTCATTTGAAGAACCGAGACGTTGCTTTTGGCCATCACTTGTACCAATCCATGACAAGCTGTGTGGTGATCTTACTAGCCCAGGACAGAGGCAGCATTCTTCAGAGACATCTCATTTGATATCTGAAAGTGTTCGAAGAAGAGGTCCATTTCATAGTCCAATTCTTGTTTGTTCTACATTTTCATTTTTAAATGGAGGAGGAAAAAAAATGATTCTCCAGGAGCAGTGATTTTCAACTGGGAGGCAGGTAGTTCCTTAGGGAGGGAAATGTTCCAAGGAAGAATTTGTTTCCATAGGAGGAATTTAATATGTAGGGAAAGGACTCGGGGGCAGCTTGGGTTGAAAAGATAGGATCAGGGTCTTGGATCTTGTGAACCCTGTGATAGAGTGATGACATGATTACTAGGTCCAAGCGAAAAGGCAGAGCTGGTTAAGATCTTATTATAATCTCCACCTGGGTGGCACATCAGCCTGGCTAATGATGTAGATTTTACCATGGTTCTTGTGGTAGTGAAGTCTTCCAAGAGTATCATTTCTACATAGAGGAGGTGGGGACAGAGTTGCTGTCTGATTTGGCAGCCAGCAACCCATAGCTGACTGGATGGCATCAGGGTTGGCAAACCATGTGCCAACAAAAGACCCTGTCCCATCTCTCTGTTGTGCTACCCCAACTAACAGGCTCAGTCCAGTGGGACAGGGGTTGGCATAGTCTCTGTGGTGGTGGAGTCTGTCTAAGAAGTATTGCGCATCCCCTGCTTTTTTTAGCTTCATTCAGGGACTGCCTTAACCCACTCCCAATCCAAAATGATACTTGCCGTAACATCTTCATGCATCGACCGCAAAGAACACCAGCTCGTAGTTCCAGGAAGACAAAGGAGGAGGAGGTATTGATTATGTAAGGAGGAGGTAGAGATTATGTGAGGAGGAGGAGGAGGTATAGATTATATATCTGAGAAAAATAATAGACTGCGGCATTTTATATCAAGGACACTGTCAGTACAAGTCTGATGTTCTGCCCTTCATCGTACAGCTTTCACTTAGTCACAGTCATTCAGCATTTGTTAATATAATCATGAAGACACATTAAATGATTACATAAATAAATAATAAACTTATCTCATGTCCATACACTCTACATTCTGATTTATGCAGCAACAATAAATAAACTTGCATTCTTACATTCATTCAGAACTAACAAATTTATAGAAAAGCAGTATTAAAAAAAAATTACAACACTCAAGACTTACTTTAAACTACTTTAGACTATGCTTAGGGAGGCATATAGTCCATATCAAACAGATGTTGACAAAGTTTAAAGTTATAAGAACAAATATTACTTATAAGTTTTATGTGAATTGGTAGGGCATTCCAAAGGTGGGCAGCTGAGTAAGAGAGGCTGTGTTTTGGGTTGGATTTGAACAATGACCACAGATAGGGTGGAGCATTGTGCTATAGAATTTTATGAATTAACTTGGCCTTGTTGAAAAGAAATCTCTTCTTGAGGGGTAGAATATCAAGATGTTTGTCCTTATTTATAATACGTCCTGCATGTTTGTCATCTATAAGCTTTACTACTCAGTTTTGAAGTGAGTAAAGTCTTTTCATGTTTGACATGGAACAACCATCCCAGACTGTGGAGCAGTAGTCCAAGTGTGTTTGTATCTGTGATATGTAGTATATTTTTCTGGTGTCTATGTCAAGAAAATGTTTAATTTTAGTTAATTGGTAAACTTTTTGTGCAATGAGTTTGGTTTAGATTATATACATGATGATTCCAGCTGAGGTGGTGGTCAATCATGAGACCTAGAGTTTTATGTTCACTAACATTCTTTATATGTGAAGTTTCAGCATGGAGCTGTAGTGTTGTTGAGAAGCTCAGTATTGACCTTTGAGGGACAAAGTTTTATGCATATTAGTTGACTTTGCCTAGAGCATAAAAATCTTGACATTGGATTAACTCTTTCCGTGCGTTAGAAAAAACACGGACGTGTCATGGCATGCGGGAGTAAAAACGCGGGTCTTGGTCTGTAAGGGGGTCTAGTTGTAAAATGGAATGGAAAACAGTATTTCCATGTACTTCCATATACTTAATATGTTTCAAAGTATAGCTAAATGAATGAAAATTTCATAAATGCAGAGTTTTTTAGGAAAAAAGAAGTAATGTGATGTTTTTAGACACTGTGGCCAGCTCACCATCGGCGAGGTCTAGATCTGCCCCGCTTACCACTACTTACCATCTGAGATGTGTAGATCTACTTGTCGATCTCGTATTATGATTCTGTATTGCATTCTCACTGAATGAATGTCTGAACTAACCTCCTAACTACTCCTAACTACTTCTCCAGTCGTCTAAATATGTCTAGATCTACTTAGAAAACATTCAAGAGCAGCGGGGTGGCCATAGGCTATGTCCATACCCCTATCTACATCGTCAAAAATTGAAAAATTTTCATACTTCTCGTCCTTTTTCTCGCTCGGCATCGCTCGTAACTAGGCACTCTTTCGCCATTTTGAAAGTGTCACTGGAATCGCGGACGAAATATGTACAATCTAAATATTACACCGCTTGTTTTAATGAAACAAACAATTGTCACTATAATGACCATACAGTAGATTCGGGACACCGGAAGTGTCACTATATCGACCATACGCACAGAAAGAGTTAAACGTAACATGGTCTGAATATCTGGGGAAAAAAATCTTACTTTGTAGGAAAATATTATGGTCAGTATAGAGGCAGTATAGACTTGTTTGCCAAGAGGATTCCACTCTATATCTTTACCTGTGAGTGGAATTTAAATTTGATAACATTGAAATTATATAGAAATTTTGAAGACGATATGTAGAAGCTGAAAGAGACAGCGATCAGTGACCCATAGCTAACTTCCTGCATCAGGGTTGGTGAACCATTGCCAGCCAAAGCCCTATTCTACCTACCGATATTGCCTGAAAACAGGCAGTAGTCTAGCTAAGCAGATAGGTATTGCAGTGAGAAGGACAGTAGTCTAGCTAAGCAAATAGGTATTGCAGTGAGAAGGACAGTAGTCTAGCTAAGCAAATAGGTATTGCAGTGAGAAGGACAGTAGTCTAGCTAAGCAAATAGATATTGCAGTGAGAAGGCAAAACCTTGTCATAAAAATACACACAGCCAAAATTGAATGTGTCAGACCATCAGGTGCATAATGACAGCACAGCACAATTAATGCCATTTGGAGAGAGTGAGTACACAAGAAAAAGAAGAAGATACAGAAATTGAACAGAACTTAAGTTTGGGATTACTTTTTTTTTGTGGTAATATTTGTATTGAAAATTTTCTGAAAAAAAAAAAAAAGTGCAGTGTTCACAAAAGGTAAAAATAAATTTCCCATTTCCATGCCATTAAGGCATTTTGGGGAATATGGTGTTAGGCCCGTATTTTCCATGGCCTTCGGCACATGAAAGTGTGATGTGGTCAGTATCACGGCCTGGCTGCTTTACCTTCCCAGATTTCTCTGGTACCCATTTTTAGAGGCTGGGTGAACCCTGTGACCTTTTTGGTGTGTACCAGAAAAAAATCCCACTGCTGGGACTGAACCAGGTACCACCTGATTAATAAACCCAGCGCCTAACCACTCAGCTAACCAGGCCACCGTTCACGAGAGGTAACTAATTATTTTTGTTTCTCCAGGGGTGGATGCTGTGAGGAAAGGAAAGTGGGGGGCATGGAAGCCCATGTGGCTGTGTGGCACTGAACTCACTGGTAAAACTCTTGGTATCTATGGATTAGGAAGAATTGGCTACAACGTTGGCCGTCGACTTAAACCATTTGGCTTTAACAAAATCTATTACTGTGACGTACAGGAGGTTTGTTATATATATATTTTTTTTTTAAAATATTTGTTTTGTTTGTTTGTTTGTTTGTTTGTTTGTTTGTTTGGGTGATATAAGTGATAAGTTTCTTATGTGTAGGACTGACTTCACATTGTGTCTTGTTTTCCATCACTAACAGTTTTATGGGTGCAGTCTGGTGTTCCTTACTTTGCACAGATTTTCTGTTTTTGGATCCAGTTTTCGGAACACTAGATTGTCTGGCCCCCAGTTTTGTAGCTGAGTTGACTGGAGTGTGCTGGTAGTAGGTGACAAACCCACAATCTGTCGGATGAGAACTTGGGTCTTCATGGTTGCATTCCCATTATATCTTATATCCTTCCCGTGCCGTTAAACATCACATAGGGCTCGCAAGGTAGTTCGCCAGTTTTTCCTGTCTTCGGCGAGTCTTTCAACCTCATCAAGGGATTTTATGACTATTAATTTGGCCTCTCTTGACAATGTCCTCTTCAGAGTTTCACGCAGTCTGCCTCTTTTTCTTTGGCCTGTTGTGTTCCACTTGATAGCTTGTTTTGGGATTCTCAGACTGTTTCTTCTCATCACGTGACCAGTATATGTCCATCTCCTTTTCTGATCACCCATGAGACTGGTTGTTGTTGTTCAGTTATCTGTCTTATCTCTGCGTTGTTCATGAATTCCTTCCACTTGATCCCGAGTATTTTCCTTCTGCATTTGTTTTCAAGAGAGTCTAATTTCTTTTCTATTTCTTTAGTTGTTTTCCAACTATTGCATGCATAAACGAGGGTGGATATTACATTTGAATTGAATAGTCTTAACTTGGTTTTTGTGCTTATAACTTTTGAGTGCCATTTGTTCTCAGGATTCTTGAAGATTGATGCTGCTTTTGAAATTCTGATCCTAACTTCCTTTCTAGTGTCACCATCCTGGTCTATGTAGCTGCCAAGGTATGCAAATTGGTTGACTTATTAAATATCTGTCCCTTCTATGTGTATTTTTCCATTTTGATTAAAGGGAATTTTCATTATTTTTGTTTTGTCCTTGTTAATTTCAAGTCCTATTTTGCTAGCCATTGAAGACAGGCTATCTGTTTTTTCTTGCATGGAATTCACATTATTACTGATAAGAGTTATGTCATCAGCAAAATCAAGATCTTCTAGTTGGGTCCCATGTACCTAGTCGATACCTGTGTTACCTGTGTAGCATTTTTTCATTATGAAGTCTATTGTAATCCCAAAAAGTAAAGGAGACAGTATACATCCTTGTTTCACACCTGTTTCAATCTGGAACCATTCACTCATCCCTTCTTCTGTCTTGACTGCACAAACATATCCATTGTATTAAGTCCTTAATGATGTTAACAATGTTAGATGGTATTCCATATAGACTTCAAATTCTCCATAATGATTCTCTGTGTATGCTATCAAATGCCTTTTTAAAATCTATGAAGTTCAGTATTAATGGTTTCTACTTTTCAATATGTTCTTCAAGTATTATTCTTAGAGTAAAGATCTGGTCGAGACAGCTTCTCCCTTTTCGAAATCCTGCTTGTTCTTCTCTCATTGCAGTATCCACTATATCTTTATAAGTCTATTCAAAATGACCTTGCAAAATACTTTTGACACAGCTGATATTAAGGTTACTCCTCTCCAATTGTTACAGTCACTAAGGTTGCCTTTTTTTGATATTTTAACAATGATTCCTTTTTTCAAATCTTCTTTCCAAATCTTGTTAAACATTAGTTGTCTCATGTTGTCACTATTGATAGCTTTTAGCATTTCGGCTGTTATTTCATCTTCACCTGCAGCTTTGTTGTTAGCCATTAAATTCACCGCTGTTTCAATTTCATGCAATTTAATTTCATCTAGAAATACCCTTCTAAACCTGTTCTCCATTTGACCTGGTGCATCATGTACTTCAGCATCTTCACTGCATCATCCTCCAAGAACATCTTGCCTACAAGTCCAGGGAGTTAGAACAGGAACAACTTTACCTACCTGTTTCAGAGTTCTTCTCATGGTCTGCCTTTCCTTATTCATAATTTTATATTTATGTGATGAAACAAAAGCGCTAAAATTTGTCTTATGTTTTTTGTTTGTTTCATTCCTTAGGTCAGTTATGCTAAAGACATTGATGCAGAGTTCACAGATTTTGAGGGGCTTATTAAAAATTGTGACTTCATTTGTGTATGCTGCAACCTTACTCCTCAGGTATTGTTAGCAAGTTGTTTCAGAATATATCTGGTTTTATGTTTTTGTTTTACCATTTGTTTTATGTATTCTTTTTATTTTAGTTCATATCACCTGTTTTAGGGGATGAAGACCAAACTTGAGCTGAGATGGTGTTCGTCAACCTCCGACTAAAGTCTCAAGAAATAATAAAGTTATAAATCTTCAGACTGAGAACAGGTGCTACCTGTACCAGAAGCTGAAAATTGGCCAAACAGACCTATGTGCCTGCGGTAAAGAGCAACTGACGCCACATCACATCCTCCAGAGCTGCCAGCTGTACACACCACTCAGGCAAAGGACCTGGCCAGCTCCCCCTACAGGAGAAGCTCTGCGGCAATGTTGAAAACCTGAGACAGATTGCCATATTTATGAGAGATATTGGTGTCAGTGTTAAAGAAGAAGAAGAAGAACTCCTGACTGCTACCTTGTGTCACAGTTAGCAAACCATAACTGATCAAGACCCTATTCTACTTCCAAGTGGTGCCCTGTAGTCTGGCTGAGTAAGCAGGAATCAAAATGAGAAGGAAAACCTGATACTAAAATAACCCATATTGACAACAGATGTGTGAAGCTGGAAGGTGTAGATATGTAAACTGTAGGTATCGCAGTTAAGATGTAAACTGTAGCTATCACAGTTAAGATGTAAACTGTAGGTATCACAGTTAATATGTAAACTGTAGGTATCACAGTTGACATGTAAACTGTAGGTATCACAGTTAAGATGTAAACTGTAGGTATCACAGTTGACATGTAAACTGTAGGTATCACAGTTAAGATGTAAACTACAATGGAACACAGGATAAATTAAGAATAAGAACACCTATTTTAGTAGCACCGAGCTTTCCTGTGCTAAGACTTCATGATTATAGAAACCACTCCCTTCTCCAAGGATTCATAATCACTACAAAAATAACAAATGTGTTATGTGATAATCTATTTGGGCAGTAATGGCAAAAGATTGTGCCAAAGGAGAGTGGCTCCGTACAGGGTCTGCATTATTTAAGGAGGAAGTGGATACCAGGATATGTCAACATTCAAGGAAATGAGAGCAGATGCACATTAGCAAAAAAATAAATGGCACAACAGAACCAACCCAAAAGCTTAACTTCATTACAAACAGTAAAACAAATAATAAGAAATAACAGAGAAGGAATGGTTGACTGAAAAGGCGATGGGAAACACATGCAGAACAGTTTTCCGATACATGACCACCCCAAATGCAAAAAACACCATAAACACAGTAAATAGATGAGAACAAACCACACCATAAACACAGTAAATAGATGAGAACAAACCACACCATAAACACAGTAAATAGATGAGAACAAACCACACCATAAACACAGTAAATAGATGAGAACAAACCACACCATAAACACAGTAAATAGATGAGAACAAACCACACCATAAACACAGTAAATAGATGAGAACATGCCACACCATAAGCACAGTAAATAGATGAGAACAAACCACACCATAAACACAGTAAATAGATGAGAACAAGCCACACCATAAACACAGTAAATAGATGAGAACAAGCCACACCATAAACACAGTAAATAGATGAGAACAAGCCACACCATAAACACAGTAAATAGATGAGAACAAGCCACACCATAAACACAGTAAATAGATGAGAACATGCCACACCATAAACACAGTAAATAGATGAGAACAAACCACACCATAAACACAGTAAATAGATGAGAACAAACCACACCATAAACACAGTAAATAGATGAGAACAAGCCACACCATAAACACAGTAAATAGATGAGAACAAGCCACACCATAAACACAGTAAATAGATGAGAACAAGCCACACCATAAACACAGTAAATAGATGAGAACAAGCCACACCATAAACACACTAAATAGATGAGAACAACCCATCATCTTTCAACTAAGAACAAGGCACATGCCCCTAAGTGCATATATAGATCAGATAAAGCCCGATGAAGCATCCAAATATCCACAGTATAATAACAGCCAAGAAACGGTCGCACAGCATCTCCTAGGATGCCCAGCACTGAAAGATTTATGACAGGAACAGCTCCCTGAGCTCCAAGATGTCGAGAGCACGTTGTATGTCAACTCTGTACAGCTAAAGAAGATCTGCAGGTACTTTGGCACTGCTTTGAGCCGAAGAGCGCAAGCTCACATGGCTGCAGGATCGGAGAAATGAAATGAATATTAAGGAGGAAATTAGGGCTAAATCTGAAGACAGAAGATAAAAGAGCAAAGATGATAGGCTGGTCAGAAAAAAAAGTATTTTGTTATTATCGGGGTCGTTTTATTCAAAACTGCCTATTTCAAAATGACCTTCTAAGACTGTAGGTATCACAGTTGACACGTAAACTGTAGGTATCACAGTTAAGATGTAAACTACAATGGAACACAGGATAAATTAAGAATAAGAACACCTATTTTAGTAGCACCGAGCTTTCCTGTGCTAAGACTTCATGATTATAGAAACCACTCCCTTCTCCAAGATTCATAATCACTACAAAAATAACAAATGTGTTATATGATAATCTATTTGGGCAGTAATGGCAGAAGATTGTGCCAAAGGAGAGTGGCTCCGTACAGGGTCTGCGTTATTTAAGGAGGAAGTGGATACCAGGATATGTCAACATTCAAGGAAATGAGAGCATATGCACATTAGCAAAAAAATAAATGGCACAACAGAACCAGCCCAAAAGCTTAACTTCATTACAAACAGTAAAACAAATAATAAGAAATAACAGAGGAGGAATGGTTGACTGAAAAGGCGATGGGAAACACATGCAGAACAGTTTTCCAATACATGACCACCCCGAATGCAAAAAACACCATAAGCACACTAAATAGATGAGAACAAACCACACCATAAGCACAGTAAATAGATGAGAACAAACCACACCATAAACACAGTAAATAGATGAGAACAAACCACACCATAAACACAGTAAATAGATGAGAACAAATCACACCATAAACACAGTAAATAGATGAGAACAAACCACACCATAAACACAGTAAATAGATGAGAACAAATCACACCATAAACGCAGTAAATAGATGAGAACAAACCACACCATAAACACAGTAAATAGATGAGAACAAACCACACCATAAATGCAGTAAATAGATGAGAACAAACCACACCATAAACACAGTAAATAGATGAGAACAAATCACACCATAAACACAGTAAATAGATGAGAACAAATCACACCATAAACACAGTAAATAGATGAGAACAAATCACACCATAAACACAGTAAATAGATGAGAACAAATCACACCATAAACACAGTAAATAGATGAGAACAAGCCACACCATAAACACACTAAATAGATGAGAACAAGCCATCATCTTTCAACTAAGAACAAGGCACATGTCCCTAAGTGCATATATAGATCAGATAAAGCCCGATGAAGCATCCAAATATCCACAGTGTAATAACAGCCAAGAAACGGTCGCACAGCATCTCCTAGGATCCTAGCACTGAAAGATTTATGACAGGAACAGCTCCCTGAGCTCCCAGATGTCGAGAGCACGTTGTATGTCAACTCTGTACAGCTAAAGAAGATCTGCAGGTACTTTGGCACTGCTTTGAGCCGAAGAGCGCAAGCTCACATGGCTGCAAGATCAGAGAAATGAAATGAATATTAAGGAGGAAATTAGGGCTAAATCTGAAGACAGAAGATAAAAGAGCAAAGATGATAGGCTGGTCAGAAAAAAAAGTATTTTGTTATTATCGGGGTCGTTTTATTCAAAACTGTCTATTTCAAAATGACCTTCTAAGACAATAGATATCATTGTTATGCTTACGTGGTAATGTACTTCTTAATTAATACAAACATAATTATATGAATTAGGAAAAATATTTTTATAGGAAAGGATCTCTAGATTTACAAAACTATTAGTGTGGCTCAGCAGCACTGAGTAGATTATTTGAATTACATGCTATGAAGTCACTTAATCTCTTATCTTTAGTGCCATGATAGTGTAGGGGCTAACACACTTGTCTGCCAGTCAGAAGGTTCTTAGTTTCATTTTGCATTTGGGTTGAAGATATTTTTTTTTTTTGGACTGGCTGGCATTGAGGTCAGCCCAGCCTTCCAAAAATGGGTTTTCCCTAGGAAAACAACGACAGAGAAGAAAGGTACTTGGGGTTTCTCTAGGAAAACAAATACAAGGAAGAAAGGTACTTGGGGTTTCTCTAGGAAAATCAAGGAAAAAAGATGCTGTAACACGTCACATTCCCACAGCATGCACACGCTTCAGGACACAGAGATCTTTCCTTCCTTGGATTTTAGAACTCAACTTTTTAATTTGCATAGGTCTCTTTGGTAACTTTTTCTGATTTCTTTTGATGAGGTGTAATTTTATTTATGGTGTTGTTAGTTGTAAAAAACCCTGATTTAGCCAAAGTTTTACGAGATCACAGCATGCTGTCGTAGTTGTTACTATTTGAGATACTGGTGATTATCTTCTCCTAGTGCAGCCTTGCTTGTCCTCTATTCCGCAGACACGTCATATGTTCAACAAGGAAACATTCAAGAAAATGAGGAACAATGCAATTTTGGTCAATACTGGTCGTGGTGGTGTTATAGACCATGATGCACTGGTAGAAGCATTGAAAAGTGGCGAGATTTATGCTGCAGGCCTGGATGTAACCGAACCTGAACCTCTACCCAAGGATCATCCATTGGTCAGCATGACCAACTGCGTGATACTTCCACATATGGGAAGTAATACGTGGGATTCTCGTAATGCCATGGCCTTAATTGCTGCCCGTAACTGTATTGCAGCCATTTCAAATCAGACTCCAGAAGGGCTTGTATTAATTTCTTAAGCAAACGAGAAGAAATATTGTACCTTGGTTGAATTTTCTGCAGACATGTTTCAGACTTGAATGTTTTTAATCCCTTTAGTGAAACTTTAAAAAAAAAGGGGGGTGGTAGTTCTACTCCTGGTAAATTATTTTCACAAGGTAAATATTTATAATGCCACAAATAAAAATAACGTGACTCAACTTAGACTGATGATGAAGTGATGGCAATGATGATGGTGTTTATGGTAGTGTGCTGATGATGAGAGTAAAAGTGTTTATAAACGATAATGATTATAACTTTTTGACATGGGTTCATGATGACTGAGAAGATGGTAGTGATGATAATGGTATGATAATGCTGATGTCTAAATGAATAGTTTTTCTTTATGTGATAAACTGCAGAGCAATGCCACTTTATGCTGCTTGTAGAAATATCAGCTTTTCCTGTGAATCTGATTGTCAGTGTTGGACCATTCTCAGATCACACAAACTCAGGTGCAGGTTAAACAGCTTCATGATTGTTATGATAAACAGTAATCTCACTCAAAGAATCTAAATTGTCTGCTGTCCATATAAGTAGAAGCATTGGTTCCATTGTGCAAAAAGTCCTCACTGTCTCTGAAATGAACGAGTCTTCTGCAACTGGCCATTGGTTTCAAAGTGTGTAGCATAACACAACTGCATGGCTATATTTATCTTGGCCTTTTATTGAATTTGCTCTTCCAGCAGCCTCCCACATTATCTAATAACTAGGTCAGCCACTGTTTTTTGGTAGAGTGAGAAAACTTGGAGATAATGCCATGAAGTGCATCTGAGTGTAATCGGGGAGTTAACTTGAGGAGCATGCTGTATGAGTGACAGGCACACACGAGATAGCTCAAGAACATTAAAGGGGTTAAAGACTATTTTTTGTTAACTCTCCCCATGCCGGCGGAAAAAAAAACACATATGTCATGTCGGTGCCAAGCAAAATGTGCGGGTGTTGTGATATTTTTGGGGTATATTAGAAAAAGTGAATGTAGCAATTATTTCCAAGTGAAAAAGTATACTTTTTATACATCCAAAAGAAATAAAAATGAATGAAGATTCCATAAATGCAGAGTTTTCTTGGGAAAAAAATAACTGTTGAGAAAATAAAACAACATTTTAGGCCCCCCCCCCCCCCCCTCCAAAAAAAAATTATGACACACAAATAAAATTGGTTTCTACTTACCATTAGAGCTTTAAATATCCACGTGTAAATCACAGATCGATGATAAATGGAATTCCTTACATGAAATGTAATCCGCACTATAATGCTGTCGGCTTGTGAAGAGTTAATTAAAATTTGTCATAGTCTGTCTTGCTTACAACATGCCTAATAAGTTGCAGGCCATTTTAAAATCTTGACCTTTTTCTGTCCGTACTTTTAAAATGAGGACTATCTGTCATATACATATTATATACAGCTTTATTTGATCATTTTGAAAGTTACGTTGTTTTTTTTTCTATCTTCATTGTTTTCTGATTATGTGAAATTTATAAAAGATTTCATATATTTATTGATAAATTTTAGAGTAAAATATTTCTTATGAATGAAATTAATGAAATTTATTTTTCACAAGGACTTTATGTCTAAGAAGTGATTGAATTAGAAATGAAATGTTTAAAGTAAATGTTAAAAGTAGCATACAAGGAGGTTAAAAGTCACTTGTATGTAGTTTCCATACATTTTTGTTTCGTTAAGTAGAAGTTTACTGTACAATGTGTATTACTGTTTTTTCAGATCTTACAGTATGTGTGTATCAGAAGTATTAGTCTTTGGATCACAATATTATGGCCATATGTTAGATTAGTTACGTGCTTGAGGAAATGTGCTGAGAAATAGGGCACCATCATTTTCACATGCTTTTTAATTAAAAGGATAAAAAAAACTTTAAAATATTTTTAACATCCAAAAAGAATTTATCTGAAATAGTTTATTTGCAGTTATTGTATATTAATATTTTGGCGTTTAAAAAGTGAAATTAATAGTTTATTTGCAATTATGAAATATTTTTAACATCCAAAAAGAATTTATCTGAAATAGTTTATTTGCAGTTATTGTATATTAATATTTTGGCGTTTAAAAAGTGAAACTAAACGTACCTTCTGTTCAGTTTTAGTATTCAGCTTAGCAAAAGCATCTTTTGCTTCATTTTTATTTCACTTTTTTTTTCTTTATGAAGTTATTTTAGATGTTTGTGTAACATAATGTGTCTTATTATTTTTCTTATGATAACTGGAGATAAAACTAGTATACATTATTCAGTAGTTTGTATAAATATCTTTTAAATAAATCAAGAACATCTAAAAACATTTGGAGAACAAATTCAGCATCAACTGAAAATATGAAAATAATCAGAAATATCTGAAAAGTACTCAGGGGAGAAAATGCTCCTGATAGTAATTGAATCACCACAGCGGAACAGATGTAGGCCAGAGGAGACACGGAGAAGAACAACAGAGGGGACGTTGAGCAATAGAGGGCTTACCTGGGCAAGAGTGGAAAAAAAAAGGCAATGGACAGGCATTTGTGGAAAACCCTTGCGGAAGCCTCATTTGCTTTGGGCATTTAAGGTTCAGAGAGAGAGAAACTGAATGCTATGAGAACAAATTATGTAATGGTAGATGTCAGGAATGAGAGAAGAATGATAGAATTATGATGGAAAAAAAAACATGAGAATATATTTAGCAGTTTTTTAAAACAAATTAAGAAAAATTGTTTATCCTGCTTTTTTATAAGTTCAATATTTGTTAGCAAAACATGTTACACAGTTGATATGCATTTTAAAATGAAGTCTAAGCCTCTCTGGTGGTTAGTGTAGTGGATGCCAGGAGTGTTTGAGACTTCATGTTTGTAAATGGCAGGAGTGGAGCACTAAGCGCACCTGACTGATGAAGCTGCAGTGAAGATCTTGATCATTTTTTCCTAGTTGTTCAGACTTTGGATCGGACTTCTAAACTGCCACAAAACAGATTTACACATATTTATGACATGATGATCTAAAGAGAACAAAGATGGATGGAAATGGTTTCTGGAAAGTGAAGAATTAGGAGACAGTGGGTCCGGGATATTGCTGACACTAAAAAAAACCACAGTCATCGAAGCAGGCATCATGGCTAGACTGCAAGATGCTTTCCATATTGGGTATCAAGAGTGAAACTTCCTATTAAAAGGACAAACCATGTGGATATACAAGGATAGTGGAAGATGAACATTTTTATAAATGTAAAAAAATGCAGAGCTGCAATCACAGAAGAGTGTGTTCTATATCTTGCTCTCGACATTTCATTATATAATACTGTTTTTTTTTATATGGCATTATTATCATTAACTCACTTTTAGACTTGGATTTTATTGTTGGCAGTTTACCTCCACTCCAGGCTTTTAATATTTTATGATTAATTAAATTTTTTTTGTTTTTATTTTGACATAAACGAGATATATAGTTAAATGGCATTCGAAAACTTAACTTTGAGAACATAGCAACCACACATCTTCCAAGGTTATTAAGAAAATAGTTGTGTACAGAGAAAATGAAAGTGTGACGATGATTTGAAAAGTGTTACTGTTTGTTTATGAGTTTGTAATATGCCATAAGTTGTTGCATGTCCAAGCTTGATTTGTTGCGGTCTTCATGCTATCTAGATCTGTTTTTATCTACGTTTTATCCAGTGTTTTTACTTTAAACAGTTAATTAAGGAATCTCCTATGTTGTTATGAAAAAGAAAAAAAAAATTAACAAATACAAAACTTTATCATGGAATACATATTCAAAATGTTAGTTTTTAAACTTTATTAAGTATAAAAATAGCTCTGAGAAATCTCGTCATTTTATGAATTGAAACATTTTTGTAAAAAATGCGTTTCACGTAGTAGTTAGACTGTCTCCATCTTCACTGTGTTCACAACCTGAAAATCCAGAGGTTTCAGATGAGTGAAATGTGAAGGTAAACACAGTAGGTGAGCTTTAAAAATATCAGGCCACATGAACATGAAAGAAGGAAAAGTTGCAGCAGAACACCAGAGATACGAGTCCTGTCCTCTGATGGAATGAGTAACCAGAGATATGTCCTGTCCTCTGGTGGAATGAGTAACCAGAGATATGTCCTGTCCTCTGGTGGAATGAGTAACCAGAGATATGTCCTGTCCTCTGGTGGAATGAGTAACCAGAGATATGTCCTGTCCTCTGGTGGAATGAGTAACACCCTTATGTTTGGCCTTTAGCTATGAGAGAATGTGATAAGTGGTTAGCTTGTTATCATTTAGTGACTACACTACAGTCAGTGAGACAGGCAAACCAGGGTCATACAAGGCCATATCCATCCTCTTCATAATGCTCCTAGTAAAAGACTGATGTGCTCTTTCATTCAGGTTAATGGGGTAGGGGGTGCTAGAGGTTCTGTGGTGCTGGGGCTCATTACTAGGCCCATTTTTAATCTTCAAGTCAGGTGCCATAATTTGTTCCCCATCTGACGTCATGCCGGTGTTTCTCAGGGACTGCCAAGAACGATAATTTGTAGATCCAGGGAGATAAGTAACAGGACTAAACCCTTGCATCTGCTTAATCTACAGAGGCATTATGGCCAGATCTCAGTTTTGTCCCCTGATTACCATTCCTGATTTGAGTGAAGTATTCTTGGAACTGAATCTCATTTTCTCTTCAGCCACCAACAGCCAGGCTTACAGAGTATTCCAGTGTGCCTTGCCATGCAGGTAGATGTTCTCATTTTCAGAGGCAGTTTTTCTTTCTTCAGTGTGACGTGCCAAGAAATGCCGCTTCTTCTGAGCCAGTGGCCTTCGGGGATGAAAAACCACATCACAGTTTGTTCAGCAAGTGCTGCTCCCAATTCCTAACTATTCCCTTTGCAACTTTCCTTACTGTCATGTCTGTGTGTCCTGATTTTTTTAAAGTTTGTTTCATTTATGTTCACATTTGATATATCTGGGCTTCCAGATTTTTATGTGTGATTTTAAAGACCCCAAATCAGTCCAGGATTCTGCAGAGTAGTTTTTTATCATCATTCTAGATCTCTGCTTTCCCAACAATGTTGTAGTATGATTTTATCATCATTCTAGATCTCTGCTTTACCAACAATGTTGCCGTATGATTTTATCATCATTCTAGATCTCTGCTTTCCCAACAATGTTGCCGTATGATTTTATCATCATTCTAGATCTCTGCTTTACCAACAATGTTGCCGTATGATTTTATCATCATTCTAGATCTCTGCTTTCCCAACAATGTTGTAGTATGATTTTATCATCATTCTAGATCTCTGCTTTACCAACAATGTTGCCGTATGATTTTATCATCATTCTAGATCTCTGCTTTCTCAACAGTGTTGTCGTATGATTTTATCATCATTCTAGATCTCTGCTTTCCTAACAGTGTTGTAGTATGAACTTGAATGTTGTTTTCATGTCTGCACTTGTTATTTAATGTTAGCTTTAATCAGTGTAACCACGTTAGAGGATCTGGAAATAAACTTTGATGTAATTGTTTCAGGTTTTGCTTGTTAACTTGTGTGTTACATTCACATTGTGGCAAAACTTGTAATTGTTGCTTTCTTTTGTGCTTGCCACATTACCTGTAGTGTGAGTGGTGTAGCTTAGTGAGTAGTGCACTTTCTCGTTGTGAGGTTAATGTCCTCACCGAATGTGCCACATGTACTCGGCTTGAAAACAAATGTCTAAGGAAAGTACTCGGTATACAGTGGAACGAATTCAAGACCAACGCAGAGATAAAGCAGATGAACATAAATCAGCAGCGTGATGAGAAGAAACAATCAGAGAATCCCAACACAAGCTATCAAATGGGACACACTATAGGAGAAAGAAAAGAGGTTGACCACGTGAAACACTAAAGAGAACATTGTCAAGAGAGGCTAAACTATTGGGCACAGGATCCCTTGATGAGGTTGAAAAACTCTCCAAAAATAAAAACATTTGAAACTACAATGTGAGCCCACTTTTAATGGCATGGGAAGGATGTAAGAAGTAATGGACAGCTGACGCCTCGTGGAGCTGCGAAAGAATACAAAACCATGCCATGATGTTCACCATGTCACCCGTTATTATGTCAAATGTTCAAGGCAAATATGGGCACTGTATCCCATAGGTATTTCTATGGTTGGTTTAGGCTAGGAAATATACAAGGCTAACATCATTTAGCCCAACAGACCCACTCTAAATAACAGCGAAGCAGAAATAATGGTCATAACAAGAAAGAAAAATCCACCTGACTGCGATGTTTAAGGACAAGGAACTCCATAACCAGTGCAGATCTGAATGAAAAAAGAAACTGAAATGTAACAACGAACCAGATCCAATACGCCAACTACAAAGACATCAGCAAACCATCCTCTTCCGCCTAAGGACAGGCCACTGCAGACTACTGAGCCACCTACATTGACTTAAAATGTCTCACACAGATGAGTGTTCATGTGGCAGTGGAGTCCACTCCAGAACATATTCTTCAAGAGTGGCCAAACCATGCAGACCTGAGGTGTGAGACATGGCCAGAAGACACAAGCTTGGGGCAAAAGCTTTGGGGGCTCCTATCAGGATCTGGAGAGGATTGCGGGCTTTGCCATGTTGACAGGGATCAGGATCTGATGTGACTAACAACCTCGAACGCAGAAGAAGGACAAGGAACAACCTTGAGACAAGTGCATATATTTAAATATCTGGCCACTCAAGTAACATCAGATGGGAAATGCACCTCTGAAGTCAAGAATAGAATATGCCAAGCCAAAACAGCTTTCCAACAAATGAGAAACATCTTGTGCAATACATCTCTATTAATGAACATCGGAAATCCTCAGCTTGTTCTCAACCGTTCTAAAATGTTACATTGAGTCTATCCTGCATTATGAAAGTGTGTCATGGGCAATCAACAGATCGATGGAAAGATCACTGAAGGCAACTGAGATCTGGTACATTAGAAGAATATTAAGGGTGATATGGGTAGCTAAGATAACAAACAGGGAATGTCTAACAAAAACAAATTTTGAAGGAACCTAATTTAAATCCATAAGAAAACAAGTCATCATTCATTGGACATATACAGCGAAGAGGAGGGCTTGAAAACAATAGGGAAGATGAATGAGAAGAGATGTAAGGGAGGATCAAGAAGACAAAAAAAAATCATGGGAAGTCTAACGTGATGACGCAGCAAAAAAAGAGAAAAAAAAACTGAGCTGATGGAAAAAAATCAAGGAAGGAGATCTTGTGAGAAGCAAGACCTCCAGTGCCTACCAGCATGGCATCTGTTAGTGATGGTGAGTATCATTTATCCTGGGTGCCTCTTAGGCCAGGGATTCTCAACTAGTGGGGAATCCCTCCCTCCCACCCCCCCCCCCTTCCACCTGGGAGTTGGGACCATATATTGACAGGCTTAGACTTTTTGAAATGTATCTTTTGAGTCAGAATATTTGGGGGTTAGGGGAGAAGAATGACACTCTAACATGTGGTGAAAAGGGTGCATGTAGTGCAAAGACGGTTGAGAACCACTGCGCTGGGTTCATCTGCTTGATGGGCAAAAACGGTTGAGAACCACTGCACTGGGTTCATCTGCTTGACGGGCAAATACGGTTGAGAACCACTGCACTGGGTTCATCTGCTTGATGGAACATCATCACGTGCCATGCCGGCCCGCTTGGGCAGTCATACTCCTCCACAAATCTCGGTCCTTGACATTTTTGAGTAGCTCTGTTACTGATTTCTTTCCATGCCTCAATATCAGGCCTTCCAACATCTGTTCCCTCGGCCGTCTTCTGCCACTCCTGCCTTCAGTTTTGCCAATTGTTATGATGTTTCTGTCTTCTCACCACATGCCTGATAGAACAGATAAAGTTCGACACGAACGCCGTGTCCTCTAGGATATGTCTCTGTGGGATACAGTAGAAACCAAGAGGTAACGGCATATCGCATCAGTACCACTGTGGCATGATGGGTCTACCTCAGCGGTTCCAAAATTTCTGGACTAGTGTCCCCTTGCCCCCGCCCCCCCCTCCCCATGACACACATCGTTAACAACCAGCCTCTCCACCCTCACCCTCCCTCCTTTTTTAGTTCAGTTAGTTCTGTTGCTGTCTGCCGCTCCGTTGTCTTTCACCGCCCCCCCCCATCCCCACCTTTTTTCCTTTTTCTTTGAAGCCGATGCGGTGAAGGTACTGTGGTGAAGGTACTGAGGTGAAGGTACTGAGGTGAAGGTACTGAGAAGTAAAGGTACTGTGGTGAAGGTACTGCGGTGAAGGTACTGTGGTGAAGGTACTGAGAAGTAAAGGTACTGTGGTGAAGGTACTGAGGTGAAGGTACTGCGGTGAAGGTACTGAGGTGAAGGTACTGAGAAGTAAAGGTACTGAGGTGACGGTAATGAAGTGAAGGTACTGAGGTGAAGGTACTGAGGTGAAGGTACTGTGGTGAAGGTACTGTGGTGAAGGTACTGAGGTGAAGGTACTGAAGTGAAGGTACTGTGGTGAAGGTACCGAAGTGAAGGTACTGAGCAGAGTCCACTACCGTTTCTACTTCATCTTTCTATCTCACTGCGAGACTAAACAACGCCACTGAGCGAATACGCTGTCAGGTTTGGCAGTTAGACCCAGCGCTGGCATGCTAGAGTAAAGTTAGCGAATAATAGGTGACCAAGACCCTGTCCCACCTCTCCGTTGGTACCCTCCAGTAACAAGCCTAGCCTGGCTAACAAGGCAGGGATCACCATGGTGGTGGAGTCTGCTGTAGAAGCATTGCTTACCGCCCTCCCGTCATCCCCATCGCTTTTTACCTACATTCAGGGAATGAAATAATAGCCTCCATAACCCCCCTCCCAAACCGATACGATGATGTGCCTCAACATCTTCATCACATCTGCAGCTTGCGGTGCCAAGAAGAAGAAGAAAACCCTGTAGTTTGGGAACCATCGATGTGTGTCTAACAAGATAATCCCTTTGAAAGTCTTGTTTACGTAAAACAACTTTAGCGTTTCTCTGCGTGCTACGGGGTATAACATTTCCGAAACATCATTTCACCTAGGGGATACAACTTTCAGAGAGTGAAAGCAATCTCTTGCCCCGAGGCTAAGTAGGTTATTTATAACGACAGGTGAGGCTTATGTTGATGCCATGTTTGTGATTTCTGTGACCTACTAGTTGTAGGACGCAATGTGTGTTCATGGAGATCTGAAGTGTTCTCGGGTTTGTTGCTTTTTTGTTGTTGTTCATTTTGTCCGTGTTCTGAACATAATCTTACATTCTTTCCGTGTCATTAAACGTCACACAGGCCTCACATGAGAGTTCGCCAAGTTTCCATATCCTCGGCGAGCTTTTCAACATCATCAAGGGATTTTATGTCCACTAATTTGGCCTCTTTAGAGTTTCACGTAGTCGACCTCTTTTTCTTTGGCCTGTTGTGTTCCACTTGATGGCTTGGTTTGGGGATTCTCTGACTGTTTCTTCTCATCACGTGACCGATATATATCCATCTCCTTTTTCTGATCACCCATGAGACATGTTATTGTTCTCTCATCTGCCTTATCTCTGCGTCGTTCTTTCGTTCCACTTTATACCGGGTATTTTCTGAGGCATTTGTTTTCAAAAGAGTCTAATTTCTTGTCTATTTTTTTAGTTGTTTTCCAGCTTTTGCATGCATAAATGAGGGTAGATATTACATTTGAAATGAATAATCTTAAATTAGTTTTTATGCTTATAACTTTTGAATGCCATATGTTCTCAAGGTTCTTGAAGGCCAATGCTGCTTTTGCAATTCTAACGTCCTTTCTGATATCACCTTCCTGGTCAATGTAGCTGCCGAAGTATGCAAACTGGTGTACTTCTTGAACAGCTGTTCCTTCTATGTATATATTTTTTTTTATTCTTGATTAATGGAAAGTTTCATTATTTTTTTTTTTTTTCATTGTTAATTTCAAGTCCTATTTTGCTAGCCAGTGAAGACAGTGTGTCTGCTTTTTTTCTTTTGCATCGAATTCACATTGTCACTGATAAGAGTTGTCGTTTGCAAAGTTAAGATCTTCTAACTGGGTTATGTACCCAATAAATACCCGGTTCTCCTGTGCAACATTTTTTTTTCATTATGAAGTCTAATGGCGATTCCAAAAAGCAAGGGAGATAATATACATCCTTGTTTCACGCCTGTTTCAATCTGGAACCATTCGCTCATCCCTTTTTCTGTGTTGACTGCACAAACATATCCTTTGTAGAGATCCTTAATGATTCTGACAATTTTAGATGATATTCTCTGTATTCTTACAATTCTCCACAGTGAATCTCTGCGTATGCTGTCAAATGCATTTTTAAAGTCTATGAAGCTCAGGATTAATAGTCTTTGCTTTTCAATATGTTCTTCAAGTATTATTCTTAGAGTAAAGATCTGGTCGAGACAGCTTCTCCCTTTTCGAAATCCTGCCTGTTTTTCTCTCATTGCAGCATCCACGATATCTTGAATTCTATTCAGAATAACTTTGCAAAATACTTGTGACGCAGCTGACATTAAAGTTACTCCTCTCCAATTATTGCAGTCGCTAAGATTGCCTTTTTTGGGGGTGGGGTATTTTAACAATGATTCCCTTTTCCCATTTAAAAGGGACCTTTTCTTCTTTCTAAATTTTATTAAACATTCTCTGTAGTTGGCTCATGTTGTCAATGTTAATAGCTTTTAACATTTCGTTGTTATTTCATCTTCAACTGCAGCTTTGTTGTTAGCTGTTAGATTCACTGCTGTTTCAGTTTTCTTTTCTTTCTACCAAAATTTCTCATTAACATTTTTTTTTCGGGCACAAGGTGGGAAAATAGTCCAAGATGAAAGAGTTAGAGGCCAGGAATACAAAAGCAGACTAGACAAGGAAGGAAACTTTTACAGAGCCGTGTAACACTAGAAACAGCGGTCGTGAACATGTGCTCTAGTTTTTTGGGGTTTTTTTGTACTTGATATAATTAAAAATATACCATAGGATGCCTGAAATCGAAAGAAGGTAAAATGTTAATGGGAAAAGAAGACATTGTGGACAGGTGGACAGAGTATATCGGTGAGCTATATGGAGGAGAAAGACCAGAATTAACACCAGATACTGAAAACTGCGATGGACCGCCAATACTTGAAGATGAAATCATAGATGCCATAAACACATGAAGAAAGGAAAAGCGACTGAACCTGATAATATAACAATAGAAGAAATAGAGGCACTAGAGGAGACAGGAATAAAAATAATAACCAAATTACTGAATGACATTTACAGTAGTGGTTATATTCCCAGTGACCTGATTAAATCCACATTTATAGCACTACCAAAGAAACCAGGTGCAAAGGAATGTGACGACCACCGGACTATCAGCCTCTCATGTCACATAACGAAGCTACTTCTGAGAATAATTATGAGAAGAACAAGGAAAAAGATAAAAATAGAAATAGCAGATGAACAGTTTGGATTTGTTGAAGGAAAGTGAACACACAATGCCACTTATGCTTTACGAACACTAACAGAAAGAGCTTTAGAAGTACAGAAAGATCTCTACTTATGCTTCATTGATTACACCAAGGCATTTGACAAGGTGAAACATAATGAAATTATTAAAATGCTTGAAGACATCAATATGGACAGCAAAAATAACTAATGAAGAATGTATGAGAAGAGCTGGAGAGACAAAAAACCTTGTCAAAAAGATAAGAGAGAGACAATGTACTTTCATAGGACGTGCAATGAGAAGAGGGGGCATTGAAAATATTATAACAACAGGAAAAATAGAAGGAAGAAGATAAAGAGGAAGACCAAGATAAATGATACTGGACAGTCTGACGGGATGGTGTGAGAGGAGATCACCAACTGAACTGATGGCCTGCGTGAAGGATCGGGTACTCTTGAGAAGCATAATAGCCAACGCCAGTCGGCACGGCACATCATGATGATGATGACTTGATATAATAAAAGCTTCAAGGGACGAGATTAGAAGTTTGGTGTCTTATATCTTTCTACAGAACAACCATTGACTGCAGGCAAAATTATGGGTGGGTGATTGTTTAAAACTAGGAGTAATATTCACTTATTAAACAAAAGAAAATCCAAAACTTGGACACACACCATCGTTCCTCATAAATAAAACGATTTCAAGGCGAAAAGATACTTCTAACGAAAAAAAAAGCGTAATATATAAAATTTAAAGTTCTAAAACAAAGCACGGCGGAAAATCGAGAATTTCTGAGTATTTCATTTTGTTTGAGCTTTTAAAATTTGAATGTTTGCATTGTGACCTTGAGAACAGATAAAAGTTCCGACCATTAAAGTTTTATACTTAAAACGCGGGCATGGCAAGCACAGCATGTTTATTTTCTGTTTCTTTGCTAACTAGAACTTTGAAAGCGTCAAGACCACTTGGTAGGGGGGGGGGGGATAAAACATTTAGCCTTAGTGGTTAAATAGCTGTATATTTAAAGGACTGGAAAATACTTCAAAATGAAGCCATTTAAGCTGCCGTCAGTCACTAGGCGTGTTTTATGTGTCGAGGCAGGGAAAGCCGCTGAACAAGGTCAGATGACGTTATGTTGGAAATTGCTGAGAAAATATATTCGTTTCGCGCAGGAAAAGAAGAATTATCCAGCCTTTGATATCTGAAAAGCTTGTAAAGAGATATGCTGAAAAACAAACGAAGATCGCGGGTAGATGGACCAATGGCCGAGTCTTTTATTTTTGCGCGGCTTATGAATCACACCAGTGGGAATGAGTCACATTTTCCGGACAGTTTTCGGTTTGCAGTGTCATCCAGTGTGTCTCGTTGTGCCAGGAGATTTCGACCTTTTTCGTAAGCGCTTTTGTTTTTAACACGTTTCCCCGAGTACACATAACGAGTGTTTTATGGTCGGGATGACGGTAGCGAAAACAGAACACGCTGGTTTAACTCCAAGAAACCGTGCAGCTGTCAGCTCGGCTAATCTCACCGGCAGGTGAAATGTTAGAAGGATTTCATTTGTTCGAAAAATGTGACACCGGCAAAAGTGGCTGGTAATCAGTTATCCTTTCCAAATTCTTTAAAATGTCACATCAGCGTTTGTCAGGGCCATGTATCTGGATAAGGAAAATCGGTGAAGGGAGGGCCCTCAATACATTTAGTTTGGGTGCCTGGATGATGGTTAATCTGTCACTTTTGATGAACCTCCCCCCCCTTCCACCCGGGTACAGGAGTAAGGGTAGACCAAAGGAGACATTGGAAAAGAAAAGATGTTGAGTAACAGAGACCTCACATAGGCAGGAGTGGAAAAAAGGCAAAGGACAGGCGCTTGTGGAAAAAGAACTTGCGGAAGCCCAATGTGCCTTGGGCATCTAAAGGTTGAGTAAAAGAGAGGAACAGACAGACAGAGAAACAGAGAGAGAGAGAGAGAGAGAGAAAGAGAGAGAGAAGGAGAGGGAGACTGCGGGCGCCATGTTTTTCTTTATCAGCATTATTATTATTATTATATTATTATTATTATTATTATACTCGGAAATTCTTTTCAGATAATCCAGAACTGTAAAGCATGCATATTGTCTGAGTAGCGAAGTGGTTAGTGGGTAGGTCTCACGTGATGAAAGCCTGTGGTTCAAGTTCAACCACAGCTGTAGAAACGGGTGCTTGGCATCTTCTTGGAATTGGGGAAGGAAAGGCGGCCAAAGACGATGCTGATCACGTGACTTTCTAGTGAAAGGCTACTAGAGAACCCGAGCACAAGCCATTATGGCGTCTTTACCTTACATCACCTGCTAGAGGAAGAGTACTAGTTCTTTAATCTTGGATAGGTGAAAGTTCGTAAATTAACCAATCGTATACCAAGGCCAAAGAAAGTGAACAGAAAGACCTTACTTTGAACACCAAAAAGACAGGGACTATGGTTATATCTAAGAAACAGAATCCACCAGCATGCAGTATAAAATTAAATGGAACTATTCTAAATCAGTTGCAGAAATGCAAATACCTTGGAGCAGTTATAACTTCAGATGGGAAATGCAGAACAGAAATTAGGAACAGAATACAAAGACTGCATTTCAGAGAATGAGAAACATATTTTGCAACACATCTTTATCAATGAATGCTAGAAAAAGAGTCCCAGAATGTTATATTGAACCTATCTTGTTATATGGAAGTGAATCATGGACAATAGGCAAGTCTGAACACAAGTCATTGGAAGCAGCAGAAATGTGGTTTATTACAAGAATGTTGCGAATCCCCTGGACAGCAAAATTAACTAATGAAGAATGTATGAGATGAGCTTGAGAGACAAAAAATCTTGTAAAAAAAAAGAGAGAGAGACAATGTGCTTTCATAGGACTGCAATGAGAAGAGGGGCCATTGAAAATATTATAACAAGAGGAAAAATAGAGGGAAGAAGAGACAGGGGAAGATCAAGAGATATAATACTGGACAGTTTGACGAGATGGCGTGAGAGGAGATCACCAACTGAGCTAATGGCCTGCATGAAGGATCGTGTACTCTGGAGAAGCATAATAGCCAGCGCCAGTCAGCATGGCACCTGGATGATGATGATGATACCAAGACCGAGTTATTGGATTGTTCATGTTATAGCCACTTAAGTCGTAAAAACACCACGACTACAACTTTACAAGACACTTCGTATCGTTACGGCTGTTAAAATCAGTAATCAGAAAATAAAGAGGATACAGAAACTAATACAGATACTCTGTTGTAATTTTTTTTTTTTTTTCATATCTGCGACTATATCCGGAGTCCAAACAGGGACCTTTCCCCTCACCACCGTATGAATAGACAAACCATTCAACCAAAACAGAACAAACGTCCACTGCAATGTTTTGTTTTAGTAAATCCAGTGTTTCAATACGTTTCGGAAGTTCATCTCTATATCGCTCCTTCCCAGAAACGATAGACAAAACAAAACAAAATCCAAACGGGATCACACTTCTCCCACGCACCTCAAAAGCTCGGCTTGTTGGCTATTAGCACGGTTGAGGATGGTTTATTTCTTGGTTTGTTTAGTGCAAGTAGTACAGTGGCTTTATTCATTGCATTCAGGATCTAGTCACTCGATGACGATGGGAATTTTTTTAGTAAAATCAGCAGGACGTAAGTACGTCTTACATCAGCCAACAAAGTTACATTGGAGATGAGAGTCTTAACAGTAACTACGGTGTAAATTTGTTATAATAAGCTTGTTACATTTTCTTTTGGTAGTAAGCCTGCCTTGCAGTCACGTTTAACGCACAGGAACTTCATTGAAAAGGATCCGTGCCAATAGTCACCCTGACGTTCCGCTTGTGCCCAACTATAAATCGCGACCTCTCAATGTAAGAAAAACATTCTCAGAAAACGGATTATCAAGTTACTTGTCCGACATTTTGGGAGCCAGTCTAAGAATAACTGTAATTCAGACTGTACTTATTTTGTCACGGAATGATCCAACCCGTTTCGCTATCTCACGGCACGGGCGCAAGAACTATATAAAACTAGTATTTCGCCAGTCATCGTAGCATATTATTACAGACCAGTAATAATAATATTATAAACTTCAACTTAACGGCGCGCTATTTTTAACTTGATTTCTTATTTGGATATAACAGCAGCGCAGAGATCAATATTTGTTTACTTTTGAGTTTAGTTAGTTGTACTGTTTTTTTGAGAGATACAAATATTATATGCAAAAATCATATTTAACAAGACTTATTTTATCAATCATTGAAATATTGTTTTCAGGTTAGATTTCAGCGTTCAGTTTACTGCCGAACATTTAACCGCAGCCAGCACTGATTTTGAAATTAATGGGACAATTTATATATAGTTCTGTCGTTAAAAAGTTCGCATACGTTGGAGCTACTGTGAAGTGCAAGGCGGTGCCGTGAAATACAAGGATTACCTGTGGATTATTTCTTGAAAATTACCACGATGGCCGCTACAGGAGAATCCGACAAACTTTCGGCTAGCGTACCAGATTCCATTACAAATGTCCGCAGCCGGACGACATCTTCTCGTAGACACAGTCACCGTGGAGTCCGTCCATTGGTCTACGTGACCCGCCGTATACCACAAGTCGGCGTGGATATTCTCCTCAAGACTTGTGACGTGAAGCAATGGGATTCCGAGCTAGCGGTTCCGAAGGGAGAACTTCTGTACAGTGTCGTGGGAGCTGATGCCATTCTGTGCATGCAGGGCGACAACATTGACCTCAGCGTGCTGAACGCTGCTGGTAAGGTTGCATTTAGTTTTGAACTTAAATCTATAAAACATGACGGTAAAAGAAATGAAAATTTATTTTTGTTTAAAACTATATGAATTATAACATTTCTTGTGGTTTTTTTTTTGTTGTCATAAATATTCTCTCGTCACAGATTTGCCCTTTTAAAAAATTATGTGTGTGTTATATGTATGTATAAGATAAGATAAGATATATGTAAGTATCAGATAAGATAAGATACGTGTATGTAGTACAATATATATCTTGTTCTTTGAGCAGCTTCCCGAAGAAATGAGGCCCATTGGACGAGACAAGACACGTCTTATTCCTCTCTATCCTCTGATCTTTTCTCGCCAATTGTCAATTCCAAGAGCGCGTATATCTTCTTCTAGGTTATCTCCCCATCGTTATCTAGGTCTACCTCTTGGTCTGTCCCCTTTCATAACTTCTGCATAGGCCGCCTTTGTTTGTTTATCCTCCTTCATTCTCTCTAAATGCCCGAGTCACCTCAATCTGTTGTTTTTAATAAAAGCTGTTATAAGTGAAGAGTTAAACAATGTGTAGATTTCTTTGTTGCATCTTTTCTTCTATTGTTATGTTATAGGGTCTCTTACCAGTCTATAAATTAATATATATGTATGTATTTTTTTCAGGCATTTAATAGTCACTTATCAAACTTTTTAAAAAACGTGATTCTAAAATAAAATCGAAAATGTACTTGCGAATATTTTCGCATATAAATCAGTTTCATCCGTGCATGGCTGTGCTCTTGATAACATTCTGATAAGTTACACTCTCTAGTGAAACTTAAGAGACCAAACTTGACCAGGGGAAAAGAGCATGAATAAGAAAACTGGAATATGCAAGGGGAACTCCTGCTGATGGCGGGACTCATGGAGGCAACCATGAATCTTTATGACCGAGCAACTGAAACTGAAAAGAAGAAGAAAGAAAGAAAAGAAGGGAAAAAATAAAGAAAGGGAAAAAAAGAAAGAAAGAAAGAAGAAGAGAAGAAAGAATAACATGAAGAAGAGGTTTGTCTCAGCAACAAAATTGCCGAGGAGTACTCTGAGATGATGATGATAACCATGCATTGTTCCCGGTTCATATTTTACAATTCCTGCCTTCAGAAACACCATAACGACCTTGTTAGCTAATTTCTTTTTATACAGGGGTTTCTGTCAGACAATGACTGGGATCAAAGTTGATCTATCCTTACTGCAACCTGATAGAATTTTGATAAGGGGCATGAAGTACCCATGTTTGTTTCACACAAACACTGAGTGTATACTGGATGTAATTAAGAAATCCAGAACTCTCTCCTATACACATGATCTTTCAAGCTTTCGCTGTATTATTCAGTAATAATCGCAACTTTTTAAGAATTTGCCCTTGCATGGTCTAAATCAGTGGTTCTCAACCTTTTATTTTTTACTCCAAAGGCCCACTTCTTCAACTAGATAGAAGGTCCGAAAAAAAAGTTGACACAAAACCGCATACGATGCTTCCAACGTTTAAAGCAATTCTGCAGATAATTTTTCGAAAGGCTGTTGGGGACCTCCGTCGTTTTTTGCTTTCATATCTTCTGCTGGAAAAAAAGGATCCCTTTTAGCACCAACTTGTTCTTTGGGAATAGGCAGAAGTCACAGGGAGCCAAGTCTGGCGAATATGGTGGGTGCTAGAGCACAGTGATGTTGTGATTTGCTAAAAAAAAACCAAACCTAAAACTGCATGATAGACAAAACGCTACGGGATAACACATTGTCTTGGTTTAGTCTTGCATCTCGTTCTTTTAAATGTATGTCAGATCTCATATAAGTTACGAACTACTATCTTATTTGTAATATCGCAATGCCAAGAATCCTTCATTGTTTTTATTTTAAAAATGTCACTTCATATCAATTCGATAACGCAGTTAGGAACATCAGATAATGCTCAGAGGACGGTCAGCTGACTACAGTTTCAGAGCCACTGTTCTAAATTACTGAACACCTCTCCACCATATTAACGACCCCTCCCCTCCCCCCCCCCCCCCAATATCTTATAAATATTTTATATGACCTTTCCATTTATTTGTTTCGTTTAAACTTGTTTATGTCCTGTGGCAGTTTTATAGTTAGACGTAGCTCTCGGGTTTCCGCTCAGTCGCTTCCCAAATCTTAAGCAAAAGATCGTCCACGTGACTACGTTACCATAATTGGATCCAGTATTTTTCTTGAAGTAGTTTTTATATTTTGGAGAAAGTTTATTATTTGTGAAGGATAATTGCTCTTTCCTCTCCGGAAAACGGTTCTAAAGTTGTCTACTTATAGAGGCTACCAAGTATAAAATCGGTAAATAAGCTTCTTTCGTGGCCGATTATACCATCTTTCCAGTTGAATTAATCAGCTGCATACCATATTTGTGCCGGGACTGAATGGCGTAGTGGGTAGTGAGCTCATCTTTCAAGAGGAGGTCGCTGGTTCAAGTGCGGCCGGAGCTGCCCCCCCCCCCCAGGTCTTCCAGCTGAGAAGATGGGTGCCCGGCTTATACTGAAGCTTAGGAAGGACATACGGCCAGGCGTCGTGCTGACCTCTAGTGCAGTGTTTCTTCATCTTTTTTTTTTTTTTGCCTTGGACCCTGGCGCGTACGACACTCCCTACCTGGCAAGGCTGGTCGTGTGAAGCTTCCTTTGACTTATCCGCTGCGAGAATTCGATCCACGACAAACTAGGGGTTATACAGCCGTGTTTTCCGTTTTGCTTTTCCCCCGGTTTGTATACAGTATTCTCCGTTAGCTTTTAGCTCTGAAAAGAGCCTGACCCACAAGGCAGTAGGGGGGAGGTCATGGCGCTTGGGTGGCCTGATTGCATGGTTTGGCAGTCGACTTGAATCGAGACGTGGAGGATGGAGCGAGATGGAGAAAGACGAGCCGCCAACTGGCATGGCATTTTGATATGATCTTGGAGCCTCGTTCAGGCCCGAGAAAAGCTGAGAACTCCTCGTTAAAAATAAAGCTATAAATAGAATCAAGATGATGCCAAGGTTGTTTTAATCTAGCCAGTCCATTTTTGTTTGCTCCGTGGACCTCCAAAAAATTCTTCGGTGGACCCTGTAGTGGTCCATGGACCCTTAGTTTAGGGACCAGTGCTCCAGTGAGTTGATGAAGCAAGAAAAATATAGGCGCTTAATTCTCTTTCGAACTTATACAAATGAATGAAGATCTGCACTGAAATAATTATTGCATCAAGTACAAGACTTAAGCAGAAATAATATATATTTCAGTATCTTTTATTTTGCCTTTTTCATTACTGGCGGCAAAAAAAAAAAAGTATTAAATGAATCTCTGAAGTCCCCATCAAGCCGAAGGAACAGATACAAAACGGACAGTTTGAGAACCATTGTTTTTGAAAGACAGAAAAGTTGATTACGGTCAGTGGCCAGTTTCCTGTTCCACTTAATAAACTGTTAAAACAGTGCAGGATACAGTGTCACAAAAGTAGCAGGAGTTCACTAAATAGTGACCTTTATTTGGACTAGAAAGAAAAGTATACAGAGCACAGTCATACGACTCATTTAAACTGTCACTTGGCATTGTGGGTAAAAATTAGATGCGGTCTTTTGCGAAATTTTGCCTTCCTAAAAGCTCTCCTGCACGCCTCTTGGTTGTAAGCAAGATGGCCTGCTGCTGATGCATCCATTCGCAGATCATCAACGATGTCTTGCAGCCATCCCTGCCTTGGTCTTCCTCTTTTTCCCATTATGTACCCTTCAAGACGGTCTTCTCTATGACATTTGTCTAAAATGTCTAAAATCTAAAGATTAGACGACCACTGGAATATGGTCGTTCTTAGACGCTCATGAGTTGCTTTTGTTTTTATAATTAAAAGTAAATATTCCTTGTCTTCCCATTTTTTTTCCTATTTTCTACTGGGTTCTGATTACTGCAGAAATAAAATAGTAAGTTTTAATTTTGATAAGAAGGCAACAGATATATGCATCTGGGTGGGTGGGGTGGGGGTGGGGGGAACGATGGACCACACAATATTCAATTCCATTTAGGAAAAAAAAGGACACTATATAGATTTACGAGGGCAAGTCAATAAATAAGTAGAAATTCCGCACAGACAAATTAAAATTCATTGATCATTTTTTGACGATATGTAGAAGCAGCAATATGCCCCAAATTAGAGCCAAAGCTATATCCCAGCATGCCACGGTTGTTTTAACACCAACTGTTTTAATATGCAGAGTGTGTTACACGCGTGTTCATGAGAAGAACGGGACCGTGTTGTGCGTTTTCTGAGGGTCAAAGGGCGGAGCACAGAGGAAGTGCATAAAGAAACGCTTGACATGTACGGAGAAAGAACCGTATCATCATCATCATCATTATCATTCACTCTCTTGATAGCATAGGCCACGGATAAAGGCTCTCCAGTCATCCTTGTTCTTGGAATTATTCTCTGCTTCCTTCCATGTGTAACCCTTGTCTCTGAGCACTGTCATAATTTCTCTTCTCCAATTAAGTCTTTCTCGTTTTCTATTTCCTTGAGATTCCATGTCTGTCTTATTATGCTGGTATCTGGTTTCATCAGACTGTGGCCAATCCATCTCCATTTCCTTGACTTGATTTGTAGGTTCACAGGTTCTTGTCCTGCCCTTTCCCAGACCTCCTCGTTCCTGATCTTGTCCTGCCATTTAATGTTTAAAATTCTCCTCCAGCAGTAGTTCATGAATGTTTGTATCCTCTGTTGTATTCTCTTGGTCATAACCGTGTGTTACTGGATCCATAAATTCAGTAATGAACGAATTACCTTGATCGTCGTTTCTGAGACGAAGATTTTTTCAAGGAGGTAATTCGTTGGCTGCGACAGCAGCCAGAGACTTTCTTTGACGCGGGCTTTCAAGGACTTGTGAATCGATGGGATAGTGTCTGAATATACGGGGGAATTATGGGATAGTGTCTGAATGTACAGGGGAATTATGGGATAGTGTCTGAATTTACAGGGGAATTATGGGATAGTGTCTGAATGTATAGGGGAATTATGTCAACAAAAAAAATTCAGGCAAGAACTAGCAGTCCTACCCCCCACCCCCTCCACACCAGCTTGTTTTGAGACATTTATTGACTTATCATCATATGTTGAGAAGGAACGATATTCGGCTCTCTTTAAAAACAGTTCTATTTTAAAACAAAACATACAACTCTATTTAGAAAAGAAAAGACCACGTAAAGCTCTATTTGAACAATAAAACAAGATAGAAACAAAGCTTTGTCAAGACACAACTTTGTGTAGAAAAGAGCACAGAAAAACAGAAAAGTGTATTATGTAGAGAATCCGTATAACGCAAATAGTAAACAATAGCTAGTATTGTACAGACACTTTGCAACAAAAAGAAAAGACTGTGTGCAGCTACAGAACAAGAACATACAGCTATTGTTTGCTTTCTGAAGCTCACTTTAACAAAGTATAGATGCCTTGTTAGACTTTAAAGTTCAAAGTATGCCTAATCTTCATATTCTGCCTTGCTGGCAGAAAGACATATGACGTCACCGACTTCGATTATTGAGGAACTGGTGACCCGTTGCCAAAAATAGCGCTGAGATAGGAAACTCTGGGAAACAGGAGTAGGGGCAGACCAAAGGAGACACGGAGAAGATCAACAGAGAAAATGTTGAACAACAGAGGAATCACCTGACCAAGAGCAGACCAAAAAAAAAAAAAAGGCGAAGGACAGGCGTTTGTGGAAAACCCTTGGGGAAGCCGCATGTGCCCTGGACACCTAAAGATTTAAAGATAGACAGACCCTAAGCATATATTTTAAAAGTACTGTCAATCGGTCCAAAGCGGTTGAGCAAACGTCTTGTGTAGTCTTTTTGAAAGCTCTCTAGTGTCACGAAAACGTCTTCTAGTGCTTATTGTATTCGAGGTGGTTTTGCCAAAACTTACAGTAGACCGGTCGAGGCATGTTAGTTTTGGCTGCCTGAAGTCTGAACTTTGGCCCTGTTTGCTCAAGGGAAACGCGAGACCTTCAGCAAAAACGAATTGGCCAGTCCTAGAGTGGGTACTATGCGTCCGTATTTAGTGCGAGCGGTCCGTATTTGAAAAAGGTTCTGTTTTGTAACCTTACCGTACTTGAACAAATAAATGTCAGCACAATTAAAATATGAGTTCATGTGAGAGAAGACTCTCAAAGGATTTTTCATCTAATCTGATGACCTTGCTAATGCAGCAATGAAGTCATCATCATCATCATCATCCCGACTGACGTTGGCTGTTATGTTTCTACGTAGTACCCAATCTTCATGCAGGCCATTAAATCAGCTGGTGATGTCATCTCATACCTTCTCATCAAACTATCCAGAATCATTTCTCTCGGCCTTCTCCTGGCTACTCTTCCTTCTACAAGGGCTTTCCATTTATTTTTATACTGGGCTGTTTCTTCTATTAGTCTCCAGGTGTAGTCAGACTTTTTTTTTCTTTCAATTTCTGCATCAAGACTCCTCCACCAGGTGTTCTAGGCTTTTCCCTGGAGATTCAAGGTGACAGCATGTCTGTTGGTGTTAGTGGTAGACTTTCGAAGCGAATGTCCTGTCCATCTCCAACGTCTTTTCATTATCATTTCTTTCACCGTGGCTTGGTTCGTTCTCTGCCATAGCTGATGGTCTCTGGCCATCAAATCTGAAGGATCTTCTTTAGGCAGGCGTTAACAAAAGTCTGCAGCCTCTCGGTACTTTTGGCTGAAGCTGTCCATGTTTCTGATGCACACAACAGAAGCAATTTAACGTTTGTATTGAACAGTCTACGTTTTGCTTTAGGGATATTCCCTTGACCTTCCAGATGTTTCTCGGCGTTTGTGTTGATGTTTCCATAGATGAAGTATTTTTTTTACTAATTTCTGTAGTTGACCCAATATCCAGCCATCCTCCTTTCTCACCCAGACTTGGGACCGGCCATGAAGGAGTTCAGTTTGTAACAGAAATAGTGAACAAGTTTGGTTTAGAAAAGAAACTAGTATCATACTGTTCAAATAGCACAAACTTGGGAGAGCTAGACGACAGAGAAACATCAACGTTCATACAAAGTTAGACAAGTTACGGGCAGAAAGCGATTAGCCATTGAATGCTGCGTTCACAGTATTTACAGTTACGTAGAGAGCTTGGTGTGGATCAGCTGCCTTTTGGTGTAGAAATGAGTGTCGTCAAAATATGCAGGGGTTTTCATATTTTTACCGTAAGGGGAGAAAACCTGAAAGGATCTGGCGGGTGTGCTGACGCAGAGAACACGAAAGTTTCCTTCTATACGCCCTCAGAGTTTTTCAAGTTTACTGGCTATTATACAAGCATTACGAGATCAGAAAACGTTCATTTGCTGGCGGTGAAACACAGCTTTTGCTGGCGGTGAAACACAGCTTTTTCTTTCTGCGAGACACATCTTTTGCTGGTGGAAAAACACAGCTTTTGCTGGTGGAGAAACACAGCTTTTTCTTTCTGTGAGACACATCTTTTGCTGGTGGAGAAACACGGCTTTTGCTGGTGGAGAAATACAGCTTTTGCTGGTGGAGAAACACATGTTTTGCTGGTGGAGAAACACAGCTTTTGCTGGTGGAGAAACGCAGCCTTTGCTGGCTATGAAATACAGCTTTTGCTGGTCGAGAAACGCAGCCTTTGCTGGTGGAGAAACACAGCTTTTGCTGGTGGAGAAACACAGCTTGTGTAGTCTTTTTGAAAGCTCTCTAGTGTCACGAAAACGTCTTCTAGTGCTTATTGTATTCGAGGTGGTTTTGCCAAAACTTACAGTAGACCGGTCGAGGCATGTTAGTTTTGGCTGCCTGAAGTCTGAACTTTGGCCCTGTTTGCTCAAGGGAAACGCGAGACCTTCAGCAAAAACGAATTGGCCAGTCCTAGAGTGGGTACTATGCGTCCGTATTTAGTGCGAGCGGTCCGTATTTGAAAAAGGTTCTGTTTTGTAACCTTACCGTACTTGAACAAATAAATGTCAGCACAATTAAAATATGAGTTCATGTGAGAGAAGACTCTCAAAGGATTTTTCATCTAATCTGATGACCTTGCTAATGCAGCAATGAAGTCATCATCATCATCATCATCCCGACTGACGTTGGCTGTTATGTTTCTGCGTAGTACCCAATCTTCATGCAGGCCATTAAATCAGCTGGTGATGTCATCTCATACCTTCTCATCAAACTATCCAGAATCATTTCTCTCGGCCTTCTCCTGGCTACTCTTCCTTCTACAAGGGCTTTCCATTTATTTTATACTGGGCTGTTTCTTCTATTAGTCTCCAGGTGTAGTCAGACTTTTTTTTTTCTTTCAATTTCTGCATCAAGACTCCTCCACCAGGTGTTCTAGGCTTTTCCCTGGAGATTCAAGGTGACAGCATGTCTGTTGGTGTTAGTGGTAGACTTTCGAAGCGAATGTCCTGTCCATCTCCAACGTCTTTTCATTATCATTTCTTTCACCGTGGCTTGGTTCGTTCTCTGCCATAGCTGATGGTCTCTGGCCATCAAATCTGAAGGATCTTCTTTAGGCAGGCGTTAACAAAAGTCTGCAGCCTCTCGGTACTTTTGGCTGAAGCTGTCCATGTTTCTGATGCACACAACAGAAGCAATTTAACGTTTGTATTGAACAGTCTACGTTTTGCTTTAGGGATATTCCCTTGACCTTCCAGATGTTTCTCGGCGCTTGTGTTGATGTTTCTATAGATGAAGTATTTTTTTTACTAATTTCTGTAGTTGACCCAATATCCAGCCATCCTCCTTTCTCACCCAGACTTGGGACCGGCCATGAAGGAGTTCAGTTTGTAACAGAAATAGTGAACAAGTTTGGTTTAGAAAAGAAACTAGTATCATACTGTTCAAATAGCACAAACTTGGGAGAGCTAGACGACAGAGAAACATCAACGTTCATACAAAGTTAGGCAAGTTACGGGCAGAAAGCGATTAGCCATTGAATGCTGCGTTCACAGTATTTACAGTTACGTAGAGAGCTTGGTGTGGATCAGCTGCCTTTTGGTGTAGAAATGAGTGTCGTCAAAATATGCAGGGGTTTTCATATTTTTACCGTAAGGAGAGAAAACCTGAAAGGATCTGGCGGGTGTGCTGACGCAGAGAACACGAAAGTTTCCTTCTATACGCCCTCAGAGTTTTTCAAGTTTACTGGCTATTATACAAGCATTACGAGATCAGAAAATGTTCATTTGCTGGCGGTGAAACACAGCTTTTGCTGGCGGTGAAACACAGCTTTTTCTTTCTGCGAGACACATCTTTTGCTGGTGGAAAAACACAGCTTTTGCTGGTGGAGAAACACAGCTTTTTCTTTCTGTGAGACATCTTTTGCTGGTGGAGAAACACGGCTTTTGCTGGTGGAGAAATACAGCTTTTGCTGGTGGAGAAACACATGTTTTGCTGGTGGAGAAACACAGCTTTTGCTGGTGGAGAAACGCAGCTTGTGCTGGCTATGAAACACAGCTTTTGCTGGTCGAGAAACGCAGCCTTTGCTGGTGGAGAAATATAGCTTTTGCTGGTGGAGAAACACAGCTTGTGCTGGCTATGAAACACAGCTTTTGCTGGTTGAGAAACGCAGCCTTTGCTGGTGGAGAAACACAGCTTTTGCTGGTCGAGAAACACAGCTTGTGCTGGCTATGAAACACAGCTTTTGCTGGTCGAGAAACGCAGCCTTTGCTGGTGGAGAAACACAGCTTTTGCTGGTGGAGAAACACAGCTTGTGCTGGCTATGAAACACAGCTTTTGCTGGTCGAGAAACACAGCTTTTGCTGGTGGAGAAACACAGCTTGTGCTGGCTATGAAACACAGCTTTTGCTGGTGGAGAAACGCAGCCTTTGCTGGTGGAGAAACACAGCTTGTGCTGGTCGAGAAACACAGCTTTTGCTGGTGGAGAAACACAGCTTTTGTTGGCTGTGAAACACAGCTTTTGTTGGTGGAGAAACACAGCTTTTGTTGGCTGTGGAACACAGGTTTTGTTGGTGGAGAAACAGCTTTTGTTGGCTGTGGAACACAGGTTTTGTTGGTGGAGAAACAGCTTTTGTTGGTGGAGAAACAGCTTTTGTTGGCTGTGGAACACAGGTTTTGTTGGTGGAGAAACAGCTTTTGTTGGCTGTGGAACACAGGTTTTTTTGGTGGAGAAACAGCTTTTGTTGGCTGTGGAACACAGGTTTTTTTGGTGGAGAAACAGCTTTTGTTGGCTGTGGAACACAGGTTTTGTTGGTGGAGAAACAGCTTTTGTTGGTGGAGAAACACAGCTTTTGTTGGCTGTGGAACACAGGTTTTGTTGGTGGAGAAACAGCTTTTCTTGATGGAGAAACACAGCTTTTGTTAGCTGTGGAACACAGCCTTTGTTGATGGAGAAACACAACTTTTGCTGGTGGAGAAACACAGCTTTTGCTGGTGGAGAAACACAGCTTTTGCTGGTGGAGAAACACAGCTTTTGCTGGTGGAGAAACACAGCTTTTGCTGGTGGAGAAACACAGCTTTTGCTGGTGGAGAAACACAGCTTTTGCTGGCAGGTTTCCTTTCGTTTTTCTGCTCTTCTTGGGATACCTCGCTACGTCACAGTTTGTGGTGCTGGTATTTCGTCTTCGTCAGTTATGTAATTTTTCCGTATTTCGCTTTCATCACTTAGCAGTTTGTCCATATATCCACCCCAGCTGTGCACCTGTCTGCCTCTGTTCTCCACCTAACTACCTGTCTTCCTACCCATCATAGCTACCTACCCGTCTGCCTACCTACCTACCTACCCATCCATCTACCTACCTAGGTGTCGGCTTTGTCTTTCTCTAAATGTCAGACTCTAATGATTTAGTCTCTAACATGGTAATCTAAGCAATCTCCATTTGGAACAGAATCGCTTATTCTTCTGTCTCCGTGGAACTGCCAGCTTTTTGTTCTTTGCAGTTCATCCGATGAAGATGTGTCGGATTTGGAGCGGGCTACGGCTTGCTTTTTTCAGTTACAGAATGGAGTTTAAAAAAAAAGTATGAAGTATGCAATACTTCTTTAGCAGACTCCACTACGATGGAGGTTTGTGGCGATCCCTAAATCATTAGTCAGGCTAGGCTTGTTTTACTGGGGCTACCAACGAAGAGGTGGGATAGGGTTTTGGTCAGTTGTTGTGCATCAACCCTGATGCCAGCATGTCAGCTACCGGTCGTTGACTGCCAAATCTGACAGCCATCTTCGTTCTCACTGCTTAGTTTCAGACCTTGTTCTGGATTTTAGATGTAACGTGAACATTTATCAATATTCTGTTCATTTCAGGTCCAGACCTGCAGATTGTCGCCACTGTTTCCCACGGCACTGGTCACATCGATGTAGAAGAGTGTCACAGAAGGGGCATTCAGGTGATCACGTGCCCAGCTCAGTCCACAGAGATTCTGGCAGAACTGACAATGGTTCTCGTTCTCTTGACTATTAAAGAGTCACAGACAGGTTAGTGGCCTAGGTTTAGTTACTATCGTAACTAGTTGTAACTCATTCCAAAAATGATGGGAAAATAAAGTAATGAATGAGACTTGCATATATTTGTTACTTTTTTCGAACTGAATTTTTGCTACTTTCAACATGGAAACCATAGCCACAAAAAAACAACCTTGAAGGACACGACCAGATTTCTTGGTATAATTTTTTTGAGGGGGGGGGGGAGGGCTGGGGCAGGAATGAAGTAGGAGAAAAATGATTGCCACAGACAAGGGGACAAATGATTGCCACAGACAAGGAGACAAATGATTGCCACAGACAAGGAGACAAATGAAAAGGTTTTGTTTGTGCGTGTTTCTAGGCAGAGGCCACAAAATATTTTGTGTACTTGGAAATGAGGAAAATATGAAACTTACACAGCCTCTGTTCTGAATTTCCAATGGACCACCACCACCACCACCACCACTTCTTTTTTTTCTTTCTTTCCTTCTTTTCTTTCTTTCTTCTGTTTGTTTATTTGTTTCTTCTCTTCTGTTATATACTGTTACATGTTTAATCATTGTTGTGCAGTGTAGACCCACGTGATACAACTTGAGGTATTATCATACCACATCTCTTCATCATGGTCACTTATTTCCTCGATCCATCTTCCTCTGGGCTGCTCGCTTTGTCTTATGTTTAGATGGCATGCTTATAAGTGGAGTGACTAAGATTTATTCTAATCAGACAAGCCGCACCAGTTCAGGCTTTGTCCTTCAAGATGTTGTAGCAGTTCAGTTCTATGGTGGATCAGATGTCTTTTTTTTTCTTATTGTCTCTTTCTGTTTTATTTAGCACTTTCCTTATTTCATCACTGACATTTTATTGCTTTTTTCTGACAGTGTCAGGGGCAAAGACCCTGTCTGATTTGTCAGTCAGTGACACCATAGTAACAGGCCTAGCCTGACTAACGAGGCAGGATGTGCCATATTTCACCCCCCCCCCCACAGCAGTGGAGTCTGCTAAAGAAGTATTGCTTTTCAGCCTTACTCAGGGACTGAAAGAATAGCTGCCTTAACCCACTCCCAATCCAGCATCATGCTGTGCCTCAACATCTCCACTGTATTGCCTGCAAAGAATACCAGTCCACTATTCCAGGGAGATAAGAAGAAGAACTGGATGGTGCCCATGTGTGGAAATGATAACAGAGTGTTTGTATAAGTATTGTCTCAGTCAGCTGTCCCCTTGTCTTTGTCTGGATATTTAATTTCTTCTTGTATAATAATAATAAATAATAAATAAATAAATAATAAAAATATAATAATAATAATACAAATGCAGATATTTACTTACTCTCTCCCTCACACACACACACACTCAAACACACACATACACACACACACCCAAGAAACTTTGGAAAATAATGGTAAAAAATGATATTTCCAACACATGTGATACAATTAACATCACTGCTGTATCTAGACCAACAAGCAGCAGTGAGAATAAATGGTGAAACAACAACCTGGTTTGACATAAAACAAGGGGTCCGTCAGGGGTGCATATTGTCACCTCACTTATTTAACTTGTACACTGAAAATATAATGAGGATTGTTAGAGAAGATGTAGACGAAGAATATAACAATGCAATAAAAACTAAGAGATCAAGAAGTAACCAGAGATTAGTTATGCTGATGACACAGTATTACTGTCCACAACACAAAAAGGAATGGAAAAACTAATTATGTCAGTCCGTAAGAACAGTGAAGAGTAAAAGCTCTATCTTAATGCGAAGAAAACTAAATTGATGACAACTGATAAAACAAACAAGGCAGCTTAAATAGGTATCAATGAGGAAAAACTGGAAGAAGTGGAGAGTTTTGAATATCTTGGATCATTACTAACTAATAATGGAGATACAATGAGGGAAATTAAAAGGAGGACATCTGTCGTTCTTCAGAAAGTAAAACAACTAAAGAATCTGTGGAGAGGAGCAGACAGAACTACAAAAATAAGATTTTTAAGGGCATGCATCTTTCTCATCGTAACATATGCCTGTGAGACCTGGACACTTAACAAAACAGCTGAGAAACACATAAATGCCTTTGAATGTAAATGCTACAGAAGAGTTCTTCAAATATCATGGACACAAAAATAACAAATATATCCATACTACAAGAACTTAATATTGATAAAAGTTAGTTAGTAAAGAGGATTAAAGTGAGAAAACTTAAATATTTTGGACACATTAAATGTCATGAGAATTTAGAGAAGACCATCTTGAAAGGATACATAATGGAAAAAGAGGGAAAGACCAAGGTGAAGATGGCTGCAAGACATCGCTGATAATCTGCAAATGGACGCATCAGTAGCAGGGCATCTTGCTTACAACTGAGAGGCCTTCAGGAGAGCTGTTAGGGAGGCAAAGTTCCGCAAGGATCATGCAAATAACTGACTTATATATATATATATATATATATATATATATATATATACACACACACACACAAACACACACACACACACACACACACATACACACTAGTTTATAATATAATTTTTTCTGTGTCTAATTCATACTATTCATTTTTCAGAGGAGGAGAGACAGAAAAGCTGTGAGTCACCTCCACCTGACCTCATAACCAGTGACTCTGGTAACAGCCCGAACAGCTTGGCCTGGACAAGCAGAAGACCATACCTTAGGAGAAGAATGTCGTGGGAACAGCTGGCATTCCAGTGGAACAAAGGAAAACCGCAGAATACAAATTGTTCTACTTGGAAAAGTATTATCAAGAAGACATTTGGAGTGTATGGTCTGACAAAACTAGGGATACAGTTTGCTAAAATTCTGAAAACAATTGGCGTTGATGACGTCCTTATTGCAGATCAGGATGCAGAACTGGATGATTTTAATGTGGATTTATCACAGACTGGCTGTGAATTTGTGTCCGTGGAAGAACTTCTGAAGAAATGTGATGTCGTTTGCATTTGTGGCTCGACTGGAGAAAGGTCAAAAGAACTCTTCTGTAAGGAAAGCTTCCAAAAGATGAATAAGCAGGCCATTATAATTGTATCTCAGAGTCGAGAGAGAACAGTTAATTATATGGATCTGTATACATCATTACGTCATGGTTATATTAGAGCTGCAGGACTTAATGACTGTAACCAAGAACCGGTGCTGTTCAAAACTCTACTCCTGGGGATGAAGAACTGCATATTCCTACCACAAACACAGGAAAGTGTCTTTGATATGAGGCACAAGGTGTCGGTTCTCATTGCCAAGAATCTCACAGAAACATTGAAAAGTAAAACGAGAACAATAACGTAGCTTCAGATATTAGTAATCTTGTGTACACAGCAATCTTCTCATGTATATAATATGTGTATATATATATATATGTTATTGTTTCAAAACTATGGAACGAAACTGTCTAGCCTTTTTTGCCCAATAATGATGATATCACAACAAGTTGTCTTGGCATTCCTGCTATCTTAGATGTCACAACAAGTTGCTTGGCATTCCTCCTATCACACATATCACAACAAGTTGTCTTGGCATTCCTCCTATCTCAGATATCACAACTGTCTTGGCATTCCTCCTATCTCAGATATCACAACTGTCTTGGCATTCCTCCTATCTCAGATATCACAACTGTCTTGGCATTCCTCCTATCTCAGATATCACAACTGTCTTGGTATTCCTCCTATCTCAGATATCACAACTGTCTTGGCATTCCTCCTATCTCAGATATCACAACTGTCTTGGCATTCCTCCTATCTCAGATATCACAACTGTCTTGACATTCCTCCTGTCTCAGATATCACAACTGTCTTGGTATTCCTCCTATCACACATATCACAAGTTGTCTTGGCATTCTTGCTATTTCAGCTGTCACAACAGGTTGCCTTGGCATTCTTGCTATCTCAGATATCACAACAAGTTGTCTTGGCATTCCCGCTATCTCAACTGTCACAACAAGTTGCCTTGGCATTCTTGCTATCTCAGATATCACAACAAATTGTCTTGGCATCCCTCCTATATCAGACGTCACAACAATTGTCTTGGCATTCCTCTTATCACACATATCATAACAAATTATCTTGGCATTCCTGCTATCTCATATATTATAACAAGTTTTCTTGGCATTCCTCCTGTCTCAGATATCATATATAAAGTAAAAATAAACTATTAACATCTCTTAAAGTCTTACTGGTACATAATATGATGATGATGATGATGATTGAAGATGGCTATAATGATGATGATGATTTCAACAGTCCAGTGAAGAGAATATGTGGAAAAAAACTGGGCCATCCAACGAGGGTCTGTGCCAATAGAAGCAATAGAAGGCTGAGCACCATCTCCTTGACTGTGTTTACAACGTTCCCTTCCTGTAGCACCATAAACTGGTTTGTTAGCCAGGATTCAATGATCTCAGCGTCAGCCTGTATCAACAGTATTATCTATAGATACCACCACATTATCAATAGATACCACCACATTATCTATAGATATCACCACATTATCTATAGATACCACCACATTATCTATAGATACCACCACATTATCAATAGAAGTTCTGTATTTTAAAATTTAATGCTACGGTGTCCCCTGTAGAAGTTTACAGTTACCACTTGCGTCATATGTGTATGTGTGCTGGCATATGTTGTGTATGTGTGTACGCATGTGAGTGTCTGAAAAGGCGTCTTGCTGGATTCTGAGCACATGCTGCAGCCAGTGACTGACTCAGATTTATATAGCTCAAGTTGCGGCTTCTAATGTCGGAGAATAACCAAGATGAGCTTCTTCTTCTTCTTCTTCCTTCCTTCCTTCCTTCCTTCTCTTATCTCAGATATCATAATAAGTTGTCTTGGTATTCCTGCTATCTCAGATATCACAACAATCGGGGTCTTCTTCTTCTTCTTCTTCTTCTTCTTCTTCTTCATCCTCCTCTTATCTCAGATATCCCAATAAGTTGTCTTGGCATTCCTGCTATCTCAGATATCACAACAATCGGGGTCTTCTCCTTCTTCTTCTTCTTTGTTCACTTCTACTACCAAAAACCGCACTGTGATCCTACTGAATTCACGCCTGTGGTCCTCGTTAGGTCCCATGGTCCCCTGTGTGGTCCAAAATAGACCACACGAGATCCACGAAAGGACCACAAGGGGTTCAGAGTATCACAGTGCTTTAGCCTGTATTCTTGGTGGGTCTCGGAAGCGGGATTGCGTGACACCGTGGTTTTCGTTGCACCAGTTTAGTCTAGGGTTGGACTTTCTCACCGGAAGACCTCGACGTGTTTAGGATATCAGTGCATCCCCACTGGGTGAGAGGCGATAGCCCACCCAGGCCAGAGTTGGACTTTCTCACCGGAAAACCTCGACGTGTTTTGAGATACCCGTGTATCACCGCCGGGTGAGAGGTGGTTGCCCATCCAGTCCAGGGTTGGACTTTCTCACCGGAAAACCTCAGCGTGATTAGGATATGCAGACATCCCCGCCGGGTGAGAGGTGGTTGCCTATCTAGACTTCCCTGGTCCAGTGTCTCCGACTTCAGCATTTTGCGGTCGTGGCCGCTACCTTTCCTAGTTGTGACCAGGATGGAGCTTTTGTCCAGGAGGACGAATCCTCGCCACTAGTGACTTCTACCCCTGGGTTGAGCCGGTTTAGGCATTTCCCAGTATGGGTGTGTTTGGGACGGGGCCGACCTCTAGGGCAGAGGTACTGTGACATGCATAGCCTTCAAGATTCACCCCTGGTATGAGCCGGTTTAGGCAAAATTACTGGTACATAATATGATGATGATGATGATGATTGAAGATGACTATGATGATGATGATGATTTCAACAGTCCAGTGAAGAGAATATGTGGAAAAAAACTGGGCCATCCAATGAGGGTCTGTGCCAATAGAAGCAATAGAAGGCTGAGCACCATCTCCTTGACTGTTTACAACGTTCCCTTCCTGTAGCACCATAAACTGGTTTGTTAGCCAGGATTCAATGATCTCAGTGTCAGCCTGTATCAACAGTATTATCTATAGATACCACCACATTATCAGTAGATACCACCACATTATCTATAGATATCACCACATTATCTATAGATACCACCACATTATCTATAGATACCACCACATTATCAATAGAAGTTCTGTATTTTAAAATTTAATGCTACAGTGTCCCCTGTAGAAGTTTACAGTTACCACTTGTGTCATATGTGTATGTGTGCTGGCATATGTTGTATATGTGTGTACGCATGTGCGTGTCTGAAAAGGCGTCTTGCTGGATTCTGAGCACATGCTGCAGCCAGTGACTGACCCAGATTTATATAGCTCAAGTTGCGGCTTCTAATGTCGAAGAATAACCAAGATGAGCTTCTTCTTCTTCTTCTTCTTCCTTCCTTCCTTCCTTCCATCCTCCCTTCCTTCCTTCCTTCCTTCTCTTATCTCAGATATCACAATAAGTTGTCTTTGTATTCCATCTATCTCAGATATCACAACAATCGGGGTCTTCTTCTTCTTCTTCTTCTTCATCCTGTTATCTCAGATATCCCAATAAGTTGTCTTGGCATTCCTGCTTTCTCAGATATCACAACAATCTGGGTCTTCTTCTTCTTCTTCTTCTTTGTTCGAGGTTGTTGATCACATCAGATCCTGATCCCTGTCGACATGGCAAAGCCCGCAGTCCTCTCCAGACCCTGATAGAAGCCCCAAAGCTTTTGCCCTAAGCTTGTGTCCTCTGACCAGTGTCTCACGCCTCAGGTCCGCATGGTTTGGGCACTCTAGAAAGATATAAGATGAGTTTAAAATATTGAGCATCATGTACAAAAAGATGGTTAAACTCTGCGAAGTAAAAGATAAGAAGAATAAAACAAAGACCTAACAAATCACCGACCTCTGGGTATCATCAGTCATGATCCCGATTGTTCATAGAGAGTCTTAGGAAAGTGCTTTCAGCAGATAAGAATACTTGCTGTGGTTTTGTAGTTAAAAGTGAACAAAGCTAAATTTTTTCAGTTATTCCAATGGAATAAAAATGCTAGTCTGTAAAAATTGGTTTAAACTTGTCTGTCACGTGTGACCCTCATACCAGAAATAATAAACAATGCAGTGATCACGTGATTTTTATTGAAAAGTTGTTTGTTTTTGTTTTTAATATTTGTGTATATATGTGATTTGTTTTGGTGTTTTTTTTATGTTCTAAGACGAAAGGTACCATAATTGAAAAATAATTTTTAGTAAAAAAGTACACCAAAGCTGCTCTTCCTCCTCCTCTTCTATCTCGCTGGAACTACGAGTTGGTGTTTCTTTTCAGCCGTTGTGGTGGAGATGTTGAGGAGCAGCCTTTAATCAGACTGGGAGTAGGTTACACTAGCTTTTTTTTTTTTTTCAGTCTCTGAGTGAAGCACAAAGCAGGAGGTATGCAGCTCTGAGGACAAGTGGAGACAGCCGGGGTCAAAACCCACGACAAACTGTCCTAGAAGCTGAACAGTCGCATTCCAGTAAAATATACAATGGTGTACCGATGGTTACTGTCCCCAGGGGCGAGTCTAACAAATCCAGCGCCCCTCCCCGGCCCCATTAAGAAAAAAAAAGTACAAGTTATATTTCTTTATTTAGATAATTTATTTATAACTTCGCAAGAAAGTAACAAGGCTAATAAAGAAAGAACGCTCCGCTATGGCGCACCCACCCCCTCCCTCCTTAACGCAGCGCCCACCCACGTCGCAGCCTCGGTACGCCACTGAAAATATAGACATTACTAGAAGTAAAAAGGGAGCCAATCCCCTCCACGAACGAGGACTCACTCGACCCAGAATATTTTCTGCAAAGCATCACATTCTTCCAGTGGTACAAACGTACTGCGACTACCATCCCTAATTTTCTTAAAAGAATATCTGACCATAACCATCTCGGTTCCCGGATCCTTGCTAGCCAGCAGTTCAACCTTTAGATTTTTACATCTACTTTGCTTCTCATCATCTCTCATATCAAATACAAAACAAATATCTCAGTGTATAAAAACAGCTAACAAAATAAGTTTATTACGACAACATGAACACACACATACCAATAACGGTTCAGATTACATTCCACACATGAAGACCACAATATATATATATATACATACATACATACGAGGGGTGATTGATAAGTTCGCGGCATAAGGTACAAATACTTTAAACACGGTTGACATTAGGTGCATTTGTAGATTAGGTTAATGTAAGATTATAAACACCAAGTTTCAAGAAATTAACTGCAACCACTTTTTTTTTATATTGAAGAAGTCAAATTTGCATACCTTGACAGCTACATAGACCAGGATTGTGACACCATAAAGGAAGTTAGAATTAGAATTGCAAAAGCATCATCGACCTTCAAGAAGTTTGAGAACATATGGCATTCAAAAGTTATAAGCACAGAAACCAAATTAAGACGATTCAATTCAAATGTAATATCCACCCTCATTTATGCACGCGAAAGCTGGAAAATAACTAAAGAAATAGACAAGAAATTAGACTCTTCTGAAAACAAATGCCTAAGGAAAATACTCGGCATCAAGTGGAACGAATTCACGAACAATGCAGAGATAAGACAGATGAGCGAACAACGACCTCTGGGTATCATCAGTCATGATCCCGATTGTTCATAGAGAGTCTTAGGAAAGTGCTTTCAGCAGATAAGAATACTTGCTGTGGTTTTGTAGTTAAAAGTGAACAAAGCTAAATTTTTTCAGTTATTCCAATGGAATAAAAATGCTAGTCTGTAAAAATTGGTTTAAACTTGTCTGTCACGTGTGACCCTCATACCAGAAATAATAAACAATGCAGTGATCACGTGATTTTTATTGAAAAGTTGTTTGTTTTTGTTTTTAATATTTGTGTATATATGTGATTTGTTTTGGTGTTTTTTTTATGTTCTAAGACGAAAGGTACCATAATTGAAAAATAATTTTTAGTAAAAAAGTACACCAAAGCTGCTCTTCCTCCTCCTCTTCTATCTCGCTGGAACTACGAGTTGGTGTTTCTTTTCAGCCGTTGTGGTGGAGATGTTGAGGAGCAGCCTTTAATCAGACTGGGAGTAGGTTACACTAGCTTTTTTTTTTTTTCAGTCTCTGAGTGAAGCACAAAGCAGGAGGTATGCAGCTCTGAGGACAAGTGGAGACAGCCGGGGTCAAAACCCACGACAAACTGTCCTAGAAGCTGAACAGTCGCATTCCAGTAAAATATACAATGGTGTACCGATGGTTACTGTCCCCAGGGGCGAGTCTAACAAATCCAGCGCCCCCTCCCCGGCCCCATTAAGAAAAAAAAAGTACAAGTTATATTTCTTTATTTAGATAATTTATTTATAACTTCGCAAGAAAGTAACAAGGCTAATAAAGAAAGAACGCTCCGCTATGGCGCACCCACCCCCTCCCTCCTTAACGCAGCCCCCACTCACGTCGCAGCCTCGGTACGCCACTGAAAATATAGACATTACTAGAAGTAAAAAGGGAGCCAATCCCCTCCACGAACGAGGACTCACTCGACCCAGAATATTTTCTGCAAAGCATCACATTCTTCCAGTGGTACAAACGTACTGCGACTACCATCCCTAATTTTCTTAAAAGAATATCTGACCATAACCATCTCGGTTCCCGGATCCTTGCTAGCCAGCAGTTCAACCTTTAGATTTTTACATCTACTTTGCTTCTCATCATCTCTCATATCAAATACAAAACAAATATCTCAGTGTATAAAAACAGCTAACAAAATAAGTTTATTACGACAACATGAACACACACATACCAATAACGGTTCAGATTACATTCCACACATGAAGACCACAATATATATATTTATATACATATATATATATATATACATATATACATACATACATACATACGAGGGGTGATTGATAAGTTCGCGGCATAAGGTACAAATACTTTAAACACGGTTGATATTAGGTGCATTTGTAGATCAGGTTAATGTAAGATTATAAACACCAAGTTTCAAGAAATTAACTGCAACCACTTTTTTTTTATATTGAAGAAGTCAAATTTGCATACCTTGACAGCTACATAGACCAGGATTGTGACACCATAAAGGAAGTTAGAATTAGAATTGCAAAAGCATCATCGACCTTCAAGAAGTTTGAGAACATATGGCATTCAAAAGTTATAAGCACAGAAACCAAATTAAGACGATTCAATTCAAATGTAATATCCACCCTCATTTATGCACGCGAAAGCTGGAAAATAACTAAAGAAATAGACAAGAAATTAGACTCTTCTGAAAACAAATGCCTAAGGAAAATACTCGGCATCAAGTGGAACGAATTCACGAACAATGCAGAGATAAGACAGATGAGCGAACAACAACCTGTCTCATGGATGGTCAGGAAAAGGAGATGGACATATGTTGGTCATGTGATGAGAAGAAACAGTCAGAGAATCACAAAACGAGCTATAAAGTGAAACACAACAGGCCAAAGAAAAAGAGGGAGATCGCGTGAAACTCTGAAGAGGACATTGTTAAGAGAGGCCAAATTAACAGGCATAAAGTCTCTTGATGAGGTTGATAGGCTCGCCGAAGACAGGAAAAATTGGCGAACTACCTTGTGAGCCCTATGTGATGTTTAACGGCACGGGAAGGAAATAAGATATAAGATATGAATTTTTTAAACAGGGTATTGAAGTAGCCATATATATATATATATATATATATATATATATGGTGCAAAAAATGTGAAAAAATGACTAATGCTTTCTTATTTTGGTTATTTATTTGATGTTCACTTGATGTTTTCTATCAATTTTTGATTTACTTTTTAAATTCATATCTATATATTTCTTCTCTGTTATCATCGTTGGAGGTTCTCTGGTGCTTATAGCTTAAATTGCTAGCCGTTATTTAATCAGTTCAGTGCCCAATATATTACAGCTGTACGTGGAACACTCTCAAAACTGCACCACTTCAGACGATCAACTACCCAAGTTATCGCCCTTTCAGCTTGGTCTAGTCAGCTGTCCTAAATGACTTTGCTACTAGTAATAAATCAACGTCTCATTCAGCACTTTCTCTGCCAACAACAGTAAACTACTCAAAGACACGATTGATCAAAGGCAAATAAATGGTTTAGTTTAATCACAACACCAGACACCACACACGTTCACACCAGATAACATATAAACACACAACTGTATGTACTCACAATACAGTTAACATCAACATGAAACAAATGTGACCATTATACATATAAACTTAGAAAGCAATGGCATAGCAACGTATCATTGAACAAAAATATATGTCAGTAGTCCTCACTCATATCAACCTTAGTTGTCATAAAAAGCTTTAGCAATATATATATATATATATAATTTTATTAATTCATTCATTTATTTCCATGTCCCTTGCGGAACTTTGTCTCCCTAACAGCACTCCTGTAGGCTTCTCGGTTGTGAGCAAGATGGCCTGCTGCTGATGCATCCATTTGCAGATCATCAACGATGTCCTGCAGCCATCTTCGCCTTGGTCTTCCTCTCTTTCTTTTTCCCATTATGTATCCGTCCAAGACTGCTTCTCTAAATTATCATGACGTTTGATATGTTCAAAATATTTAAGTGTTCTCTGTTTTATCTTCCTTACTAGCCAACGTTCTTCAATATTAAGTTCTTGTAGTATGGATATATTTGTTCTTTTTTGTGTCCATGATATTTGAAGGACTCATCTGTAGCATTTACGTTCAACGGCATTTATGTGTTTCTCGCTACAAATTGAAAATATAATGAAACGCATAGAGGGCATGCTAGGAGTAGCAGTAGGAGGTGTCAATATTAACAACTTGAGATCCGCTGTTGATAGCCAAGAGTGAAAGGCAGCTTCAGTTTCAACTTAGTACCGTCATCAAGGAAAATGAGAAAAAGAGACTCAATCTCAACACAAAGAAAACAGCTGTGATGGTAATCTCAACAGCCATCTTAACACAAAGAAAACATCTGTAATGGTCATCTCAACAGCCATCTTAACACAAAGAAAACAGCTGTGATGGTCATCTCAACAGCCATCTTAACACAAAGAAAACAGCTATGATGGTCATCTCAACAGCCATCTTAACACAAAGAAAACATCTGTGATGGTCATCTCAACAGCCATCTTAACACAAAGAAAACAGCTGTGGTGAAACGCATAGAGGGTATCAAAGAAAACAGCTGTGATGGTAATCTCAACAACCATCTTAACACAAAGAAAGCAGCTGTGATGGTAATCTCAACAGCCATCTTAACACAAAGAAAACACCTGTGATGGTCATCTCAACAGCCATCTTAACACAAAGAAAACATCTATCATGATAATCTCAACAGCCATCTTAACACAAAGAAAACATCTGTGATGGTCATCTCAACAGCCATCTTAACACAAATAAAACAGTTGTGATGGTCATCTCAACAGCCATCTCAACACAAAGAAAACAGTTGTGATGGTCATCTCAACAGCCATCTCAACACAAAGAAAACAGTTGTGATGGTCATCTCAACAGCCAAGGACCCCTATTCCCCCCTGCCCCTCCGTTCTCCAGGTTACACCGTACAAGCAAAAGGCACAACATTAAAGCAGGCTGACAGTTGTAAGTATTTAGGCATCTTGCTAACTAACACCAGATGGAAGGTGTAGCACCGAAGTAAAAAGCAGAATTGTACAAGACCAGAAAACGACAGTCCAGAGTTGTGGGCCATGTCTGGAGGAGAGGCGGGCTGGAGCACCTTATGGCAACAGGGAAGATCGAAGGTGGAAGAGGCAGAGGTAGACAGAGAGAAAAGATGTTTGATGGTTTGGCATCCCTGGCATGGGAAATGCTCAGTGACAAGCCTGTTGAGATGCACAAGGGATCGAGGGTTATGGAAGGACATGATATCCTATGCCTGTCGCCAAGGACCTTAGAGAGAGAGAGAGAGAGAGAGAGAGAGAGAGAGAGAGAGAGAGAGAGCCATCACAGCGGTAGTGTCTGCAGGAAAGCATTGCACCGTGTCCTTCTTTTTTTTTTTTGCTTCAGTCTTAGCTTGCAAGTTAGCCGCCTCAACGCACTTCCTATCCGATACGATGATTGTGCTTCAACATCTTCACAGCATCGGCTGCAAAGAACATCTTGCTCGCAGTTCCAGAGTCACAGAACAAAAATCTCCTATTTTCGTTTCTCTAAATTCCCCGTATTCCATTTTAAAATGATAAACTGAACCATAAGGTATATAAGGAAACACCGAAAGGTATACGAGGAAGGAGACAAGACAAGACAAGACTGAACCATACACAGCTTATATCTTTACTTCGTAGCGTAGACACTGACATTAAATAATTTAAACATCAAAGATAAAATGAAGTAACTGAAATGAAAGATATACAGAAGAAAAGTATGTATTTCACCGAGAAAAAAAATACTGGAAGAAATGAAAATTAAAAGACAAAGAACACACGTACAAGAACACGAGAATCAAAGTTATTTGGTCATATTGAAAAACAAACAAACAAACAATAACATGTACGGGTGTTTCTCCCACAACCACCGCCACCACAACAATTGCAGGTCTTTGAGTACAAGATCTAAAGAAGAGTCTGTGAGCTTATAAAGGATACCAACAGTGAGAAATGAAGAGGTAGAAAGAATACTGAACTTAACAGCTTATTTAAGTCTCGACGGGTTATAAACGTCTTGAAACTGAACAGATTACATTGAGTGGGTCATATAGAAAGAATGGAAGAGAACACACAAACGAAAATAATGTATGTACGAGAGATGAAGGGAAAAAAAGACCAAGAGGTAGACCAAGACATGGATGGAGAGACAATATAAGACTATATACGGGGAATTGGTGTCATCAGCTGGAGAGAGAAGATTAATTAAGGGTATGGATGAATGGAGAGGAACTTAATCTCTAGCGGTGAGCCTTAATGGATAAGAAAGCCAGGGAAGAAGAAGAGAAGAAGATCATCATTGGCATCATCATCATGTGACGTCTTCCCAGAAAAAAGGTTGGGTGCAGTGGCCTTTCTACTACCACTTGCTTTCACAGAGTACCCCTCCAAGCTGAATTCAGTCTATCCTGTATGTTGTCCAATCATGTCGCTGTAAGATGTTGTATGCTAGGCCGAAAAAAAACCCCAACCAAATAAGAGAACGACAATGATAAATATGAGCAGACAACATCAACAGTTAGACAGGTTTCACACTAACAGGCAAAAGCAGAAGACATCAAAGTTAAGAGTCATCACAGTCTTTCTCTCCTGAAGACATGACAACATGATGATGACTTATAATGAAAAAAACAAAAAGACAGTAACGATGCAGACTGCGGGCAACACCAAGCGACGGACAGTTATTTAATAACTACGTCTCGAACCACTCGATAAACAAACTAAAGAATATTCAGGCTGGCTCTTATAAGGCAACATTGGCATGAATCCCTGCAGATGTCACATGTTCATCGACTGACATTCATTTTTATACTAAGCCGTGTGGATGTTAGGGGAAATAAAAGAGCAGACAAGTCGGCCGACTCAACAGTTTCAGAAGAAGGGCAGACAACGGACCGAGAAGACGTCATCGGTGCTGTAAGAGAAGCTGGTCGAACATAGGGCTTCACTGACAGCTGTGAATCAGCGTCGTTGTCAAAGCTGAAGGAGTTGGGCGGTGAAACATGGGGTGGTGACAAAATATGAACGATTCATCAAGAGCTCCAGATGGTCAACCAACAAAGAATGGATGTAATCAGTTACTGTATGCCGAAGGAGATAATCAGGAGGAGATCGGAGCACCTGTGGACGTGTCCGGAGTGCATGGATGATGGCCCTTCCCAGCTAACAACCTTAGTATGAAAGTGCAGGTAAAGTGAACTGCCGTGACGCTTGGCATGAACGTCATTTTAAGACAAACTGTAAACGGGTGTCATCACTAGGTCAGCGGTAAGCCAAGTTCCCCCACCCCACCCCCTCCTCCCCCAACTAAATATGGAAAATAATTCTCAAGTACATCTCTAATATGGAACAAAGCGGAAAAAGGGGGGGGGGGAAAGGGGGCGCAGTGCCTCCTCAACAGCCTGATTGTACCCCTTTCATTCACCGTGTCTGGTCATCGGTCACTACACACTTATGGGTGTATTGAGGAGGAGGTTGGAGTAGCAAATGACGTATTCGAAATACAAGGATTATAATAACTTAATTAGGTAAATGAGGTGCGCGGTGGGAAGAAGTGACACTTGAACCCGGAGATCACGGATGATAGCTTGCTGTAACCTTCCCTCGGTTCGTGGCCAGAGTCTCAGATATGAATGGAGGAGCAAAACTAATCCCGTTTACCCTATTGGTCAACCATTATATAGTATTCACCCACTATACGCTCCCTTTGAAGCCATCTGGGCCCTCCTTTTAAAACAAGGGACTAGCTCCAGACCCCGGAGATAGTACCCCCCCCCCAACCCCCACTGTATCTGAGTATGGCACAGGATGATGTTGATTAGCCATGGAATATGTATTACTATCAGTTTACCCTCCGAGAACAACCTTGACCTTGTATTTGTCGTCTGCTGAAGGTGAAGGTTGTCTGTGCCGGTTTCTTCGAGGAAGCTTCTTTATTACTTCTGTCCTTGTGGGTGAGTATTGTTTTTTTTTTTTAATTAGTCTAACAGAGATTTCAAAGTCGCTTTCAAGTCACAGAAACTAAAGTTTGCTTGATTCCTTTTATTCATCCAAATGAGTTAATATTAGTATTATCTGTAACGAAGCTTTTCGTGCTGGAAGATTTGAAGTGGGTAGGCCGATGCTTGTGGGGGGAAACTGTCGGACATCATTTTGCTAACAGTTTCTCTCTTGGCTGATCAGTCAGTATTTGTTTGGTATAATCGGCCACAGTAACAACAGATCACGTTTGTGTTGCGAACTCCTTGTGGTGTTTTACAATGAGCTTTTTTTGTAGCGTATTCTTCTCTTGTGTATAATCTTTACGATATTCAGTTTTGAAACCGGAATACATCCGCGTTTAATGTGATTTTAATTCTATTTAGCAACATAACTTGGCTATTTTAAAGTTAAAAGATTATGTTCTGTTTTCGTTTCTTATTTCAGAATGTCATTTCAGTGAGACGTAATTATTATTTTCTCCGAGAGACAGGCCTTTATTTTATATTGTATTGTCGTGGATAAAGGTGTTGTGGCGAAATATTGAATTGCTAGCGTTACTCTCTATTGCCGTTTCTTTTCTTTTCAGGTTTTTTTTTATGTATGCGTAAAGTTTCATGTATGTATCAGTTTACGCCTGTCATTTTAATGGTCAGGACATCTGCTGCCGTATTTGTTAGTAAGTATATAGAACTAAGGTGTAAGAAGACACCATCTTTTTGGGGGGCACTCAGTAACTAGCGTCAGGATAGGCGAATCATAGCTGACCAAGACTCTGTCCCACATCTCTGTTAGTATCCCCAGTAACAGGTCTAGCCTGGCTAATGAGGCAAGGATCACATGGTTCCTGTGGTGGTGGAACCTGCTAAAGAAGCATTGCACCCCCCCCCTCCCGATTCCACTTGCCCACAGGGACCTAAAAAAAAAGATTCCATAACCTGCTCTCAAGCTGACATGATGCTATTCCTCAACACTTTCATAGCATTAGCAGCATAGAACACCAGCTTACAGTTCAAGAGAGATAGAAGACATGTAGGGCTGCCTTTACCTGCTTTTCATAAAAATTTGTTTGGGATTTGGATTTCAGGTATCAAGTGTTGTAAAGAGCAGCTAACCAGTGTCAAGACAGGCAAGATGACAAAGTCCAGAATATATGTAACCAGGCAAGTCCACCAGGAAGCTGTTGAACTTCTCAAAGAACATTTTGATGTGCATGTTTGGGACAGTGAGGAGGTGGTCCCCAGAGATGAACTTCTGAAACAGGTCAAGGGCGTTGAAGGCATTTTCTGCACTATCAGTGACAATATTGATGCTGAAGTGCTGGATGCAGCAGGTACTACTGACTCATTAGACAGATCACAAATCTTAGAGTAGGTGGGAGTGGTTGAATTGATAATGTCTTAATATATTTTTATTCCATATATTCTTATTTTATATGTTATAATTCTGTACTTTAACTCTTCCCGTGCTGGCGGGAAAAAACAGGGTGCCAAGTAAAATGTGTGTGTGTTGCGATATTTTTGGGGTATAGTTAAAAAAGTGAATGTAACATTTATTCCATGTGAAAAAGTATACTTTTTATACATCTAAAAAAAAAATGAATGAAGATTCCATACATGCACTTTTCTTAGGAAAAAATAACTGGTGAGAAAATAAGACAACATTATCAGTCAGGCCCCCCCCCCCCCCCCCCAACAAAAAAAATTTATGACACACAAATAAAATTGATTTCTATTTACCATTAGAGCTGTAAATATCCACACGTAGAACAGTTTGATGATAAATGGAATTTCTCAAATGAAATGTAATCACTGTGTGCACAAATTTGCAGAAACGAACAAAAAAAAAAAAAAAAACACAAACAACAGAAAACATTCAGAACTACTTTTGCAGATCCACCAATTCAATTCAACTCAGTTCAAGTGGCATGGCGCAGGCGATCATTTCTCTCCACAATTCCCCGTATTTAGACTTGATTATGAGATCCGCCGTTGACTTTCTTCCTATCCACACTGACAGCCCATCCAGTAACTTCTCTCTCTGTCTTCCTCTGTCTCTTCTTCCTTCAATTTTTCGAGTTGCCACAGTTTGTTCCAGTTTTCCTCTTCTCAGGAAATGTCCTATAAATCTCGCTTGTCTGCCTCTGATCTTTGCTATAATTTGCTTTTTAACTCCAGCCTCTCTCAAGACTTCTTAATTGGTTTTCTTGGTTGTCCATGGTACCTTCAACATCCTTCTTATAAACCACATCTCCAATGCCTCCATTTATTGCTTTACTCTCTTATTCATAGACCATGCTTCACACCAATAAAACAAGATTGGCTCAATGTAACATTTAAGTACTCGGAATCTTGTTTTCATGAATACGGATCTGTTGCACAAGATGTGTCTCATTGTCTGGAATGCTGACTTGGCCTGAGCACGTCTGCTTTTTATGTCATTGTGACATTTCCTATCAGTTGTTATAATCATTCCTAAGTACTTGAATCTATCAACTTGTTTCAGTTCTGTGGCATCGATGCTGCATTTTGGTTGTATTCTTTTTTTTGAGATGACCATCACTTCAGTCTTCTTTTTGTTCAGTCTGAGACCTTTACTTTTACTTTCATGAACCATGATGTCCAGAGGAGCCTGTAGCTCCCCTTCACTTTTAGCAATCAGAACTGTGTCGTCTGCATATCTTAAGTTGTTATGGTTGTACCCGCCAACTGATATTCCTGGCAAGCTCTCTATATTTCTCATTATGTTTTTGTTGTACAAGGAGAAGAGATCAGGAGATAAAACACATCCTAGTCTCACTCCTAATTTTATGTCTTTGAATGCTCCTATTTGGTTCTCAACCCTCATTGCTGCTGATTGCTGCCAGTATATGTTTTTGATGAGTTTCAGATCTTTCCCATCTATGTTGATGTCTTCCAGCATTCTTATAATTTCTATGTGTCTCACTTTATCAAATGCTTTACAGTTGTTTATGAAGTGTAAGTATAGGTCTGTCTTTACTTCTGTTGACCTCTCCATCAGTGTTCCTATTATATATATGGCATTACTTGTACCTTTTCCTTCGACGAAGCTGCACTGTTCTTCACAATTTCTGGTTTTATTTTGCCCCTGACTCTTCTCATGACAACAAACCAGGATTTTGGTAACATGGCTCATAAGACTAATGGTTCGATGGTCTTCACATTCAACTGCACTTTGTTTCTTTGGTAGGTCAATGAAAATTGATTGCAAAAGGTCTGATGGGACATAGTTACTGTTATAGATGTCATTCAACAATCTGGTAATTATTTCTATGCCAAGCTCTCCTATTGCTTCCAATTCTTCCTTGGTGATTTTATCTGGTCCTGGTGCTTTGTTGTTTTTCATGTGTTTGATGGCTTCTTCCACTTCTACTTTTAATATGTGAGCCCCTTCATTATTATTTCGTATATCTATTTCGCTTATATCGTCCTCATAGAGTTCTCTGATGTATTCGCTCCATCTGCCATTATTTCATCTCTGTCCATTATTATATGCCTCTCCTTTGAATTCACGCAATCAGTCTTGTGGTATGTCTTTCTGTTTGTTAACTCTTTATTTGTTTGTAAATATCTCTTGCGTTTCCATGATAGTGTGTCTCTATTTCACCACTCCTACTTAGCTTTATTGCATTTGTGTGGCTGGAAATTAGGAAATTTTGGGTGGCCCTGAAAAGGGCCGTTTAGGTGGCCCAGAAAAGGACCGTGAAAGAGCTGCTGTTGGCTGGGGTGAAGGCTCTATTGCACAAACTGTCCAGCATGCAGTTGATGGTAAATGGAATTCCTCTCATAGGAAGCATGATCAGAACAATCACGGTCAGATTGCCGGCAGAATCACTTTCAGAAACTTGTCAGAAGATTTCTTTCCACTTACTTTCAGAAATGACTGTCTAGCACCTAGTTTGGCCCATCTTTCTGGTTGAGACCTAACTACGACACATTTAATGACACTAGTCTTGTCGGAGGGTGTGTCCATTTTTGACTCAAATTAGAAAAAAATTCACAAAAAATTGAACAGAGATGCTTACAAAATGTCCACCAGCTACCCACGCTTCGTAAAAAGGAAGCTGTGTACATGGGGCATATGCAGATAACATGCGAACCAAAATTTGGAGCCTATTTTACACTGAAACGAAGCTAGGATACCTATAGGGACCTTGGCAAAAACTGGACAAACCGGAAGTCCCTTTAGGGACGCTGGCACAGGAAGAGTTAAATCTGATTATTTAAAACTCTCTGCTCTTATATGATAGGTTTTGTGGTTTTAGTTTATTTCATATGTTCTTGCTATTTTATATGTTAGGTCCACAGTTGAAGATTGTTGCCTCTATGTCTGTTGGAATACACCACATCAACTCGTATGAGTGCAAGAAGAGAGGAATTTATGTTGCCAACACTCCAGATGTTGCTGCAGACAGCGCTGCTGAGTTTACTGTGACTTTATTGTTGATGGTTGCCAGACGTTGCCTAGAAGGTTTGACTTTTCCATTCTACTGCAGTTTTTTTTTGTTTGTTAGTTAAATTATTAACAACTAATTGAAATGACAAGGAAAAGATAATCAAAAATTATTTGGGCATGTCATGAGAAGATAGAAGTTAGAGAATCTGATAGTCACTGGAAAACTTGAAAGAAACAAATGAACAAACTTAATATTGAAGAAGGCTGGCTAGTAAAGAGGATTAAAGAGAGAAAACTTAAATATTTTGGCCACATTAAACGTCATGATAATTTAGAGAAGACCGTATTGGAAGGATACATAATGGGAAAAAGAAAAAGAGGAAGACCGAAACGAAGATGGCTGCAAGACATCGTTGATGATCTGGAAATGGATGCAGCAGCAGCAGGCCATCTTGCTCACAACCGAGAGGCCTACAGGAGTGCTGTTTGGGAGGCAAAGTTCCGCAAGGGACATGCAAAGGAATGAACGTCCTCATAGAGTTCTCTGATGTATTCGCTCCATCTGCCATTATTTCATCTCTGTCCATTATTATATGCCTCTCCTTTGAATTCACGCAATCAGTCTTGTGGTATGTCTTTCTGTTTGTTAACTCTTTATTTGTTTGTAAATATCTCTTGCGTTTCCATGATAGTGTGTCTCTATTTCACCACTCCTACTTAGCTTTATTGCATTTGTGTGGCTGGAAATTAGGAAATTTTGGGTGGCCCTGAAAAGGGCCGTTTAGGTGGCCCAGAAAAGGACCGTGAAAGAGCTGCTGTTGGCTGGGGTGAAGGCTCTATTGCACAAACTGTCCAGCATGCAGTTGATGGTAAATGGAATTCCTCTCATAGGAAGCATGATCAGAACAATCACGGTCAGATTGCCGGCAGAATCACTTTCAGAAACATTGTCAGAAGATTTCTTTCCACTTACTTTCAGAAATGACTGTCTAGCACCTAGTTTGGCCCATCTTTCTGGTTGAGACCTAACTACGACACATTTAATAACACTAGTCTTGTCGGAGGGTGTGTCCATTTTTGACTCAAATTAGAAAAAAATTCACAAAAAATTGAACAGAGATGCTTACAAAATATCCACCAGCTACCCAAGCTTCGTAAAAAGGAAGCTGTGTACATGGGGCATATGCAGATAACATGCGAACCAAAATTTGGAGCCTATTTTACACTGAAACGAAGCTAGGATACCTATAGGGACCTTGGCAAAAACTGGACAAACCGGAAGTCCCTTTAGGGACGCTGGCACAGGAAGAGTTAAATCTGATTATTTAAAACTCTCTGCTCTTATATGATAGGTTTTGTGGTTTTAGTTTATTTCATATGTTCTTGCTATTTTATATGTTAGGTCCACAGTTGAAGATTGTTGCCTCTATGTCTGTTGGAATACACCACATCAACTCGTATGAGTGCAAGAAGAGAGGAATTTATGTTGCCAACACTCCAGATGTTGCTGCAGACAGCGCTGCTGAGTTTACTGTGACTTTATTGTTGATGGTTGCCAGACGTTGCCTAGAAGGTTTGACTTTTCCATTCTACTGCAGTTTTTTTTTGTTTGTTAGTTAAATTATTAACAACTAATTGAAATGACAAGGAAAAGATAATCAAAAAATATTTTGGCCACATTAAACGTCATGATAATTTAGAGAAGACCGTATTGGAAGGATACATAATGGGAAAAAGAAAAAGAGGAAGACCGAAACGAAGATGGCTGCAAGACATCGTTGATGATCTGGAAATGGATGCAGCAGCAGCAGGCCATCTTGCTCACAACCGAGAGGCCTACAGGAGTGCTGTTTGGGAGGCAAAGTTCCGCAAGGGACATGCAAAGGAATGAACGTCCTCATAGAGTTCTCTGATGTATTCGCTCCATCTGCCATTATTTCATCTCTGTCCATTATTATATGCCTCTCCTTTGAATTCACGCAATCAGTCTTGTGGTATGTCTTTCTGTTTGTTAACTCTTTATTTGTTTGTAAATATCTCTTGCGTTTCCATGATAGTGTGTCTCTATTTCACCACTCCTACTTAGCTTTATTGCATTTGTGTGGCTGGAAATTAGGAAATTTTGGGTGGCCCTGAAAAGGGCCGTTTAGGTGGCCCAGAAAAGGACCGTGAAAGAGCTGCTGTTGGCTGGGGTGAAGGCTCTATTGCACAAACTGTCCAGCATGCAGTTGATGGTAAATGGAATTCCTCTCATAGGAAGCATGATCAGAACAATCACGGTCAGATTGCCGGCAGAATCACTTTCAGAAACATTGTCAGAAGATTTCTTTCCACTTACTTTCAGAAATGACTGTCTAGCACCTAGTTTGGCCCATCTTTCTGGTTGAGACCTAACTACGACACATTTAATAACACTAGTCTTGTCGGAGGGTGTGTCCATTTTTGACTCAAATTAGAAAAAAATTCACAAAAAATTGAACAGAGATGCTTACAAAATATCCACCAGCTACCCAAGCTTCGTAAAAAGGAAGCTGTGTACATGGGGCATATGCAGATAACATGCGAACCAAAATTTGGAGCCTATTTTACACTGAAACGAAGCTAGGATACCTATAGGGACCTTGGCAAAAACTGGACAAACCGGAAGTCCCTTTAGGGACGCTGGCACAGGAAGAGTTAAATCTGATTATTTAAAACTCTCTGCTCTTATATGATAGGTTTTGTGGTTTTAGTTTATTTCATATGTTCTTGCTATTTTATATGTTAGGTCCACAGTTGAAGATTGTTGCCTCTATGTCTGTTGGAATACACCACATCAACTCGTATGAGTGCAAGAAGAGAGGAATTTATGTTGCCAACACTCCAGATGTTGCTGCAGACAGCGCTGCTGAGTTTACTGTGACTTTATTGTTGATGGTTGCCAGACGTTGCCTAGAAGGTTTGACTTTTCCATTCTACTGCAGTTTTTTTTTGTTTGTTAGTTAAATTATTAACAACTAATTGAAATGACAAGGAAAAGATAATCAAAAATTATTTGGGCATGTCATGAGAAGATAGAAGTTAGAGAATCTGATAGTCACTGGAAAACTTGAAAGAAACGAATGAACAAACTTTATTTTGAAAGGGTTAAGAGTTGGGCATGCAACATTCTGCCCTTCATCATACAACTTTCACTCACAGATATTCAGCATTTGTTAGTAAGGGAAAAGAAGAAGGGGCCTGGGAGAGGGATGTGTGACTAGACAGACCAAATAGGAATTTAAAAACGAGACTAATTAGAAGTGGCAAGGAAGCATGTTAGGAAGCATTGATGAAAGTCTCATATAATAACTAGTTAAGAAGGGCCGTCATCCAAGCACTTCGGACACATCCATAGGTGCTCTAGTCTTCTCTTCAGTAGCTCCTTCAGCATACAGTAACCCCTTCAGAATACAGTAACTCCTTCTGCATACAGTAACTCCTTCAGCAGACAGTAACTCCTTCAGCATTCAATAACTCCTTCAGCAGACAGTAACTCCTTCTGCATACAGTAACTCCTTCAGCAGACAGTAACTCCTTCTGCATACAGTAACTCCTTCAGCATACAGTAACCCCTTCAGAATACAGTAACTCCTTCTGCATACAGTAACCCCTTCAGCATTCAGTAACTCCTTCTGCATACAGTAACCCCTTCAGCATTCAGTAACTCCTTCTGCATACAGTAACCCCTTCAGCAGACAGTAACCCCTTCAGAATACAGTAACCCCTTCTGCAGACAGTAACCCCTTCAGCAGACTGTAACCCCTTCAGCATACAGTAACCCCTTCAGAATACAGTAACTCCTTCTGCATACAGTAACCCCTTCAGCATACAGTAACCCCTTCAGAATACAGTAACCCCTTCTGCATACAGTAACCCCTTCAGCATACAGTAACCCCTTCAGAATACAGTAACTCCTTCTGCATACAGTAACTCCTTCAGCATACAGTAACCCCTTCAGCATACAGTAACCCCTTCAGCATACAGTAACCCCTTCAGCATACAGTAACCCCTTCAGCATACAGTAACTCCTTCAGCATACAGTAACCCCTTCAGCATACAGTAACCCCTTCAGCAGACAGTAACTCCTTCTACATACAGTAACTGATGACACCCTTTCTTTGTGACCATTCTTCTAGAGCCCTTAATAAATCATTCCTTTTTCACCACCCAAGTTTTACTCCCAACTCTTTCATTCTTAACAACGACATCATACAGTGAATGAATGAACTATATGAACTACATTGAGGCTTTTTGTGTGTTGATTTGTTTTTTTATGATTTTGTGTTCCCAAAGTGTGTTGTATGTTCTCCCTCCAGTCTTTCTTCCTTGAAGATACTCTATATGTAGGAGTCCAGAAGTAGCGGTGTGTAAGATTATGTGTGCTCCGATGCTGAAACATATATCACAGTACTCCCAGTTCATGGAGAATGATGACCATCTTTGTTTTAGTTACTTTACCTGCATGTTGGAAAATGTTGATGTACGTTAAGGAAGATTTGTACAAGAAATATTAAATCAAAATGTGGCTCAGAAGTGAATTTTACAAAAAGAAAAAGAAAATGAAAAAAAAAAAAAGAAGCAGAATGTTTAAACTTAAATTAACCACCCAGGGCAAAGACACTGTCTGTTTTGACAGTCAGTGACCCGTGGCTGACACACTGGCATCAGGGTTGGTCTTGTCCTACCTCTCTGTTGGTGCTCCAATAACAGGCCTGGTCTGCTAATGAGGCAGGGACCACCATAGTCCCCATGGCGGTTGAATTTGCTAAAGAAGAATTGCACACCGCCTGTTTTTTAGCTGTGCTCAGTGACTAAAAAAGAAAATAGCTGTCATGACCCATTCCCAAGGCGACACATTGCTGCGCCTCAATATCTTTACAGCATTGTCTGCAAAGAACACCAGCTCGCAGTTCCAGGAGATAGAAGACGAGGCAAGACAAGCCCGAGATTTTACAGACATATGTAACAGATGTATAGGAGTCTGTGGTATGGACAAGTGACATCTGTGTGTACGTGTGTGTGTGTCTTTATGTGTCATGTACTCTTAAAAATGGAGGAAAGAGTTGAGAATAAAATGTGCTGTGAGTGCCATATTAAGGGCACAAAACTGGTAATCAACATAGAACTACTGACATCAGTCTCTGTACACTGAAGGATATATTGAGGAACTTAGAGCACCTACAGATTTGCCTGACGTGCAAGGATGATGGTTCTAATGAATGAATTAATTGAAGTCGGGAGGCGTGTTAATAGATCTTGCCGGACATTGCTTTTCTCCAACACAGTTTATTAGTCAGAAACTGCCGTTTATATTTAGCATAGCTGTTATGATCCTATATTTTATTCTTTCTTTTCATCATTATACACTGTTGTAAGCATTTAACCGTGTATCTTTTTAGATAGGTAACCACAGGTAGAAATGAATATATCCGATATTGATTTTATTGACCATTCTTCTAGAGCCCTTAATAAATCATTCCTTTTTCACCACCCAAGTTTTACTCCCAACTCTTTCATTCTTAACAACGACATCATACAGTGAATGAATGAACTATATGAACTACATTGAGGCTTTTTGTGTGTTGATTTGTTTTTTTATGATTTTGTGTTCCCAAAGTGTGTTGTATGTTCTCCCTCCAGTCTTTCTTCCTTGAAGATACTCTATATGTAGGAGTCCAGAAGTAGCGGTGTGTAAGATTATGTGTGCTCCGATGCTGAAACATATATCACAGTACTCCCAGTTCATGGAGAATGATGACCATCTTTGTTTTAGTTACTTTACCTGCATGTTGGAAAATGTTGATGTACGTTAAGGAAGATTTGTACAAGAAATATTAAATCAAAATGTGGCTCAGAAGTGAATTTTACAAAAAGAAAAAGAAAATGAAAAAAAAAAAAAGAAGCAGAATGTTTAAACTTAAATTAACCACCCAGGGCAAAGACACTGTCTGTTTTGACAGTCAGTGACCCGTGGCTGACACACTGGCATCAGGGTTGGTCTTGTCCTACCTCTCTGTTGGTGCTCCAATAACAGGCCTGGTCTGCTAATGAGGCAGGGACCACCATAGTCCCCATGGCGGTTGAATTTGCTAAAGAAGAATTGCACACCGCCTGTTTTTTAGCTGTGCTCAGTGACTAAAAAAGAAAATAGCTGTCATGACCCATTCCCAAGGCGACACATTGCTGCGCCTCAATATCTTTACAGCATTGTCTGCAAAGAACACCAGCTCGCAGTTCCAGGAGATAGAAGACGAGGCAAGACAAGCCCGAGATTTTACAGACATATGTAACAGATGTATAGGAGTCTGTGGTATGGACAAGTGACATCTGTGTGTACGTGTGTGTGTGTCTTTATGTGTCATGTACTCTTAAAAATGGAGGAAAGAGTTGAGAATAAAATGTGCTGTGAGTGCCATATTAAGGGCACAAAACTGGTAATCAACATAGAACTACTGACATCAGTCTCTGTACACTGAAGGATATATTGAGGAACTTAGAGCACCTACAGATTTGCCTGACGTGCAAGGATGATGGTTCTAATGAATGAATTAATTGAAGTCGGGAGGCGTGTTAATAGATCTTGCCGGACATTGCTTTTCTCCAACACAGTTTATTAGTCAGAAACTGCCGTTTATATTTAGCATAGCTGTTATGATCCTATATTTTATTCTTTCTTTTCATCATTATACACTGTTGTAAGCATTTAACCGTGTATCTTTTTAGATAGGTAACCACAGGTAGAAATGAATATATCCGATATTGATTTTATTGACCAGTGTTATTATAAGTTCTTAAGATTTCATCATTTATTAAATCTTTTGCTTTTCATAGATTTCAAGAATTCTTAAAATAGATGCTCTTTGTTCTGTTATTTCAGTTTTTGTTTTCATGGTGTATTTCTGGTATTTTAATTGAATTGCTTCTATGTTGAACAGGGGCAGAAGCTGTGGAGAAAGGTGAGTGGGGTTTATGGAAACCCATGTGGATCTGTGGCACAGAGATTATCAACAGGACACTGGGAATCCTGGGCTTCGGTCGTGTCGGATTTGGGGTTGCTCGTCGCTTGAAGCCCTTTGGTGTTCAGAGAATCTTGTACCATGATGTGTCCAAGTCAACCCTGGGTGATGATCTGCAGGCGGAGTTTGTGGATTTTGACACGCTGGTTAGAGAGTCTGATTTCCTTGTGGTGTCCTGCGCTTTGACCGGCCTGACAAAGAATTTGATCAAGAAGGACGTGTTTGATAGAATGAAACCCACAGCCATCTTGATCAACACTTCTCGGGGGCCGGTAGTGAACACTGGAGGTCTTGTCCTACCTCTCTGTTGGTGCTCCAATAACAGGCCTGGTCTGCTAATGAGGCAGGGACCACCATAGTCCCCATGGCGGTTGAATTTGCTAAAGAAGAATTGCACACCGCCTGTTTTTTAGCTGTGCTCAGTGACTAAAAAAGAAAATAGCTGTCATGACCCATTCCCAAGGCGACACATTGCTGCGCCTCAATATCTTTACAGCATTGTCTGCAAAGAACACCAGCTCACAGTTCCAGGAGATAGAAGACGAGGCAAGACAAGCCCGAGATTTTACAGACATATGTAACAGATGTATAGGAGTCTGTGGTATGGACAAGTGACATCTGTGTGTACGTGTGTGTGTGTCTTTATGTGTCATGTACTCTTAAAAATGGAGGAAAGAGTTGAGAATAAAATGTGCTGTGAGTGCCATATTAAGGGCACAAAACTGGTAATCAACATAGAACTACTGACATCAGTCTCTGTACACTGAAGGATATATTGAGGAACTTAGAGCACCTACAGATTTGCCTGACGTGCAAGGATGATGGTTCTAATGAATGAATTAATTGAAGTCGGGAGGCGTGTTAATAGATCTTGCCGGACATTGCTTTTCTCCAACACAGTTTATTAGTCAGAAACTGCCGTTTATATTTAGCATAGCTGTTATGATCCTATATTTTATTCTTTCTTTTCATCATTATACGCTGTTGTAAGCATTTAACCGTGTATCTTTTTAGATAGGTAACCACAGGTAGAAATGAATATATCCGATATTGATTTTATTGACCAGTGTTATTATAAGTTCTTAAGATTTCATCATTTATTAAATCTTTTGCTTTTCATAGATTTCAAGAATTCTTAAAATAGATGCTCTTTGTTCTGTTATTTCAGTTTTTGTTTTCATGGTGTATTTCTGGTATTTTAATTGAACTTCTTCTGTGTTGAACAGGGGCAGAAGCTGTGGAGAAAGGTGAGTGGGGTTTATGGAAACCCATGTGGATCTGTGGCACAGAGATTATCAACAGGACGCTGGGAATCCTGGGCTTCGGTCGCGTCGGATTTGGGGTTGCTCGTCGCTTGAAGCCCTTTGGTGTTCAGAGGATCTTGTACCATGATGTGTCCAAGTCAACCCTGGGTGATGATCTGCAGGCGGAGTTTGTGGATTTTGACACGCTGGTTAGAGAGTCTGATTTCCTTGTGGTGTCCTGCGCTTTGACCGGCCTGACAAAGAATTTGATCAAGAAGGACGTGTTTGATAGAATGAAACCCACAGCCATCTTGATCAACACTTCTCGGGGGCCGGTAGTGAACACTGGAGATCTTGTCGAGGCTTTGAAACTAGGTCGGATCGCAGGGGCGGGGCTGGATGTGACTGATCCAGAGCCGTTGCCATCCGACCATCCGCTGGTTCAGATGAAAAATTGTATCATTACCCCTCATCTGGCTACGAATTCTACTAAAGCCAGGTTGAATATGGCTATAAACACGGCAAGAAACATCAGAGACACACTTTTCAGAAAGTAACACTTTTCTTCTCGACCAGATCTTTGTCTAGATTACAATGTACTCCTCTTTATTTGGTCCTTTTCTTTTTCCAGATACTTGTTGGTTTATTGGTAATTGTAGCTTTAATGATGTTGCTTTGGTTTGTTATTGTTTTCTGTTTCCAAACACATGAAGTTAAAGTGTTTGTTGTATATTTATTAGTCAGTGTTGGCTGCAGCCAGAAAACATATCTAGCTATCTGAAATTTTATTGGTGAATCTCTAGTATTATGTAATTGTGTAATGTATATTGCAGTAAAAGGAAAATAAAGTAGTGATTATAAAATAATGAATTGTAAGAGAAAGTGTTGAATGAAATGAAAAATTTTTTTTAAAAAGTACTATACGAAGCTTATAAGATTCAGTAATTGTGAGGGTGACTTTAAACGAAAAGATGAAACCATAAGGAAAAGACAATCAAAACTTTTTGTTACATGCCCAGTGATGTTTTTTTGTCTTTGTAGGACATAATGTAACCGCTGAATTCTAAACAAGGAGCCACGTGGCTTCCCAGGCAGGGATTTTTCCACTGTAAGGGAATGTGTAATGGTGAAAGTCCTTTCTAGATGATGGTATAATATATAGGGGAGGACTTTGGGGCAGCCTGGGGTGATGGAGGAGGACCGGGACCTGGGACGTTGAGAACCACTGATCAGTGATATTGATTTTTGGACACCATGTAGATCTGACACCAAATTTCTTTCTGTCGATGGCCTTCAGCAGTAACTGGCATCCTATAACTGCAGTTTATATGTTCACTTTCATTCTTCTCATATAACCAACAAGAGAAATGTTACAGATCTTGTCTGTGGTAAGTAAGGTAAAGGTGCCCCTGTCATATCTAGGGATATAGTGTTGTATTTTCCTTGAGCTGCTGTTACACTAGACAGGGATGTGGTCAGCATCACATCTGGCTGTCTTTCCTTTCCCAGCTCCAGAAGAGCCCGGAACCCATTTCTAAAGCCTGTGTGACTGGGGCATCATGGGGTTCTACCTATATTTCTGGGTGACTAGGGCATCATTGGGTTCTACCTACATTTCTGGGTGACTGGGGCATCATTGGGTTCTACCTACATTTCTGGGTGACTGGGGCATCATTGGGTTCTACCTATATTTCTGGGTGACTGGGGCATCATTGGGTTCTACCTACATTTCTGGGTGACTGGGGCATCATTGGGTTCTACCTACATTTCTGGGTGACTGGGGCATCATTGGGTTCTACCTACATTTCTAGATGACTGGGGCATCATTGGGTTCTACCTACATTTCTGGGTGAACGGGGCATCATTGGGTTCTACCTATATTTTGTATACAAAACTTTCAATAAAATATGTAATCGATTGTTCTTAAGTTAAATGCAGTTTATTTTATCACTAATTTGGTGATGTAATCAGTTGTTCTTAAGTTAAATGCAGTTTATTTTATCACTAATTTGATGCAGTAAAAAATCTGATATTTCAGCTGTAAAATTTGTTGGAGGAAGATCTTTTTGAAGTGTATATGTTTGAAGAAAGTATTTATAAAAGGTTTGAAAAAAAAATATGTATTTTACATGTGGTCATTGGTGTCTACAGTCTGAACTTTAAAAAAAATTTTGTATATCACATGTTCAAAAACATCCTGTCACTTTTATTTCACTATAATAACATTTTTATTGCATATGATATTATTTTAATTTGTTCCTTTATGTGGTATCAGATTGTTTAAGTAGAATTTCACATAGTGTATAAGTGAATTATGAGGAGATTGTTTATACAGAATTTTACGTGGTGTATCAGTGGAATTTCAGATATTTTATCTCTTTATCTAGATTTTGACATAGTTGATTGGATTGTTTATATAAAGTGTCACAATAATTAGATTACTTATGTTATTATTTATATAAAATTTCAGATTTTGTCGGATGAGATTTAGTACCTGGAGCTTTTTATTTTTTTTAAACTCAAATCCAACTGAGCAGCAACTTGGAGTATTCAAACAATTTTTGTAATCATATAACACAACCGCCATGTTTTATCGAGAAATGATGCAATGCTTAATATTTAGTATTTTTGGCACCTTAAAATTATATGCTGCCATGTGTAGAACTAAACAGTATGACTGTTATTGTTTTACTTCTTTAAACATATCTGTTTATAATCTGTTGGAAGAGTTTAATGTTTTCGATTATTTTAATTTATGTTTGTAACAGTAAATTAAACAGTAAGATTAAACAAAGAAAACTTAAATATTTTGGACACATTAAACGTCATGATAATCTAGAGAAGACCGTCTTGGAAGGATACATAATAGGAAAAAGAGAGGAAGACCAGGGTGAAGATGGCTACAGGACATTGTTGATGATCTGCAAATAGATGCATCAGCAGCAGGGATATCTTGCTCACAACTGAGAGGCCTATAGGAGTGCTGTTAGGGAGGCAAAGTTTCACAAGGGATGTGCAAGTGAATGAATGAACAGTAAAACACAATAGGCAGTGACCTTTTAATAATAAATATGGTGAATTCTTTTCAGTCGTATAGACATACATTTTATTCTGAAAGTCCAGCTGAAAAGATATAAGATTTCCTCACTGTATATGATATCTTGATGCTTTGTACCTACCTCTCATTGTTTCAAGGTCCACAACAGAATTTTTACTTTGCTATGTTTGGTCTAAATTTTTCCATTGATGTACAGTATAAATTTATCATAGAATCAGCAACCAGCAGCATGTGAGGATTGTATGAAATCACATTTTTATATGATATGTATATTATATCACAATTTTATTTAATTTTTTGGTTAGAATGTCAGACTTCTGTAAAAAAAAAAAAAGATGCTACTTAATTTCTTCAGATAATCTTAGCTAAATCAAGAGTAGTGTCCCCTCTAAAGTTTTGTCAAAACATGTTGTGTGCAAATGTGTATTGTAATATCAAACTGCAAAGTATATCATTTAGAGTAATCACAGAAAAAAAGACTAAAATCAAAGAAGTCAGAAAACAAACTCATGTAACACTGTCATATTTTTTCTTCAGCACAGAGTCAAAATAACATCAAGAAGTTGAGAAATAAAATTAGTGCTTTTGTTTTAATTTTTTTCTTTTTTTTTTTTGTTGGTGTGTGTAACATATCAACTGTGTACTTACCTGGCACTGAAGGCACCATGAAATAAATAAATAAAAAGGTGGTCTTTCTACCCAGGTTAAGTAGATTTTGATCTACAAACCCTCACCACACACGCGGTAAAGTTATCTAGCGAGCCCATGCGGGCATTAAAAAATAAAAAACTGTACTGCGGTGCAGCTTAGAGGGAACGTTATTCAGGAGCATGCCTTATGTACACCAGTGTTTCTGCCATCATAAAATATATGGTTATTTCATGAACTCATACACATTTACTTATTTTTATAAACATCTATTTTCTTATAAAAATTAGTAGTAATTTTTTTTTTTTTAAATGCTATTGGAAGCTGTAATAGATTTTGGAACAAAAGAGAGCCTTAAACCAACATTTTGGGAACCCCTACTGAGAAGAATATATTATACAGTGTACCATAGTTCATGTATGTGTTTTACAGCTGTATATTTCAGCTACCATTTTTGTCTACAGTTTCCAATAAGTAAGTGTGTCTGAAGCTTCAGAAAGTATATCTAATGCAGATCTGATATTTGGCAGTCTTTCTTTGGAAGTGAATCTGAGATAAGTTATTGTGAACAGTTAACTAAGATTTCAACTCTGAAACTTTTAACTGAAATGTGTACAGAATTAGAACTTATTGCCCATCAGAAAGAAAAAAAAAGGCAAGACATTTGGGTAATATTGTCAATAAGGCATTGGAGATGACTGACATGCGCAGACAGTTGTAAATATTTTTAATTGAGTGAGAAAGTTTTAAAGTAGTGCATGAATTTATTATTGTCTTGTTTATTAGCCAAGTGAATGTTCTGTAGCAGTCTTGACATTCCTTAGTTACTGCATGGAAGTGGTGATTAACTGAAGATCTGTTGGTTATTTTGTCACAAAATATATTTCCCTGTGGTAATTGTTACTTAACTTTACTGCTGTCATGTGTAGATGTTTGCGCAGATCCACATCCCTGATTTCGTAACCCTTACATATTTCAGATTAAAAAAAAAAAATTAGAATTGTGATGTTGTACGAAGCTGTCTTCTTTATGTTATGGCTGTAAAGGGAGATAAATATAGACTAGATATTTAGAATCTTTCTTTGAAAAAAAAACATTGTCTGGGTTTTGTTTAATATATCAGCATACACATGCAATGTAGGTACAAGAAATATATTCATTTTGCTTGAAAGATACAATGTTCTCACACATCAGCTTGTAAATGTTGGAAACAATAAATTTTTGTTTCACCATAAAATTTTTCATTTCCAGGGCTGTCCAGATTTCAGAATTTTAGACAGAGGGACATGAAAACGTGCAAGTTATTTTTGTTGTTGCGTATGTAGTGTCTCATGATATTGTTTAGTGGTCTTTTTTTAAATAGAAGCACTTGTGTGTGGTTGGTGTGCACCCTTTGTTATTTGTTTAGATTTTACAGTTCCACTTTTTGCACTAGTTTTTGCTTATCTTTACATAGTAAAAATAAACTGTTCTTATACAGTCATGTCTTTGTAGACTTCTTTACAAATTTGTGGCTGTTAGATGATGTTTGTTGAGGAAGGGAGCTGAAGATGCTGTCTGATTAGACAATCAGCGACCCATAGCTGATATGCTAGCGTCAGGGTTAGCGAACAGGGTCACAAGACCTCTCTGTGGTACCCCTAGTAACAGGCCTAGCCTGGCTAATGAGGCAAGGATCACATGGTCCCTGTGGTAGTGGAGTCTGCTAAAGAAGCATTGCATACCACCTGCTCTTTAGCTGTACTCTGGGACTAAAAAAGTAGCTGCCATAACCTGCTCACACGCCGATACGATGCTGTGCCTCAATATCGCTACAGCATCGGCTGCAAAGAACAACAGCTCGCAGTTACAGGGAGTTCGTACAAGTACAAGTGTTGAGGAGGGACTAGAGAGAGTTGTGGTTAGAGTGAGTGAGATCATACTGAAATAGATGGCAATATCTCTCTCTCTCTCTCTCTCTCTCTCTGAACCTTTAGGTTCCCAAGGCACATGGTGCCTCTTCCACAAGGTTTTTCCACAAGTGCCTATCCTTCACCTTTGTTTTTTGTTTTTTGTCTACCCTTGCCCAGGTGAGTTCTTTTATTCAACATCCTTTCTGTAGTTCTTCTCCATGTTTCCTTTGGTCTACCTTCACTCCTGTACCCCTAAGGGTCCATCTCAGTGCTGTTTTTGATAATGAGTTGCCAGTCATCTGGACTACATGTTCCAACCATCAAAAATGTCTTTTCTCAATAATCAGAGTCCATAACTTCATCTGCATTGCTGTTAGCAATGTGTATTTTCTTATGGTGTTTATTCATCTAATTCTGTGTGAAGATTTAGTCTTGAAGGAATTTATTTTCTGTAGTTTTGGTTGTTTTCCAGTATTCACTTCCATAGAGTAATACACATGGAAGCTTATTTTTGAATATTCTAATTTTCATTCTTTTGCTCTTTTTGGATTTAATAGACAGCAGAATAGAAATTAATCAAGGACATATATATGTGGAAGGAATGGCTGTTGAAGAAGTACACCAATATGCATACTCCGGCAGCTATATAGACCAGGATGGTGACACCAGAAAAAGGAAGTTAAAATTGCAAAAGCAGCATTGATCTTCAAGAATCTTGAGAACATATGGCACTCAAAAGTTACAAGCACAAAAACCAAGATAAGATTATTCAATTCAAATGTAATATTCACCGTCATTTATGTACGCGAAAGCTGGAAAACAACTAAAGAAATAACAAATCAGACTTTTGAAAAAAACAAATGCCTAATGAAAATACTTGGCATCAAGTGGAACAAGTTCAAAAACAACACAGAGATAAGGCAGATGAGCAAACAACATTTCTCATTGGTGATAGAAAAAGGAGATGGACATACGTCAGTCATGTGATTAGAAGAAACAGTCAGAGAATCCCAAAAACAAGCTATTAAGTGGAACACAACAGGTCAAAGAAAAAGAAGTTGACCACGTGAAATCTAAAGACGATATTGCTAAGAGAGGCCAGATTATAGGCATAAAATTCCTTGATGAGGTTGAAAAGCTGACTGAAAACGGGAAAACTTCGCAACTACCATGCGGGCCTTGTGTGATGTCTAATGGCACAGGAAGGATGTAAGATGTAAATAAGAAGAGAGATATTATTGACATTCAGGGACTAGGTTACATTGCACCCTTCCAATAAGTATTTTACTCGGTTCCCAAATTTTCAACCGTGCTTGTTTCATTGTTGCTATTTGCGCTCCACTTTTGGTGATGTACTGTGTGTGGTGATGATGATGATGTTGGCCATATTGTATAGTGCCAGGCCCAGCTCATTTTGAAAAATAAGACAGAAAAATTGGGGTTAAAAAAATACAAACAATACTGATGGGTTGCTAATGTAAGTGAATCCTGGGAGGGAGAGAGAGAGAGAGAGAGTGTGTGTGTGTCACTATAGCCAAGCAATAAAACTGAAATGCCACATAGTCATGATTGATAGCTCTTATTTTTTTCAACTTAGAAGATGGTTGTTGAACAGGTGAGTGTGTTTCATTTAGGGGATCTGATGTTTCATTTAGGGGATCTGAAGACCATCAGTTTTGTTAGATCTGAAGAGCATCATTCATTTATGGGATCTGAAGAGCATCATTCATTTATGGGATCTGAAGAGCATCATTTGCTACATCTGAAGAACATCATTTGTTACATCTGAAGAGCATCATTTTTATGGGATCTGAAGAGCATCATTCATTTATGGGATCTGAAGAGCATCATATGTTACATCTGAAGAGCATCATTCATTTACGGGATCTGAAGAGCATCATTTGATACATCTGAAGAGCATCATTCATTTATGAGATCTGAAGAGCATCATTTGTTACATCTGAAGAGCATCATTCATTTATGAGATCTGAAGAGCATCATTTGTTTATGAGATAAAATGTTCTCAGCTTAGTAAATTATGCTTGTGTTGCAAAGTAAAAGTTTCTTCAACTTTTGCTTTTCCTGGGGGTCCTCACAGATCCATCAAATGACACAGGCAATGGTGAATTAACCATTACCCAGGACCTTAGGCTGAAATTAGTAAGGGCCCCACCCTCTCTAACATAAACCACCCATATCTGATAGAGAATTCATAAAACAATATAACATGTATTTGCAGAGTGGGTTTTTTTTTTTGGACGTAGGGCCCCCTTGCTCTACTGGGCCCCTAGTTTTAAGCTTGTTCAGTATAATGGATAATTCACCACTGGGGGCTGGGGGATACCTGCATGGAATCACACTTTATGTGATGTATCCTTTCACAAATTCTTACCAGTCCTGGTAACTGAAGGATAACGGGTGTCTTGAAATATCTGGTATTTGGTCTGTCTATTAGATACTGGTAAACTATGGTAAATTACCTTCTGGAAATATACCAAGAAAGCCAAACGGCAACATACCAGAGATCAGATATGCTGATGACACAGTATTACTGTCCACAACACAAAAAGGAATGAAAAAGCTAATTATGTCAGTCCGTAAGAATAGTGAAGAGCAAAACCTCTATCTTAATGCGAAGAAAACTAAATTGATGACAACTGACAAAACAAACAAGGCAGCTGAAGTATGTATCAATGAGGAAAAACTGGAAGAAGTGGAGAGTTTTGAATATCTTGGATCACTACTAACTAATAATGGAGATACAATGAAGGAAATTAAAAGGAGGACATCTATTGCTCTTCAGAAAGTAAAACAACTAAAGAATCTGTGGAGAGGAACAGACAGAACTACAAAAATAAGATTTTTAAAGGCATGCATCTTTCCCACCACAACATATGCCTGTGAGACCTGGACACTTAAGAAAACAGCTGAGGAACACATAAATGCCTTTGAATGTAAATGCTACAGAAGAGTTCTTCAAATATCATGGACACAAAAAAAGAACAAATATATCCATACTACAAGAACTTAATATTGAAGAAGGCTGGCTAGTGAAGAGGATTAAACAAAGAAAATGTAAATAACTAAACATATTAAACGTCATGATAATCTAGAGAAGACCGTCTTGGAAGGGTACATAATGGGAAAAAGAGAGGAAGACCAAGGCGAAGATGGCTGCAAGACATCGTTGATGATCTGCAAATGGATGCATCAGCAGCAGGCCATCTTGCTCACAACCGAGAGGCCTACAGGAGAACTGTTAGGGAGGTAAAGTTCCGCAAGGGACGTGCAAATGAGTGAATGAATGAATTTAATTTATTTTTTTTATTTGTTTGTTCCAAACTTTACCCATAGGACTCAACTTAGTGTGATATTCCTTTCCATTTCATTCACTGTTGTGTGTTGCGCACTCCGGTGTCCCTGGCACTGCAGGTATTAGGTGATTGATTTCTGTGAAACTAAAATAAAATGTTTCTAGTATCAGGTGCGGGAGAACTTTTTTTTTTCTATCGAAGGGAAGGAACTGTTGAAATATTTAATCCAAAATAATGGCTTTTAGAGTAGTGCCCCTTGTCGATGACGATTTGCAACTTCCGATGAAAATGTTTTGGTAGCAGACGTGAACTGTGATGAGAAACCACAAAGATGTCGTCCATTGTCGATTTCAGGAGTTAGTTTCACGACCAGTAGGTCGATACCAGGAAGGAGTGGTAATCTGCAGGGCAGAATTCACGAGAATTTAGGATACAACCTTAGGTAAGTTCTTTTGAGATGTTATTTTTGAAAACTTGAAAGCTGAGGGTGGTCGTTCGGACTCCCCTTAAGACTTCGAAATCGTGACCGGCTAAATATCTTACTTCTCATATTCCAAGAACTCATTGAGAACTGGTGGCTGTAACAGCTTGGCGAATGATGTGGTCCCTACCGTGATTTAATTTGTTTAAAAGATTTGGTTTACAGCATGTCCTATATTTGTATGTGTACGTTTGTAAATCGTGAGACATGAGAAATTCTAAAATACTTTGGCCACATCAGACGACATCTGAAGACTATTCTAGAAGGAAAGATGGACGAAGAAAGAGCAAGAGGTGGACATAGATGTAGATTGGAAGATAGCATGAGAGATTGGACAGGATGCAGCCTGGCGAGGAAACTGGAGATTCATTACCGCCAATTTTCGTACAGAAGACGGCACACGATGATGATAATGATGACGAAGCCTATGCAATAAGCTAACATTGTAAGATCACATCGCCATCACTGACAGAAGCAAGCATCCAGGCCTCACAGCTTTTAGAGAAAAACTTTAAAAATGTCCTTTAATGAAGTTTCTAACACATATACTATAATAATATAGGTAAAGAATTCCCATATTATGGAAAATTATCATTGCTTTTGATATTTGTACATGTATGCTGGCAGTTGTTGGCGGTGAGTTTCCTACATAGATCTTGAGTCTTTAGTGACTTTTTATTATGCCCTCATGTTAGACTGTCTGTAGTCCTCTCTCTTGGCATTCCCATGCTCAGATTCTCATTTTTCTTTCATGTTGTTTTGATGTTTTCTAGCCCTCCCTTTCTCTTTGCACATTCAGTTGATTTTCTTATGGATTTAAGTATATTCCTCTTTTTTTTTTCCACTGACTTTTGCTAAAAATCCCTTGTCACGTATATTAGCAGGTTGTGGAACTTTTAACATTCCTAAGGTACGATCAGTGATATTTATTTTAAATAAGTTATTTGCATATTTTATAGATTCTGAGTACTTAAATGTTACATCAAGCCAATTTTGTTTTATGGATGTGAAGCATGGTCCATGAATAAGAGAATACAGCGAGAAATGGAGGCCATGGAAATGTGGTTCAGAAGAAGGATGTTGAAGGTGCCATGGAAATGTGGTTCATAAGAAGGATGTTGAAGGTACCATAGAAATGTGGTTCATAAGAAGGATGTTGAAGGTACCATGGACAGCTAAGAAAACCGACGAAGAAGTCTTAAGAGAGGCCAGAGCTAAAAGACAAATTACAGCAAAGATCAGAGGCAGACAAGCAAGATTTTTAGGCATTTTCTGAGAAGAGGAAAATTGGAACACACTGTGGCAACTGGAAAAATTGAGGGAAAAAGAGACAGAGGAAGACAGAAAAGTTACTGGATGGGCTGTCAGTGTGGCTAGGAAGAAAGTCACCGGTGGATCTTATAATCAAGTCTAAAGACAAGGAATTGAAATGATCACCTACACCGCACGGCACTTGATTGATTGATTTGCATATTGGACAGTTTTTTAACTGCTTTTATAAACACCAGGTGCTTTCATCTTAGAATATGATTTTCAAACAGGTACATATACTTGAAAGATGTTTGTGAAAACTCCCAATACATGCTTTTAGGTTATTTTTGGTTAAACATTATATCTCATTTCTGATATTGTGAATTTTGCATAATTGACTGTAGTAACAGAAAACTATGTTTGTTTTACAAGGTACTGTACCTTGTGCTTTTTTTCTTTTGTCTTCCTGTTTAGCTGTCATTTCTTTCACTTCTGAAATGTTAGGTTTTTGTTGTTGTTTTTTTTTTTCTGTTTTCCAGCACAGTGTAAGTAATACTAGTAGAGTTAGCATCTTGTCTTGAAGTGTCATCTTTCTTTGCACATTTTCTTAGAAGGTTAATCTAGTTTTAGATAAGAATTCACTATGGTTTCATGAGCTCTTCTTCTTCTTCTTTTTTCCGAGCCATTAAGGTTCATTGCTGCAGAAAAAGTTCTTCTCCATTCCTCCCTATTCCTAATCTTCTCTCTCTGGTGACACCATTTCCATCTTTTACATTATCTCTCCATCTCTGTCTTGGTCTGCCTCTCAGCCATGTTTCCGTCATCTCTTGTACACACATTTTCATTTGTCGGTTCTCTTCCATTCTTCCTACATGACCCAACCAGCGTAATCTGTTCAGTTTCAAAGCATTTATAATCTTCTGTGATATAAATATGCTGTTCAGTTCAGTGTTCTTTCTAGCTTTCCATTCTACACTGCTGGTATCCTTTATGGGCCCAAATGTTCTTCTTAGCATCTTATTCTCAAAGAACTGCAGGTGTTCATCTTTCTTTATTGTACTCTACATTTTTGATCCATGCAAGATGGCTTGTCTTATTGTGGTTGTGTTGATTGTTATTTTGGTGTTTTGGGACAGGATGTTGGATTGTAACAGGTGTTGCATCAGCTCTTAAATCACTAAATAACTTTTGTGAAGGTGAGGGCTACAGCTGAAGCCTGATTGTAGCATGTAAGCAGCTTACTGTGTAATACATTTTCTACAGTCACTGTTGATCTGTTATAAGGGCATAAACTGCTACTGGTAGATATTATGTCATGTTTTTTTTTTTTGGGAGGGGTTGGTGGAGATACAATGTGAAATAATAGGATTTCATAGCTGACTGCCATCTCCAGGGTTGTCAAAACATAGCTGACTGCTGTCTCTAGGGTTGTCAAAACATAGCTGACAGCTGTCTCCAGGGTTGTCAAAACATAGCTGACAGCTGTCTCCAGGGTTGTCAAAACATAGCTGACCGCTGTCTCCAGGGTTGTCAAAACATAGCTGACCAAAACCCTTTAGTACCTCTCTTTTGGTGCCCCTATTAACATTAATACCTCTCTGTTGGTGCCCCTGTTAACATTAATACCTCTCCGTTGATGCCCCTATTAACATTAATACCTCTCTGTTGGTGCCCCTGTTAACATAAATGCCTCTCTGTTGGTGCCCCTGTTAACATAAATGCCTCTCTGTTGGTGCCCCTATTAACATTAATGCCTCTCTGTTGGTGCCCCTATTAACATTAATACCTCTCTGTTGGTGCCCCTATTAACATTAATGCCTCTCTGTTGGTGCCCCTATTAACATAAATACCTCTCTGTTGGTGCCCCTATTAACATTAATACCTCTCTGTTGGTGCCCCTATTAACATTAATACCCCTCTGTTGGTGCCCCTATTAACAGGATCAGCCAAACTAATGGGTGCAGATCCCCATAGTGTGTCCATGATGGTGGTTTCTGCTGATTGAGCATTACACTCTTTCCTGCTTTCTAGGTTCATCTCTTTTTCTCCCCCCCCCCCCTTCCACAAAGAACATCATGTTAACACTTCCAGAGAGATGAAACAACAAATAATATACAGAGTTTTTATTTGTTCCATGATATTTCAGCTTCAGGAGTGTAGATGACAGCATAGTTTTTCACATCTATAACTCTCTCTTGCTCTCATGGGGGGCTTCCTCAAGGGTTTTTCACAAACTTCTGTGCTTCGCCATTTTCTTTTTTTCTGCTCTTGCCCATGCCTCTAGCTAGAGCTGGCTTTAAACTCAGTACTTCCTCCTTGTGATATATCTAGTGACAAGTCCAGCATACTCTTCATTGTGGCTTAAAGAGCACATTCTGATACTGCTTGAAGACTGCTGAGAAATTTGCTTCATAGAGTCACTCTAGCACTTCTGACACTTATACCCCACTACTCATCATCATCATCATCATATGTTAATAACAAAGGTCGTAGGTTAATGGGTTCCAACAAAAGGAATAAAAAGAAGACTAGGAGTAATAATAATTAAATTTCACCATTACACAGATGATTTCTTAAATTTTGATGAAAGACTAGTAGTTTAGAAGGGCTTATTTACTAGCAGCAGCAGCAGCAGCAGCAACAGAAACTTGAGTAATAGACTTCTGTTTACTAATTAATTTTGGTGCATTTACTTTCTAGATGTGTGAAGTATTAGATATGTTTTGTCAAAGGGAAATTGATAGCACCATCTTATAAATTCTTATGTAAACTTGCTGTTTGTTGATAAATGTAGTTTATTGGCTCATGTAGTAGAGGAACATTAGCATTAAAAATCAACACAAAAAGATGCAGTTTGTGTTTGGCCCATGCTTTACAGAATGTTGCTGTCTGCAACGGAGCTAGTTTGAAAACTTTCTGTGCCCAGGATGTTTCCTTCAGTGGGTGTGGTGTTTAGAGTTTAGGTGAAATCCTGGGACCGTAGTCTCTGTAGCCACCCATTTTCTTGTTTCCCCAAAACAAACATTCCATTATTGTTCTCTCTGTTCCACCATGTCTGATTAATCGAACATTAATGTTCAGTCAATAAAAGTCAGATGAATTAGTTCAGATGTATCATGTACACAAAGATAGGTCACAAAAGGTAAGTGTATTATTTTGAAAAATATCACATACACAAAGATAATTCATAAAAAGTAAGTGTATTAGTCCAAAAATAATACATATACAAAAAATAGTTCATTAAAAAGTATGTTAAAATTATTACATACACAAAGATAGTTCATAAAAAGTAAGTATGTAGATGTCCTTATAATGACCTGGAGATGTCATTTCTTGAAAGGAAACAAACTGAGAAGCTGTTTGTTCTGCAGCTTGCTGTCCTCAGTTATTTACAGTTTGAACCGTTTAGAATATGTTGTGTTTGTAATTTACATTTATTTTGAATTTTTTTTTTTTGGCGTTGAAATAAGATACAGAGAACAACCTTTATAAAAGATAAAAGGCAGACAGCATATGGTGTTTTTATTTTATTTTATTTTATTTGTTTTTGTAATTTTATGGTTTGGACCGTTTCCCCCAGATTTAGTTAACTTCTCATACCTTAGCTGGCAGCTGTCTGTCTGCCTGCCTGTCTGTGAGAGCCTGTTAGTGAATGAAGGGAAAGCAAGATATCACGCGAAAAGGGGTCCCATGAATCAGGGACGGATTAATCACCAGTCAGGTTCTTAAGCTAAATAAGGGTCCCCATCCCTCCTGACATATATCGTCTATCCCGTGATTTATGGCCTGATCCCTCTCTAGTTGTGATCCCTTTAATTACCGTATAAATGTGTGCCACACAGACCAAACGCGAACTGCTACGCCACTGTCTTTTGTATAACAACGTGCTAGTGCCAAGCAGCGATAGTTATAAATGTTTGTCACATGAAGCAGTCATCTGTATTGGCAGTTTTCATTACCGTCACGCCGGGCTACTAAGATTAAGTCTGTTCTTCGTAGTGGCTAATCTGTCGCTACCAGGAATAAGGGACTTGGCAGAGTTCGGAACACGAGTATACAAAAAATATGCTAATTCTATAAATTTGATTGAAATTTAAATTATTAGTGGTCTTCTGTGGGCCAGTAACGGCCGGAAGCACATAATACTGTGTATTAGGAGCTTTGTATCATCTTTTTAAACACGAAGTTAGGTTTTATGATGCTGGGGTTGGGGATTGGTTTTATACACAGCTACAACTATTGGTCCTAACGATTATCGAAAATGCAGGGGCAGAGAGGACAGACGTCATTCCATTGATCATTTCCTAGAACTTCTCAGGAAAAATCGTTTCCATCTCGGAATACCTACTGCCTATTGATCAGTTCCTGGCACGGTTTCAGTTTTACTAGTTGGAGATAAGTGTATGTCTGAGTGCGAGTGTACTGTAAAATGTATCCCAGCTGAACTCATTGGTGGTGGATATAAGAGAGAAGTTCGGGGGAGGGAGGAGCAAGACGCTGTCTGTTCTGGCAGTCAGTGAGTCATAACTGACTTGCTGGCGTCAGGGTTGGCCAAGCGTAGCTGACCAAGATATTATCCCACCTCTCCGTTGGTGCCCATCATAGTCGCTGTGTTGTGGGGTCTGTTAAAGAAGTATTGCACACCCCCTGTTTATTATTGCACTCCGGGACTTAAAATAGCCGCCATTCTCCTCTCCCAAGTCAGCACGATGCTGTGTCTCAGTATCTTCGCCGCAGGGAGAGAGAGAGAGAGAGAGAGAGAGAGAGAGAGAGAGAGAAGAGGAAGAAGAAGAAGAAACTTAGATGACTGTTTGAACAGCTTAAAAAGCGGTAAGACACTCATGATGTATTACCCCTGCAAACACGCCCATGCTATAGAGGGTTTTCCAAAAGTTCCTTTGCACTTTCAGGGGACCACTGTAGGAAGATGAGTGCAGCTACACGGAGAACGTGAGCGCTGTTTTGTAGATAAAATCTCATAGTTTCAGTACGTTACAGGGAGCCGGTGCGAGCTGCCATCGTGACACAACACACCTCATACGATAATGGGAAAGAAAAGCTACAGGGCTCCCACTCAAGCTTGGAGGAGACAGCAGACTTCGTCAGGGGTCGGGGTTGCAAATATATCATGGTCATTCAGTACTCGAAAAGAAGAAGAATTGTTCCTCACAGGTTTTATGTAGCATATCTGAAGTAACGGATGCGATGGGGTCCTTAATCTTTGTTGCTTTACAATGTTCAGATCCCGTGGAAATGGGGGTACGTAAACACTATCTTTAATACACTCCCATGAGAAAGTCACAAGGTGTCAGGTCAGGGGATCTAGGGACCGCCTACAGATACTTGGGGAAAGTGTAAAGGAACCTTTTGGAACAGCCTGTATTACCAAGGCTGTGTGGCCATAAAAGGTTTGGCAGTTGCATTTCACTCCTTTCAGTGCTTTTGAGGATCTACGCTTGTTGTGGTCCACCCCCCCCCCCCCCCAGGACTCGAACCGTAACTCTCTGGGGGCAGATTGACTGAATTTTCCTCACTTCTTCCTCGTTTTTTTTCCCCGTTCTCTCACTCCATCACCCATCAGAAGCAGTAATCTATATATAGAAGAAATGGTCAGAGAATCCCAAAACAAGCTATCAAGTGGAACACACCAGGCCAAAAAAAAGAGGCAGACCGCGTGAAACTCTGAAGAGGACATTGTTAAGAGAAGCCAAATTAACAGGCATAAAATCCCTTGAAGAGGTTGAAAGACTCACCGAAGACAGGCAAAATTGGCGAACTACATTGTAAGCCCTATGTGACGTTTAACGGCACCGAAGGATATAAGAGAAGAAGAAAATATATATATATATATATATATATATATATATATATATATAATTCATTTGCATGTCCTTTGCGGAACTTTGCCTCCCTACCAGCGCTCCTGCAGGCCTTTCGGTTATGAGCAAGATGGCCTGCTGCTGATGCATCCATTTACAGATCGTCAACGATGTCTTGCAGCCATCTTCGCCTTGGTCTTCCTCTCTTTCTTTTTTCTCATTATGTACCCTTCCAAGACGGTCTTCTCTAGATTATCATGGCGTTTAATGTGTCCAGAATATTTAAGTTTTCTTTGTTTAATCCTCTTTACTAGCCAACCTTCTTGTAGCATGGATATGTTTGTTATTTTTTGTGTCCATAATATTTGGAGAACTCTTCTGTAGCATTTACATTCAAAGGCATTTATGTATTTCTCAGCTGTTTTCTTAAGTGTCCAGGTCTCACGGGCATATGTTACGATGGGAAAGATGCATGCCCTTAAAAATCTTATTTTTGTAGTTATGTCTGTTCCTCTCCACAGCTTCTTTAGTTGTTTTGCTTTCTGAAGAGTGATATATGTCCTCCTTTTAATTTCCCTCATTTTATGTCCATTATTAGTAGTGATCCAAGATATTCAAAATTCTCCACTTCTTCCAATTTTTCCTCATTGATACATATTTCAACTGCCTTGTTTAGTTTGTCAGTTGTCATCAATTTAGTTTTCTTTGTATTAAGATAAAGGTTTTGCTCTTTGCTGTTCTTATGGACCAACATAATTAGTTTTTCCATTTCTTTTTTGTGTTGTGAACAGTAATACTATGTCATCAGCATATGTAATCTCTGGTATTTCATAACCTCCAGTTGTTATGGCATCATAATATTCTTTGTCTACATCTTCTCTAACATTCCTCATTATATTTTCAGTATACAAGTTAAGGCAACACAATATGCACCCCTGACGGACCCCTTGTTTTATGCCAAACCAAGTTATTGTTTCACCATTTATTCTTACTGCTGCTTGTTGGTCTAGATACAGCAGTGATGTTAATTGTATCAGATGTGTTGGAAATCCCATTTTTTCCATTATTTCCCAAAGTTTCTGGTGTTGTACACAATCAAATGCTGTTGATGAGTCTGTAAAAGATAAATATAGATTCACATTAAACTCTCTGCATTTCTCTATTATTAATCTAATATTGAATATTTGATCTCTTGATCTTCTTCCTTGCCTGAAACCAGCTTGGACCATATTGACTTCTTATATTTTCTATCCATTATGATTTTTAACAGAATTTTACTGGCATGACTAATCAGGGCAACAGTTCTGTAGTTTGTGCGTAATTTCAGGTTAACCTTTTTTGGCAGTGGTATGAATATAGTTCTTTTCCATTCTTTTGGCCAAATACCTAAATGCCATATCTTTTTACATAGTGCATGATAGATTGTTGCACATTCCTTTCCTCCTGCTTTAATAAGTTCAGCTATATATATATGTGTGTATATATATATATATATATATATATATATATATATAGAGAGAGAGAGAGAGAGAGAGGGGGGGGTGAAGACGCCCAATAAGGTAATCAGCGACCCATAGCTTGCCAAGACCCTGTCCCACCTCGGTGGTACTCCCAGTAACAGGCCTAGCCTGGCTAACTGGGCAGGGATCATCATAGTCCCCATGGTGGTGGAGTCTGCTAAAGAAGCATTGCACACCCCCTACTTTTTAGCTGTACTCCAGGACTGAAAAAGTAGCTGCCATAACCCGCTCCCATGCCGATACGATGCTGTGCTTCAACATCGCTACAGCATCGGCTGCAAAGAACACCAGCTCGCAGTTACAGGGAGTTCGTACAAGTACAAGTATATATATATATATATATATATATATATATATATATATATATATATATATATATATAGAGAGAGAGAGAGAGAGAGGAGAGAATGTATAGGACTATGGCTGAATTGGTTATCAATAATTCAGAGATTTTTGTTGGAATTCCGGCAGTGGATGTTGGAAGTTTTTTTTTTTAGAATAATAAGAGAATGCGTGCTAGAGCATGCACCCGCATGCCATCACTCGGTTTGATGACTTGTGGGCCCGAGCCAGTATTGACGCAACCAGCACTTATTTGCCATGTTACCAGTATTGACGGACCGTGTACATGCATTTCTTCCCCCCCTCTCTTTTTCTCTCTTCCCCCTCCCTTTCTTTCAGATCTCCCCCTCCCCACCACCACTCGTCCGCTCTATTGTTTCATCACTGTTGATGCTGTATTTCTATTGTTGGGAACAGAGTTGACATCTTGTCTTATCTTCTAGCGGTTTGATTACAGCAGTCTTATCAGCTAGGTAGGGATCAACTCTTCTTGTAGATCTGTCTATCTGCCTGCCTATCTGTTTGTCTATCAAGTGCAGTGCCTACTGGCTTTCTCGGTCATAACTCTACAACTCGCTGCTCTGAGTTGCCTCTTTCCACGCCATCTTGTCACTCCGTCCAGGATTTTCTCTCTTGGTCTACCTCGGCCTCTTTCCCCCTCAAACTTTCTTATTGCCACGACTTGTTCTGCTCTGCCTTTTCTGATGACATGTCCTATAAATTTAGATCGTCTTTTCCTGACTGTTGGAATTATTTTGTCTTTTTGACTCGCTCTCTCAAAAATTTCTTCATTTGATTTTCTTGCCCTCCGTGACGTCCTTAACATTCTTCTAAGAAACTGTAATTCCGTGGCTTCCAGGCTTTGATTATGTCTTTAGTAACTGTCCAGGCCTTACATATATAGATCAGAAATGACTCAAACAACCAACTTCTTGTAGACGGAGCCTGGTAAACGAAGTCTGTTTCGCTAAATCGATATCCAGAAAGTAGGGGGAGCCATTGTATGACGTTTCTCATCTGACTTGATAACAGAGTTTAGCGCAGGTGAAAGTAACAACGGCAAAAAAAAAAAAAGGTCAACGATCCAAAGTTGATTGCTGCCTCCAGGGTTGGCGAAAGATGGGCGACTGAGACCATATTCCACCTCTCCGTTGGTGTCCCCGGTAACGGATTCGGCCTGGCTGGTGGGACGTGGATCATTATAGCTCCCCTAGGCGATACAGTATGTCAAGGAAGTATTTGTGCCCTTCCCTGCTTTTTTGGGCTGCACTCCGAGTCTACAAAAATAAGCGCAGTAACTCACTCCCCATCCGACACGGTGCTTGCACTTTAGCACCTTTACTATTGGCTGCAATAGAACATCCTAGTAGCAGCTGCAGAGAGAAAGAACGTCCTGCTGGTAGTTACAGAGAGATAGAACATCCTGCAGACAGTTCGAGATATAAGAATTATTTTTAACAGTTTATATTTTCTGTTTTGTGATCTATTGTTTGGTATCTTAATAGGTATATGCTGATTGATGATTACACATAATACATCAACACATTACACATAAAGAAGGAAAAACACGAATAAGATTCTTCATCACTGAATTGTTGGTGCATAGTTTACATTTTATAACTAGTTGGGGGGGGGGGGGAAGAATATTTAATCCAACTGTTACAGACTAACAATCCCTTGGCAGTGTACTACCGTACTCGAGGCCGTCTAGTTCCCTCATCATGACCGCCAACCCAGGCTCTCCCCTCCTTGGTATATTGTATGCTAATTATGCATAAATCCTGAGCATTTAATTAAGCAATAGACAGTGCATTGACATGCAGTACAAATCACCAAATCTGAATTAAAGACACAACATTTTAATCTCACTATACGCCACAACAAAACATACAACTGACATCGACATCAATAGTGTAATTACAATGGTAATTAAGCATGGTATCATAAGTTCTTCAAATATCATAGACACAAAAAAGGACAAATATATCTATACTACAAGAACTTATATTTAGGAAGGCTGGCTAGTAAAGAGGATTAAACAAAGAAAAATTAAATATTTGGACACATTAAACGTCATGATAATCTAGAGAAGACCGTCTTGGAAGGATACATAATGGGAAAAAGAAAGAGAGGAAGACCAAGGGGGAAGATGCCTGCAAGACATCGTTGATGATCTGCAAATGGATGCATCAGCAACAGGCCATCTTGCTCACAACCAAGAGGCCTACAAGAGTGCTGTTAGGAGGAAGAGTTCCGCAAGGGACATGCAAATGAATGAATGAATGATATGATAATTGACTTCTCATGTTGCATTATTTAAAACCTGATGGACCTGTGGTCCCGGGCTCTCTTGGCCCCACACGTAGCCTACACTATGAATCTAATGTGCAGTGGCACTTATTCCACGCTACCGTTACCGTGACACACCTGTATATAACCCTGTTGCTACAGCACAAGATCAATCTAAGTGAAGGCATAATAATAAATCAACATGTTGCCCATCCAGTATACTGATAAATCACACTGAAGTCATACACAGAACTGCCAATATCGATACGTAAACACAGAAACCTACATCCAGCTAACTGCATAACTTCATAATCTACACCACATGAGGTCGGCACGGGCATAATATTACATAATACATCCATAGACACAACGAACAAGACATCGCCCGGCCATTGCCTCTGTCAAATTCTGAATGTGTCAGCCAATGTTTCCATATCTATATTTATCCTTCCGAACAAATGCCAATCACGTGGACGATGACGCTTCGGTCAAGGTCGTACACTCATTGATCTAAGCCTGCTCCGTCCACAACTGGATCATTATATTATTATAAACATAATCAAATGAATTTCCTCCAGTAGTTTGATTGAATATTCTGATTGTAACCAGTTGAACTATTGGCAAGAAAAGGGTATGATAAACGAATGCATATACATACATTTCAATGACATAAATTTTTATGCTCTTAGCAAACGATCATTGCATATTAACAAAATATCTAAATTCTCGCTTAGAAATAATTTTATAACGGAACTATGATTATTCATGTACTGTTGCTTTTATCTCAGTCATACCTGAATGGATCGGTGGAGTCCACAGCACAGCTTGCACGAGTCCACATCACAGAAAAAAACCAGTACTAACCCAACACATATATTTCCATCTACGAATAAACATGTTGATTCGTGCTTGAACGAAAACATAACCTCTTCCGATCCACTGGCACCTCCTCCGTGCTCAGCATACAAATCCCGACGACCTAAAATACTCTCACATTTTCTTTATATAAGAAGTCCGTGAACAGGTTTTCTCGGAGTCGCGCACCTCCAGTACTAGCCAATCACTGACCCATTATTCCTACGCTTAGGATTGCCAACCCACCTAGGTAACTAGTCTGTTCTTATTTCTGCCCATCTTACACAAACAGACAGAAGCAACAGTAGTAACAGCAAAAGCAGAATTTAGAGATAGTTTTCAGTAAAGCGGTGAATAAAATGTTAAAAGTCATTATCACCGCACACACAGCAGGTCCACAGATGCTGCTGTTTCCTGCTTGGTAAGTGGATCTGAACATACTTCTTTGCAAGGAGGATACAGCACAACTTTAATTTGTCATATGTGTTTCGTGTTTTTATCTGTTGTGTTTTTTTTTTTTTTGTATGCGATCCTTGGAAAAAATTAGGGTTAGGGTTAGGATATTGGATTGTTGTATGTTCTTCAGTTATAAGTGCTCATATTACTTTCTGCTGTTCGTGGTTCTGCGCACTTTTCTCGCTCTGTCTGTCTTTTCGTAAAACTGAACCCTACACCTGCATGTACTTTCATTGCTAGAGGCAGTTTACCGCAGTCGCCGTTTCTCTTATCTCTGAACATAGGTGAACATAGGCTTAGCACCACCGATAATCCCTATGGACTGAATGAATGAACTACTGCTTCTTCATCTTCTTCTTCTTGGTTCGGCTTGAAAATGGTCTTGGGGTGGTTTCATTGTGTCGTGGCTAGACTGCTATACCTGCACTTTTCGGCCCAACACATTCTTCTTCGACATGGCCTATTTTTAGGGCCAGGTTTGCCTTTCATTTCGATCTCTATTCACTCTGTCAGAGTGGGTCCCAGCCCACGAGAGGTTTGAGGTATGGTCGTGAGAATATTATATATAACGTATAATTGAATGTCAGTATTAAAAAAAACATTTTTTTTCCTTATGGATCTCGGGTCTTGTATCAGTACTGGTTTAGACTTGCACTAAAAGATAAGTTGGGAACCACTGCATAGTTTATTGCTGGGGTGGGGGTTGGGGGAGATACTTCAGAGGTAGAATAGGATTTTGGTCAGCTTTTGTTCGCTAACCCTGTGTGTCCATGGTCAGTATGTCTTTCATCATGAGTACTGCGTTTTCTTCAAAGAAAAGCTTCTGGAGCGAGCTCTAGCTGTTAACAGCAGCATCAGCAGCAGCAGCAAAAACAACAACAACAACAACACTTTCAGGTTGGTACTTAACATTGCTTTACTGTTAGCAAATAGAACACTAACAGTCATGGAAATGGTTCGTAGTACAAATATACACACACGCGCATAAAACATTCAGCACCGTTTTCCTTAGACAGAATTACAGTTTACATATATACTGAATGGTCATTACATCTTTACGTACGAGTCGTATTTTCTCTCATCATTTGACTGAACTCTTTCCATCAGGGGAGGTAACAGTAAGAAACCAGTGATCGTACTGGGAGTTTTGAAGCCGGTACACTTGTACCCACCTTTCACCTTGCATGAGGCACTTTCTGAAATACAGGTTTCCTAGACGCAACAGTCTGTAACTTACGCGTTATTTTAGATGTAAAAATGAATCATACTCTACAAGCTTGAGCGGGGATTAGATGTTCGTGTGAAATTTTGTTATTTTGTTTGCGGTGACATTTAATCTTTACAAGTTGCTCACACGCTGAACCAAAGTCAGAACTGGCTGATTCTTCTAATGCAGGTTGAATATCATCATCTTGCTGGCCCGATTATCTCGCAACTGATTTCGCTGGCTGCTTTTTTTTACTAGGTTTTAGATAATATAAACCGGTTACAGTAACCGGCGACCTTTAACAGTTTCGATTTTTATCGGTAATTTAGCAGTAATGGCCGGTTTACGCAGTCACTGGAAACTAATTATCAGCATTTGTAGAAAGTGAAGTTTCTAATGCCTTGAAGGGAAATTAAATTCCGGTTGATAGTGTAACTGATGCTATCATTTCCCCCCCCCCCCCCCCCCTTGTTATAGGTGATTGTGACTCGTGCGTTGTGACCTGACCACTGTGACCTGCTCCGAGTCAGACTCACAATTGGATTCCCTGATATAACGCTGAGCTCATTTCCGGTTCTGAGATAGCACGCACGTCACAGCATGTCCATATCCTGAGTTTCTTTCTTCATGAATTAATCCAACAAGAATTTGTATTTTAGTTATCTGAAAAAATCTTTGCTGTAGGTGATAAGAGTTGGCGAGTAATTACAATCGTATGTATAAACAGTCTTTCGTAAATGAGAAAAAAGAGACAACTGGACATCGTGCATTGGATTCTTTCCATGTTGGTACACATTTTCCCAGACCTTGCATTTATGTTAAATAGTGTCTAGCCCTGTGCTGTTTAGTGTTCCAAGTTCAAACCCTACTTTTTCAATCCAGGCTGCACTCGAATCCTCCTCTGTGTATTAAACCACCACACAGAAAGGATTTTCACGATTTCACATTTCTTTCTTTTTTTCGGTAGTAAAGTTCCTGCCTTTATACTTTGAGTTCCTTTCCGAGGCGGCAACTGCCTCGGGTCACCTCACCAGTGGTACTGAGAGTTCTTGTGAGATGGAGAAATGCCAGGGATAGCTCGCCCATTGGATAAGGAGTTTGTTGCTGTATGTTTAAGATCGGCTAACCAGGACGTGGTTGCACAGGAGGCTGTTCAGGTTCATAGTCACAACGGCGTCTGGAAGATTCCCAGGTAAGTCATGTTTTGCCAGGTTGTGTCACTGTATGCCGGTCTGGTCATCTCCTTCTTTGCTTGTGTGTCTCTGCCAGCGGTTTGGTGCTGTCTGTCTTTGTAGCTATCTTTCTACCACTCTTATCTGTCTGTACTTGCTTCTGTTCTTATGCCCGTGCCAGTCGGCTTGTCTTATGTCTGTCTCATTTTGTCTTATATCTATTCCAGCTTGTATTGTATATGCCTCAGCCATCTTATGTCTTGTCTTCAGCCAGTTTCAGTTTGTCTTATGTCTTTCTCATCAATCTTGGCTTGCATTTTATGTCTTATTTTAGTTAATATCTTGGTTCTTCTTTTGTATTTTGTTTCTCTGCATAATAGTTTGCCTGTATTTTGCATCCATACTTAATAGTTTATCTGTATTTTGCCTCTCTGCTTAATAGTTTGTGTGTATTTTGCCTCTTTGCATAGTAGTTTGTCTATATTTTGCCTCTGTACTTATTAGTTTATCTGTATTTTGGTTCTCTGCATAATAGTTTCTCTGTATTTTGCATCCATACTTAATAGTTTATCTGTATTGTGCCTCTTTGCATAATAGTTCGTCTGTATTTTCATCTATGCAGTCACGGTAAATTGTGATCTAGAGCACTCCTTTGTTTTTGATTTCTATGTTAACATGTTTGTGATCCCTGAAAAAGGCTTCTGCCGAAATATTGGATTGTTGTATATTCTTCATTTATACATGCTCATCTTACTTTCTGCCATTCTTGTTTCTACCCATTTTCCCAATCTTTCTATCTTTTTTTTGTGTGTGTGTAACACCGAACCATACACTTCCATGTACTTCAACTACCGCATCATTCATTCCCGGCTTAATCCGCTAGAGTGAGCAGCAGGTAGCCATGACCAGGCAAGACCATCATGCGTGAACATGAGCGGGTCGATCTAGATATCAGACAGAGCTCTTCGACACAAGATCAATAATTATTCATTGCAGTCAGCATCACAAACGGCAGCATAAAATACATTTACTGTTATCTGTCCTGGGCAATGGTTCTCAACATTTGTCAGGCCGCAGCCCTTGAAGCCAATGTCTTCACAGGACACCCCCCTCCCCTCTAGTCCCTCACAGTTTTGTATTAAAAGAAAAAAAAACACTTCACCACTCATTTCTAGTATTCTATCTACAACACCCAAGTTTGAAGATCGATGGTCAAGATTTATTTCCCTTCTTTTCTTTCTTTTTGATGCGGCGACTTTATATATATATATATATATATATATATATATATATATATATATATATATATATATATATATAAAATAACAGACGACATTTCGTTTCACAGTTGTCAGCTTTTACTTCTCCCGCTTCCTTAATTTTTTTTAACCTTTGTAATAACTTTTGTAATAAGGTAATAAATGAAGTTCCTTTGAAAATGAAAAAAATATATATATATTGCTAGCTGGACGAGAGTCCAGCATTAAGACAGAAATTTGTGTTACCAGATGTATCACAGTTTGGAAAAATTTGGGAACCGCTGCACTAGGGAATTCCTTGGAAAACGAAGAATCATGTACTGCATTATAACGTAACAAAGATTATATGAGATATGAAATTAAATACGTGGAAGAATTCTATTTTCCTTAAACCTGTGTACGTGATTACGGTTTCAGAATAAAGAAAATAACAGAATGAACCGTCGTATATAACAGCTTAAAAGATCAACTCTCTTTCCTCCTTTCGTTTAGATAATATTTTCTAGTGGCCAGTTTTGTTTAGGAAAAAAAAAAGATGTGAAAAGGGTTTCCTTGTTTTTGAAAAAAAGTATTTAATACAGCAGTTCAGGTTTAGATGAATGTGATGCATGTGTGTGTGTGTGTGAGAGAGAGAGAGAGAGAGAGAGAGAGAGAGAGAGAGAGAGAGAGAGAGAGAGAGAGAGAGAGCTGGGGGGGGGGAGAGAGGGGGAGAGAGAGAAAGAGATAGATGAAGAGAAAGAGATAGATAAAGAGACGGAGAAAGAAAAAGAGAGAAAGGAGAGACAAGAAGAGAAAGACAGAGACAGAGAGACAGATGGAGAGAGAGACCATCACCAGGTGTCCACTTAGTAAGAACGTTGGCAGAAAGAAACAAAAAGTCTTCCTTCTCCAAGTCTTGCCTCTCAGTGCGGCCATGATGTGCAGGGAAAATATTATCGCGTGTATTGATTTCATAAGAGTCTGCTGACCTTATCTGGCCTGAGATCTTGAACATCTAACAGCATCCAATCGATTTTGCTGAAGTCCACGTTTTAATTAGAATGAAAGTAATGAAACATTATTATCTCGTTATTATGACTATAGCTGTAATACCATTTACACGGTTAGAATAAAGCTTGTACTTTGGAGAAGATCAGTGTTAATCGCTCATTTTTTTATATACAACTAGAAGTGATAGAATCCACCAAAATGCAGTATAAAATTAAGTGGAACAGTTCTAAATCAAGTGCCGAAATTCAGATATCTTGAAGTAGTAATAACTTCGGATGGGAAATACAGAAAGAGAAATTAGGAACAAAATGGACCAAGTTAAGACTGCATTTCAGAGAACGAAAAACGTTGTGCAGCACTTCTTTTTTAATGAATATTAGAAAAAACTGGTCCTAAAATGCTATATTGAGCCTGTCTTATTATATGGAAGTGAGTCATGAACAATAGGCAGGTCTGCATAAAGATCATTGGAAACGGTAGAAATGTGGTTTATCAGAAGAATGTTGCGAATACCCTGGACAGCAAAGATTACTAATGAAGAATGTATGAGAAGAGGAGGAGAGATAAAATATCTTAAAAAAAATACGGGAGAGACAATGCACTGAGAGGAGGGGCATTTAAAATATTGTAACAGGGAAAATAGAGGAGAAAAAAGCCAGGGGGATTCTGGGTAGTTTGACAAGATGGTGGAGATGAGATCACCGACTGAGCTGATGGCCTGTGTGAAGGATCGGGTACTGTGAAGAAACATAATAGCCAACGCCAGTCGGCACGGCACCTAATGGTGATGATAGAGATGACTTTTCTCCTTACGTGGATCGCCAAAGGCACGATACATAAGGATGCGACTTTCCTTCTTTTTCTCAGTTACTTCTTTAAAAAAGTTTTTGTCAGAGGAGACATACAAGCCAAAACAGCACTTGACTAAGGCATATTGCCGAAATATTGGTCACTGCTGGTTTTTCATTACAACATGTTGTGCATTTTCCCCCAAAATGTTGCATATTCTTGTAAGTTACCATTATTTGTAAATATTGGTACAAATGTGAAAGGCGAGCACTGTTATTATTATTATTAATAAGTGAAATGACAAGTCTTTAGATCTTTCGTGGCTTATTGAGACCTGTGACTGGCTTGCAGCCACTTCTCTCTTATTCTAATTGGTCGTTTATAGATCGAGGTATGTCCGTCAGTCTGTGTCTGATGAAGCTGTTTATGGACACATGCCTGGCAGTGAAGAGTTGGAACCAGTGAGTCAGTTTCAGAGTGTACTCGGACGTGGCAAAGTGGCTGACTGCTTCATCCTCTCATGGCTAGGTGGTTACTTGTCCCGATAGAGTCCAATGTTCGGTTCTCAGTCGTCCTCTAAGTGATTTTTCTTTCATTCACGTCTTTGTATTGTTTGAGTACAGTTTTACCAGAGGTCTCTTTCACTACGGAGTTAATTTCCACGCTCTGCCGGAATAAATTTTGATACAAAATTTTGGCAGAAATAAATTGTAAGGAAGTTAATCTATAATTTAAAAGATATGGCTTTGGTTAGAAATATGCTGCTCTTCGTCTCATTTAGGCTTTGATTAAATATCGCTCCGAGCATTGATTCTACCAACATTGCCAGTGTTGTTTCAGAGTAATCCTACTTATTTGACTCTCACACTTTTAACTTGGATTTTGAAGGTATCTGCTGTCGCCAGTTTGTCGAACTCGTGCGCTTTTCATTTTCGGTCCATTCTCACAGCAGGTAGCTTTATCCGGCCTTTTTTGTTCGGTCCAGCTAGCGCCGACCTGGAATGTTGCCTCATTGCCGAGCCAGCTCTTCAGAAGAAAATCAATAGAAATCTGCGTATATAGCAAGTGTTTGTTATGTTGTCGCTATCACGAGAAGTTGGCTTGACATGCACGGGTCATATAGTCTGTATTTGTGAAGTGGATGAACAGGGACAATTACGTAGTAAATATTTTTTAAATTCTTTCTTTCTTTCTTTCTTAGTCTGTAAGCCGATGCCGCGAAGGTGTTGAGGTGCAGCATTGCGTCGGATTGAGAGCGGGTTATGGCTATTTTTGAGTCCCTGAGTTGAGATAAAAGCCAGGGATGTGCAGTACTTCTTTAGCAGACTCCACAGCCATAGGGGCTGCGGGGATCCCATCTAGTTTAGCCCCATACAGTGCCTGTTACTGGGGGTACCAAAGGAGAGGTAGGACAGGGTCTTGGTCAGCTGTGATTTGCCAACCCTTACGTTAGCATGTCAGTTTTTGGTCGCTGACTGTTAAATCGGAAAGCGTCTTCGGCCCCTCCCTCCTGTCTCCCCATAACAAGATAACACAATATATAACTGTCAAGCGTTAGTTATACCTAGTACAGCTTTGTGACTTAGAGCAGCTGAAGAGAAAAGCTGATGTTTGGACGTGTGTAAATTCATTCATTCATTCATTTGCATGTCCCTTGTGGAACTTTGCCTCCCTAACAGCACTCCTGTAGGCCTCTCGGTTGTGAGCAAGATGGCCCTGCTGCTGATGCATCCGTTTGTAAATACGCATAAGAATAGTCTTTACTTGACATATAAATAGTAGATAATTAAGGATGTATTAGTAAATCAACTTAACTTATACGTAAGAATACTGAAAGATTAAAGGCAAAGACTCAGAATACCTTGGCCACATAAGAGAGATGACAGTTTATTGAGTGCAGTTTACGCGAGAAGCGGAGGCCGCACAAATAAGACATCAGCATTTCTCAGAAGGGGGTCTTAAGAGAAGGCACAGAAACAGCTTTTATGTAGTGTCAAGTGATTGATTGCGCTTTATAGCCTACATTCGCCACAAGAAGGCATGCAACGGTGGGGACAATATACCATTAAGTACACTAAAATAAGTCATTCGTTTGGCCGTAAACATTCACCATTTTTTACGTCTGTAATCTTACAGAGACAAGTGAATGCAGGAATATGAACCATAGTCACATCGTTTAACTAATGCAACATTTTTTTAAAACAGTTATCTGTGACTTGGCACTGTTGGCGATTAGTCACCTTAATCTAGATTCAGTTACAGTAGGCCATGAACTTGACCTGTTTTCTGTCTGAGTGTATCAGAACACGAGGTATTTTGATATACAACTCATATTTTTACGTGACTGTCTGAAAGAAAGAATTAGAGACATCTGAAATGTGCTTACTTCGAAGAATATTAAGAATATCGTCGTCGCCGTCTTCGTCATCATCATCGGCTTTCACTCCTTTGACAGCATAAGCCACGGATAGAGGCTCTCCAGTCATCCCTGTTCTTGGAAATATTCTCTGCTTCCTTCCATGTGTATCCGTTGTCTCTGAGCACTCTCATAATTTCTCTTCTCCAAGTAAGTCTAGGTCTTCCTCGTTTTCTATTTCCTTGAGGATTCCATGTCAGTGCCTGTCTTGCTATACGGGTTTCGGGTTTTCCACCTCTGTTTCCTAGAATACCATGGACAGCTAAAATAACAAAAGAAGAATACATAAGGAAAGCCAATAAGAAACGAACCTTAATAAACACACTACGGGGGAGACAGTCAAGGTTTAATGGCCATATAATGAGAAGAGGAAGGATGGGAAATATCGTGACAACAGGGAAAAATGGAGGCAGGAAAGGGAGAAGTTGACCAAGAGAGAAAATTTTGGCTTGACAGAATGGCGTGGGAGAGGCACAACAAAAGAACTGATGAATAACATGAAAGATCGGAAACTGTGGAGAGGCATGGTCGCCAGCGATGGCACATGATGATGATGATGATGGTGATGATGATGATGTCTGAAAAAACAGGTATTATTTACAGCTTATTTTGTGTTTTGTTTACAGTAAGAGAGGCTGATTGGATTGATTGACTGAACTTTATTTTCAAAGGGTGAAGAATTGGGCACGCAGGTCCTTCTAACATTCTTGTTCTTTGTCCTACAGCTTTCTCTCAGTCCCAGACTTTCTACATCAGATAGTACAAATATGCTATATAACAGATTTGATTAAAATCGAAATAACTTGTCTAATGTCTTGTTTTGTTCCTTTCTTATACATTTCTCTATCAAACAAAAAACCACCCATGATAAGAATTGTAGGCAACACATAGAGGCTGCCCACACAAGAAGTGGACGGAGGAAATTACAGAAACATTAAATAAGAAGCAAATTACATAAACCTACCAAGATGTCTATTTATCCCCTCAACATAGAGAAGTGTATCTCTCTCTCTCTCTGAACCTTAGGTGCCCAGGGCACATGGGGCTTCCGCAAGGGTTTTCCACAAATGCCTGTCCTTCGCCTTTTTTTCTGCTCTTGCCCAGGTGAGCCCTCTATTGCTCAACATCCTTTCTGTTGTTCTTCTCCATGTCTCTTTTGGTCTACCCTTACTTCTGTTCCCCTGTGGTGTCCATCTTAGTGCTATTTTTGGTAGTGAGTTGTCAGTCATTCGGAGCACATGTCCCAACCATCGCCAGCGTCTTTCCTCAATAATTGCTGTCAGTGGCTTCATCTGCATTTCTGCCAACAAGATGTTATTTCTTATGGTGTTTGGCCAAAATATTTTCCTAATTCTTCGTAAACATTTAGTCTGGAAAGAATTAAACTTGTTTTCTATTGTTTTGGTGATTTTCCAGCATTCACTTCCATAGAGTAGTACACTTAGAACATTACTCTTAAATATCCTGATTTTCGTCTTCATGCTTAGTTGATTTCTATATAGTCTGCAGCATTGAAAAAGCCTGGTATGCTCTAGTAAGTCTGCTGTTGATGTCTTCTTTGTTGTCTCCATTTTCTACTACTCTACTGCCAAGGTATACAAATTCGTTGACCTCCTCCACTAACTTGCTATCTACTCTGCGTACATTACGTTGATCTTTAGTCCTATGTTGTTTGCATTCTGAGTTAGCTTGTTTGTTTTATCTTGCATATCTTTGCGGCTGCTTGATAGTGGACAAATGTCGTCCGCAAAGTCCAGGTCCTCCAGCACTGCGTCAGGGGTCCATTGTAATCCTCTGCGTTTGTCTGATGTTGCCATTAAACAAAAATTTCTGGACTATTCAGAATAAGCAACTGTATTAGGTGTCTGTAAGAGCAGTCTAAGATAACTTTTAAGTTTTATGATGCATGGAGGCATGTAGTCGACATCATATAAATATGAGAAAAGTTTGTAGTTGTAGGAATGAGTATAATTTATATTTTTTATACAGGATAGGAGGGTATTCCAAAGATGAACAGCAGAATAACTAAAGCTTTTCTTGTAAAGATCAAGTCTAGGTTTTGGAAGACATATGTTGTTCAAGCGTTGGCCACACTTTGGGCTAAATTTAGACAGGTTCCATAGATAAGGTGGAGCATGCCGTGAAAGAATTTGATGTACTAACTTGGCTTTGTTGAAGAGGGACCTGTTCTTAAGAGGCAGTATTTTGATACGTTTGTGCTGATTAGTTGTTTCTGTTTGATCTTTGTCACTAATAAGTTTTACTACTCGATTTTGGAGTGAGCAAAGCCTCTTTGTATTTGACACTGAGCAACCATCCCAGACTGTTGAACAATAGTCTAAATGTGTTTGTATATGTGATATATAGTATGTCTTCTTTGTGTCTTGATCGATGAAGTGCCTAATTTTGGCTAACTGGTATACTTTTTGTGCGATGAGTTTTGTTAGACCTTGCACATGAGAGTTCCAGGTCACATGTTGGTCAATAATAAGACCTAGTGTTTTGTGCTCGCTAACGTTTTCTGTCTGTGATGTTTCCGTGCTGAGCCGAAGTGTTGTTTTTGTTGCGTTTTGTAGTTTCTGTCTTGTTGTTATGAGCATTGATTTTGTTTTATCGGTATTTATAATCATGCCATATCTTTGCTCCATCTAATTAAATTGTATAACTCGACCTGAAGAGTTGATTCTAGATTAATACAATCGTAGTCACTAGTGTAGACTGTGCAATCATCGGCAAAAAGGTCACAAGAAGATTGTTTAAGATGAAGCGGAAGATCATTGATATAGATAGCAAAGAGCAGCGGGCCTAGAATAGAACCTTGCGGAACACCAGAGTCAGCTATAGCAGAATTTGACAGAGAATTGTTGAAGAATACTACCTGTTGTCTGTCTGAAAGAAATGATGCAATTAATTTTATTAGATCAGGGTGCATTTATAAGTCTTTATTTTTCTTACAAGAATATCGTGGTCAGTCATATCAAATGCCTTTTTAAAGTCGACAAAGATGGCACCACATAGTCTGTCGTCATTTACGTTTACTAACCAGTTTTCTGTCATTTTGGTAAGAGAGAGAGAAAGAGAGAAATTTATGGCGAATTAAAGAGAGGGAGAGAGAAAGAGAGAAATTTGTGGCGAATTAAAGAGAGAGAAAGAGAGAGAAAGAGGGAGAGAGAAAGAGAGAGAGAGAGAAATTTGTGGCGATTTAAAGAGAGAGAGAAATTTGAGGTTAATTAGAGAGAGAGAGAGAGTGGGGGGGGGGGGGTTTGAGAAGAAAAAAAGAAAGAAAAGTCCTAGATTTCTAAATTTCAATATTTATGTCTTCCTGGATCTTTGCAGCTTCTATGATAAACTACATCAGTATTTCATTTTGCGGTTGTACATGAAATTAACTAAATATTAAAACAGTGGTATACTGATCAACTATGGTACATTTTAAAATGTTTTATACTTTTACTGATTTTCCTGATCTTCCACGATTGCTTGTACAAATGTTTAATATTCTAGATTGCGTGGGCCGTGATAGTATATACTTTCTTATCTTGTATGTATGAGGGCGATAGTTATATACGTATATTTTCTTGTCTTGTATGTATGAGGAATGAGTCGCGATAATTTTATACGTATATGGTCTTGTCTTCCTTGTATGAGGAACAGGCTGCTATAGTTATATACATATATTTTCTTGTCTTGTATTTTGTGAGCCGCGATAGTTATATACGTATATTTTATTGTCTTTGTATATATGAGGAATAGAGCGCGATAGTTATATACATATATTTTCTTGCCATGTATGTATGAGAAATAGACCGCGATAGTTATATAGAAGGGGCATACAATAATGAACAGAGATGAAATAATGGCACGATGGTGCGAGTACATTAGATAACTATGAGGACAATAGAGGCGAAATAGATATACGAAATAATAATGATATTAAAAGCAGAAGTGGAAGAAGCCATCAAACACATGAAGAACAACGAAGCACCAGAACCAGATAAAACCACAAAGTAAGAATTGAAAGCATTAGGAGAGCTTGGCATAGAAATAATTACCAGATTGCCGAATGACATTTATAACAGTATCTATGTCCCATCAGACCTTTTGCAATCAGTTTTCATTGCCCTACAAAGAAACAAGGTGCAGTTGAATGTGCAGACCATCGAACCATTAGTCTCATGAGCCATGTTACCAAAATCCTGCTTCGTATTGTCATGAGAAGAGTCAGGGGCAAAATAAAAACAGAAATCGTTGAAGAACAGTGCGGCTTCGTTCGAAGGAAAAGGCACAAGTAATGCCGTATATATATTTAGAACATTGATGGAGGGATCAATAGAAGTAAAGACGGACCTATACTTATGCTTCATAGATACTGTAAAGCATTCGATAAAGTGAGACACATAGAAATTATAAGAATGCTAGAAAACATCAACATAGATGGGAAAGATCTGAAACTCATAAAAAACATATACTGGCATCAATCAGCAGCAATGGAGGTTGAGAACCAAATAGGAGCATTCCAAGACATAAAATTGGGAGTGAGACAAGGATGTATTTTATCTCCTGACCTCTTTTCCTTGTACAGAGAAAACATAATGAGAATTATAGAGAGCTTGCCAGGAATATCAATTAGCGGTTACAACCATAACAACTTAAGATATGCAGACGACACAGTTCTGATTGCTAAACATGAAGGGGAGCTACAGGCTCTTCTGGACATCGTGGTTCGTAAAAGTAAAGGTCTCAGCCTGAATAAAAAGAACACTGAAGTGATGGTCATCTCAAAGAAAAGAATACCACCAAAATATAGCATTACCATCGATGGCACAGAACTGAAACAGGTTGATAGATTTAGGTACTTAGTAACGATTATAACAGGTGATGAGAAATGTCACAACGAAATAAAAAGCAGACGGGCTCAGGCCAAGTCAGCATTCCAGAAAATGAGAAACATCTTGTGCAACAGATCCATATCAATGGAAACAAGATTCCGAGTACTTAAATGTTACATCGAGATTTGTAGGATATTTTCTGAGAAGAGGAAAATTTGAACACATTGTGGCAGCTGGAAAAACTGAGGGAAGAAGAGACAGAGGAAGACAGAGAGAGAGAGAGAGACAGAGAGAGAGAGAGAGAAGTTACTGGATGGGCTGTTAGTGTGGCTAAGAAGAAAATCACCGGCGGATTTCATAATCAAGTCTAAATACAGGGAATTGTGGAGAGAAATAATCGCTTACACCACGCGTCACGGCACTTGATTGATTGATTTAGTTATATAAGGTATTTTCTTTCCATGTATGTATGAGAAATAGACCGCGATAGTTATATACATATATTTTCTTACCATGTATATATGAGAAATAGACCGCGATAGTTATATACATATATTTTCTTACCATGTATATATGAGAAATAGACCACGATAGTTATATACATGCATTTTATTGCCATGTATGCATGAGAAATAGACCGCGATAGTTATATGCGTATATTTTCTTGCCATGGATATATGAGAAGTAGACCGCTATAGATACATATATTTTCTTGCCATGTATGTATGTATGAGAAATAGACCGCGATAGTTATATGCGTATATTTTCTTGCCATGTATATATGAGAAGTAGTCCGCGATAGTTATATGCGTATATTTTCTTGCCTTGTATGTATGAGAAATAGACCGCGATAGTTATATGCGTATATTTTCTTGCCATGTATGTATGAGAAATAGACCGCGATAGTTATATGCGTATATTTTCTTGCCATGTATGTATGAGAAATAGACCGCGATAGTTATATACGTATATTGTCTTGCCATGTATGTATGAGAAATAGACCTGGATAGTTATATACGTATATTTTCTTGCCATGTATGTATGAGAAATAGACCTGGATAGTTATATACGTATATTTTCTTGCCATGTATGTATGAGAAATAGACCTGGATAGTTATATACGTATATTTTCTTGCCATGTATGTATGAGAAATAGACCTGGATAGTTATATACGTATATTTTCTCGTCTTGTATGACGGCAGAAACAGCGTGACATGTCCCATAATTTTAATCAGTGTGTAGGCGCTGTTAAATACAGTAAAAACCCCCTGGCATACCCTTTGTACAGTGCAAGTTGTGTAGAAGATAGAACAGATGGCAGCATGAAGAAAGCTATGTATTGTCCAGTCTGCCAAGAAACAGTCTGGCGGGACTATCTGTCAGAAGCCGCAGCAAGTGGAAATAAGAGATCTGTTCTTGCATGTTTGCTGTGTGGCTGCAGTCATTACAGATATAATCGATTCTGTGAATATGTGGCTCTGTCTGGGATGCACACAAAAGAACATTTCAGCAGAAATGTGTGCATGAGTTTGTTTTAGGCTTTCAGAATTGAAAGAGTTCGTATTCAGTCAAGAGAATTATGGGAGAGATGACGACCTCGGTAAAAACTGGTTCTGGGAATGAAGGTAGATAGAGTGTATGGTTCAGCTTTACAAGAAAAAAAAAATAGAAAGAGCGAGGAAAATAAGAATGAGAGAAAGTAAGATGAGCACATATAAATGAAGAACACGCAACAATTCAGTATTGCGGCAGAAGCCTTTTTTTAGTGATCGCATACAAAAACAACACAACAGATTAAAAAAAAACCCACGAAAAAATAGATGAAAAATTAAGCACTTAGAAAGACCAATCATGAAGTTTCAGATGATGGTTTTTGATGATGTTATTGATATGTTTGTGAGCTATGACGGTTCATGGTTAACTTGGGAGTCACACATGGAAATTTGGAATAGTGCATGTCATTGAGTGGATGTTTGCCAGGTAGCAACCTGAACAATGATGTCCTGTCTAAGAGCGCTATGCATCAGCCGGAAGAGTTTGGTTTGTGCAGCACCACACAGCAGTAAGGGAATTTATTTATGGTCCCAAAGCAGTCGCTGAAATATTTCAATTTTATGGGCTTTCGCCTGAAAGCAGTTTCGATCGTCTGAACTTGATGTGAGAAAATCAGAGTATCAAGGGAAGCCTGACGTATTCCAGCAACAGACAAAAACGTAGAAGATAGAAGGTAAGATTAACCAGAAATGCAGTGGAATAGCAGATGGTCCACCAAATGAAGGAGAACACTTGTTGACTATATGTGCTATCTAGGCAGTTCTTGGCTATTTGTGATGTCTTTACACATAACACTGGATGGTAACTGTTATTTTTATCACAATTTTGATTTTCTTTTCATTTTTTCAAACCATGTTTCTCAGACTGAACAAGCCGCGTATGTTTTATTTTCTGTTCAAATTGGATGAAATTTATTTTTGATTTTCTTTATAATGATTACTGTGCACTATCACGAGCATTTTTAATATATCTTATCTTATATCTTATATCCTTCCCGTGCCGTTAAACGTCACATAGGGCTCGCAAAGTAGTTTGCCAATTTTCCCTGTCTTCGGCGAGTCTTTCAACCTCATCAGAGGATTTTATGCCTGTTAATTTGGCCTCTCTTAATAATGTCCTCTTCAGAGTTTCACGCGGTCTGCCTCTTTTTCTTCGGCCTGTTGTGTTCCACTTGATAGCTTGTTTTGGGATTCTCTGATCATTTCTTCTCATCAAGTGACCAACATATGTCCATCTCCTTTTCCTGATCACTCATGAGACTGGTTGTTGTTCAGTCATCTGTCTTATCTCTGCATTGTTCTTGAATTCATTCCACTTGATGCCGAGTATTTTCCTTAGGAATTTGTTTTCAGAAGAGTCTAATTTCTTTTCTATTTCTTTGCATAAATGAGGGTGGATATTACATGTGAATTGAATAGTCTTAACTTGGTTTTTGTGCTTATAACTTTTGAATTCCATATGTTCTCAAGATTCTTGAAGATTGATGCTGCTTTTGAAATTCTGATCCTAACTTCCTTTCTAGTGTCACCATCCTGGTCTATGTAGCTGCCAAGGTATGCAAATTGATTGACTTCTTCAATATCTGTCCCTTCTATGTGTATTTTTAATATATTTTAATATATATTTTTAATATATGCAGGAGTTCATTTAAAACTCTGTCATTCCATATAGTTTACCTCCTTTTTTTTACATCCGCTATATGATCTGTGGCACAGAAAAGATAAAATAAATTAAACGATTAAATTTCATGCAGAAAACTTATGACAGTGCACATTAAGAATTTGTAGCATGTGGCATTTGCCTGCCCTAGGGATGTGAAATGTTAGTGCCTTAAGCATTCGAGGTAGGTATGCCAGCCCCTGTCTTCGCTGCTGCCATTGTTTTCCTAGGTGAAACCCGAGGTATCCAGTGTGTGTGCGCGTGCGTGCGTGCGTGTGTGTGTTTATGTGTGTGTGTGTGAGAGAGAGAGAGAGAGAGAGAGATTTGGTTGACCACGGTGCCGGTCGTTCCCAGGAAGTTCTGTCCGAGTGCGAAATTAGACCAGGGACCTTCTGATCGACAGGCAAGTGCGCATAAACCACTACACCATCGCATCACAGAAAAGAGAAGTATGAATAGTTCCTTTCGGCTTGAACTTAATTCCACAGCAGTTGTTGTTGTTGTTGTTGAGATGTGATTCCTAGTTTGACTGAACATCTAGTTACTCTTTTGACTGAACATCTGGCTCTGTGCCACATTAGGACCCCATATATAATGACATGATCTTTGAGGAATTCATATTTATGGCTCAGAAACATTTATTTGTGTCCATAATTTTCACGTAAAAATACTAAACATTGAATTGGATACGTATCGGGAAGTAATGTCTCCCAAGCATCGCCTTATTTTATGTTTCTGCAATGTTTCTGAACACTGTGTTCAAAGAACAGTGCACTCATAAAGTGTGGGGTACTTCACAGTGATCGCGTTAACTGGTAATTACCCGTAAATTTACCGATTAAAAACGAGAAGAACCGAAACTTTTGGGAGGTCGTAGGTTACTGTAACCGGTTTATATTATAAAAAACCTAGTAAAAGCGATCAACGAAATCGGTTAGAGGATAATCGAAGCAGTAGGATGATGATGATGCTCAGTTTACAATGAAGAGAATCAGTTAGTTTTGGCTTAAGTTCATCATGTGAGAATCCAGTAAAAAGTATATTTCGCAGCAAGTAAGGTTGGAAAAATTTCACGCAGACATTTAATTTCTACTGATGATTGTAAAGTATGTTTAATTTTACATTTAAAAACAGTGTAAGCCACCGAATGGTATATTGACAAAACCAGAAAGTAGCTCATGCAAGATGGAAGACAAGTACAGGTGTAACGGTTTGGAAAAATCCTAGCGTCGTCACTGAGTCTTCATAAATCTATCTATAATTTACAGAAAATTTTTGTTTTTGTTTTTTTGTTGATACGTTTATTTCTTGAACAGCTTTTCATAGTTCTGGAGGTGATTTTAAAATATGTAAGATAACAACATTATTTATTTATTTATGATATGTGATTGATTACAACAAGAAGTTATAAACGGATGTTATCATTTTGATTGTAGTTATTGATTTGAGTTTTGCCTGCAAGCTAGTGGGCATATAGTTTTTGATGTTCCTTGGCATGGCCCTGCCTTTCCTTCTTTCTCAGATGCGGGGTGCTGAATATGAAATAGAAAAATACTTGGCGTGGCGGATATCAGGATGTTTAGCAGTATAGAGGTTACTAGGTGTGTCGGGGCTCTTCAGGCCTTGCTACAACGCACGTTTAAGCATGTGAGGATGTGTGAAACGTTGGTCATGTGGCTTTGTCGAGAGGGGTTTTTATCCGAGCTTTTGGAGATGGAGCTCTTGTGTGGAAGTTAGAGGATTGACGTCTGGAAGTATGCGAGGTCTTTATATCTAAGTGAGTGCTGAGAAAGTGATTAAATATTGAGTATATGCTCACCTGGGCAAGAGCAGAAAAAAAGGCGAAAGACAGGCATTTGTGGAAAACCCTTGCGGAAGCCCCATGTGCCCTGGGCACTTAAGGTTCAGAGAGAGAGAGATATGTGTGAGGTCTTTGAGCTGGACTTATGCTCGGACCTGTTCTTCAGTGTAGAGGTCGTTTCTGAATCGCGGTCAAAGCAAGCGTTAATTTTTTTGTCTGGATGTTGATGTACGTTGAAAGAACCAACACTTGATGGGAACTATTAGCAAACGTACTGTTGTTTGGATGCTGCAGCATGCAGCGGAGCATATAGGGGGCTGTCCTGAATGCAGTGACGCCGGAGTTTGATTTTGAACCTTTGAACAATTGTACGTTGGGTTGTCATCACTTAAAACATGAGTCATCACACTAATTCAGCAGCAGATTACAATGTACAAGAGTAAACGTGTGCATTTCCTTGATGTCAGACAAAATTCTTGATAATCGAATTTGCAGTATACCACCATTTTACCTTTCCCTTCTCGGACGCCGGTTACAGCTTCGCGTACAAATTGTTTGTCTTTCTTGTGCAAGGATACGAGTCTCACAGACGCCTATTTTGCAGGTTTTTGTGTGATAGTTAAGCGTCACTACACTTCTGGTGGTAACTAAGCATCACCACACATCTGGTGATGGTTAAGCGTCACTACACTTCTGGTGATAGTTAAGCTTCACCACACTTCTGATGGTAACTAAGCCTCACCACACATCTGGTGGTAACTAAGCCTCACCACACATCTGGTGATAGTTAAGCGTCACTACACTTCTGGTGATAGTTAAGCTTCACCACACTTCTTGTGATAATTAAGCGTCACCACACATTTGATGATAATTAAGCGTCGCCAGACTTCTGGTAATAGTTAAGCGTCACCACACCTCTGGTGATAGTTAAGCGTCACCACACTTCTGGTGGTAACTAAGCCTCACCACACATCTGGTGATAGTTAAGCGTCACTACACTCCTGGTGATAGTTAAGCTTCACCACACTTCTGGTGATAGTTAAGCGTCACCACACTTCTTTTGATAGTTAAGCGTCATCACACATTTGGTGATAATTAAGCGTCACCAGACTTCTGGTGATAGTTAAGCGTCACCACACTTCTAGTGATAGTTAAACGTCACCACACTTCTGGTGGTAAGTAAGCCTCACCACTCTTCTGGTGATAGTTAAGCGTCACCACACTTCTGGTGTTAGCTAAGCGTCACCACACCTCTGGTGTTAGCTAAGCGTCACAAACTTCTGATGACAGCTAAGCGTCGTCACACTTCTGGTGTTAGCTAAGCGTCGTCACACGTCTGATGACAGGTAAGCGTCACCACACAACTGGTGACAGGTAAACGCCACCACATTTCTGGTGACAGATAATCGTCACCACACTTCTAGTGACAGCTAAGCGTCACCACACTTCTGGTGTATGCTAAGCGTCACCACACTTCTATTGACAGCTAAGATTCACCACACTTATAGTGTTAGCTAAGCGTCACCACACTTCTAGTGACAGCTAAGCGTCACCACACTTCTGGTGTTAGCTTGTATATTTTTTATATTTGTATATTTTGTATATTGGTTAGCTAAGTGTCACCACATTTCTGGTGTTAGCTAAGCGTCATCACACTTCTGGTGACAGCAAAGCGTCATCACACTTCTGGTGTTAGCTAAGCGTCATCATACTTCTGGTGTTAGATAAGCGTCATCACACTTCTGGTGTTAGCAGTAAGCGTCACTACACTTCTCGTGTTAGCTAAGCGTCATCACCTTTCTGGTGTTAGCAGTAAGCGTCACCACACTTCTGGTGTTAGCTAAGCGTCATCACACTTCTGGTGTTAGCAGTAAGCGTCATCACATTTCTGATGATAGCTAAACGTCACCACACTTCTGGTGACAGGTAAGCGTCACCACACTTCTGGTGACAGCTAAGTGTCACCACACTTCTGGTGATAGCTAAGCGTCACCACACTTCTGGTGTTAGCTAAGCGTCACGACACTTTTGGTGTTAGATAAGCGTCACCACACTTTTGGTGTTAGATAAGCGTCACCACACTTGTGGTGTTAGATAAACGTCACCACACTTCTAGCCAAGCTGGCCAGATTATGAAACTGATGACCCTTGATTTAGCAGAATAACGGGGAAAGGGTTGCTCGAAAATTTCTGGAGTCCGAATCAGGCTATTGAATGTGAACTTGAAGAAAGAGTCAAGCTCTTCTTCTGGCCTATATATAGTCTTCCTTGCATTCGGAACATTGCCAAATCTGCTCAGCCGTTGACCTCAGTATCGCGTGTAGGGTATGCAGTTAGATGGTGGCAGTAACGCATTGAATGTCTATAGCCTGGTCTCTTCCGCGTGTCCCCGATTGTATGCCCCTACCATTTGTCACTTATCTTTCTCATAGTCGTTGATAATGAGCACTTACTTCAAAGTCTGTGTCCCCCATTTCGTGCAGTTTGAATAGGATGGTTTTATTGACATCCTCTTTGTCCATTTGCAAGTTACCTAGTGTTGGGGCTCTGCCCACCAGGTGGTCCGCCAACTCATTTCCTTTGCCTGTTGAATATTTCACGAAACATTAAACCGTGTAATATCATATTAAATAAGATTAATATTAAAGTGTGCACACCAATTCAGATACGTTACGAACAAGCAACGTAAGAAGTATAATACATATAAAAAGAATATATTAGCATAAAAAAAGTGGCTACGGTCCCGTGAATTTACCGCTAACGCCCTGTAAAACGGTGCTATACGCTCAGGCTATTCCTTTAGTTTCTCATTGTCAAAGATAGTTTATTACTTATTTCTGTCATTTTTTTTATAGTAAAAAATCTGCAACAAGTCTCCAGTTTTGCGTAGCGTTAACCCAACCTGCGACAGACGCAAGAATTGGTTTGCTACGATAACCTGTGCGATTGGTCCTAAACCAGAAACATGCCACAAAAAATGATTTGACACAGAAACACGTTATCAGGTGGCATGATTCAGGGTGCACAAATAAGATCCAGGTGACGATTTTTCGGTGGTTTAATTTAGGCATGACTCAGTTAGATAAAAATCCAGGGAACCGGGTGTTCGTTGTTGGATCATAGGCGCTGTTATTTGACCGGGCCCCGGCGGTGAAGGTATGAAGTTATTTCAGCGTTGATTCACAAATTACAGTGCGGATTATAGATACCGGGGCTGATTCACTGTGTTGTGATTTGAGGCTGTTGTATATTGTGGACTTAACTTTAGACGTCTTATAGTATGGATGTGGTTTGGATTCATATGATGGGGTCATAGTTTGGACTTCATAAAGAGTGGACATAGTTTGGACTTCATATAAAGTGGACATAGTTTGGACGTCATATAATGTGGATTTAGTTTGGACGTCTTGTAGTGTGGACTTAGTTTGGATGTCTTATAGTGTGGACTTAGTTTGGACGTCATATAATGTGGATTTAGTTTGGACGTCTTGTAGTGTGGACTTAGTTTGGATGTCTTATAGTGTGGACTTAGTTTGGACGTCTTGTTTAGTTTGGACGTCTTGTAGTGTGGACTTTGGACGTCTTGTAGCGGTGACTAAGTTTGGACGTCTTGTAATGGTGACTTAGTTTAGACGTCTTGTAATGTGGACTTAGTTTGGACGTCTTGTAGTGTGGACTTAGTTTGGACGTCTTGTAGTATGGACTTAGTTTGGACGTCTTGTAGTGTGGACTTATTTTGGATGTCTTGTTTAGTTTGGACGTCTTGTAGTGTGGACTTTGTTTGGACGTCTTGTAGTGGTGACTAAGTTTGGACGTCATATCATGTAAACTTAGTTTAACGTCATTTAGTGTGAACTTAAAACACGTGTATGTTTATGTATTAGACATTCTATGATGCTCTCTGTCGGTCTTCCTCTGATTCTTTTCCTTTATACCTTTCTTGTGTTAATTCCCAGTTTCTTTTTGACCTGTAATGTGTCGGTATGTAAAGGTGTGCTGCCGGCAGGTAACAGAAATGTGAACTGAGTGATAGCACATTTTATTATTAATCACAGAAATTGGATATGAGCACCAGGGTAACGAAGTGGCTAGTGCACTAGTCTCTCATAGCGAAGTCGATACTTCGAATCCGGCTGGATGAGCCACACTGACCCAGCTGTAGAAACGGCTGTCTGGCTTCTGCTGCTGGGGGAGGGGGGGGGGTGAGAAACGGCTAAGCCTGATGCTGACCATGTCAACCTTTAGTTTGTGGACAGGTCAAGGAAAATATGGACACTAACAAACGTCTCAAAGGTCCTTCCTTGGCGTAAAAGCGCTTTTTCAGCTTACTCCTACAGGGATTATATAGGACGGCTTTTCTGACCTGATTAGCGACTGTAGACAGCTCATTAACTTCAGCGACAGACAGTTTATCAACCCGCTTTGACTCGGCCGGGTTCAAAGGTTAAATACTTTCTAGCTAAACTGACGCCACTAATGTCACTAGTTTATCAGCTTCATCAGTGCACTAAGCTCATATCAGCCAAAAAAGACGGAAGGACGTTTTATCATTGGATATTTATTTTATTATTGTTCTGATTGGCAGGTGTTGTGTTCGTGACAGTGGAGTAAGGGAAAAGCTGAAGCAGTGGTAAGTTTATTCTTATTATTTTAAGGGACGCCTGGGGGGGGGGGGTATGAGATTGGAAAGGAAAAAAAAAAGGGGGGGGGAGAGAGAATGCGCACTTTTTCTTCAGCGTTCGTGGAAGGTCGGTCATGCTAAACCTGCAGCTCTGTCGCTCTGACGAAGTCTGCCGTATTCTCCAGGCTTGAGTGGGACCCCTGCATCTTTTCTCTCAGTTCCTCCCCCCCCCCGGGATAGACCTGTGCTCTGAGGTTAGAGCAGGTTGTACAGGCTTGCGGGATATGTTCTGGCGTCAGGGTCCCAGAAGCCGCAGGGACGCTCTTTTGTGTGTGATATTCTGAGGCGATAGAGGTGGCTTGTTGCACACCAGTTATCCGGCCACATTAGAAGATACAATGGATTGGCCAAAATATAGCGTGGAATTTTTTTTAAATTAGATAAAATAAGCATAAAATGTTTGAATCACCGCCAACAATTTAATATAAATAATAAAATAGCTTTTGTCAAGATAAGCCCGAGACGTAATTCTCTCCGTGCGCTACACACGCGCTCATATTTCAGTGCTCGTGTGAGGTGAACAGAGATAAATTGAATGTAGCAGTGAATTAGCTTTCACGGCATTTAAGATGGGCAAAGATAAATGCGAATGCTTACACACATGCCTAGCGCCATCTGGTGGTGACCCTACAGTAGGTTGTCGTATTCTCTTTTCTGGTTAAAAAGGACGCCGGATCATCAGTTTCCGGGAAATCGATGGTAAACATGCAACAGGTTGTTCTCGTGGTTGATATGTGTTTAGCAGTTTGCAAACAACGAGGCTTGCACACATCAGAGTGTTAGACTAAATGGATTAGGTTTGAAATATTGTAGAGAAAGTACTTTAGATGCGGGAGACGGGTAAGTAATGAGATTATTATTTTAAAAGGTAAAGGTAAAATTCCCGTTTCCATGCCATTAAGGCATGTTGGGGAATACGGTGTTAGGCCCGTATTTCCAAAACCTTTAGCACATGAAGGTGTGATGTGGTCAGTGTCAGGCCTGGGCGCTTTACCGTCCCAGGTTGTTAGAGGCTGGGTCAACCCCGCGGCCTTTTTTTTTTTTTTTGGTATCTATCAGAAAAAACCCCACTACTGGGATTATTATTATTATTATCATCCACGAGAATGCAGTATACAATTAAATGAAACTATTCTAAAGCATATGCAGAAATTTAAATACCTTGGAGCAGTAATAACTTCAGATGGGAAATGCAGAACAGAAATTAGGAACAGAATAGGTCAAGCAAAGACTGCATTTCAGAGAATGAGAAACATATTATGCAACACATCCTTATCCATGAATGTTAGAAAACGAGTCCTAAAATGCCATATTGAACCTGTCTTGTTATACGGAAGTGAATCGTGGACAATAGGCAGGTCTGCACAGAAATCATTGGAAGCAGGAGAAATGTGATTTATTGGAAGAATGCTACGAATTCCCATTCATTCATTCATTCATTTGCATGTCCCTTGCGGAACTTTGCCTCCCAAACAGCACTCTTGTAGGCCTGTCTGTTGTGAGCAAGATGGCCTGCCGCTGCTGCATCCATTTGCAGATCGTCAACGATGTCTTGCAGCCATCTTCGTTTTGGTCTTCCTCTCTCTGTTTGCGAATTCCCAGGACAGTAAAAATAACTAATCAAGAATGTTTGAGAAGAGTTGGAGATAGAAAAAAAATCTTGTCAAAGAAAAAATGAGAGAGAGACAATGTACTTTCATAGGACATGCAATGAGAAGAGGGGCATTGAAAATATTATAACAACAGGAAAAATAGAGGGAAGAAGAGCCAGGGAAGACCAAGAGAAATGATACTGGACAGTCTGACGGGATGGTATGAGAGGAGATCACCAACTGAGCTAATGGACTGCATGAAGGACCGTGTAATATGGTGAAGCATAATAGCCAACGCCAGTCGGCACAGCATCATCATCATCATCATTTGTGGTGCCGGATAGCGTTGACGATTATACTTCTCCATCTTGTGTGGTCCTTGGTATTTCCGATTAATTCAGACTCACTTCTTTTTCCATGCCGCTTGATCACTGCACTGAGATATTTTTCTATTGACTTTCTTCTCCTTTTTTTCCCCCTTGAATTTTTCCAGTTATTGTTAGGTTCTCCAACATCTGTATTTTCATGTCATGCGTGTAGTTTCTGCATTTCTGTCAGTTCACGTGTAATTTCACTGAAGATATTCAAAAGATGGACGTTGTTTATTTGTCTCCGAGGATAGTAGAACAAATTACAGCAAAATTACAGTAGGGTTTTCTGTGTAAAGATTTTAAGTATATATTATATATTTACCTTCGGCGCCTCCTCCTCCTCTTCTTCTTCTTCTTCTTCTTCTTCTTCTTTCCGAGTCACTGGGGCTCATTGCTGCAGACAGTTTTCAGGCCAGAAAGGGTGTCCACGACCAGAAGAGACAAGTTTAATAGCCCTTCTTTAATTCCTTTGTTCCACTCGCTTATAGGTCATTGTCCTATCTCCCCCTCCCTATGTCTCCCCCTCTCTTCCTGCCCCCTCACACTTCCCATTTCCCCTTGATTCCACGCTTCATGTTAGTTCTGTTAAGAAAGGCAGCCAAGGTACTTGACGACACGCCCTTGCTCAAGTTTGTTTGATCCCGATCGATTGATCTTCACGAAAATTGATTTGGCAGCCATCTCGGTTATCTTGGACATGGGATCATCTCCAGCACGGGTTTTCCTTTCATTCACAGTGAAAGCCACAAACGCTTTCTTTATAGCGTATATCTTGTAGTCATTCAGTCATTCTCCTTCCGGGGGTAAAGGTGAATATGCTGGAGTCACGGCATGGCTGTTGGGACTGCTGAACTAGAGCAGACCAGTTCCATATCCCTCGTCTTCGTGGTGTACCTAGTAATGGCCTGATGTCCTCGTTCAACGTGGCTAACAGGGTAGACCTCCCTGAGACAGCCCTAGTGGTGGAGCCTGGTAGAAGATCTTATTTCCCGACTCAAGGCCGGATCTTCGGGCAAGTCACCGCTGTCGTCTTTCTCACAGCACTCGTTTCCTCCACGCTTCGGGCGTTATCAGGGCCTTCAACCGCGGAGAAGAACGGCTCACAGTTCCAACAACAAAAATGATTAAAAGAATAGACCCATCCTTTTCTCCATATTTCCTTGGCTGCGTCCTCTTTGTCTGTTCTTCTGATCTTTGCTGAATTGTATGTAGGTGAACCATGGGCGTTTCCTTCATTTTCTTCAGGCCTCTAGCGCTCAACCATTTGAAGTCGTTTTCCCATATGAGATTGTCACAGAAAGCCAATCAATGTCTGAGCTTGCTAGGCCAGTGAGTGCAACGTCGACTCAATGTCGGCGATCAACATTGTCAGCTAATTAATCTTTTATGGCCGTCCCAATAGAATGCTTAACAGAAAACAAAGAAGGCTGGAGAGGGAGGGAGGGAGAGAGAGAGAGAGAGAGAGAAGAAAAAAGTGTACAAGCAGAGGTGGGAAACTCTCAGTGTGAACCAATATAAAGGTCCTCAGTTTTTTGTATTCCACGCATTCTGTATGGAATTCTGGAAAAACTCTGAGGATTTCTTGAGGTACTTCCAATAGTAGTAGTAGTAGTAGCAGTAGCAGTAGAAGCAGCAGTACTAGTAGTAGTAGTAGCAGCAGTAATAGTAGTAGTAGCAGCAGCAGTAATAGCAGTAGTAATAGAAGCAGCAGCAGTAGTAATAGTAATAGTAGTAGTAACAGCAGCAGTAGTATTCATAGAGCAACAGTAGTAATAATAATAGGAGCAGTAGTAATAATATTAGTGGCAGCAGTAGTAATAATAGGAGAAGCAGCAGTAGTTTTAGTAGTAGTAGCAGTAGTAGTAATAGTGGTAGGAGCAGTAGTAATAGTATTAATAGCAGCAGTAGTAGTAATAGGAGAAGTTGCAGTAGTTTAGTAGCAACTGTAGTAATAGTAGTAGCAGGAGTAGTAATAGTAGGAGGAGCAGTAGTAATAGTATTAATAGCAGCAGTAGTAGTAATAGGAGAAGTTGCAGTAGTTTAGTAGCAACTGTAGTAATAGTAGTAGCAGGAGTAGTAATAGTAGGAGGAGCAGTAGTAATAGTAGTAGCAGCAGTGGTAATAGTAGTAGGAGCAGTAGTAATAATAGTAGCAACAATAGTAATATCTTCTTATCTTATATCTTATATCCTTCCCGTGCCGTTAGACGTCACATAGGGCTCGCAAAGTAGTTTGCCAATTTTTCCTGTCTTCGGCGAGTCTTTCAACCTCAACAAAGGATTTTATGCCTGTTAACTTGGCCTCTCTTAATAATGTCCTCTTCAGAGTTTCACGCGGTCTGCCCCTTTTTCTTCGGCCTGTTGTGTTCCACTTGATAGCTTGTTTTGGGATTCTCTGCTCATTTCTTCTCATCAAGTGACCAACATATGTCCATCTCCTTTTCCTGATCACCCATGAAACTGGTTGTTGTTCAGTCATCTGTCTTATCTCTGCATTGTTCTTGAATTCATTCCACTTGATGCCGAGTATTTTCCTTAGGCATTTGTTTTCAAAAGAGTCTAATTTCTTTTCTATTTCTTTAGTTGTTTTCCAGCTTTCGCATGCATAAATGAGGGTGGATATTACATTTGAATTGAATAGTCTTAACTTGGTTTTTGTGCTTATAACTTTTGAATTCCATATGTTCTCAAGATTCTTGAAGATTGATGCTGCTTTTGCAATTCTGATCCTAACTTCCTTTCTAGTGTCACCATCCTGGTCTATGTAGCTGCCAAGGTATGCAAATTGATTGACTTCTTCAATATCTGTCCCTTCTATGTGTATTTTTCCATTTTGATTGATGGGAATTTTCATTATTTTTGTTTTGTCCTTGTTAATTTCAAGTCCTATTTTGCTAGCCAGTGAAGATAGGCTATCTGTTTTTTCTTGCATGGAATTCACATTGTCACTGATAAGAGTTATGTCATCAGCAAAATCAAGATCTTCTAGTTGGGTCCCATGTACCCAGTCAATACCTGTGTTACCTGTGCAGCATTTTGTCATTATGAAGTCTATTGTAATCCCAAAAAGTAAAGGAGACAGTATACATCCTTGTTTCACGCCTGTTTCAATCTGGAACCATTCACTCATCCCTTCTTCTGTCTTGACTGCACAACCATATCCATTGTATAAGTCCTTAATGATGTTGACAATTTTAGATGGTATTCCATATAGACCTAAAATTCTCCATAATGAATCTCTGTGTATGCTATCAAATGCCTTCTTAAAATCTATGAAATTCAGTATTAATGGTTTCTGCTTTTCAATATGTTCTTCAAGTATTATTCTTAAAGTAAAGATCTGGTCGAGACAGCTTCTCCCTTTTCTAAATCCTGCTTGTTCTTCTCTCATTGCAGTATCCACTATATCTTTGAGTCTATTCAAAATGACCTTGCAAAATACTTTTGACACAACTGATATTAAGGTTACTCCTCTCCAGTTGTTACAGTCACTAAGGTTGCCCTTTTTTGGTATTTTAACAATGATTCCCTTCTTCCAATTAGAAGGGACCTTTTCTTCTTTCCAAATCTTGTTAAACATTCTCTGTAGTTGTCTCATGTTGTCACTATTGATAGCTTTTAGCATCTCAGCTGTTATTTCATCTTCACCTGCAGCTTTGTTGTTAGCCATTAAATTCACTGCTGTTTCAATTTCATGCAATTTAATTTCATCTAGATTGACATTTAGTTGTGGGGCTGGTAAGTCTGTTTCAAGGTTTAACAATTCTTTTGGGTGTGGTCGATTGAGTATTTCTTGGAAGTGTTCAGCCCATCTTTGCTTTTGGTCTTTATTTGATGTTAATAGTGTTCCAGTTTTACTAAGGATTGGTCTTTCTTTAGATGTAATAGTACCTGTTAGCCTCTTTTGTATGTTATATAAAGTTTTGCTGTCTCCTGTTTTTGCTGCTTTTTCTGCCTCTTTCGCCATATTGTCTATGTATTCTCTTTTATCCTTTCTAGCTGAACTTTTTACTTTCTTGTCTATGTCTTTGTATTTTGCTTTTGCCGAATCTCTTTCATGATCTGCTTTTGCATTCAACATGTTTAATTTGACTGCTCGTCTTTCATGTATATACTTCCATGTTTTATCTGATATCCATGCTTTTCTATTTGGTTTTTCCAATCCAGCGCTTACTTTTGCTGCTGTGATTATGGCTGTGCTGTAAGAATTCCATAACTCATCTATACCTATCTCATCAACTTCACTGGGTGTTTTGGAATGATTGGCAAGTTCCTGATTGAAATTAATGTTAGTATTTTCTTCTTGTAGGCTGTGGATGTTTATCTTTCTGTGTACTGATTTCTTGTGTTGACTTTTCAATTTTAGTTTTATTTTCCCTATGCACAGGTTATGATCACTGTTGACATCTGCACCCCTATAAGCCCTTACATCCATGAGAGATGTTCTGTATTGCTTTCTAATACAAAAATGGTCTATCTGGTTTCTAGTTCTATCATCTGGAGATATCCACGTTGTTTTATGTATCTCTTTGTGTGGGAATATTGTGCCTCCAATGACCATGCCCTCTGTTAGACATATTTCAGATCAATAGTAATAGGAGCAGTAGTAATAGTAATAACAGAAGTAGTTTTAGTAGTAGCAGCAGTAGTTTTAGTATTAGTAGTAGCAGCAGTAGTAATAGTAGTAGTGGCAGTAGTAATAGTAAGAGAAGTTGCAGTAGTAATAATAATAGCAGCAGCAGCTGTAACTGCAATGAAAAACTTCCATGGGGGAAATATTAAATAAATTATGTATTGAAATTAATGGAATATATATATATATATATAAAATTCGTTGATAATATTTTTTATGTAAAACATAATTTATTGTTCAGTATTATTATTATTTCACCAAGGAACATAGACTCGTGAGACATTAAGATCAGCATATAAATCATCAAGTTTGTTTAGACTCGGCCTGAGGCCTGACAGGCTTTCGAGGATTCATTTCATATATAATGTCAAAACTAAACAGTGATACACTGATCTGTAAAATGAGAGAGAATACCTTCTTCACTGATCTGTAAAATGAAGAGAGAATACCTTCTTCACTGATCTGTAAAATGAAGAGAGAATACCTTCTTCACTGATCTGTAAAATGAAGAGAGAATACCTTCTTCACTGATCTGTAAAATGAAGAGAGAATACCGTCTTCATTGATCTGAAAAATGAGAGAGAATACCGTCTTCACCGATCTGTAAAATGAGAGAGAATACTGTCTTCACTGATCTGAAAAATGAGAGAGAATACCGTCTTCACTGATCTGTAAAATGAGAGAGAATACAATCTTCTCTGACCTGTAAAATGAGAGAGAATACCGTCTTCATTGATCTGAAAAATGAGAGAGAATACCGTCTTCATTGATCTGAAAAATGAGAGAGAATACCGTCTTCACTGATCTGTAAAATGAGAGAGAATACCGTCTTCATTGATCTGAAAAATGAGAGAGAATACCATCTTCTCTGATCTGTAAAATGAGAGAGAATACAGTCTTCTCTGATCTGTAAAATGAGAGAGAATACCGTCTTCACTTATCTGTAAAATGAGAGAGAATACAGTCTTCACTTATCTGTAAAATGAGAGAGAATACCGTCTTCACTTATCTGTAAAATGAGAGAGAATACCGTCTTCACTGATCTGGCTGAGAGAGATTTCCTTTAACCCGTCTTCAGATTCTCAAGTTTCGTGTACGATGTTTGTTCTTGAGGCAGTCAGTGTTAAAAACTGACCCACTCCGCGACCGGCTTCACTGCTCGAGTTCTAGTGGGTCATGGTAGATTGGCCAGTCAGATGACTTGTTTAGATTCTGACCTTCTCACATGAGGTGATACAAGGTTATTTAAACTCCCCTCGCTGTAGATGTCGAGGTTTGATCTGAGAGTAATAGATTCTGACTTCCAGACTTCTTTCGGAAATTCCGCCGTGCCCGTCTCAGCAATAGTGCAAAAGCACCAGCAGCTGTTTGTTTTCTTCAGATGTGACTCATTTTACATCTAAAGACGTTGTTCAGACAGGCAAATGTCAGCTGTTTATATACACTGTCAGGAATGGTTTTGTTGAACAGCTTTTCTCATGGTTGAGTCTGTAAACATATGTCCGACATAATCGACCACAGTAACACGTTATGTGTGTGTTCTTCTGGATCAGGTAGTAGGAGGTTATGGCCTTGAAAAGCTTAATGACAGAGGAGGCAAAACAGGTCGGATGGGCAGAAAAGCCACAATAACAGACGATTCAGAAATGCTGTTCCTAAAAGTGAGGAAAAGTTAGATCACAGTGCTATATGGAGCCAGTATTGCTGCATGGTTGTGAACTTTGGACAGTCAGCAAAAAAAGATGTCAAAGAAATTGGAAGCAACAGAGATGTGGTTTTGGAGAAAGATGCGACAGATACCATGGGCAGACTGGAAAATAAAGATCCACAAAGAAGTTTCAGAACAACGAAAACTAGATAAAATAAAAAGAAAAACAGCAAACATTTCTTGGACATGGTATGAGAAGACAGAAGTTTGGAAAATTCACGGGAAAAAAAGAATAGAGGAAGAAAGGCCAAGAGAAAAATATCTCAGTGGACTGGCCAAGTGGCACCGAGAAAGAAAAGCATCTAAACTAAGGGGAAAACAGCAAGGGCCGCACAAGGTGGAGAAGCATGGTCACCAACGCTGTCTGACACGGAACATAAAATTGTTGAAAGGTCCCGTGGACATATGCGCTAGTGCTTTCTGTTCCCCCCCCCCCCCCCCCCCAACCAATGCACCTGACCGTATTTCTTTCCGTCCTTCCCCTGAGCAGACTCGCTCTCCATGTGGTTCAGTCTTTCGTCAGAAAAATGTGTACTTTTCAGTTGTTATTTTAATCATATGAGACTGTTTTACACAGCCAAATCTTTCGTTAACTCTTTCACAACTAAGAGCTGTTTCAGCGACTTCGTAAAATAAAAAAAAAACAAACCCTTTTCTTCCCGCCAACCTATCTTTGCTTGGGAGTTTCAGATTTTAAACTACTAAATAAGCTAAATACGGGTCTCTGGTCTTTTCCTGGTGATGAGTTTATTATAGTTTTGTATGTGTGAGCCAAGAGTTAATATCTCCATATACTTTCATCCAGACAACAAAGTACGGCAGACTAAAATGACACGGAATTGCTAAATCCAACATATGGTTTAGTAAGCTCCTGCTGTTGGCAAAGGAAAGACTTTTTCTCATAGAAACACTGCTTTTTTTACACCATACATCCTTCTTGTGCCGTCGGCCGTCATGTAGGACTCCATTGTGTCTCGCCGTGAGTCTTTTCTCAACGAGCTTCTCAGTCGCATCAAGGGGGTTTCATGTAAGTCATCTTAGCCTTTCTTGCCAGTGTTCTCTTTAGGGTCTTTCGATGTTGGCCTTTTTTTTTCTTCTTTTTCCAGATGTTTCCCGTGTGATGACTTTCTGTGAGATGGTTTCTTTTCCTCGCGTGGCCCATATACGTCCACCTTCTTTTCTTGATCACTGCTGAGATTGCTGCGTGCTCATTTCTCTTATTTCTGCTTTAGTCATGAATTCGTTCCATTGTACACAGAGAATTTTTTTAAAGATATTTTCAGACACGTCCAATTTACTCTCTGTTTCTTTGGTGTGTTTTCCCCCAGCTTTCACATGCGTACATAAAGATGGGTATTGCATGTGAATTGGACATCCTAAGTTTTGTTCTTGTTCTTGGGAGTTCTGATTTAAATATTTTCTCAAGATTCTTAAAGGCCAATGCTACCTTTGCTGTTCTGGTCTAATGTCTTTCCTCGTGTCTCCTTCTTGATCTGTGTAACTTTGGAGAGACACAAAATGGTCTACTTCTTCTGTTGCTGTTCCTTCCAGATATACTTTTTTTTTTCCTTTTGCGCGACTAGAGTCCTCATTATTTATTGATCTCAAGTCCTGTTTGTTAGCCACTGAGTGCAGGGTATCTGGGTTTTTCCCCTGGCATCATTTCCACTAATAAGCGCTGTATCATCAGCAAAATGAAGGTCTTATAGTTATCCCCACTGCCTGTTGAATGCCAGTGTTGTCAGTACAGCATTTTTTTTCGTTATGAAGTACTGCATATACCTAAGAATAGTTTCTTTTTGTGAGTGACAGTGAAGGTTGGCTTGGTGGTAGGTAACAGATATTCTGGTGTATTCTCTGCTATTCGTTATTCCTCTCAGAGTTCTATATAAGGGAAGATGTTATTTGTCGGAGCTGTGTTACTGGAGAAGATGATGCATTACAGAGCCGAAGTGATAGCTCCACTGTATGTATGTTATAATAAGCAAAAGTTTAAGCTGTAGGTAGAAGTCAGTCACTTTGCTAGGTAGAAACTTCTGTCACGTTGTTGACATTTTTTTTTTTTGGGGGGGGGGGGGGGGGGGTTAAATTCACGGTTTACTGAGTGAAAAAAAATGATATGAATTTTAACAATATAAAGTCTGTAATTAAAATACTCGTGTGTCATAAGAGGAAAAGAAAAGAAAAAATCTCTGGGAATGCGATGGTCATGTGCTAGGAAGAGAGCCCAGCAACATTGCTAAGACATATATGTGATGGACACCCGGGGGGGGGGGGATAGATGCCGACCAAAGGCTGCCAGGCGGAGAATTGTGGAAGCAGAAATGAACAACATACAACACAGTACCGTGAAAAGTGGAGAGAATTTGTTGTTGCCCTGCAAGACGCTCCGGGGTGTGCAGAGCGGTGACTGCTCAGCCAATCGCCGACCAAGGACATGGATGGTTGGAATTAAAGTACAAATTCTTGAAAAGATCTCGCAGTATTAGTATCAAATAATTTGAACATGGCAACAAATCGAAAATGGCATTTTCCGATTTTAGTCAAGAAAGATCAGGTGCCAAAAGACGAAATTTTCCCGTCTTTGGTCCAAAATATTATACAGGTACAATACAGGCACAGTACAGGCGGAAACAGCAGAGTGTGAGATGAGAGGACAGAGCGAGTAGGATTATCCTCGGAAGTTTATAGAAGGGAAGAGAAACATTAAGAGTGAGATGAGAGGACAGCGGGTAGGATTATCCTCGGAAGTTTATAGAAGGGAAGAGAAACATTAAGAGAGTAGCGGGAAACAGAACACGGGCTCATGTAGACGGGCAACTGGCTAAACAAAATAGTACACCGCCCTAACCAGTCGATCACAGAACACATTTTCAGAATAGTTGTGTATCAGTATTTGGGTTACTGGGTGTGTCATGGCTGTCCAGGCTTTACTACGACACACGGTTAAACGAGTGACGATGTGAATGTTCATCATTTGGTCATGTGACTGAATTGTTATTGAACTTGGTCACACGAGGTTTTTTTTTTTTTTGGCGGGACTTTTGGAGAGAGAAGAGCTGTGAGGAAGCTAGAGGATGGGCGTATATGGAAGTATATGAGGTCTTTGTCTATGCGAATGCTGAAAAAGTAATTAAACGTGAAGAATGTATGTGTGATCTTGGAGATGGGACTTAAGCTTGGACATGTTCTTCGATGTAGAAGTCGTTCCTGAGTCGCGACCATAGTGAAGTGTTTGGATATTGTTTGTTGATCTGTCACTATATAGAACCTATATGTCATGAGTCATCGTGAGCCATGAGTCATCACACATATTAGATCCACCACTAGAAAACGCCGTACACGTATAAGGGACAAATATGTACAGTTGTCCTTCTAGAACTAGGCGGTTTCTCGCTCTGTTGGAGTCCATGGGTCTGTTCCCGATCAGCCATTGTCAGATGTCTCGTTCTCTCACGTCTAAAGTTCTTGTTTTGAAAACTATTGAGGCCGTTCTCTCTCTCTCTCTCTCTCTCTCTCTCTCTCTCTCTCTCCGTAAGTCAGACTTGGCCTCATATACATTTTTCAGACTTGCTGGTCGTCTGTTTCAGTAATATGTCACTAGATTTTGGCAAAGTAACAGGGCTGTTACAGCAGTAACTTGTCTCGTATTTAGGGTCAGCGAGACTGATGATCAAGAGTTGTTCACTGGCAACAGCCGGTTAATAGAGAGATTATATATGATAATGATGGTCTGTAGCTGTGCATTCGACCGTCCGTCTATCTCACTATCTGACTGCCTGCATGAGATATAGAAAAATTAGGAGACGAACCATATATTTATTGTAAAAGTAAACATAGATCAGATCAGATAGTGCCATGCCAGTAGGAATAGGCAGTCATCTCTCCATCTGGTTCGATCCTCTGTGTTCTCGAATCAAGTCGATTGCAGTTTTCCTGCAAAGCCATGCAGTCAGGCCATCCAGGTATTTGTCTCCTCCGCCGTCTCTGTCTTTTGCCATTTATCTTTCTGGTCATGACAAATTCTTCGAGACCTTCACGTCTGCTGATGTGTCCGAGAAACTTTGTCTTTTTTCTTATGTACGGCTCTAGTTTCAGCTGCATTTCAGTAGCCGTTATTCTTCGTTCTTATTGTTTATTCATAGTCCATGTTTCACTTGTATAAAATAGAAAAGGTTCTATATAGCATCGTAGAAGTCTATTTCGTATTGGCGGTGGCAGTTTTTTATTTGTTAATGTGTTCTCTAAAACCTGTTTTTGCCATTGCAATCCTGGTCCTGATTTCTTCATTGTACCTGCTGTCAGATGTTATGACTGTACCTAAGTAATTGTACTGTACATAAGAATTTGTGCCTATTGATCTGTCATGATATTTTCGCCAGCGCTATAATTCTGCATATAGACTAATACAGTAATTTGTCTGAGTACAGAAAATCTGTTTCTGAAGCTACTTTCAGCGGGGACTATAACTAATGACAGGGATATTCAGTTCTACAAACTCTTGTACTTTGCCCTCCTACCCAGCTCTGTTAATCACACCAAGGCTTAAACGCTCGCTCGTGGCCTCTATCTTCACCGTAAACGTTGCTGAGTTGTACGCCTTCTGTCAGCGTATCGAAAACATTCATGCCATCTGTTGCCATCAAAGTTTCATATTGGCGTAAACTCCACGATCTGAATATTCAGAACGAAGGTGTCATCCACGCTATTAGTCGCTGTTTTAATGTTCATGTATATTGCTAATACGGATGCCGTGTATATGACTTTTTGTTTGAAAGTAATACATGTGTTAGAAGATACTGCTGTGTTTTAGAACTGGAGTAATGTTACACTGTAGTGTAAGAAGTAATAAGAACACGTGAATGTATTACAGTGTCTTTTCACCGTGATGTTTAGATAAGTCCTCATTTTCCTGTCACAGAGAGCTCGTGGACAGTTATTGGAAACCACACGATTCACATGTGACGAGGCTGTGCTCGGTGTCTCTAGAACATGAGAGTATGCAAGATGCTACTAGAAGACACATAATTACTGGAGGTGGCATGGAACAAATATATAATCTGTGCGTTGTGAACACGCCAACATTAATAACTACTAGTCACGATATGGCATGTTTGCCATTAGTGTGAAAATGCTCGATTTCAAAATGATGAGATTAAATGTAGTTACATTATGTGTGACCTTATCAGTTATTGGTGTAGTTATGTTATTTAATAATCTTGCTCTTGAAGTTGTTCTTGAAGCTGTTGTATGTGGTGACCTCCCCTGTTATTCGAATAGTTAAAGTATTCTGATGGCCGGCTGTATGATTAGCTGTGTTACAATATCTGGTGATTTACTGTGATTTGCTATGTTTACAGTATCTGGTGACGTACTGTGTGATTGCTATATTTACACTATCTGGTGACTTACTCTGTGATTGCTATATTTACAGTATCTGGTGACATACTGTGATTGCTATATTTTAAGTATCTGGTGATCTACTGTGTGATTGCTGTAGTTATAATATCTGGTGACCTACTGTATGATTGCTGTATTGACAGTATCTGATGACATACTCTTATTGCTATATTTAAAGTGTCTGTGACATACTCTGTTATTGCTGTGTTTATAGTATCTAGAGACCTACTGTTTGATTGCTGTGTTTACGATATCTGGAGACCTACTGTGTGATTGTTATATTTACAACGGCTGTCAGTGATTCTGTATTTATAGTAACTGGTGACCTACTCTGTTTATGGAGCCTACGGAGAAGCTTATTGTTATGATCCGTCAGAAATTGAAGAAATATCACTAACTATTCGACTCGACGCCTGCATATGAAGATCTCCATCGCAGCGTCGGCTGACAACAGACAGACAGGCAGATACAGCCCGTGTCTCTCAGTATATATTAGTGTACTTATATTTACCGTACAGTTTCCATACACTGTGTTGCAGGTCTCTGTTTTTTTTTTTGCACACATCAGTGCAGTCCTTGCAAGTGTGAATACAGCGCGATCAATAACCAGCGTTTGTTAGCCCGGGCTGATGTCATTCCTTGCCGGAGTTATTACTGAAAAAAAAAGATATCGCGTCTCTCCTCTCTATTCCTCTCTCTCTTCTCTCTCCCCCCTCCCGTTTCTCTGTCTCTCTGTGATCTTCATGTCCCTCTCTGGGATCTCCGTGTCCATATACATCTGGCTATCTTAAGAGTACACGCCGGGTTAACAGCATCGTCAGCTTTTCGCCGAGCACGCTAAACTTAGTTAAGACTGAAAGAGATGATCGTATTAAACGATCATGTTAATGCCAGTTTTGCAGGAAGCAGGCAGGTTTAGTTATTAAACTGATATTCTCAGCCATGGAATCGGACGCATTTTGTGAAAACTTTAGGAAAATATGAATTTTCCAACGTTGTAAGTTGTAGTTTTTCGTGTATTGTTGTGTCCAGTGAGAAGCTGTTATAATTATTTTATGACGTCTTCTTCTCCGTGTTTAAAAAAATAACGAGAGAACTTGAGAGAGCAGTTATTTTATTTCTTTTCGTTTTAAATGTGATATTTTGTGCGACCCGTTCAGTGTATACAAAGCATTCGACATTGGTCAGGGTGGAATAGGAGAGCAGGAACACAGAGGAGTCGAAGTTGAGCCTTGTAGCCGTAGCCGTGATCATTTTGTGTGTGTGCGAGTTAAAAAGCTTTTTGGCAGTCGGTATCAAGTTTAACACATGTCGTGATACTTTTCTAGATTTAGTGTTTGTGCGCCAACATCTGTTGTTGCTCGGTGACTTGTGTCCTCTTCTCGCGCGTACTGAATATTTTGAATTACCGACAGATTGTCTTCAGGGTTGTCTCAGAAACCAACGTAACGCCAACAGCAGAATCTTCCATGTGAGGCGGAACCTGCTGGATACTGATTATTTCAAGTGCACGCGTTCACCAAGTGTCCGACTTTCGTATCCTGACCTGCTTTGCATTCCTGGGAGCTGTGCATGGGCGACCTCCTGCATACAGTATTTATCCACCAGAAATACGTGTCTCTGGCATTTCCGTTCCGCCCATAGCTTTCACGTCACCATGGCTACGGCATCACACGTGACAAGTGCGTCATGGTAGGCCTTCAAATGCTGTCATAGATTTGCATTCATGTAGGCAAAGTTTTTAATACACGACGTGAGTGAAATACGGAAGCGGTTTTGATGTAGGAAATAATATGATGGTTTTGTCATGTATTGCAAATAGAGTAAATATTTCATTGTGGCCACTGAAAAAAAGATGACGAAATTTGGCATAACCGCAGAGAAAAATCAGAATAGTTAAAAAACGGCGCTTGTACGCACGTTGCTTGTATGTATTGATTGAGGCGGTTGGAAACATGGAGACCTACTGTGTGATTGTTATATTTACAACGGCTGTCAGTGATTCTGTATTTATAGTAACTGGTGACCTACTCTGTTTATGGAGCCTACGGAGAAGCTTATTGTTATGATCCGTCAGAAATTGAAGAAATATCACTAACTATTCGACTCGACGCCTGCATATGAAGATCTCCATCGCAGCGTCGGCTGACAACAGACAGACAGGCAGATACAGCCCGTGTCTCTCAGTATATATTAGTGTACTTATATTTACCGTACAGTTTCCATACACTGTGTTGCAGGTCTCTGTTTTTTTTTTTGCACACATCAGTGCAGTCCTTGCAAGTGTGAATACAGCGCGATCAATAACCAGCGTTTGTTAGCCCGGGCTGATGTCATTCCTTGCCGGAGTTATTACTGAAAAAAAAAAGATATCGCGTCTCTCCTCTCTATTCCTCTCTCTCTTCTCTCTCCCCCCTCCCGTTTCTCTGTCTCTCTGTGATCTTCATGTCCCTCTCTGGGATCTCCGTGTCCATATACATCTGGCTATCTTAAGAGTACACGCCGGGTTAACAGCATCGTCAGCTTTTCGCCGAGCACGCTAAACTTAGTTAAGACTGAAAGAGATGATCGTATTAAACGATCATGTTAATGCCAGTTTTGCAGGAAGCAGGCAGGTTTAGTTATTAAACTGATATTCTCAGCCATGGAATCGGACGCATTTTGTGAAAACTTTAGGAAAATATGAATTTTCCAACGTTGTAAGTTGTAGTTTTTCGTGTATTGTTGTGTCCAGTGAGAAGCTGTTATAATTATTTTATGACGTCTTCTTCTCCGTGTTTAAAAAAATAACGAGAGAACTTGAGAGAGCAGTTATTTTATTTCTTTTCGTTTTAAATGTGATATTTTGTGCGACCCGTTCAGTGTATACAAAGCATTCGACATTGGTCAGGGTGGAATAGGAGAGCAGGAACACAGAGGAGTCGAAGTTGAGCCTTGTAGCCGTAGCCGTGATCATTTTGTGTGTGTGCGAGTTAAAAAGCTTTTTGGCAGTCGGTATCAAGTTTAACACATGTCGTGATACTTTTCTAGATTTAGTGTTTGTGCGCCAACATCTGTTGTTGCTCGGTGACTTGTGTCCTCTTCTCGCGCGTACTGAATATTTTGAATTACCGACAGATTGTCTTCAGGGTTGTCTCAGAAACCAACGTAACGCCAACAGCAGAATCTTCCATGTGAGGCGGAACCTGCTGGATACTGATTATTTCAAGTGCACGCGTTCACCAAGTGTCCGACTTTCGTATCCTGACCTGCTTTGCATTCCTGGGAGCTGTGCATGGGCGACCTCCTGCATACAGTATTTATCCACCAGAAATACGTGTCTCTGGCATTTCCGTTCCGCCCATAGCTTTCACGTCACCATGGCTACGGCATCACACGTGACAAGTGCGTCATGGTAGGCCTTCAAATGCTGTCATAGATTTGCATTCATGTAGGCAAAGTTTTTAATACACGACGTGAGTGAAATACGGAAGCGGTTTTGATGTAGGAAATAATATGATGGTTTTGTCATGTATTGCAAATAGAGTAAATATTTCATTGTGGCCACTGAAAAAAAGATGACGAAATTTGGCATAACCGCAGAGAAAAATCAGAATAGTTAAAAAACGGCGCTTGTACGCACGTTGCTTGTATGTATTGATTGAGGCGGTTGGAAACATGGAGACATTCAGCTCTGTCCTGGTAATGTAGGAGCTTTCTAGAAAGCAAATGCCAAAGAAAACAACGGGGGACTCCCGACAAGTGCCGAGATACTACGTGCATATCGATCAGGCAGAACTGTTTTTCTGCTCTGTGTTAATAGAACGTTGTCGACAAATTAACATGTTCCAGTCTTGTAATTATGTTCCTTAAATAGGCAGTTTTTATATGAAAAAGGGATGAGGCGTGGGGTGGGAAGGGGCTAAAGTAAAAAGGTAAATGTAGTCTTTATTAAACCACCGGGGGGGGGGGGGGCTGGCTAGGGTGTTAATGCCTATGTTTTCCTTGACCTGTGGCCACACTAGAGGGTGGTGTGGTCAGCATCACTCCTGGCCCGCCTCTCCTTACCTAGTTCCAGGCTGGGTAACTGGGGCGCCTCTGGCCGAATTCGAACCATCGACATTTGGCTTAAGAGGCCAGTGCACTAACCAATTCACCATTCAGGCGGCTGGAATGGGGGAGTGTTAAAAACTGAAAAGTGGATCTCATTGTCTTCATTATAGATAATTTAGAGTAAAGTGGATCTCATTGTCTTCATTATAGATAATTTAGAGTAAAGTGGATCTCATTGTCTTCATTATAGATAATTTAGAGTAAAGTGGATCTCATTGTCTTCATTATAGATAATTTAGAGTATTATAACATCAGTTATTTGTTTGTTCGTTTTTCACAGAAAAGGCTTAAATCATGTTTTGAATGAAAAACAAACTTTGAGGACAACAAGAATTGTATTACATTGTCCAGAAAAAAAGCAAGAAAAATCAAAAGTGATGATAAAGTGGAAGAAACTGAATATAAATGAATGGATGGAAGATGAAGTGAAATGAGAGATGATGAAGTGAAAGAAGATAAAGGAAGACATGGCAAAAAAAAGCACACAAGACACTGATGATAAAATGCAGAAATAATTCTCTTATCCAAAAAGCAAAGCCTTTCATTTTTCTTCATATTTTTTCCCCCCTTGGTCTCTTGTCTAACTCCATTTTCTTAATAACACAAAGCAGTTCTAATTTCTGTATTCTGAAGATATACCAACTGAAGTGAATTGGTATCTTGATATTGTCTTAGATATTTTTTGTTTTGTTTTATTTTCGCTCATAAGTTTTCCCTTCTGTTATCATTGTTTGATCAGTCTTCTGTTCCTCTCTGTCATTTATTTGGTCTAGTTAGACCTTTTTTTAAAAAGCTTCTTTGTTATTTAAAAATATCTTATACTGATTCATTTTAAAATAATGTTTAGTTTATCATCAGGGTGAGTCAGAAATTAGTCGCAAATAAAGGGATATAACCATTGACGAATATAAAAAAGGACTGACTTGCACTTGAGTCTTTTCATATATTTTTCAACAGTAATGTCCCTTCATATGTGATTAGTGTTTTTTTTTTAATGCTTCATTTTAATCTTTTTTTTTATTTTCTTAAAAATATTTTTTTTTTGGTAATCTTTTAGTCATTATAAATTTCATATTTGTTTTGATGTATTCTAGGCTTTATATCTTCTTCTTCTTCTTCTTCTTCCTGGAACTGTGAGCTAGTGTTCTTTGCAGCTGATGCAGTGAAGTTATTGAGGCACAACATCTTGTTGGCGAGGGAGCTATTTTTCTTCAGTCCCTGAGTGCAGCTAGAAGGGCAGGGAGTGTGTAGTATTTCTTCAGACTCCACCACCATGGGGATTATGGTGATCCCTGCCCTGTTAGCCAAGCTAGGCCTGTACTAGAGGATACCAATGAAGGGGTGGGACAGGGTCCTGGTCAGCTGTGGTCCACCATCCCTGATGCTAGGATGTCAGCTGTGGTCCACCATCCCTGATGCTAGCATGTCAGCTGTGGTCTACCATTCCTGATGCTAGCATGTCAGCTGTAGTCCACCATCCCTGATGCTAGCATGTCAGCTATGGTCCACCATCTCTGATGCTAGCATGTCAGCTATGGTCCACCATCCCTGATGCTAGGATGTCAGCTGTGGTCCACCATCCCTGATGCTAGCATGTCAGCTGTGGTCCACCATCCCTGATGCTAGCATGTCAGCTGTGGTCCACCATCTCTGATGCTAGCATGTCAGCTGTGGTCCACCATCCCTGATGCTAGCATGTCAGCTGTGGTCCACCATCTCTGATGCTAGCATGTCAGCTGTGGTCCACCATCCCTGATGCTAGCATGTCAGCTGTGGTCCACCATCCCTGATGCTAGCATGTCAGCTGTGGTCCACCATCCCTGATGCTAGCATGTCAGCTGTGGTCCACCATCCCTGATGCTAGCATGTCAGCTGTGGTCCACCATCCCTGATGCTAGCATGTCAGCTGTGGTCCACCATCCTGATGCTAGCATGTCAGCTGTGGTCCACCATCCCTGATGCTAGCATGTCAGCTGTGGTCCACCATCCCTGATGCTAGCATGTCAGCTGTGGTCCACCATCCTTGATGCTAGCATGTCAGCGGTGGTCCACCATCCCTGATGCTAGCATGTCAGCTGTGGTCCACCATCCCTGATGCTAGCATGTCAGCTATGGTCCACCATCCCTGATGCTAGCATGTCAGCTATGGGTTTGCTGACTGTCAAAGTAACAGCATATTTGCCTCCCCTCCCCTTCCCTCCCCCTCAGTTCTTTATAAAGTAGGTCTTTGCTTTCAAGTGCAGTCAGAGTCATTATAAAATTGTTATATTCATTGTATGACAACATTTGTTTTCTTTGTATGGCATTTCATTTTAGCTGTTTAATTTTTATAGTAGCAACTTAATTAAAAGTAACACTTATTAATTGTGCTACAAAATATGCACAACTTTCGTTCAAGGTGGTGTGTCTTGTGAGATAAATGCTTTTTTCTGTACATCTGGTCTTTTTTTTTTATATTGTCCTTGATAAAGGCGTTCTGCCAGAAGACCTAGCAGGTCATTTTTTTTTTGTTTTTATTTTATTTGTCCCTTCTCCCTTTTAAAACTATTTTATGAAATGGCACAATTCATCTCAACTGTTTTGACAGTCAAATATGACAATCTTGAACATTATAATTAAAATGAAGTGCCGAGATTGAATATCTTATGTTCTTAATAAGAGCCTCATGTAAAACTTTTTTTCATGCTGTCTTTTATAACATGGGTGATGGCAACTGTGATGTTGTCATTTAGACAGTGCTGGTGTTGAGATAGCTTTTTCAGACTCAAGATTGCTGTTAGCACAATTGATATTAGAGGTAGGCTGTGTGTCAGCCTATAGGAGCTCATACTCTTTATTTTGTAGATGAGTGCTGTGTGAAGCAGTGTTCATGATTCAGATACGCTGTATGCTTTTTGTTTCCTTTTTTCTAGAGTTAAACTTTTCATTTTACTTAAACTTATCCCATCATGCCTTAATTCTTAAACTTATCCCATCATGCCTTATTACTGATTGTTAGATTCACTGGTCTTTCTTTCGTTACTTTTCCAGCAATGATGTCCTCAACCCTTGTGGAGACAGTCTCCATAAATTATGACGATTTCAACGACAGTTTTCTTACCTGCGGTACCTGCCTGTGCACCTATGACGGCCAGGAACGCTCACCCAAGCTCCTACCGTGCTCACATACAGTTTGCCGGAATTGCTTGGAACGAATCATCGCAGCTCAGACACTTGACACTGGTTCTTTTCGCTGTCCAATATGCCGCGAGACAATTCACATCCCACAAGGAGGTGTGGCTTCATTCCCACCATCATTCATTGTCAACCAATTACTAGACTTGATGGCACAACAGAGACGAGATGTTATACCAAAGTGTTCAGTGCATAATACACAAGAACTTCATTTCTGCGAGACTTGTGATCTAGTTTTTTGCTTACAATGTGTTGATGGTAGCCATATAGAACGTGGTGCTAGTGAACATACTGTTATACCATTTGCAATAGCCATCAAGAGAATGTCGGAAATTCTTCTATACAAGGCACATCTTTGCATTAAAAATTTAAACTCGGCTTATGAGGCGGTCTCAGATGAGCTTCGACAGTTGGAGCTCTCTGTGGACAAAGCACTGGACTCTATCAATAGATCATTTCAGGTAAGTGAGATCACTTTTGGCCATCATAGATTATTTGTAAGTGTTGAAAATGTTACATGACCTCCTTATACTTCAGAGGAGAAACTTGTGGAATCTGATACTGAAATGGTGTTTTGACTTTGCTTTCTGGTTTGCTCTATTCTGGAATGAAGACATCATAATATCTTAGCATGGGAATTTGGGTGGCTCAGTAGTTAAAATCTCCACCCTCACTCTTTGGTTGAAATCCCTGAATTTTTTTTTCTTAGTTTCCTTACTCCCATAATTGTTCATTGTCTTCCTGTAATCTCCATGTTAATAAGATCAGATTTGGTTCTAAGGACTGCAGATGCGCCTCAAACAGCCTCTGGCAGTCAAGTCCAGCTCCTGGCCTTCCCGTGGCAGAACTGTTTAAACTGACAGGAGAAGGGGCGAGGGCGAATATCTGGCGCCTGAAAACCAGTTACTTAGGGTAGATGAGTGGCATGTTTGGTAGCTCATCTGCCGCTGTTGGCGAGATTTTTCAGGTGCCGTGCGTGGAGCGGTGCTCTTCCCGGCCAATGAAGAAAGGTACAAATGAGGTTGCCGCGCAGCATCACTGCGGAAAAGGTGGTAGAAAGGATAAAGCGAAGCAAACAGTCAAATCATGGCACCTCTGGTCTGGAGGTCGGCCACGTCCTGAGTGCAGTCATGTCGGGTGAAATGCATGAACCGGCTTGTCTCACTGCTGGCGAGACTCTTCAAATGCCGTGCGTGGAGTGAAGCTCCTCCCGGTTAAGGAAGTAAATGCGGAAAAGAAATAAAGGTTGCTGTGCGGAGCTGATGGGAAAAGGTGGTGGAAAGTGAAGTTTAACTGGTATGTCCAGTAGTATCGCTACGAGAGCTATACCACAGCACCTCTGCTCTAGAGGCCGCCCACGTCCAAAATACACCTACACTGGTGAAATATGCCTAAACTGGCACACACCAGGGGTGGAACTTGATGGCTAGACATGTCATGCCACCTCCGCTCTAGAGGTCGGTAACGCCTGATAAACACCCATACTGGTGAATTTTGCCTAAACCGGCTCATACCAGGGGTGAATCTTGAAGGCTATGCATGGCACAGTACCTCTGCTCTAGAGGTCGGTCCCGTCCCAAACACGCCCATACTGGGATAATGCCTAAACCGGCTCAACCCAGGGGTAGTAGTCACTAGTGGCGAGGATTCATCCTCCTGGACAAAATCTCCATCCTGGTCACAACTAGGAAGGGTAGCGGCCATGACCGCAAAATGGTGAAGTCGGAGACACTGGACCAGGGAAGTCTAGATAGGCAACCACCTCTCACCCAGCGGGGATGTTTGCGTATCCTAATCACGCTGAGGTTTTCCGGTGAGAAAGTCCATCCCTGGACTGGATGGGCAACTACCTCTCACCCGGCGGTGATACACGGGTATCTCAAAACACGTCGAGGTTTTCCGGTGAGAAAGTCCAACTCTGGCCTGGGTGGGCTACCGCCTCTCACCCAGCGGGGATGCACTGATATCCTAAACACGTCAAGGTCTTCCGGTGAGAAAGTCCAACCCTAGACTAAACTGGTGCAATGAAAACCACGGTGTCACGCAATCCCACCAAGAATACAGGCTAAAGCACTGTGACACTCTGAATCTCTTGTGGTCCTTTCGTGGATCTCGTGTGGTCTATTTTGGACCACACAGGGGACCACGGGACCTAATGAGGACCACAGGCATGAATTCAATAGGTTCACAGTGCGGTTTTTGGTGGTAGAAGTGAACGAAGAAGAAGGAGATCAGATTTCATTATCTGAAAACAGGGACTATCTGGCTGCAGAATGAGACATTAAAAAATGTCCTTTGGTATTTACTTTCTGTGAGGATATGTAGTGTTGGTGCCTTCACACTTCACATTTCTACAGCATTGTGAGGTGGGGGTGGGGTGGCACTGGCACCTATCCTTGCTTTGCCTTTATTTTCACGGGGAAAACTCCAGGTAACATTTTCCTGAGGCTGGATTGATCCCAGTGCTGGTTGGTCCAGAAGAAATTTCCATCAGTGGAGAAGTTCAACTTGTGACCTGGTTTACAAGTGACTGCACTAATCACTACACCGCTGTGGCAGTGAGACGTACCGGAATACATTTCAGGCATAACTGTTAGCGTATGAATGCAAAACATAAAAGTCAGTATTAGCTAAACAGTAAAGCTGAACAGACTCTCACAAAAAAGTCAGTATTAGCTAAACAGTAAAGCTGAACAGACTCTCACATAAAAGTCAGTATTAGCTAAACAGTAAAGCTGAACAGACTCTCACATAAAAGTCAGTATTAGCTGAACAGTAAAGCTGAACAGACTCTCACATAAAAGTCAGTATTAGCTAAACAGTAAAGCTGAACAGACTCTCACATAAAAGTCAGTATTAGCTAAACAGTAAAGCTGAACAGACTCTCACATAAAAGTCAGTATTAGCTAAACAGTAAAGCTGAACAGACTCTCACATAAAAGTCAGTATTAGCTAAACAGTAAAGCTGAACAGACTCTCACATAAAAGTCAGTATTAGCTAAACAGTAAAGCTGAACAGTTCTATCTAAGCTGGACTGTCTTCAAAGATAAAACAGGAGATGCCCTGCAGTGACTGCTCTTCTTTTACTGTGTTTGGCTGGTAGGAGAAACTGTATGCCTAAAGATGACAGCTAAATGGAACAGTCTGATCACCCAGTAAACAGCACACAGGCAACAAGAAATATACAAAATCATTACAGATTACAGTTGACTGGGACTTAGAGATAGGTTTGACATAGTGTGCATGGTCCAGTTCATCAGGTATAAAAAACATGACACAGTGTCCTGTATTGTTTATCTGTAATCAGAGACTGGCACCCCCTCACTCCAGGCATTCCCTTATGTGCTCCATCTTCCGTTCCAACAGCCACTGAAGTGCGCACTTACTGATGGAGCCAGTCACACACTGGTTGTGGATAATGCAGGCTAAACCCCTTCCTTTAGAAAAACATCCACTTCCCCTCTCCTCCGCCAAATTGACCATCCTTTTTTTTTTTTTCAATTTTTGTGTTGATTACACAAACAGATATAGTCCGCAGAAGGAAATGCTCAAACTTTGAATATGAACTTCAGAGGTGTTCAGTATTTGCCTAATTGACCATTGGGTTTGAATCTGATCACAGAAGCTGGGAAGAAATATTTAGAATCTTGACAAAAATGTTTAAACGTCTAGAATCTAGACAAAAATGTTTAAATATTTAGAATCTTGACAAACATTTTTAAACATCTAGAATCTTGACAAAAATTTTTCATGGAGAAAAAAGTACTCCAGATTTTTCACGGCCAAAATGTCAAAGCTGGAACAGGATGATGGTGCCAGACCTGAGATTGTGACTTGGGAGCTTGACAGAAGTAAGGTACTGGAGTCTGTTGCAGAGACTCATCTAGTTTCTTGGGGATTTTTCAGAAATAAACAGTTTTCACAGCCTTTCATTGTTCTTGTTTAATAAAGTGACTAAATTTATCTTTTGGCTGTTCTTGGACTCAGGATGTTGTGGCTATCATTGAGCGACGTCGCCATGATTGTCTCCAGTGGGTGAGGAAGATTAGGGAAGACAAGAAGACTGTCCTGAGAGAGCAGCTGGAGCTGATACAGGCAGAGAAGGAGAAGGTGCAACTTGAGTGTGATGGTTTGCAGTATCAGGTGAGATGTGGTAGTCTTAAGAGAACATGTGACTAGAGTTTAATGGTTTGCAGTTTCAAGTGAAATGTGGTGCAATTAGAGTGTGATGGTTTGCAATATCAGGTGAGATGGGGGGGGTGGTAGTTTTATATGATCATTTCTTATCATGGGTGAATCCATATCCATGTACATAATGTCTGACATTCCTTTTTATCATGTCTGTCTTTGCTTTAGGTATCAGGAACAGTTTCTTGCTGGGAACATTGCCCCGGATTTGGGATATACTCTTGATAAACTTTTGGCTTGGTGGTTCTGATGAGTGTGTCATAACTAACATAGCTGTCTCAGCTCTGTCTCTGTACTAATGTTTTGTGTTTGTTTCTTATTCCAGTAAACATTTTATTAGACACATAAAAGTAAAGTACAATCTTATTTTCCATGCTATTAAGGCATATTGGGGATATGGTGTTAGATCTGTATTTCCAAGACCTTTAGTACATGAATGTTTGATCAGTATCATGCCTGCCACATTTACCTTCCCAGATTTCTCTGGTACCCATTTTTAGAGGTTAGGTGGACCCCAGAAATGATGTGGTGGTACCAGAAAAAATCCCATGACTGAGACTTGAACCTAGTACCACTGGATTAGTAGACAAAGCATCTAACCACTCAACCAACCAAACTGCCTTTATATCAGTTTGAAAATTGTAAGAATAACAGTGTAATCTTAGTTGTTAAAAAGCTAGGAACCATCATAACATCGTTTAGACACACACACACACACACGTCTTCTCCACTTTCCATACCAGCATACACTGAAAAGTATCTTTGCTAATTGGCCCAGTCAGAAGCTGGTCATAAAATTGTTTGGTATGTCCTGCAAGTGAGTACATCCTTCCCCATGCTCATCTTCTTCATTCTTCTTTTAGCAACTGCTGAATTGAGCAGTTTTCTGAGCCATTGTGGTTCATTGCAGCAGACTAGACACATCTCCATTCCTCTCTGTTCTTGATCTTTTCTTGTGAATTGTCCATTCCGAGAACACATATATCTTCTTCTAGGTTGTCTCACCGTCATTGTCTAGGTCTTCCTCTTGGTCTGTCCCCTTCCATCACTTCTATTTTAGGCTATCTTTGTCCATCCATCTCCATTCTATCCAAATGGCCAGTAAGTCACTTCAGTCTGTTGTTTTTCATAATGGCTGCTGTAAGTGGAGAGTTAAACAATGTGTAGATTTCTTTATCTTCTTAATTTGCTTGATATAAATATTTTACCAGACTTTTCATTGTTTAGAGAATATATAAAGTATTTTGACAAGTTACTCACTATACCATCTGAGACATGTCAACACAGCTGGCCCCATAGAACTGGAACCAGTCATACTACAAGCTGAAATTAGAGAATCGATCAGAAAGGCCTCATTGAACCCCAGGATGTGATGGAATAGCCATAAAGTTAATCAGATGTGTGAAAGAAGTTGAAATAGCTTAGTATGGGGGGAGCAAGAAACACCACAGGACTAGAGAAACGCTGTAATTATTCCAATATGGAAGAAGAAAGGCAGTAAAAGAGACTACAACCAATACAGAGACATCTCACTGCTAAGCCATGCTGGAAAAATGTTCTGCAAGGTCCTAGAGAACAGACTGCGACCAGTGATTGAGCCACAGTTAAATGAAACTCACATGGGATTTAGACAAAAATAGAAGTTGTAAGGATGCTGTCTTTTCCCTAAGACAGCCAACAGAAGAATCAGTTGAAAACAATCAGATACTGCTCATAGCTTACTTAGATCAAGAAAAGGCATTTGATAGAGTAGATAGATATAAACTGTGGGAAATCTTACAGCGTTATGGAGATAGTACACATCTGATCAGCCTATGCAGAAACCTGTATGAAAAAAAAATGGTCAGTGTACAGTTAGAACAAATGCAGGAAAAATAGTATGTTACAAAAATAGTTCATTGTCAATATAGGTTTTTTAAAAAACTTTTGAGCTATAGTTAGCCACATTTATAGCGTTTAAAAAAATAACTAAAACCATGAGGTTTTGTTCACTGCATAGAAGTTCATAATTTTAAACAAATGCAAATGCTAAAAATAGACATGTTATTTACTGGTAAAAACACAATGGTCAGAATTTTCTGTTACAAAATGTGTTTGTGGATCATGGATATAATTTGATAGGTTAAAGAAAGTTTCTTGTTCGTATAGTACAAACATAGAGAAGAAGCTCTGGGGTTCTTACAAAGACCTCCTACTGATAGCAAGACTCATGGAGGCAACACAACTCTCTGTTTAGAAAGCTGAGCATATGAAACTAAATGCAGAAGAAAAAGAAGAAGAAGAATATTGTAAGAAAAAGCTGAGCAGCCAAACCACCAACGAATGTGTCTTGAAGTTTCTGGTGAACTCAGTCTTTAGGGAGAGCAAATGATTTTGACGTGAGCTGTCAGTTTTGAATTCTAGAAATCACAGATTATTTTTAACAAGGTTTTTTTTTTGTTTCGTTTTTGTCCCTTAGGTAGAGGTGAGAAATATCACCAAGAAAATCAGCGACCTCAACGAGAAGCTGGATACCACTAGCACTTTGTCAGAGCCCCGCGAGAACTCTTTTCTTCGATATGAATACAAGCACAATGATGCACTTCGGGAAGTTGCCAAGGCCATCAGTAACTTTGGCACCATCAGGGTCAGCACCACCTTCCCAGCTCTGACCACGGCTGAAGTTAAAAAAGCTATTGCCCATTTACGTGCCACAGTTAAAATTCATACGGTGGATTACCATGGCAACCCTAGATCTTCAGGAGGTGATCCAGTGTCTGTCGAGCTTCGAAATGACAAAGGGGAACTTCAGGAGTGCAAGGTTAAAGATAATGATGATGGTTCGTACGAAGTTCTCTATTTGCCAAGCAAACCAGAGAAGCTGAAAATGTCAATCAGTATATTTAATCGGCAAATCAAAGACAGCCCATTTTTGATTGATGTCACTGAGCACATAGAGCCGATTTGGAGGTTTGGTTGTCGAGGATCTGCAGGCGACAGTTTCAACCAGCCTACCCGAATCGCATCAGGACCAGATGATATTATATATATCCTTGACACAGGCAACAGTCGAATTAAAGTGTTAGGAAAGGATGGTTCAGTCCTGCGTCATCTTGGACCTATAGGTGTGGAACATCAAGGTGCTACTGGTCTTAGTGTTCTTAGTAATGGACTGCTAACAGTTGTAAACTGGCGCACAAAGTTTGTATCCATCCTAGACCCAGCAGATGGTTCACTAGTAAAGCAATACACAACTCCAGCATTTGTCGAGCCAATTGACGTCGCAGTTAATTCCCGCAATGAGATAATTGTTGCAGACAGTGGTGCTCGTAAGATATTCAAATTTGACCAGAATGGAAATTTAATCTTGACTTTTGGAAGCCATGGAGACAAAGACGGGCAGTTCAAAGTTATATCTGCGCTGTGTGTAGGAAAAAATGATGAAATTCTTGTTGCAGATCACAGAATTCAGGTTTTCAATAAGGATGGCAAGTTTCTGAGGAAGGTAGCAGATTCAGGTGAAGGTTTCTATGGAGGTCTTACTGTAGACTGTACTGGAAATATCCTTGCTACCAAGACTGAAAAAGCCCACAAGGGGGACAGAGGTGCAGGAGGCACACCACAGAAGGGAAAAGGCTGCGGAGGAGGTGGCCGCAGCTTTGTCCATGTATTCCACCCAAATGGAAAGTTGCTTTACTCGGTTGACAGCAGCTCTGATCGGTTAAAGAGACCGAGTGGGTTAACAGTGATCAGCGATTTCCGGATAGTCGTAACAGATCTAGGAAACAGTTGCGTGAAGAAGTACTACTATAAATAAAGATTTGTCTGTGTGTTCTTAACAGTATAAAATCTTTACAGATGCTGTATTGTGCTTTCTGTAATATTGAGCTTAGGACTAAAGTAGATATATACAAACAGCTATTACAGCAGAATGCTGGTCTAATGATTAAATATTACAAAAAGTCAGTTTTGAATCAATATGCAGGTTATAATTGCATGTATTTCTCACATGGATGTGTCCTCCTGTGGGGATGGAGCATGTGCTCCAAGAGTGTTCACTGACCTATAGAGCCAGATGTGGTCACTGAGAATAGACCTGAGGCAGAAGCTGTGGGTGTGTCACGAGGACCTAGAGAGAACTGTGGACTTCAATCTTGGTGGGCTGGGCTTCTGATTTAGCATGACACAGCACTTGAACACAGCAGAAGAAGAAGAAGAATTGCATGTTTGTGCCAAGTAATGTTATCATTTGGTTTTAGATGCCTGCAGTTTCCTGACAGTCGTGTTTGTAGTTTGAAATTTTCAGCGTAATAAAGTCAGTGTCAGGTTTTATCAACATTCTCTTTATGCTTCCAGACTTAGCTTGTCAGATGAACACACACCCATTTCATGTAGCAGTTACTCAGTTGTCACATTGAATCAGTGCATTTTATTTCATGGAAGCAGATACTTGAAGTGAAGATTTTGAAAACAGGCATCAAATCTGAGCAGGAGTGGGGCATGGGCTTTTTATTTTTGGAGTGGACCTAGATGAGAGAGCCTAACAGCAGACTTCATCTGTAGAGAAAGTATCTCATTCCCCAAGCTGTTAGCAGCACTTAAGTGACACAGTAGCCCTTTTCTAAACCTCTGTGTGCAGCCAGGACACAGCAAACCACAATTTTCAGGCTCTGAATAGAAAATTTCAGGCCGCATATGCTTCAGTGTGACATTTGAGGCCACCCAGATCTCACTCTTCATGTACCAAAATGATCTCAAAACGTTAGAGAACACTCTTCACTCTCAGTAGAGACTTAAGAGCTAAACCTGGCCCCAACTAAAAAAGGTCACTCTCTGAAATGGAAAACTGTGGGGCTGCACATGAAGAACTGCTGACAGTGGTATTCATGAAGGCTGTCTTTTTCCTTGTCTGCATGGCTAAGTACATGAAACTGAAAGAAGAAGAAGAAGAAGAAGAATGACACTGGCCATCCAAAGTTTTGAAGCCCTAACATTTGTGCCATGCTTTCAGTGCAGTCATCTTTGTTCCATTCCCCATGCTCAAACAAGCAGTTGCTGACCTAGATACAATATGCTGGTTGTTGTTGTATTAGCCTGAAGCTTTTTTTTAAAACTTGAATATAAATGTGCCATCTGTTTATCTGAACTTTCCGTGTATGTGACATGTTTGTTGTGAGCAGTATGTGAAGTGTAAGGTGGGCTGAAGAATTTGGAACAGAAAGAGGAAAGATACTTTGATTTATACTTATAGCCATTTTGTGACTAAAACATTGGGGGTGTAGCCTTTCCTTTGTGAGGTGTGAATATTTTGAGCTTTGTATACTGCCAGTTATTTGTGTATTTACTCGGATTTTTTGTGTCATTGAAAAAAAAATGCTTTTGAGTTTATACAAGTTATAAATGGTTGACCTTGCTTGGTGAAGAGTTGTGCTGTTTGTTGTTTGCAATTTGCTTACAGACTTGAGCATTTTTATTGTGATAGTTTTTTGGTTTTTTTTACATATATTTGAGGTTTTGTACCACATGCTTACATTTTGAAGTTTTTGTGTTTTTTTTTAGCAGGGTCTATCTAATTGTTTGATTTTTTAAAATGTAATTTGTCAAAACTTATACTTGTGGAAATGGTAGTGTAATTACTTTGTGTCTATAACAGTCTGATGGCCCGGTTAGCTGAGTGGTTAGGCACTGGGTTTACTAATCTGGTGGTGTACTAGGTTCAGTCCCAGCAGTGGGATTTTTTCTGGTACACATCAGAAGGGCCCTGGGGTTCACCCAGTCTCAAAAAATGGGTACCAGATTAATCTGGGAAGGTAAAGCAGTCAGGCGTGATACTGACCACATCATACTTTCATGGAAAATGTGGGCCTAATGCCATATTCCCCAATATGCCTTAATGGCATGGAAATGGGAATTTTACCTTTTTTTTTTTTTTTTAAACCTATACCAGTCCGACTTTAGGTTTCATGACATAGCCATTGAACACCAAATGTTTTTTGTCCGGTATGTATGTACACAAATAGGACAAGGTATGTATTGTAATCATGCAAATCTCAGGTTTTTGTACAGCCTCAATTTCTTCTCTGCTATAAGGTGTAGACCAGCTGTCTGGTTTATATTTTTATTTTAGCATATCTTAAGTTCTATCTCCCTAGAACTGAAGGGAGAGTGTTGTTTGCAGCTGATTTTGTGAGGGTCTTGAAGCAGCTGATTGTGTTGCATGGGGAGCGGGCCTGGAGTGGTCTTAAAAAAAAACATAAAAAAGGTGCAGTGCTTCTTTAGGTTTCACTGCCATGGGGATATTTGTGAATCCTGCCTCATTAGTCAGGCTGAGCTTGTTACTGGAGCATCAGTGGAGAGGTGGGACAGGGTCTTGGTCAGTTATGATTCGCCAGCCCTGAGGATTTTGATATTTTGCTTATGTAAAATGTTCTTTATGATCTTCGTTGAGCTTACATTTTAGCTTGTTTTTTTTTCTGCCAGAATTATGTAAGACATCTCAAACTGGTAGGCATTATTTTCTCATATCATTGCATGGAAGAATGGTGTACACATTCCCATCAGCAGATCATTTCAGTTTGATAGTGGTAAACACTGGTAGACTTCTCAGTGAGAAGCTTTTAGAGGGAAGAGAAAAAAAATTAGATTAAGGATAATCATGAACATGGTGAATGAATGTTGTGAAGAGAAATGCAGTTCTGTGTTCTTATGAAAAAGCAGTTGTCCAAGTACCAAAAGACCAGGCCACTGTCAACCCAGCTGTAATGTTTGAACTGGCACATCTAAGGTCACCCCCCTCCACATACACACGATAGATAATTTTTTTCTACAAGGTGAGATAGATCAACCTGCAGTATATTCAAGACTGTCAGTTCATTAAGGGATAGATAGATATTCAAGTAAGAAAACTGGGCTTTGTGTTGACGAAGCCTGAATTCATGATACAAAACAAGGATATTATGGGGAATGACATTTTAAGAAGACACTTGTACATTTAAAAAAAAATAGAAGTTATTGTAACAAAAATGAAAAAAAAAAAAAGCCCCAAAAATAAAAATTATAATCCACTTGTTGCTGGAATAATGTGAAAAATTATTGTTTATACAATTACATCTAAACACATAATTTTTTTTTGAGTTTAGAAACCCACCAGGACAGAGCAGTTATCTTTTCCTGCATTTTATCTTGCTGTGTGATCACAAATGCTGAACATCTTATTCTTCTTGTGGCAAGCTTTTCTTGGGTTGTCAGTGTCACTAGAGATCACATTTATTGATGTGCTGAAATTAAACGTCTGTGCCTGCAGTTCTGTCTCTTGGTACATTTATTTTGTGTGAATATCTGTCATTATTTGTGCATTTTAAGAATGTTATGGGCATACAAGAACAGGTAATGTTTGTTTTCTTTAGTGTGAATGGCAGGGAAGAGATGAAGGAAAATGTGGGCACAAACACTGGATCAGTTATATGCTTCAGTAGCATGCAGCAGGTCAAGGAAAATATTGACATTGATGTTTCAGTAGCTGGACACTTGATAAGATCTAGCTCGGTTGCCAGTCCCTTAAACCTGCTTCGTTACACTCAGGACATGCACATCAGGATGTCCTTTAGTGTTTTTTCTGATACAGTTCCAACGCTGCGTTGGTTGTAAATTGCTTTTGTTCTTGTGCATAGCTAGGATCTGCTTCCGCTTCCTTTGATTACACGTAAGTCACACTGGCGTGGAGCAGCAATTCACTGAACTTTATTGTGTAGAAATTAAATAAAACTATTTCATGAACTAGACTGAAAGTAGTTACCAAGATTTACTTCACTCAAACAACAAGAAGAAAAACAACAAATAAGAGATAAAAACTTTTATTTTTGGCGACAAGTGGCTCTTGCTGTTATTAAGATATAAATGGGATATATGTTTCTATAATACAATGGGGAGTTCTTGAAGGCAAAGTTACAACAAATGTTGTATCAACTCAAACTTGTTGGTAAACTGAACACTTTTTTGTTGCCTACTTGTCTCTTATTGTAGAAAACCTCTCTTCTTATTGTAATCTACACATCTCATTGTAGAAAACCTCTCCTATTGTAGTCTGTCTCTTATTGTAGAAAACCTCTCCTATTGTAGTCTGTCTGTCTCTTATTGTAGTAAATCTCTCTTACTTTAGTCCGTCTCTTATTGTAGTCTCTCTTAGTGTAGTCTGTCTCTTACTGCAGAATACATCTCTTATTGCCGTCTGTCTCTTATTGTAGAAAACTTCTCTTGCTCTGGTCTGCCTATCTCTTATTTTAGAAAATGTCTCTTTTTCTTATTTTAGAAAATCTCTCAAATTGTGGTCTACCCATCATAGAAAACTCTCTTATAGCAGTCTTACTGTAGAAAATCTCTCTTGCTGTGGTCTACCCATCCCTTATTTTAGAAAACCTCTTCTTGTAGTCTACCCGTCTTTTACTGTAGAAAAACTCCCTTGCTCTATCTCTTATTGTAGTTTACCTGTCTCTTATTGTAAGAAATCTTATTGTTTTACATTTGAGAACTCATTGTATGTGAAACCTGTGTAACCAAATTCTTAAAGGAAAATAGCAAGAGCTAACGTGACTTGTTTCTAAAAAACCAAACTTTTAACTTTCAAAAACACCAACACAGAACTTTTCTAAATAAAAACACAGAATCTTAAAAGATAATTTCTCGAAATAACATTGTAGAATTATAGCTCCCAGCATCATAAGAAAAGATTTGATGTGATTTTGTTTGATAAAACTTGACAAAATGATAAAAATATAAGACCTAACACATGATATCTTTTTGTGAAACTCTGAGAAAAAATGCATATAAAAATATAATAAGTTTGTGTATTCAATCTTCAACCAAGATTTATCTTATAAACAAACAACTTGCCAAACAGAACAGGCCTGCCTCATTGAAAAGTTTTCATTTATAGTGGAATGTTTGTTACTGTGGACAAGACACACACATGGAATGTTTGTTTTCATGGAAAAGACAAACACAAACAGCATATCTGGGGAACAGTTTGAGAGTTACATATACAGCAAATATACAGTGTTTGAAGTTGCAAACTTTCATGTTTAAAAAAAAAAATAGAAACAATGAAAAAGCAAAAGATCATGTATAAAAATTACACAAATTCTCCCTTAGAGTCATCATCTGGATCATCGGCTTTCTTCTCTAGGCAAATCCACAAATTTCTCTAATCTCTCTGTCTCAGTATATCCAACAATATACAACAATGTGGGCTGGGTTTTGTCTTTTGTCATGTAACAGTCAACGCCGTTTACCCGTCTTTGTCTTGTGGGTGGCTCGGATGAGTCAAAGATTACTGGATAAATTCTGGCAGAAAAATTTGCAAGGAGGGACTCGTTCCAAGAGCTTCTTTCATAATCATCTTCTAGTATTCCATGGAATTTTGCTCGAATTCCAAGCGTGCTGACTTTGTCCTTCACCTGCAGCTAACTGGTGGAGCTGAGAGGAGCCAAAGTGAACATGGGCAAGACACCTTCTCCATACCAAGTGTCCAGGGATTGTACTCGGCGGTTATTGTCAAATTTCATCTTGATCCATTTGCTTAAAAACTGCTTTATGATACAGAAAAATCAGCTCTTGACACTGATGTGTTCCTTACAGTCAAACAAGAACAGTACAAGAAGTAAGATGGCCTTCTGCGTTTGATGTGTTTTACTTGCTCAAACAATCATCTGGCAGAAACCTCTCAATCTCTGTGTTACTTGATGTTTTTTTCTTAAAGAATTGTACTGTACATGTACACAAGTCTTCTACCATTTTTTGTACGCTGAAGTTTACCATATTTGCCAGCTTATAATAATCCTCATTTTAAAAAAAAATTGTCTCAACAACTGCATGTCTGATATGCTGGAGGCTCAAACTTTGGGTGTAATTTTGATGGATCAAAGTCTACTGGAATATACTCCAACCAAACTGGTTAAATCATCTAACAAATGCAACATTAGTAATATCCTTGACGATACTGAAGACAGTTTATTGTTATTATACACAGTTTCTGATACAGACGAGTTCACAAGAGATAGTTTATATATCTTCGAAGACGGAGATTAAAACTTTTAACGAACTCAAAATTTTTGCCTGTAATAATTTTTGTAAACAAACCAATTACTTCAATTTATTTTTTTCAATAATTAAATTTATGAGATGTGCTAAAATATATTTCCCACCAAAATCTCCCTCTCTCCATGGAAAAAGGGGCAGTCCTAAATGCACAAATTTGCTACTGGTCAGTGAATGTAGTTTATTAATAGAAAGAATAGAGAAGCTTACTATACGTTCTGTATACAAAAATAATGATCTTATCTTGATAAACTGATTTGTGTATATGTGGAACTGTGGTCTAGCTGCAGACATATATGACCACTGAGATGTAGCCTCGCTGAATAACATCAAAGCGACCTCTCAGGTCAACATTTGCATAAAGTAACAGTGTTACATTATTTGTTGCACAGACAAAAAATACTAAATCTGACTGAATACCTGAACTACATCTCTACTCTTTTAAGTCTAAATATATATATATATATATGTATATAAGACAAAACAGCAATCTCAAACTATCTGAACTTTCAAGTAATAAATTCGATATACACAGAAATCTACATAGAAAAAAGCTTGCATGTGAATTTGCAAATAAAATACGTGAAAGTAATCATGTGAAATGACAAACAAAAAAAAAAACTGTGCACAAATTTACTTCTGGGAATAAAAGTTCAGTAAGAATGATCTAAAGTAAAAAAAAAATGAAATTAGCACCAATTACAGTTATTTTTATCTAAATTTTATCTTAGAATTTTACTCAAGTTTAAAAATTTCAGACCGAACTGAAAAACCTGGCATTTTTCTTCAAATAAAAACTGGGTGGAATAAATGACACCACAACTTTGTCTATGAAAGGAACCACCCACATCTATGATTGGCAGGTTAAGAAAAGCATCCTAACCAATGAATGGATTGTGAACAATTCTCTGGATGAGTAATATTTTAATGAATCGCTGAGCTTCTGCTGAACACATCAAAAACTTGTGAACACTTTCTATTGGTTAATAAACCTGGACGGAAATAGAGAAGCAACTTCCACGTGTGAAGTTTTTCAATCAACTACAACAACCTAAACCAAATCTTCTTCCTTATCAACTCTGTATTTCTACACACATAATTTACATGTAAGGTAAAGGAGCCAAAATGACTGTATTAAAGTGCTAGCATTATCAAAACTGGCCAAAATCCTGTCTATATCTCAGAAAAATACAAGTCTAATTTGAACTAGCTAATGAGACAGAGACTGACATGTTCCCCATGGAGGCGAAGTCTTTGGACCCACTTATCAAACCACCAGAAATAACTCCCTACCTGATTCAATGCTTACACCTCTAGATCTACACCAACATAATGTCCAGACTGTCAGCAGGACATTGTAAACTACAAGCTCATATACACAAACTTAAGGCTGCCCAAGCTCCACTACCAACATGCCAAAAATGCTCTCTAGACTTCTGTACTTTCTACAGAGACCTGACAGCCCAGAACTGGAGCATGAAAGGCATGCATGTGGAGCTTCTGCTAACATTGGAAGTCACAGATATGAACCATCACTTTCTCCAGATAGATGAGCACATGAAGTTGAACAAAGAAGATCTACAGCCAAAGAACTCAGGTCATAGTACAGTCTCTACAACACTGTCACACTGGTGGACTGACATCTATCATTTCCTTCATTCTAGAACACTGTTCATTGTTTCTATTTCATTTCTGTCACTTATAAGCATGTTAGCTTTGTCTAGATAGCAAAATTAACCTGAGACTAGCCCTGCTGTGTTTCAAGTTATTGAATAGCTGATCATCAAAAATGTCAGGTAAAAAATCTGGCTGTCATGACTACAGCTATCAGATAATGGCTACAGCTAGTATCAGATAATGGATACAGCTCTTATCAGATCATGGCTACAGCTAGTATCAGATAATGATACAGCTCTTATCAGATCATGACTACAGCTAGTATCAGATAATGACCAGCTAGTATCAGATAATGGATACAGCTGTTATCAGATCATGACTACAGCTAGTATCAGATAATGATACAGCTCTTATCAGATCATGACTACAGCTAGTATCAGATAATGGATATAGCTGTTACCAGATCATGGCTCCAGCTGTTATCAGATCATGGCTGCAGCTGTTATCGGATCATGACTACAGCTACTATCAGATAATGGCTATAGCTTCTATTGTATCATGGCTACAGCTGCTATTGTATCATGGCTGCAGCTGTTATCAGATCATGACTACAGCTACTATCAGATAATGGCTATAGCTTCTATTGTATCATGGCTACAGCTGCTATTGTATAATGGCTGCAGCTGTTATCAGATCATGGGTCCAGCTGTTATCAGATCATGGTTCCAGCTATTATCAGATCATGGCTACAGCTACTATCAGATCATGGTTCCAGCTATTATCAGATCATGGCTACAGCTACTATCAGATCATGGCTACAGCTGCTATCATATCATGGCTACATCTGTCATCAACAATCACCAAATAACACTTAAAAATAGAGGACAAAGATTAAAAATGGAAAGAATGAAGAGAGAAAAACACAATGAACACACTTCTGTCACTTGTGCATATATCATCTGTACAATAATAAATACATTATTATGCAAATATTTTATACATATACATTTTGTTCTTTGTTCAGCTAAATAAAAGTGGCACATGGGTCTAATTTTAGCATATAACTGGCCAAGGCCTAATTTTAGCATATAAAACTGGGGAAGGCCTAATTTTAGCATATAATTGGTCAAAATCTAATTTTACCATGTAACTGGCCAAGGCCTAATTTTAGCATATAATTGGTTAAAATCTAATTTTACCGTGTAACTGGCCAAGGCCTAATTTTAACATATAATTGGTCAAAATCTAATTTTACCATGTAACTGGCCAAGGCCTAATTTTAGCATATAATTGGTCAAAATCTAATTTTAGCATATAACTGGCCAAGGCCTAATTTTAGCATATAAAACTGGGGAAGGCCTAATTTTAGCATATAATTGGTTAAAATCTAATTTTACCATGTAACTGGCCAAGGCCTAATTTTAGCATATAATTGGTTAAAATCTAATTTTACCATGTAACTGGCCAAGGCCTAATTTTAACATATAATTGGTCAAAATCTAATTTTACCATGTAACTGGCCAAGGCCTAATTTTAGCATGTAACTGGCCTATGGCCTAAGTTTAGCACGTAATCAGCCAGTCTTCATTTTAGAAAAAAAGCACTTTTGAAGTACAACCAACATACATATATAAATATTTTTCTGGATGTTTATTAAAAAAAAACAAAAGAGGATGGGACACGTCCGGGCATGAACCACATCAGGTGACAACAAACAGCTGCAACACACAATCTATAATTTGAAAATTTGATTGAAAAAAACTCCCCACTTTAAAAAAAAAGTGTGTGTGTGTTAGAGATCATAAAAATATGTGAAAGATAAGGAATTTTATCTTAGCCATCATTGCATAGAATTTCTGCTTTGAACATACATCTTGCTTTTGGACCACATATTTGTTTTTTAAAATAATAATCAAAGGCAACAATTTCGATAAATAACAAAGATATTTCAAATCTTATTATTTTTCTTTTACCCTCGAGTCTACAACTCCAAGTTTATAACTTGAACAAAAGTAACTTGGGCAATGATTGCTACATACAATGCAAAATACATAATACTGGTTTATATAGTTTCATTTGTATGGAATGTATATGAAATGTGGAAAGTTAAATGTTAGCATTACTACATACTACATATACGAGATAATACACCAACCAACTCTACTAGATCACTGTACAGGTATTATAAACGAATGGTAGGTGTTATAGTGAAGATACTGAAAACTGTATACCATTTGGAGAAATGGTGTTACATTTGTGTCCAACATGATGAAGGAGGTGGCTGAGTATTGGAGGAAATAAAGAACTGCCTTCTCAACTGAAGGTTAAAGCCTGGATCCTCCACTTCTGTTGACCGAGTTGCAAAAGTGGGTACCTCATACTGAAAACTAGGCTCTTTTAAATGCTCGTAAAAGGGACACTGATTTTGTACAGCCAAACATTTAAATGCTTCTAGGAGGGCCAAATTTTGCACAGCCTAACATCTGAATGCTGGTAGAAGGCCCCAGATTTTGTACAGCTTAACACTGAATTTTGGTAGAAGGGCCCCAGATTTTGTACAGCTTAACACTTGAATTCTGGTAGAAGGCCCCAGATTTTGTACAGCTTAGCATTTGAATTCTGGTAGAAGGCCCCAGATTTTGTACAGCTTAGCATTTTAATTCTGGTAGAAGGCCCCAGATTTTGTACAGCTTAACATTTGAATTCTGGTAAAAGGCCCCAGATTTTGTACAGTTTAACATTTGAATTCTGGTAAAAGGCCCTAGATTTTGTACAGCTTAACATTTGAATTCTGGTAAAAGGCCCCAGATTTTGTGGAGCTTAACATTTGAATTCTGGTGGAAGGGTCCCAGATTTTGTGGAGCTTAACATTTGAATGTTGGTAGGAGGGCCCCAGAGTTTGATGCTCTAACACGTAAATGCTGGAGTAAGAGGCCCCCAGATTCTGCATTGTCTAAAATGCAAATCCCGAAAAGGCCTCCAAAGCTACATTATATTTTCCATTCTCATCATACAAATCCCGAAAAGGCCTCCAAAGCTACATTATATTTTCCATTCTCATCATACAAATCCCGAAAAGGCCTCCAAAGCTACATTATATTTTCCATTCTCATCATACAAATCCCGAAAAGGCCTCCAAAGCTACATTATATTTTCCATTCTCATCATACAAATCCCGAAAAGGTCTCCAAAGCTACATTATATTTTCCATTCTCATCATACAAATCCCGAAAAGACCTCCAAAGCTACATTATATTTTCCATTCTCATCATACAAATCCCGAAAAGGTCTCCAAAGCTACATTATATTTTCCATTCTCATCATACAAATCCCGAAAAGGCCTCCAAAGCTACATTATATTTTCCATTCTCATCATACAAATCCTGAAAAGACCTCCAAAGCTACATTATATTTTCCATTCTCATCATACAAATCCCGAAAAGACCTCCAAAGCTACATTATATTTTCCATTCTCATCATACAAATCCTGAAAAGGCCTCCAAAGCTACATTATATTTTCCATTCCCATCATACAAATCCTGAAAAGGCCTCCAAAGCCACATTATATTTCCCATCCCATCATCTTAATTTATTGTTGTAGACATGATAGCTGACTTACATCACTTGCCTCCTTGCACACAGAAACTAGCATCCTGATCCAGCAGTTACACTGAAGGCAGCACAGACAACTGTGCCAGGAACAGAAAATAAGAGCTAGGTAACACTCTATCCCACCTCTCCTGTGCTTGGACTAATAGGGCATTGGTCAATATTGTCCTGGTGGTAGTGAAGCCTACTGAGAAGCTCTAGTTTCTGGCCTCACTCCGGGTTTTCAAGTTGGACGGTGTAACCCCCTCCCAATTCAAACATGGCACCTGTGTTTTCATGTCTTCACAGCACTGGCTGATCAAAACATCCCAACTTGTAGTTTCAGGGAGATAAAACAACAACAACATCAAAACATCCCAACTTGTAGTTTCAGGGAGATAAAACAACAACAACATCAAAACATCCCAACTTGTAGTTTCAGGGAGATAAAACAACAACAACATCAAAACATCCCAACTTGTAGTTTCAGGGAGTAAAACAACAACATTATAACGAGAAATAATTCTGACAAAACCATGTGAGAGATTTCTGACAAAACTTTGAAAAATAATTTAGACAAAAATCTGTGTGATAATTATGATAAAACTGTGAGAGATAATTCTGACAAAAATTTGACTGATAAATTTAATAAAATTACAAGAGATAGCTCTGACAAAACTACGAAGGATAATTTTGACAAAACTAAGATTTAACACATTTAGTATCACAAAAGTTACAAAAATGATACAATATACTGAACTAAAAGAACAGACCCAATATGATATCACTACAGTACCATTTGTGAATATGCGAATAAAAACAGCCACAATACATCATGAATTACATCATTACATTTGTTATATAAATGTCATCAGTTTTCACAAAGAACACAAATATAATAATTATTTTCCCAAACATAAAAAAATGTAACACATCTTTTCATAAATAAAAAGATAATAAAAATGATTCTTTGAAAAATCACAGAAGTTAAGAGTAATTTATACGAACCACATAATTAAAAAATATGAATTTCTACAAAGCACTCAACACATTTTTAAATATAACAAATCACAGAATTATTGTATTATATTTATCTACAGAGTAAGAATCCACAAGATACATACTCTTTTCTATCAACCTACAACACAGTATTTGTGAGTTTTTAAAAAAAAGAAATAGTCATATGCTGACATGGGATATATAAAAGTGAAATAATCATAGACTATAACTCAAGGTGACACAAATATCACTCTCTTGACATATCACACCACCTGCATATAACTGAAAGAACAACAAAACATCATCATAGAAGATTAATACGATTACAAGTCATGATTATAATGAAATACAATCAGCTACGAATGAAACTTCAACTTAACGAGAAAACTCCAAACCTTACTTAAGCATAAAATCCCTATTTACTCATATTTATACACATAAATTTCTTTAATGTTCATCTATTTTCAGCAACTAAATGCACTTGTGAACACATCTGAAATAAGGTGATTCATTGCATAGAAAATTACCTCTTCTTCTAGAACTTCTCCTTGTAAGAATATGAAACTAATGATACTTACGTAGGTGCCAATAGGAAGATGACAAGAATAATAAATAAGTTGATCCAACTGAAACTAGTGAGGATAGTAATTTAAGTCAGTGGTTGCAGCTATATTATATCATAGTATGAGAAGCTCTCAAAGCTGCTTTCCTTTGAAAAGAAAAGACATTAACCTCCTTAGACTATTTCACAAAGTCACAAACTCTTATAAGGGAACTGTGCACTGAGGTATATACATATATGGTAAGTTATTGAACTGGTGAGATATCATGTACAGCCTTTCAAATTTTTAATGGGTTCCCCCCCCCCCACCCAAATGCTAATTATTCTGTTTTAAAAAACTATACTTTTCACTAAATGTTGGAATTTATTTATTCTTTTTTACCTATCACTAATGAGTAATCTGAATGGTACAAAATCAATGCATTTTGCAATGATGACACAAAGCTCATTTTATCATGCCAGGTCACACACGTGCACCACAATATCCAAAATGCTTTCATTCTTCATTTCTACTGTCTTCAAAAACTTTGCACCACATCTAATTTTCCAAATATCAGTCATTAATCATCAAATTTTGATGTAGAGATTCAATATAAAGGAAAATAATACATTTTTAAACATGTTTTAAAGTAGAAAATATTGTACAATTGTGAAAAAAAACCAATTCAAAATCTGCATTTAAACAAGAAATTCTTTAAAATTACCTAAGTACTTCATAAACAGCTTTAATCTGTGAAACAACAGAATGAAAATTCAAAAATAGATGTGCTGCACATCTAAAATAGAAATATTTAGAAGAGATGTGCACATCTAAAATAGAAAATTCCGAAACATAGGAGAGATGCGCACATCTGCAATAGAACAGTTCAGAAACAGGAGAGGTGTGCACATCTAAAACAGAAACATTTAGAAGAGATATTCACATCTTAGTCAACAGAATTCAAGCCAGCCTGCCCATAAAGGATACTGAATCACAATGTTTAAAAGAAAGAAAACAAACAAAATTTCATTAACTTTTTTATGTGAAATAAACATGTAATTTTTAAGCAGGAAATTTATCTAACCATGTCATCCTAAAAATATATTCCTGGAAGTTCTGGCAATGCCAGATTGTGTATGATTTTCCCTACTGTCATGAATTTATATACATTTTTTTTGCTTAAAATGCCTTAAACAATATAAATAAACAAATAAACAAACAGGCAGCTTAAACAATATAAATAAACAAATGAACAAACAGGCAGCTTAAACAATATAAATAAACAAATAAACAAACAGGCAGCTTAAACAATATAAATAAATGAACAAACAGGCAACTTAAACAATATAAATAAACAAATGAACAAACAGGCAGTGTAAACAATATAAATTAACAAACAAACAAACAGGCAGCTTAAACAATATAAATAAACAAATGAACAAACAGGCAGCTTAAACAATATAAATGAGAAAATCAACAAACAGGCAACCTATCTATATACATTTTTTCACATTTAAATGGCAGATATCTATTTTTAAATATCCATATCCAGATTTTAGTTTCATTAAAAATAGATCAAGCTGATACAGTTGCCAAAACATAAACATAATTCTATATAACAAAACAATAATCTGATACAGAAATGGGACTGAAAATCTGAAGTGTATAGATTAAGAAAAAAGTCCTGTTGTGTGTGATGTCCCAGCTAACGATAAGAAGTTAAACTAGAACCACTCTTGGGTTCTTGACAACACAGATCAGATGCAAAAGTTCCTGGGGCCGGAGAAATTTAGAACTTTGTCTTGGAGACAGATTTCCAGATTTAGCATATTTTATGAGCTTGAAAACTGCAGTAAAAGGCAAGATAGGAGCCCATTTTGTTTACAGGATTCTTAAATGCCATGAAATAATTAAGTCTTGTCACCTGCACTTGTCTGGGTTATAAAGTGAACTTGTCTCAAATACTCTACATGCTCTCTGTGTTAATTACTTCCAGACACTCTTTCAGTCATTTTGTTCATTTCCTTATTTACAAAGGCCCCAGCATTAAGAAACAAGAATTCACTTATTCTACTTTCCTAACTTGATTTCATATATACTGTTAAATGATATTATTTTCCTGTAGCGTAAAGAATATCACTAGCTTCATTTCCAAGAGTTCATTAAATGTTCATTAAAACCTTTGGTTTTTTTGTTTTTCTTTGCTACAATTATACCAAGGGTATCCAACTTCAAAGGAGACTAAAGGCTACAACTATATCTACTAGCTGCATGGTGAGCCATATCTAAACTGACTAATTTTTACCTCATTTGAGGGAAGCATCATCACTGTCTGCACAATTTGTTGGAGCCATGATTTCTTTCTTTCTCAACATTAAACTAACACTCATGGTTTCTTGGCTGACAGTATTAAGTTTAACAAAATAAATGACATTTATCAGTATTATTAGTTACGATAAACATTTATCAGTATTATTAGTTATGATAAACATTTATCAGTATTATTAGTTATGATAAACATTTATCAGTATTATTAGTTATGATAAACATTTATCAGTATTATTAGTTATGATAAACATTTATCAGTATTATTAGTTATGATAAACATTTATCAGTATTATTAGTTATGATAAACATTTATCAGTATTATTAGTTATGATAAACATTTATCAGTATTATTAGTTATGATAAACATTTATCAGTATTATTAGTTATGATAAACATTTATCAGTATTATTAGTTATGATAAACATTTATCAGTATTATTAGTTATGATAAACATTTATCAGTATTATTAGTTATGATAATAAAAACTCGTTGACTAAGAAAGCTTTCACAGGCTACTAGCTGAACACTGTGCTACATCTATGTTATATCACAAGTACACAATTTTATATACAGACACAGTTTCATGAAAAAAGAATTATAGTTTTATGTATACAATATTATTCTTTTTGCAATCATAAATCAACAAAAGGCAGTTTCTAGATATAATTCATTATCTGACCACATTTCACAGATAGATGTGGAAAAAAGACAAAAATAGATGCGAGTAATTTGGATGAAACTTTGTTGAATATTTCTTTGTTTCTTAACAGTCAGTCGCTTCCTATATACAAGAACTCCAAAACCGCAAAGCTAATCTTCATCTGAATGAGGCACAATCTGTGCTGCAGGTTCGGCACTTCTGCTGTGGGAGACTGTATGCTTAAAATTGTAGCGGGTGACTTCCAGGTAGCCAGGGTTATAAATGCTCTGCTGGCTTTGCTGCGATACTGAAGTTATTGTGCTGGGCTGTGAACGGCAAGAGACTTTGTTAGGTCAAAAACTTGATGTGCTAGAAAACATAAATGATGAGACGTTCAAAAGGGTGAAAAAACTGGAGATAAATTTCAATGGAGTGACACAAATACTATCATAACGAAGGAATGACATAGCTTGTGTTAATCAACAGAACTATGGACATAATCTACTTAATCTATCTGATTGTGTCAAAAATAAAAAAATACTAGACCTCGTCAATGGGTTGTAGTTTAAGATAACTATAATAAAATAGATCATAAAAGAAGATTCCCCGCCCCCCCCCCCCCCCCCCCCCCAAAAAAAAAAAAAGATCAAGAGGTAGACCACCTTATATGATTTTTTTTAACTTTGAAATATTTTTCATTAAACATATCTAGCTATCAATCTGGAATGTTTAAAGTCAAAGGAAGGAAGTATCATTATGAATAGCAGAGAAATACTCAGAAGATGGGAGGAATACATAAGAGAGCTTTATTATGATGAAAGGGAAGAGGTAAATATAGAGAGTAATAACGATGGACCATATATATTAACTGCAGAAGTGGAAGGCCATATGAAAAACAACAAAGCACCAGGACCAGATAACATAACAAAAGAAGAAATAGAAGCAGTAGGGGAAATAGGAATAGAAATAATAACAAAACTGATCAACGACATTTACAGTAGTGTCTATTATCCCTGTTTTCTATGAGTGTCTTCTTCTTCTTCTTCGTTCACTTCTACCACCAAAAACCGCACTGTGAACCTACTGAATTCACACATGTGGTCCTCGTTAGGTCCCGTGGTCCCACGTGTGGTCCAAAATAGACCACACGAGTTCCACGAAAGGACCACAAGGGGTTCAGAGTATCACAGTGCTTTAGCCTGTATTCTTGGTGGGTCTCGGAAGCGGGATTGCGTGACACCGTGGTTTTCATTGCACCAGTTTGGTCTAGGGTTGGACTTTCTCACCGGAAGACCTCGACGTGTTTGGAATATCAGTGCATCCCCGCTGGGTGAGAGGCGTAAGCCCACCCAGGCCAGAGTTGGACTTTCTCACCGGATAACCTCGACGTGTTTTGAGATACCCGTGTATCACCGCCGGGTGAGAGGTGGTTGCCCATCCAGTCCAGGGTTGGACTTTCTCACCGGAAAACCTCAGCGTGATTAGGATACGCAGACATCCCCGCCGGGTGAGAGGTGGTTGCCTATCTAGACTTCCCTGGTCCAGTGTCTCCGACTTCAGCATTTTGCGGTCGTGGCCGCTACCCTTCCTAGTTGTGACCAGGATGGAGCTTTTGTCCAGGAGGATGAATCCTCGCCACTAGTGACTTCTACCCCTGGGTTGAGCCGGTTTAGGCATTTCCCAGTATGGGCGTGTTTGGGACGGGACCGACCTCTGGGGCAGAGGTACTGTGACATTCATAGCCTTCAAGATTCACCCCTGGTATGAGCCGGTTTAGGCAAAATTCACCAGTATGGGTGTTTATCAGGCGTTACCGACCTCTAGAGCGGAGGTGGCATGACATGTCTAGCCATCGAGCTCCACCCCTGGTGTGTGCCGGTTTAGGCATATTTCACCAGTGTAGGTGTATTTCGGACGTAGGCGGCCTCTAGAGCAGAGGCGCCGTGGTATAGCTCTCATAGCGATACTACTGGACATACCAGGTTAAACTTCACTTTCCACCACCTTTTCCCATCGGCGCCGCACAGCAGCCTTTATTTCCGCATTTACTTCCTTAACCGGGAGGAGCTTCACTCCACGCGCGGCATTTGAAGAGTCAAGCCAGCAGTGACTTAACCTCTGGGACAAGCCGGTTCATGCATTTCACCCGATACGACTGCACTCAGGACGTGGCCGACCTCCAGACCAGAGGTGCCGTGATTTGACTGTTTGCTTCGATTTATCCTTTCAACCACCTTTTCCGCAGTGATGCTGCGCGGTAACCTCATTTGCATATTTCTTCATTGGCCGGGAAGAGCACCGCTCCACACACGGCAGCTGAAGATCTCGCCAACAGCGGCAGATGAGCTACCAAACGTGACACTCATCTACCCTAAGTAACTGGTTTTCAGGCGCCAGATATTCGCCCTCGCCCCTTCTCCTGTCAGTTTAAACAGTTCTGCCACGGGAAGGCCAGGAGCTGGACTTGACTGCCAGAGGCTGTTTGTGGCGCGTTTGCAGTCCTTAGAACCTTCTATGAGTGGTAAAGAGATCCACTGCCGGCTTGCTAGGCCAGTTGTGGTTTGAGGGCAGAATTTAACCCAGGGGAGACTATCTCCCTGAGCGGGACATAAACGTCAGCTTGAAATTTTTATGCTGTTTCTTTTTTGCTCAACCTCACTTAGAACCTCTTGATTTGTTTTCTTGGATGTCCATGGTATTCTCATCATTTTTCTTATGAACCACATCTCTCCGCTTCCAGCTGATTCTGAATTAACTCCCCTGGGTTAAGTTCATGTCACAGCACATGAATCAAGCTTGCTCACTTTACGCTTCATTTGGCACTGCGTAAATCAATTTATATCCTTACCAGAAACAAGTGAGCAAAGACTGACAAGAAGAGACGAAATAAGAAATGAAACCATCAGGGCAAAGGTTGGAGTAACACCAGTATTACACTATATTCAGAAACAGCAAGTCAAATGGTTTGGCCACATTACACGGTTACCATCAGACAGTATATCACAGAAAACATTCACACTAAGATTTGTAGGTAACAGAGGAAGAGGCCACCGACGCAGGAGACGGAGAGAGAGAATTACAGCGGCATTAAATATCCCATAATATGAAGCAAATCATCAATCCCTATCAAGATAACCTCAACGCCAAAAGGTATATGAGGAAGGAAGACAAGACAAGTAGTGGATATATTCCAGACGATGTTCTAAAATCATTATTTATAGCTTTGCCGAAAAAACCAGGAGCAATAGAGTGCAAAGATCATTGGACTATCAGCTTTATGTGTCACATAAAAAAATTTGGCTTTGCATAATTATGAGGAGAATTTGGAGTATGATAAGACCAGAACTGCAGAAGAACGGTGTGGATTCAGTGAAGGAAAAGGCATAAGTAAGGCAATTTATATCATAAGATCACTAACAGAACGGGCCATAGAAGTGAAAAAAAAATCTGTGTCTATGTATCATAGATTATTGCAAAGCATTTGATAAAGTAAAACACAAAGAAATCATACAGATGTTAACAGACATAAATATAGATGGAAAAGACCTGAGAACCACACAACAGTTGTATTTGAAACAAAAAGCTGTAATCAGGATTAATAATCAAATAGGACAGTGTCAGAACATAGGAGTACAACAAGGGTGCCTTTTATTCCCTGAACTTTTCTCCCTCTGTAGTGAAAGGACTATGAGACACTTTGAAAACCTGTCTGGAATAGCAATGGATGGATACAACCTAAACAATCTAAGATATGCAGATGACACTGTGCTGGTATCCAGAAGCAAAGAAGAGCTACAAGCCGTGTTAGACAAAATAGTAGAAAAAAGTGAGGAGAAAGGACTTAGTTTAAATAATAAGACAGAGGTCATGGTCATATCCAAGGAAGAAACACCAGCAAAATTAGGCATCAAAGTAAAAGAATTAAAGCAAGTGGACAAGTTCAAGTATTTAGGAACAATAATAACACAAGACAGAATATGCGAAACTGAAATAAGGAGCAGAACAGCCCAGGCCAAGTCAGCATTTATGAAAATGAAAAACATTCTGTGCAACAAAGCTCTGTCGATGAACACTAGAAAGAATGTTACGCAGTGTTGCACTGAACACATTATACCGATGAGAAGCATGGATGGTAACAAAGAGCACTCAAAATCTACTGGAAGCGGAGAGATGTGGTTCATAAGAAAAATGATGAGAACACCATGGACAGCCAAGAAAACAAATCAAGAGGTTCTAAAAGAGGCTGGGGAAAGAAGAGAAAATTCAGTCCAGATCTGTAGGATGTTTTAAGAAGAGGCAAACTGGAGCACTTAATAACAACAGAAAAACTGGAAGGAAAAAGGGACAGAGGAAGACACAGAAACAACATACTTGAAGGACCAAAAGAGTGGCACAGAGAGAGCACAGTCCAAAACACAGCTTATAGAAAAAACAAAGGATAGATGGTTGTGGAAATCACTGACGATCAACGCCTGATGCATGGACTGAGAGAGAGAGCTATCACTTCTTCAATATAGTATTTATGCCACTTCTTCATTATGTTATTTCTTTATTATGTCACTCCTTTGATACACACCCCAACAAATGTCAGACACCTTCATGTATATAATAAATGGCAGCTGTCAGAAAGAAACACAGATCACTTCAACTTCACATGCAGTACAAATTATTTCTTGAATTAATAATTCTGACATTTTTTTTTTTTTGGGCAAGATTTTCTGATCAGTCATAACAGCAAGGTTAAAACAAAGTGCTTCAAAAACATAAGTATGCTATTACAGGTAATAACTATTTATGAAATCACTCCCTCTATGTTCTTCAGTCTACCTCTTGATCCATGTGGCGGTGACGCTGTGGTGTAGTGGTTAGAGCACCTGTCTGCCAATCAGAAGATCTCTGGTTTGATTTCCCACTTGGGCAGAATTTTTTTCAGACTGACCAGCACCAGGGTCAACCCTGATAGCTGCTAAAAAAAAAAATTGCTACCTGGCAAAGGCTGCAAGGACAGGTGCTGACACCCTAGTGACCTAGAATGTGAAGACACTAGCACTATGCATCCCTAAAAGCAAATGCTACAAGACAAAGATTTTCTTTCTTTTCATGTCAAAACTCAGTGTTTACTAACACTGAAATATTCTTAGATTCTCTCCCTTTAACAGCAAACAAATTGCAGTTTTAGGTAAAAATCATATTTTCATTTCTTTTTCCTATCATTTTCAGTGACTACAGCTACCGGTATAGTTGAAAATAATGCCTTCTCTTAAGGCTCCTCAATTCTTATGGTGTGACAAACAAATATAGATTCAGATCATGGGAGCACAAACTATCAGATTTATGTACCTGCGTGGAAGCTAGAACCGACGAATCTGTTGATGTGTTGCTGGAGGACCTTGCTAAAGTCTGGGTGACATCTGTGAATGGATTGGCCTGGTGGAATTCAACAAGAGCGTTCCAGATTTTTCTTCTGTGCTCTTCTGGTATGTTCATTTCTTCCAGGTTCTGATTGCAAGAAAAAAAACAACTTAAGTTAGAAGACTGGTAATAGCAACTACACAGATTTCCAAACATAATTCAGAAATTTCAGACAATCAGAAATCAGAATCTGGCATCATCACATTCAGGATAGTCCCATACATGCTCATTCATGTATTCTAACATCCACTGAAGTGTTTGTCCTGTTCCTGTCAAATGTTAGTTGCTGATTATACATTTTCTTTCACAAAGTTTAGATTTTCTGCCAGCACCCTTATTCAGTTCTAAATGTCATCAATCACTTTATATGCACACTGTCCCTCTCCTCAAAGTTCTGATTGTCATCAATCACTCTATATGCACACTGTCCTTCTCTTCAAAGTTCTAATTGTCATCAATCACTTTATATGCACACTGTCCCTCTCCTCAAAGTTCTGATTGTCATCAATCACTCTATATGCACACTGTCCTTCTCCTCAAAGTTTTAATTGTCATCAATCACTCTATATGCACACTGTCCTTCTCCTCAAAGTTCTGATTGTCATCAATCACTCTATATGCACACTGTCCTTCTCCTCAAAGTTTTAATTGTCATCAATCACTCTATATGCACACTGTCCTTCTCCTCAAAGTTCTGATTGTCATCAATCACTCTATATGCACACTGTCCTCCTCAAAGTTCTGATTGTCATCAATCACTCTATATGCACACTGTCCTTCTCCTCAAAGTTCTGATTGTCATCAATCACTCTATATGCACACTGTCCTCCTCAAAGTTCTGATTGTCATCAATCACTCTATATGCACACTGTCCTTCTCCTCAAAGTTCTGATTGTCATCAATCACTCTATATGCACACTGTCCTTCTCCTCAAAGTTCTGATTGTCATCAATCACTCTATATGCACACTGTCCTTCTCCTCAAAGTTCTGATTGTCATCAATCACTCTATATGCACACTGTCCCTCTCCTCATTCTCCCACGGCCTGTCTAAAATGGCCTTCACAATGTCCTCCTTGTCCATTTTCAGCCTGTCCAGACACTATTTCCATGCATAGCTGCATGGACAGAAGATCCACACTAACCCCCTCACATGTGATCATCCAAACAGTTTCATCCTCCAAAGAAAATTTTTCTCAGTCTTCTTTAGCATGCTCTGTGAGTCTGTCACAACACCACCATGAGACACTTCCTGATTTACCAGCCACCCAACTGCCACTGATATCACCTCAATCTTCATGCACATCCTTGATGTAGTGACTGTTATGGCAAACATAATATGTACTGGTTTAAAATAATAAACAAATAATCTGGCAAATGATGTAAGGAGTTTTCTGCTAGTGAGAAATGTAGTATATAATGTAAGGAGTTTTCTGCTAGTCAAAAATGTGGTAAATTATGTGATATATATAAAAGTGCCAAAGTCTGTTTATTGATATGTATGCATTATGACTAAATCAATTTACTAATGTCTTTATATGAATACTTACAAATGTATATGATGTATGTTAGATGTTACATACAAAAGACACAGTATGGTCATGCTCTCCATTCTGTACAATCCTTAGTATTTCTAATCAAATAAGTTGTCTTTCCTTTTCTGTACCACTTACAGTATTTTGACACATATAACATGCACACATATGTATCATGCACGTGCAGGTAATTCAATTTCCTGTACAAATAACCGTGTATAATGCACACACATGTATGACAAGCATGTGTGCAAGTATGTACGTACATGTATATATGTCTGTATGTATGAGAGAGAACAGAATCATGGTTACCAGGGGGTTTTGACCACACTCTCACAAACTGAAAAATATTAATTAAAAACCATAAAACTGACCACAACTTTCAAACAAACTGTCAGTAAACGGGTAATCACATGAAGCATCTAAGGGACACTACTACAGTTATTTTCTTAATGGAAATTCAGTGGCATGTTGTTAAGAAAGACTCCTGCTGAAAAATTTGACCCGACTGCTTTGCTTCTCTATGGTCAGGCTTATCACCGTCCAACTGGACAAAACAAGGTTCATTTGAATTTACCCAGTACTTCAATCTTCATTCTTTAAAGATCTGTGTTCGTTTTTTATACTCTTATTATGTAAGTCAAATGTTTAGAACTCATTTCCCTATTTTAGCTCTGTTTTCTGCGTGAATTCTTTTCTCTGTTGTTGCTCACTGACATGGTGCAGGCCAAACTGCTTTTATATTTTATTCATAGATCTCTGTCGTCTGTTACAAAAAAAGTTTGTATACAAGAAGCACTGGGCTTAACACACAAGGGGATCTGTGGTTTGCAAAAAATGCGTATAACATGTAGGTTATATGAGTAAAAATATTTTAGTCAGTCACACCTGAACTTCAACTACAACTTCCGAGAACCTCTTTATTTGTTCTTGTTTTCCACCATCAAGGTTTATATTGCATCTGCATCTGTACTGATTCCAGTTTCTGTAATCTATGTTTTGTTTTATACCCAAGTCTGATAATCATACAGTAATATTAGTTCTATAATCAATGTAGTCCTCTATTTCTCACAATTATAGACATTCTTTTCTTTGTTTCAACTTCTATATGGGCAGAATGTAAAGACAGTTTACAGTTTACCTCTTTACAGAACTCATCAAGCTGGAAGAGGTTCTCATAGCCGTTATGCTGAAACCTGTCTATATAAGCAGACAACCCCAGTCTCGCTAGCCACCTGGATAACATTGAAACAACACATCAAGTGACAGGTAAACAAATTACAAAACACAATGCAATCTTTATATGAGGGTAGTGCAGCTTCTTGTGAACTCACTTCACATGTCAAAACCAGATGTGGAAATGTGCACCCTGATGCTAGTGATAAGGAACTGCTTCTAGAACAAACAAGAAGACCCCCAGAATCTGTTTTCATGGTCAGGTGTTAACAGACAGTTTTTTTTAACATGGCTTGTTCATTAAGTCATTTATCTTCTCACAGCTGGACATCACTCATTCTACAGGAGTCTGCAATTTGATTTGCTATCAGTCTCCTACAATTTTTCTTTCTCTCTCATCTAAAGTGCTTTGTATTTTTCTAGGTTAATCACACATTTTGCTCTACAAATTTACTGTCTGCAAGCCTCGTGGCTCTTTATCTGCTAAATCTGTATAGGAAACTAATGGAGATATGATTAATAAAACACTGCACAGCCCAAAAACAAACTATCCTGGCATAGCTGATGTCAACAGCTCTTAGAAGTTGAATGTCAAAAACAAAGAAAAGTTTTCATTTCCGTTCAAATGGAACCTATGCAGGTGTGATAGTACAGTTATCAGGATAAAAAAATGAGAGCTAGTCAAAACTGTACTCCACTTCTCTGTTGGTGGTCCTTCACAGTAAATATCTCAGGCCTAGCTCTCAGGCCTGTGGTGGTCCTTCACAGTAGATGCCTAGCCTTGCTCGCAGAGACTGATGGTCCTTCGCATGAAATACCTCAGCCTTGCTCTCAGAGTTTGGTGATCCTTCACAGTAAATGCCTCAGCCTTGCTCAGAATTTGGTGGTCCCTCACAGTAAATTCCACAGGCCTAGTTCTCAGGGCTGTGGTGGTCTTTCACAGTAAATGCCTCAGCCTTGCTCTCAGAGCTTGGTGGTCCCTCACAGTAAATGCCTCAGCCTTGCTCTCGGAGCTTGCTGGTCCCTCACAGTAAATGCCTCAGCCTTGCTCTCGGAGCTTGGTTGCCCCTCACAGTAAATGCCTCAGCCTTGCTCTCGGAGCTTGGTTGCTCCTCACAGTAAATGCCTCAGCCTTGCTCTTGGAGCTTGGTTGCTCCTCACAGTAAATGCCTCAGCCTTGCTCTCGGAGCTTGCTGGTCCCTCACAGTAAATGCCTCAGCCTTGCTCTCGGAGCTTGGTTGCCCCTCACAGTAAATGCCTCAGCCTTGCTCTTGGAGCTTGGTTGCTCCTCACAGTAAATGCCTCAGCCTTGCTCTTGGAGCTTGGTTGCCCCTCACAGTAAATGCCTCAGCCTTGCTCTTGGAGCTTGGTTGCCCCTCACAGTAAATGCCTCAGCCTTGCTCTCGGAGCTTGGTTGCCCCTCACAGTAAATGCCTCAGCCTTGCTCTCGGAGCTTGCTGGTCCCTCAAAGTAAATGCCTCAGCCTTGCTCTCGGAGCTTGGGTGGTCCCTCACAGTAAATGCCTCAGCCTTGCTCCTAGGGCACAGCTCACTATAGTCCCCACTGTCGTGCAGCCTGCTGAAAAGCGTGCTTACTTTTTGTGTCAACTCTAGCTCTTCACACCAGTTACTGTAACCAGTTTCTAGTTCTGTCTGATGCCAGTGTTTCAACATCCTCATTAGCTGCCAATGACATCCTTCTCTCTCTTCCAGGATGACAGAACATTATCATCATCTTGGTTAAAACAAAAATCATGAAATTCTTGGGCAGCAAACAATTAAACTATCCTGCCATGCCTTTACTGATAAATCATGAAATTCTTGGGCAGCAAAAAATTAAACTATCCTGCCATGCCTTTACCACTAAATCATGAAACTCTTGGGCAGCAAACAATTAAACTATCCTGCCATGCCTTTACCGATAAATCATGAAGTTCTTGGGCAGCAAACAATTAAACTATCCTGCCATAACTTTACTGATAAATCATGAAATTCTTGGGCAGCAAACAATTAAACTATCCTGCCATAACTTTACCGATAAATCATGAAATTCTTGGGCAGCAAACAATTAAACTATCCTGCCATGCCTTTACTGATAAATCATGAAATTCTTGGTCACCAAACAAACTATCCTGCCATGTTTTTACCGATAAATCACGAAATTCTTGGGCAGCAAACAATTAAACTATCCTGCCATGCCTTTACCGATAAATCATGAAAGCTGAGGATTAAAATAGAAATGTTTTCACAGCTGATGTATGCATAACACTCACCCAGCCACCGAGTTATCCTGAAACTCGCCAAACACATAATCAATGTCCTCCTTCTTCACCGCAATACTTCCGCTGTCCATTATTTCCAGTCTAGGACTGCTGGAACTGGTCACTGCATTCAGTATATCTTCGTAAGTTTCAGAGTTGACCTCATAAGGGTGGTGAGTGTGGCTGTGGCTGTTTGTGCTTACGGTGCTGCAGTTGGAAGCTTCGGAGTGAGCTGGGGACAGAGCCTCGGGAAGACTGTATCGTGGCTGTGGTCTGAAACAGTGTATAAAATATATTCATATATTCTCACTTCAGGAAGACTGTATCGTGGCTGTGGTCTGAAACAGTGTATAAAATATATTCATATATTCTCACTTCAGGAAGACTGTATCGTGGCTGTGGTCTGAAACAGTGTATAAAATATATTCATATATTCTCACTTCAGGAAGACTATCGTGGCTGTGGTCTGAAACAGTGTATAAAATATATTCATATATTCTCACTTCAGGAAGACTGTATCGTGGCTGTGGTCTGAAACAGTGTATAAAATATATTCATATATTCTCAATTCAGGAAGACTGTATTGTGGCTGTGGTCTGAATTAATGTATAAAATATTCATATATTCTCACTTCAGGAAGACTGTATCGTGGCTGTGGTCTGAAACAGTGTATAAAATATATTCATATATTCTCACTTCAGGAAGACTGTATCGTGGCTGTGGTCTGAAACAGTGTATAAAATATATTCATATATTCTCACTTCAGGAAGACTATCGTGGCTGTGGTCTGAAACAGTGTATAAAATATATTCATATATTCTCACTTCAGGAAGACTGTATCGTGGCTGTGGTCTGAAACAGTGTATAAAATATATTCATATATTCTCAATTCAGGAAGACTGTATTGTGGCTGTGGTCTGAATTAATGTATAAAATATATTCATATATTCTCACTTCAGGAAGACTGTATTGTGGCTGTGGTCTGAATTAATGTATAAAATATATTCATATATTCTCACTTCAGGAAGACTGTATTGTGGCTGTGGTCTGAATTAATGTAGAAAATATATTCATACATTCTCATTTCAATTTAAAAAAGAATAATAACAAGCCAAGACCCTTTCCCATCTCTTTGTGGTTCTCCTGCAAACAGGCTGTTATGCTTCTTTATCTTAACTAATAGACGGGACTCCTTTAAGTTTCCAGTTGTAAATGAAAGACACTGAGATATTTGTTCCCAGGTCCTGCTCTAGGAATTCAAGCAAACCTACTGTAATTCTGACCCGGTGCCCGTGTTCCAAGGTCATCATAACATCAGCTGGAAAGCTCAAGTTCACATTTACAGGGGCATCCTGCCACAGCAGAAATGTAATGAAAGGAAACGTGACAAGAAGCAGAAATAACTTGCATGTGCTGCCAGAGGGATCAATCCGAAATGCAGGCGGGAGCAGAAATAGCCAGGGAACAATCTGGAATGGATCCGGGAGCGGAAATAGCCAAGGAACAATCTGAAATGGAGCCGGGAGCAGAAATAGCCAAGGAACAATCTGGAATGGAGCTGGGAGCAGAAATAGCCAAGGAACAATCTGGAATGGAGCTGGGAGCAGAAATAGCCAAGGAACAATATGGAATGGGAGCTGGGAGTGGAAATAGCCAGGAAACAATCTGGAATGGAGCTGGGAGTGGAAATAGCCAGGAAACAATCTGGAATGGAGCTGGGAGTGGAAATAGCCAGGAAACAATCTGGAATGGAGCCAGGAGCGGAAATAGCCAGACAAGTGTCAGTGCTGCTTCTCAGGCTGAAGGCAGTGGGTTATACCCCCACCAACGTCACTGCTTTCATGCAATCAAGTTTCTTTGACAGTGTTATGGAGTGCAAGCCCTATGCAGAGATATTTCTTCTGGGATGAGATCTGAAGGATGATAGCCCTTTAGTTTTTAGTTTTTCATTTTCAACCAGTGATACAGTGGATGCACCTGAGAAACATAATCATCAATGACTACTCAGATACACCTGAGAAACAAAATGCAGTATAAGATGAATGAATAAATAAAAGCTCTGTACTGAATACACTCAAAAATAAAACGATCCTGAGTACTGAATCAAAACATTTTTATTGTGTTATATAGTTTATTCAGTTTTATAAGAGACAAAAGAACACAAACCACATAACAGAGATGTTATATAGTTTATTCAGTTTTATAAGAGACAAAAGAACACAAACCACATAACAGAGATATATATATACATATATATAATGCCAGACAACACAGAGTATTATTAAATAAAATGAAAAGAGTCATAAAACAGTTTGTGAAATGACTGACCTGTGAATTACTTCTTTCACCACACAAGCAGACACAAAGAGGGGAAAAAGTAACAAAAAACACAAAAAAAGTGCTTTACACCATCATCAACGAAGATCTCTCAAAAAACATAATTTAGTGTTTTGGTTTTTTTTTGGCCATAATGAAAAACCTTGAACTTGCTGTATCCAGCAACTGTAGATGGAAGCTTACACTCTGCCTGAACAATAACCAGCTCATATAAAAACGAACATCTTTATTCTAAACTGAGTTTAGTGTATAGTTGTATACTTATACACCAATTATTGTATTCTAAAGAAAGTTATGCTAATCTCTCCCCGCTGGATTGGACCAAATATGGTTCATTATTATATAAATATTGAATATAAAATTCTTTGAGGTTTTGTGAAAGCTTTGTAAAAAGTTTAAAATACTTCTGTTCACTTTGCTTTATTTTTCTCTCTCTCTCTCTCTCTCTCTCACTCACTCACTCTCTCTCTCTCTCTCTTTCTCACGCACGCACGCACGCACGCACGCACGCACGCACACACACACACAAAAAAAGAAGTTGAGAAGGGCACTGTGAACAAACATTAGTTATAAGCTTGTTCACAGTTTAGTTTGAGATCAAGATGAGCTAACTATCCCAACCCACGCTCTCAGTTCTACATGATGCACGTGTTCAACATCTTCACTGCATCAGTTGTTGAGAACAATCTACTCTGGGTTATATCTATTTATCGTGCACTGTATGATACCAATGGAAGAGCAAAAGAAAAAAGAAAACAGAAATGTAATAATGCATGCAAATAAAAGACGTACATAGGCCTTAGAAAAATAGTAAACAACTATTCTTTGAATCACTCTTATAAAACAAAAGCATTCTCTGTGTTTCTCACACATTCAGTCATGAATTCACTCACTCTTTTTAGTGCGTAGGAGGTAGGCTAGTCAATATTGACTCGTTTACTCATTTGGAAGGTTGTGGGTTTGTCATCAAAAGGTGGCACCTTCCAGTTGTCTTGGATATGGAAATGGGCTCTAGACATATTAATGGTATGGAAAATGGCCTTTAAATACATAGAATATCTGTCTGTAGGATGAGGAACATCAGAATTCACTACACACAAATGTCAGTGAATGAAGAGAGATAAGTAAACACAGCTCTCCTAAGCCACGAAGGCACCTAGGGGATAGTGTCCATATTTTACTTCCCTTCCTCTCTTGACACACACTAGAAGCTGATGTCAGTATCAGGCCTGGCTGCTTCATCAGCTCCAGAAGAAGTCAGGTACACATTTCTACACCTAGATGACGGAAGTGTCTCTGACTGGATCTGAATCACTGACCTTCACCATGACAGACTAGAGCACCAGTGAATGAAGGGAAAATATCACATGAAAGCTCAGTCCTGCCAACAAAAGACTTTCTCAGAGTCTACAATAAGTGAACATCAGAAACCATGTCATACATAGAGAGAGAGAGGAGAGAGAGAGAGAGGAGAGAGAGAGAGATCAGAAATCTATCTGAATATCACACCTTGCTCAGCACACACAGAACAGGCAACACCTAATTTTGTACATAACAGATCGATAACTCATCACTCTATTTTTGTAACTCTTGGGATCAATTATATTCTTTGTACTTTACAATGGTTATACCGTTTGTAAAAACTATGTCCACATTTTAAATGAAACTGACATAATCATAGATCATAAAAAACTCTATTATACCTTCATGTGTAACAAAAATTTGAGTAAAACATATACAGACTCAAACTAAGCTATATACTTGAACATACTCATACAGTAAAAATACATCACATCTGATTTCAATAAAGATATTGTTTTGATTGAAAGTAAATGCTTTTAAAAAAAATTGTTTTGCCTGTTTGCCCAAGGCTCACATTTGAAAACTCTTGGTTTTCGGAGCTTTCCAGATTTCAGAATTTTGGATCAAGGATTGTGGATTTGTTTAAAATCATGTTTTATTATTGGCTGTGAAAAAAGAACACAGAGACTTGTAATGAATTGGAAATTTATGTATGCAGGGTAAATAACATCAGAAATGTAGGTCATAGAAATTAATTAAAGAGTGAGAAAAGATCTAGATACATGAGACATACAGAAATTTATATGTGAAAAAGACAAGATGTTATGGCATAGAAATTTTTTATGAGAAATACAGACTATAGCTTACAAGTGTTTGTGATGAATGCCTGTAGATATGAATTAGAAATGTATGTGACAAACATACAGAGAATTTATGCACAGGCAAACAGAGGTATAACTCAGAAATTTATGTATAAGACATACTGAAGTTTATGTGTCTGAGAGATATGGCTGACTGAGTTGTATCATTCAGAGATTTATGTGCTAGACTAAGACGCATGGTTTAGAAAGTCATGTGAAAGACACAGAAGTTTATCTGTCAGAATGAGCTGTATGGCTTTGAAATGTATATGTTAGACTAAGAGGTATGACTTACAAAGTTGTGTGTAAGACATACACAAAGGTGCAACTGGAAAATGTATATGAGAGACCAGGTAAAGCAACCTGGAAATGACATACAGATAAAAATGTATGAGCAAACACAGACCAAGTCTGAAAATTTTATGAATGCAAAAAAGAGAGAAATTTGCTGCAACAAACAGGCATATATAAGAACTATTTGTGCCATAACATCTCCACACACAATGAACAAGAAATAACAGTGCATTAGAAACATACATATAAAGAAACAAATAAACACACATGAGGGTGAAAAGTAAATGGAATCTGTATGTAAAACAAGGGATGGAAGCTGATGAACCTAGGCCACAGAAAGGAGTTCAAAGCCTGTGAAAATAAATGACATACAGTGTACGTGCATTTAGCTGAATGAAAACAAAAGGGAAAACAGGTAACTGAGCCAGCAAGTTATGACAGGGATATAAATATTGTGTATACTGATGGACACTGCTGAGAGTAACAATTACATTTTGTAATAAACTGGCACAGATGGTTATTTCATTTATTAAAATAAAAGTCCTTTTAAAAATATGTTCAGCATCCAGCAAACAATATCCGTCTACATAAAAATATTTGTTAAATTTTAGGTATACATTAAAGAAATGTAAAAAAAAAAAAAACCAATATAACTTTAGTTTTGAGTAAACAAAGAATATATAAAACATTAGCTAAATTTTAGATAAACTTTGAAGTATAAATAATTTAACTTTGGGTAAACATTAAAGTGTATATAAAAAGACACTAGCTTAAATTTGGGTAAATACTAAAGTGTATATAAATATTAGTTGGGTAAATACAAAAGTGTATATAAATATTAGTTAAGTTTTAGATATAAATCCCTAATGACTATTAGGTATTACATTAATTGTGACTTGTAGAAATAATACTTTTTTACAATGTCACACATCTCACTTTGTTTCTCTGCTAGATTTATGTGTAGAAAAAAATGTTTGATTTAGGAAAATAAATTACAAGACAGGTAAATTCCACTGGAAACAGTTCAGTTAAATAAACAGGTGCTTGGAGTGGTGATAACGCAGCAATCTTGGCATATATAACCATTCAGTTTTGTACCGTCTTGCCAAAAATAGATAAAAGATAATACAAAGCTGAATGGTTATCAAATTATTAAAAATGTAAATGGCAAACTGAGTGAGAGGACTATAGCCGGGTGACTATCAGCGGGCTACTACCAAATACATTAGGGAGTTATCATCCAGGATGAGATACAGCTAATAATGCTGTAATCCTGGCATATGATGTATATGAGGGATTCCAATGAAAAGAGGAAACCGACTTTGTGGCATCTGATCTTGAGGATATATATAACAGAGTGGATTATACAATGCTGTTGACATATCTGATGGAGTTTGGTGTAGATGCAAGATTAGTTCGATGGACAGCTTCAATGCTGTTAAGGCGATCAGTTGCCTTGAAATACAGATCATGGATCTCAGAGCACAGAAACATAGCAATGGGGCTGCCTCAGAGGTCTTCCTTGTCTCCTGTGCTTTGGCAGTCAGTCATTTGCATGTCCCTTGCAGAACTTTGCTTCCTAATAGCACTCCTATAGGCTTCTCGGTTGTAAGCAAGATGCCCTGCTGCTGATGCATCCATTTGCAGATTACCAATGATGTCTTGCAGCCATCTTTGCCTTGGTCTTCCTCTCTTTCTTTTTTCCCATTATGTACCTTTCATAGACAGTCTTCTCTAGATTATCATGATGTTTAATGCGTCCAAAATATTTAAGTTTTCTCTGTTTAATCATCTTTACTAGCCAGCCTTCTTCAATATTATTAGACCTTGAAAAAATCGAGGTCTAATCTTACAAAACTGTGTTCTCTTACTTTATTGTTCAAAAGCCTCATTGTTTCCTATTTATAAAAAATTGTTTCTTCAATATTAAGTTCTTGTAGTATGAATATATTTGTTCTTTTCTGTGTCCATGATATTTGAAGAACTCTTCTGTAGCATTTACATTCAAAGGCAATTATGTGTTTCTCAGCTGTTTTGTTCAGTGTCCAGGTCTCACAGGCATATGTTGTGATGGGAAAGATGCATGCCCTTAAAAATCTTATTTTTGTAGTTCTGTCTGTTCCTCTCTATAGCTTCTTTAGTTGTTTTATGTTTTGTTTATGTCCTCCTTTTAATTTCCCTCACTGTATCTCCATTATTAGTTAGTAGTGATCCAAGATATTCAAAACTCTCCACTTCTTCCAGTTTTTCCTCATTGATACATATTTCAGCTGCCTTGTTTGTTTTGTCAGTTGTCATCAATTTAGTTTTCTTCACATTAAGATAGAGGTTTTGCTCTTCGCTGTTCTTACAGACTGACATAATTAGTTTTTCCATTCCTTTTAGTGTTGTGGACAGTAAAACTGTGTCATCAGCATATGTAATCTGTTGTATTTCATAACCTCCAATTGTTATGTCATCATAATATTCTTTGTCTACATCTTCTCTAACATTCCTCATTACATTTTCAGTACACAAGTTAAACAAGTAAGGCGACAGTATGCACCCCTGCCAGGCCCCCTTGTTCTCCTGTGCTATTCGATGTATATTCTACTGGCACTGCCCTGTTATTTGGGAATGGTGTGGGGTGAACGCTGACATACACTGATGAGCATGGGAGGTGTAGAGAGGAACTAGCGGCAAGGGTACGGAGCAGGCTGGATGAGATAACAGGCTGGTGTGAGGACAACAATGCAGTGATAAACCCTAAAAAAAAGCCAGCATTCTGTGGTACTCACTAAATAACAGAACTGTAAGATCTGAAGTGCTGATTGTGAAATGCTGGGGACAAGATATTAATAGAACACATTTCATGAGGTATCTAGGAATCACATTTGATTGATCCTTGTCCTTTGCACAACATGTGGACAATGTAATATAAAAGGCCAGGAAAGCACTGGGAGGATTTCAGTTAATGGCTGCAGCAAACATATCACCTTTTAGTGTGCCAACAGGTCAAGGGAAAATAGGTCTACTTTCCCCCGTGTTCCTCACAGACACAAAACAAACGAGTAACTTCTACTTTAAATAGATCTTTTCATGTATCAGACAAAAAAAAAAAAGGTACAATCACAAAATATGGCACAGGAGAAATGAGAAAGATAGCAAAAACACAAATGAGGCTGTGAGACCATACATTAGATTGTATCAGAAAACAATTTATGAAATATTTTTAAAATGCAAATTGTAAACAACACAACTACTTTTGATTGTGTTAGTCAATAAGGAAAAACTATTTTCGAAGATAGCTTTTTTTTTTTTTTAAATTTTTCAGAAACAGAGATTATAAAGGAGCTAAAAAATTACTCATTATTTATATATAAAAAAAAACTAGAAAACAATCAGAAAGCAGGCCTTGTCTTACCAATATGTTGATTACAAAGGCCCCAACAATATTTACTGCCGAAATTCAGAGACATCAATGGGCTGCAAATGCTGGATATGTTATAAAATCTGCAAAAACTAAGCCTGCCGCTGGCTTAAAGAGCAGGGTTATATGACTGAGCACAAGGAACTGAACAGAAAGGAAGCAATAAGCTGCAAAAAAGAAACCTCTTGTATCAAATAAACAATTACCAAACAAAAGCACCTTAGAACATCTCAAATCACGTGGAAAACATAAATAAAAGCTGAAAAACTACTTATCACAGACTGACCCAACATCTAGGATAATTTTAAAAAATCAAAAGTCATTGAAGTCAATGTGACAAATGATCAATATTACTTTACTGTTGGGAATAAATACATGTAAAAAAATTAATAAACTAACACTTAATTAACAAAAATAAGACTAAATACTGTTTTATGTGGACGGCAAAGTTTCCCTAACAATGGAAAATACAAAAATGTTATTCTCATTTAAAAAATTCAAACACATACACAAAAAAATCTAGGTCTGGGAGGGACCAATTAAATAAACCTACTCTCAACATGACAAACAGAACCACATAAACATAAATGGTCTTGTGACATACAAAACTGGACCAATGTTAAAAAATGCTTTTGCATCTTTCCACAGGGTGGGCATCATAGCAGAACTTGATCAAGTGCTCCTCAAGCAGACCTTGGCTTTTAGATTACTTCTTTTTCTGTGTTCTGTTTCATATACTCGGCCATCTAGACAAGCAGACAGGTTGCCTCCATAAATCCCATCATCGGCAAAGTTTTTCCTGAGTGACATCCCCCCTCCCCCCACCAATTTTCCACTCATGCTATTTTCTTGGGGGTCAGGTGTGGGGTTTATTATCTCTCCAGAAATTATAAGTTTGCATGAAGTCTTCTGGCGGCTGCAAACAATTCTGAATGTCTAGATAACTAATAATGCACAAAGAACTTGCATCTATATAGTGTTCTGTGTTAACTTCCCCAGCATCTGCCTGGTTCACAAGCCAATTTCAGTTACTCACTCAAACGGTCTGTTCTTTGAAGAAATCTTCCTCTTGACAGCTGATCTGAAAACATCTTGTTGTCTAGCCAGGATACCTGAGTGTGCAATTTACAGTGTCAGCATATCCTGGGCTAGGCTATGTGTCTCCTCCTTTGCCCAAGAACCATGTCTCTCTCTTGTCCTGTCAGTGCCAAAGAAAACAATATCTCCACTTTCATCTGTCCTTTGGTCTCTTCTTTGGTGTTTCCCATGTCAGTCCTTTGCTAACCTGCATTCTCTCTACTGTACATCTCCATGTCTCCTTGGATCATCCAATGCTTCCTTCATCCTGTGGGGTCCATTTCAAAGATGCTCATGGTAATGATTCATTTGTCATTCTCATTATGTGACCAATCCATTGCCAAGGAACTGCATTCTCAATTATGTTTCTCTCCTGACCATCAGCCATATATCTATTATAAACTATGTCTTTATCCTCTCCTGACCATCAGCCATATATCTATTATAAACTATGTCTTTATCCTCTCCCGACCATCAGCCATATATCTATTACAAACTATGTCTTTATCCTCTCTCGACCATCAGCCATATATCTATTATAAACTACGTCTTTATCCTCTCCTGACCATCAGCCATATATCTATTATAAACTACATCTTTATCCTCTCCCGACCATCAGCCATATATCTATTATAAACTACGTCTTTATCCTCTCCCGACCATCAGCCATATATCTATTATAAACTACGTCTTTATCCTCTCCCGACCATCAGCCATATATCTATTATAAACTACGTCTTTATCCTCTCCCGACCATCAGCCATATATCTATTATAAACTACGTCTTTATCCTCTCCCAACCATCAGCCATATATCTATTATAAACTACGTCTTTATCCTCTCCCGACCATCAGCCATATATCTATTATAAACTATGTCTTTATCCTGAAAAAAAAACATCATAATTTACCACAGCAGACCTTGTTGCCATTAAAACAATGAATAAAAATAAATAATATGCTACATTGACAATGATTATACTAAAAGTTTTGTTTAACTATTAAAACCAGCAAAACCAGAGACTTTCTACGTCTATCCAGCGTCACAGGACTTTTCATAGAAATATATTCTTTCATTACTTCAAGCAGGCTAAATGGTTATGGACTGATGTATTCCCCCATTGAAGCAGAGTCTACTGAGACCTCTATTTAGTGCATTCTGGGAAATCAAGCAAGTGACTGTAATAACAGCCATTTTGATAGGCACCAATCCACAATCTCTATACAAGCTCTGGAACATAAGAAAGCCATGGTGACCAATCACTTGTCTGCATCTCTGCCATTCCACCATTCATTAACTAACTGTTTATCTCACAGGCATTCACAAAACAAACACTGAAGTTGTACTGAAGAATAAAACTAATGACTACTTATGTAGCCATACAGAATTGGATGAAGCCCAGTATAAACAGGTGATGTCAGGGTTGGTCATGTGAGCAAAGAAAGAAGGCATGGTGGAAAGGAGAAAGAGTCCCGCATTCAACAAGTGAATGGGCTGCATTTTCAAACAGATATAAGTAGTAGTAGATTTATTTGAGATAAATTTAGCTGTATAGAACAGGAGCAGGGTGGATGAGGAAGCAGGATGGGTAAGGTTACAAGGATCTATAAACAGATAATTTAGATCTTAGGAGAGCGATCATCCCACCCAGGAATGCCAGTGAGAGAGAAAGTGGAGCGGAAGGAGAGAAGTAGCACAACACTAATGGAGCGATCAATATCTTAGGTCAATGATGTATAAAATATAAAATGATAAAATTAAAATCCTGTACAGAGGTGGTGTATAAAGAGAGAGTGATGAAGGAAGAATGCGACCCATAAATGTGTTATTTTTCACTTATGATGGGATGAGTCGGGAGAGAAAATGATACCAACAGAGAGAAGTATCAAGAGTGAGTGAAACATGTGGCAGAAAGAAGAATAAAGTTGCTGAAGTGTACAACTGAAGTCTGAGTTGTTTGTATTCATCCATGGTATCTGCTGATAGGAGGTCTGTGGTGGTCTTCAAGGGGGCCCCAACAGATAGATCACCTTAGTACAAGACTTGAACTCTACTTGGTAGTCACTCTGTGGAGAGGCAAGAGCTGTCATCGCTCATACTTCGACCAGTGGAACAGTTAAATATACCTGGATCCATGCATTCAGCAGGACTGCCTCTTTTACTGGTTACAACACCAAAGTGACATGATTACACTCATATTCCTCTTTAGTCTTCTTCTTCTTCTTCGCTTTCTGAGCCATTAAGGCTCACTGCTGCAGATAAAATTTGCTTCCATTCCTCTCTACTCCTAATTTTCTCTCTCCAGTTGGTGACACCAATTTCTTTTATAGCCTCTTAGGTTATCTTTCTACTCTGTCTCAGTCTACCCCATGGTCTTGTTTCCCTCATCTCTTGTGCGTACATAATTTTTGTTTGTCTGTTCTCTTCTATTCTTTCCACATGGCCAACCAGCACTGTCTGCTCAGTTTCAAGACATTTATAAGTCGCTGGGATTTAAATAAGCTGTTCAGTTCAGTGTTCTTTCTAGCTCTCCATTCTCCACTGTTGGTATCCTTTATGGGTCCAAAGATTCTTCTTAGGATCTTGTTCTCAAAGATCTGCAACTGTTATATATCTTTCTTTGTTGTAGTTCATGTTTCTGATCCATGCATGACAGCTGGTCTTATTACAGTTTTGTAGATTGTTGTTTTGGCATTTTGGGACAAGATTTTGGATTTTACAGTCTCTATGTAATATTAAACCTACTTTAAGCCACACTGCCACATTTACATACAGCAACAAACTACTATTATTGTAATTTTCAAACATTTTTCTACACATACATTTATAAAATATTAAATTATCACTATGACATATATACACACATATAAATTTGTTATATTTACATAAATATGATACTGAACTATCACTGATGAATTTATATATTAAATTATATATGATATTTACAAGAAAGTTATATTTCAACTCTGACAAATTAATATTTACAAAAAAGTTGTAGTATTTACACTGTGAGACAACAAAGAGGCAACTTAAATTGTACTGACAAGCACTTATCATAATTAAAAAAAAACAAAATCAAAGCTGACAAGGTCGGTATGACAAGCGTTCAAATTTGACTCTACTAACTTTTCTACTGACTCCAATCTCTTAAAAAATGGCATATTTTCTACTGATTTCTGACTCTTCTAATCCCACTGAAAATGACTTATGACCCTAATACAAATCTTCATAATTGGTACATTTCTACTGGCTTCACAAAAAGTTGCTTCTAACTCCAATGTCCTGATGAAAATCATAGAAACTTGTTCTCTGACATAGTTTTACATTTTAAAAAATCTGTGCCATTTATTTGTGTTTATAATGAAGATATGTCAATATTTTTTCATAACTAAAAACAACACAACTATCACCTAGCAAACATACACGATAACTGAAATCATGCAACAACCATAACTATGTTGCTGTGATAACCAATATCTTGCAACAAATGTGACGACCATAAATTTACAACAATTATGAGAACAATAACCTAGTAACACATGTGCCAACCATTGCTTTGATCAACAATGGTGAAAAGCAGCTCACAACAACCATGACAACTAATATCCCGCCGACCAGTGTGGCATCATTTTGCACAGTAATTTATATAAACATTTTTTTCACTAAAATTCTTTTTAAAAAATTATAAATTAAAACAATTTTTAAACCTTTAAAAATTGTAACTTTAAAATCTTTTCTTAAAACACTAGAAAATGATCATTTTAACTTTATTTTCAAACATTAAAAGCTGACTGAAATACTTTTGTATTATTTAATGTTACATCTTTCCCATGCCATTAAATATAGGGCTGGCATTGTAGTTCCCTATGTTTTTCCACTTTCAGCAAGTTGTTCAACCTCGTCAAGTAATCCTAGGCTCTATTTTTTGTTATTTATTACTTATATTATTTATTAGATTCCTTTACAAGTTTCAATTGTATTTTCAACAAAATAGTTGACATAATAATACATGCACCTTCACTATGTGATCTCACAGCCTGTATCCCTGATGCTACATCACACTGTTTATCACATCTTACTTCTTACACCCTTCCAGTGCCGTTAAACGTCACACAGGGCTCGCATGGTAGTTTGCCAAGTTTTCCTGTTTTTGATGAGCTTTTCAATCTCATCAAGGGATGTTATGCCCACTAAACTGGCCTCTCTTAACAATGTTCTCTTTATATTTTCGCATGGCTGACTTCTTTTTCACTCTGTTTATCACTGCTTTCACTTTATTTCTCAATATATGACTATGTCTTCCACTAAAAAACTTGCATCTTTCAAATGTATGATTCAAGCTATTTAAACATATACAATCAAGTATCAGTCTTTCAGTCTTCTTATTTATAATATAGGCAAGGGTTCTCAACTTGTGGAGAATTCCACTTGGGGCCAGGGAACCACAGACTGACAGGCTGAAACCGTCTTATTATTATATGTATATTATTTGGAACAGGGACCGGCTAGTGTAGCGGTTAGAGCACCCGTCTAGCAACCGAATGGTCAAGGGTTTGAATCCCCAGCAATATAGGATTAAGAAAAAGCTTGAGAACCACTGTTACAAGTTTAAGATTTCACATATCATATATCACAAACATTATAAAATTATAGCCAAAAGATACAGCAGCATAACAAAGCCTTGTATATGTCTCCAACTGTGCACACAAATATATCACAGTTATAAACTGGAAATTAATGTAAAATACAGTAGAAATTAAGGAGAAAAAAACAGCAATGTGAAATTTTAGTTTATATCTTTGTTAAAAACTTGCTGTAAGCATTGCCTGATATGATGATATTTACATAAAAACATTCACATGGATATTCACTTGAAAATCAGTCCCTTGTATATGCCGATGTCTTGAGTTAATAGCAAAACCAAATAAAACAGTGAAACCAAACAGATGTGATACTAAACCTTTGTCATTAAAAAGTTGATGCATGTTTTATGAAATATGTTCAATTTCAGAAATGAAAATATATTCAGAAATGACACTCTGCTATCTTCATCCACTGTGATTTTCTAGCCTTGAAATTATACTCACTACCCAGTGTCTATCACCTTTTTAACACAGTAACATGGATTACTGATAATTTATCTACCCAATATCATGAATACACTGGGGAAACACAAATAAAGCCACTGTTTAACTGTTTTCACACCTATTTCATTTCAAAATATGGAATGCTTCTTAATGACACTACATATATGTAAAGCTGCAGCAATGCATCCTATCCATTTTATTCTACCAACTTTCACAAAACATCTCCCTTGCGACTACCATGAAAACTTCACAGTGAAATCATCCTGGTACGTCCGTCGTCACAGACACTGGTTTCAGAATTCTAGATATTTATTTCCTTAGGAGTCTGCCTGGCTTGGAGCCAATTCTCTTCTTCTTGACCAAGGACTTGACCTTCAACTCTTGACCCATGACATTAGCCAACCACCTGCAATGAGCCAGAGCAGTACAGGTGATTGATGGGTTTTTGGATTGAAAAACTTTTCTATTAAAGAAAATCTAAAATTCATTTACTGTTTTTTTCCCCCACAGACTACAACATAAATAAGTGTAAATTTTCCCAAATGCAAAATAGAGTGAACTATTCAAGGCAGGCTTAAATATATCTGACAATCTCGGCCGCTTCCGAAATATTTGCGAAACTGCTTTTCACTTTTTATTTTTGTAAAAGGTAAATAGTTAATAATTGATCAACAAAAGTGCAGGAAACACTGGCCATTAATTGTTCTACACGTACTTTCAATTCTTTAAACCTAGCCTTGAAAAGTTTAAGCAATTTTGGAAAAAAAAAAAAATCTGCATGAAAGCAGACACACTGTACTTGGCTTAGGCTCTGAGTGCAGGTGGTTGCTGTATTAGCTTGTTCCTTGCAAAAAAAGTGCTTTTAGCAAAAAAAAAAAAAAAAAGAACACAAATACTAGGCCAAAAAGAAAAAAAAAACAACAACAAAATTGAAATGTGCCTGTGTTTACTAACATAAAGTTAGTAAACATGTATGTTTTCTCAGTATATCAATGAGCATGCTCAGAAAAATCAATGGGAGTTTGGCTCATAAGCAATGGCTGGAATCTCTGAGGAGGTCCAGGATGACAAAAATCTGTTTCAATTTTGTGCCAGGGCACGTGGGTGTCAGAGGAAATAAACGAGCTGACAGGCTCGCAGGGGTGCTACTGGAGGGAAGCAGTTGAGCGATGGACTGGGCTGATACGCTCTCAGGAGGCAGGACACAAACAGGATTCAGGTGATAACTGTAGCTCTGTAACCTTAACCTGAATGTAGGAACTGCACGTCAAATGGGATGTGCTCAAGCAAGAGCACTATGTGAGGAAACAAAGAAGACTAGTCAACCAACAAAGAACTGGTTTCATCAGTCGATGCACACTGGAGGATATAGATATCTAAGCACTTATAGACTATGTGTTCGATGTGCTGTTACCTAATTAACTAAAGTTAGTAAACAAAATATGCCTGCAGAAATGGCACGTGAAAATTATCATTCTGTTTGGCTCTGGTTATTTCGATGGAGTTCTCTGAGGACTCGACCTTGACCTTTTATCAGGGAGAATCAGTCAAAGCTTCAGATCCCAAAAGAAATGGAGCTCACAGTCTCCATCTCTAATTGCACTGATTCATCACACAATAAACAACAGAAAACATTCTCTCTAATATCATGCTGATGTCATTTATTCAGCTGCTCCATTACACCTGCCTTCTTTGAAAAAAAAAAAAAGACCTATCTTTGACACAACATTGTTCTCTTGATTGCCAGCATGAAATAACTGCGTATCTAGCTAGGATGTCTGCTTCAGTGAATATAGTGTTTTGTGCATTAGAAATATCCTGGGACCACAGTTTCCTCAGTTTCTTGTTCTCCAAAAACTATATTGTATATACTATGTAGCTGAGGACAGAAATAGCACTTTATAAATCTAATTTTTGCTTCTATGGACAAATTCATGGATGACAGCATTGTCTTGATAGTGCTGAATGTGTGTCTTGCCATGCCTATTTTCCTCTCTATTTTTATCTCACATCTCCCAAGACTTGATCATGTCCATCTATATTTCATTCAACTGACCATATGTTTAATCATGTGTGGACAAGTTCAGTGGAAATGTATGATGTTATTTAGTGATGATTTGTGGAATATTCTATTCGCTGAATTATTCATGACATACTATATTCACAGCAGTGCTGCGGTGGTGTAGGTGTTAGTGAAGTCGCTTGCTGATCAGAAGATCCCTGGTTTGATTTTGCACTCGGGGGAGTTTTTTTGCACCGACCAGCACTGGAGTCAACCCAGCCTCAAACAAACAAAAAAAGGCAGCAAGGGCAGATGTTGGCATCCCTACCTCAAATGCCATGGTGGCCTAGAAATGTGAAAATATTAACACTTCACGCTTCTACAACATACAAATGCTATGGTCATATATAGACAGCAAGTCTACCTTCATATCTCATGTTACAGTGATTTTACCTTTGAAATTAATGTAACAGTGATTTTACCTTCAAAACTAATGTCACACACAGGTCACAATGATTAAACCTTCAGTACTCATGTCACAATCACATTACAATGGCCTTATCTTCCAAACACATGTCACATTCATGTCACAATTATTCTACCTTCAAAACTAATGTCACACACATGTCACAATGACTAAACCTTCAGTACTCATGTCACAATCACATTACATGGCTTTATCTTCTAAAGACATGTCACACTCATGTCACAATAATTCTACCTTCAAAACTCATGTCACAATGATTCTGTCCTCATGGTATTATGTAGATGCACACTTCAATGAATATTTGCAATGAGAATTTTCTAAATACATATCACTCATCATGATTTTTTAAAAAAACATCATATTATTTCTGCACATCTTTTCCCAGTAAAAATTTACCACTTAAAACATTTCTCCTAAAATAAAAATTTGCTACCTAAGATACAAGTACTTAAAAAAAAATGATTTTACATTTTAAAGTGCATTCTGCAAACAAAATGTTACTGTTTAGGATGCCTTTTTCTTAGAAAACAAAAAAAAAATTATCAATAAAATCACCCTACAAGGTATAACAAAGATCAATATCAACATTTTTTTTTAAATGTCATAACTTTTTTTTCACTTAAATCTGTGATAAGATCTGGGCTGATAACTCTAAAGCATCTCTCATCTTTCTAAGAATTTCATAGTTTTCTTTCCCTTTCACCTATAGGGCAGGCAACATTTCAACCATTACCTTAATGCATTGACAGTTTGATCTGAGGAGCTTATCTAAAATCACACTGCACAGTTAAGGGGGTCAAGATGCTGTCTGATTTGGAAATCAGTGACCCATAGTTGATATGCTGGCATCATGGCTGGCAAACCATAACTGACCAAGACCCAGTCTAACATCTCCACAGATACCACCAGCAACAGGCCTAGCCTGGCTAATGGGCAGGAACTGCTGTACTCCCCATGGTGGTGGAGTCTGCTAAAGAAGTACTGCAAATCTCCTGCTTTTCAGCTGCACTCAGGGACCTGCTCACAAGACAACTAGATGCTACGCCTCACCATCTTCACCACACTGGCTGCAAAGAACACAAGCTCAGTTCCAGGGAGGCTGGAGAAGAAGACTGCACAGTTAAAGCTGGAAAAAAAAATCCAGTAACATAAAACTATATGTCATTTACTGCTTCCATCATTTCTCATAACATGGCAACAAAATGGAAAGAATGTACAGTTGGATGTGATGCTAAGGTGACTAACTGAGCTGATGAAAATATCAAGAGACTGAGATCAGCGGAGAAGTACAACTGACAATGTTCTTTAGCACAGAACATAATGGTACTGATCAGTGCTATTCTGCCTGTAGATGCAAAGTCAAAGCTCTTTGGAAACTAATGCTAAAGTGAAGATCTCATAACCTAACATAAGGCACAACATCAAAGTGGAGGGTTATATTCAATTTCTTTCATTTCTCACAAAAACAAAAGAATCAGCTTTTATGTTTCCTCTTCCTTTTCCTCTTCTTCTTCTATGTTCAGTTTCATATAATCTGCCAATGAGCATGTCACTTCATGAAAATGTTTTGTCATCTACAGTTGCCTTTTTGGGATAAGCTCTGGGCTCCTAAATTTCTGTAGAAATCTTCTCAGCAAAGCTCCACCACTATAAGAAAACTTCAATCCCAGCTATCTAGATTCTGCTTATCACAACAGCCTGTTTACTAAGAACACTGACTAGAATTAGGATTGAATCACGACTGGCTTTGACTTGGTGGCCATAACAACCATGTCATCTATCTAGAAATCCTTTATGACAACCTTCACTCCATTTACAACATGTAAGTTACACTGTTTGTCTGTTCTTTCTGCAGAAGACAACTTACAATGTGATCATCTGTTGCCTGTTGTAAGTCTGAAGGACTCCAACATGCAAGAAATATAACAAGGGCTCATAAAGGGAAATTTCAAGGCAGGTATCCAGCACATTTTTGAAGCTGGGCTGGGGGAGTGAGGATTTGTAGAAATGTTGTGAAGGATTCAGAGTTTGACAGCAGATGAATAAAGGAGTTATATTGGAAAATTTGTTGCTCTGATTATACAGTCATGGTTTCCATGGGCCTTATGTGCCTCAGGGTGCAAGGAATGATGATGATGATGATAAATGTTAAATGGTTATTCTTAACCTATCTGTTACTGTGGTTTACCCTTTCCACCCCTCAATAAAAATAAAGCAATAATTAGAATCCAGATAATGCTAAGTTTTTTGATCAAGCCATGGACCTCCTGGGAGCCACTGGACCCCAAATTAAGAAACAGCATATCAAAAGTTCATCTTCCTCTGACCTTTCACTGCTGTGCCTGGCAGTTAGAAATTAGCATAATGTGCCTGGCAGTTAGAAATTAGTATAAGTGTGCCTGGCAGTTAGAAATTAGCATAAGTCTGGAATAAACAGGAAATGTTTACAAAAAATCTGCAGGCTAACAGAATAAACACTGTGTCACATGGAAACTGATTCTAAGGAAAGGTGATATGTCACTAAAAAAAGATAACAACGGCCAAACTGGAAGATAAGTGATATAAGTGCCAGGAGGCTGAATCTTGCAAAACAGTTCATTGCTACTTTGGTGGATTTGCCAATTTAAATATTGTTGTCCCTATGTGCCTCTAAGGCATGACAGGATTACCTTTACCTATTTTTTTTTTTAATAACAAACTATGAGAGAAATTAGTGCCCAGATTTATGCTTGACAAATTATATCTGCTTTGAAATCTTCTAAGATGATCATAGCAGAACAAAGACAGAATACTCACTGGTAAGTTGTACAAATCTGTATCATCATTCATCTTTCTTTTCTTGGCCACACTCAGAATTTCAGTGCCAATGGTGATCTTGGTGTCTGCTCCAGACAGGCCTGTGGAAGATGACAATGCTGTGAAGTTGAAGTTACGATTATCAAACAACTTTTCCACTGGAGGGACAATAGTGACATTTAAAATCATTTTCTGTAGGTAGTTACATTTTTTTTAACCTTCCAACTCTTGTGTAGAATTACAAATTTCTTCCATTCTTCTTTTGTGAGATATCAGATTAGTTAATATGCTCAATGGAATAGAAGCTTTGACAGACATTGTCACGCAGGGGATAAAATTAACAGAAAAGTGTAGAAGTAACTAAAGCTTTGACAGATATTGTCACATCTTACATCCTTCCTGTGCCGTTAAACGTTACATAGGACTCACATAGTTGTTTGCCAAGTCTTCCTGTTCTCTGCGATTCTTTCAACTTTATCAAGGGACGTTATGCCCACTAAACTGGCTTCTCTTAACAATGTCCTCTTTAGAGTTTCACGTGGTCGACTTCTTTTTCATCGGCATGTTGTGCTCCACTTGATAGCTTATTCTGGTATTCTCAGATTGTTTTATATGACCTACATATGTCCATCTTCTTTTTCTGATCACCCATGAGAAAGGTTGTTGTTTGTTCATCTGTCTGATCTCTGCAATGTTCTTGAATTCGTTCCACTTTATACCAAGTATTTTCCTTAGGCATTTGTTTTCAAAAGAGTCTAATTTCTTGTCTATTTCTTTAATTAATTTCCAAGACATTGTCACACAAGGGATAAAATTAGCAGAAAAGTGTATAAGCAACTAAACCTTTGACAGACATTGTCACACAAGGGATAAAACTAGAAGAAAAGTATATCATGACTGCTATTAGACAGCATATAGAAGAAAAAGCTCACAATCCAAAGTAATGGAAACAGAATACAACAGTCAGCAAAAAAAAAAAAATACATAGCCTTTTCTTAATTGAGAGCTATCTTTGAATGGTCAGTTTCTATAGTTTCCTTGACGTGTCGGGCACATGACAGGATGATGTTTCCTTTCAAAGCTCCAGAAATGGAGAAGTGTGCCTGTTTCTGCAGCTGGTGACTGGGACTAGAAACACGGCCCTAACTGTGACAGATGAGCAAAAACTAACCATCAAGCCACTCAGGCCCACACAACAGAAAGAATAGAAGAAACCCTGAATATCTCCCTGTATGAAGAAAACATTGAGCCTTAGCAAGAGCTCGTTTTTTTTCTCCCCAACACCAGAAGATATACCTAGACACCAGATTTTTCCTCAAGAAGAAGATGTTAGGAGCAATATATGATAACACTAGCTTCCAATCTTGTATGATGGAACACAGACACAAGCTATACTAGATAACATAAATCAGAGAGCTAAGACTTGCTCAAAGGCCACTGTCTGTCTACCCCTGATCACTGATGTGAAAGATTTATCTTTAAAACAGGCTTTCATGCACTGATAAGATCTTATATATTTCAGTCTCTAAGACATTTGAGTAAACGTTTCTCACCTTTCTTGCCAACATGACCCCTCATTGGCTGAGATGCTCTTTCATCAGCTTTTCGGTCACGCCCAGGACACGCACAGATCCTGACTTCCACTGCCCTTCTACCAAGTACCTGGCCATCTTTTTCAAGCGTGAACACAATCTGGAGGGGTCGTCGGTTAGGACCGCCAACACAGGAGCCCAGGCACATGAACTGAAAGAGGTTGGTCACCCACTCTGACCCTGCCTGTGGGGATTCATGAGGAAGAAGGACACTCTGGCGGCTCGTGTAAGAGTCCTCAGCATACCTGGCCAGTTTGTGCTCACAGCGAACCAAATGCGAGGGCGCTGGATGTTTCTCATTGTGCTCTTTGGAAACTGCATGATTCGGACAGCGCTTGACAACCTCTTGAACGTGTTCAGGCTTCATAAAGATGGGCATAGCACGGATAACAGTTCCTGCTGGTGCTTGGCTGTGGGTCTTGAATCGGACAGGGCAAGTGGTGGCCATTCTCACATACAGCTTTTTCAAGCTTTCTGAGTACTACGCAGAGAAAAAGAAGACACATATCAGACAGTATTCTTTTACACAATACAAAGAAATATTAAAATTCAAAATTAAACAAGTATTACTCTGTTTTCTGTTTCTGATGCTGTGATACTCTTGGATCTCAATGAACTTTGGTCATCATGGTTATTTCCTGAAGCTGACTCAAGATGTAAGCTACTTAACTGCCTGTACCACCATGACAATCTTATCCCACAGGCTAGGCTGTAGTATAAAACCAGTTTGCTAGTGGTAGCGTTATATGGAGAAGAACAACAGAGAGGATGTTGAGTAATAGAAGGCTCATCTGAGCAAGAGCGGAAAAAAAGACAAAGGGCAGGCATTTGTGGAAAACCCTTGTGGAAGACCCATGTGCCTTGGGCACCTAAAGGTCCAGAGAGAAAGAGAGAGAGAGAGAGAGAGAGAGAGGAAAGAGCATTGCTTGGAGATACGATTAATGACCAGTTTCAATTTTCTTGCTTTCATGATGTGACAATCTTCATTCAGGACTGTAGAGTCAGTACAACTAAACTTTGACTTCAACTCCTCTGTTTTTCTACTGCCCATCTCTGACTGTACCCCTGACTCCATAAATGACATATCTTACTGACTCTGACTTTAGTCCCACCCAAAACTGCTTCAGACTCTGGCTGTTATACTTTTCTACTTTGATTCAGAATTTATACATGCTGTAACTCCACCAAAAACTGCTTCCCCACTCCAATTCCACATCCATGTACTTCCATCTCATTTATCCAATATTTCTAGTCTGCATTTTTTTGGGTCTTCTAATCTGAATAACTTGTCTTCTGCATATGTCCTGTATGAGTATACATGGTAGAATTTTATAACCATGGACAAGTCTGGCATGGATGAAGCAATGAGAAGAAAGGTTTATGAGAAATAGAAGACACTTACTGTCCAAGTTGTGGATTTTGTTTCCTTCGAAGGTTGGGCAAAGCTGATCTCAAATCCATAGTCACCTGCATAATCAGTACTAGAACGAAGAACAAAAACATTCAATTTTAGAACAAGGAACATAAACATTCTGTGATAGAACAAGGAACATAAACATTCTGCACTAGAACAAGGAACACAAACATTCTGTACGAGGCTCACTGTGCCTTGGTTACAGACAGACACTCTCTATTTTCAGAAGTTGTTTTCAGAAAAATCATGCCAGCAAAACTGTGGCAGACACTCATTCATCCTGAGTCATCTCCCCTAGGATAATTGGCTGCAATGGCCCTCTGGGTACTTATACTTCCTAACTACATCTGTAATTAGTTAGGAATGTCATGAAAACTCCAAAACAATGTTGAAGATTCAACTACTCAAAACATAATAACTATATAAACAAAACTCCTTTGAAACAATATAATAATCCACCACCCATGGATGAGAATTAAAATAAAACTGAAAAGCTTAAAATAATGTACCATCCATCCATCCATCCATGTCCTTGACTGGTGATCACCTAAGCAATCACTGCCCAGTATGCCCTGTGCGTCCTGCAGGCAGCAACAAATTCTCTCCTCCTCTCATGGTCTGCAGCTGTGTCTTTTGCCCCAGCTGTGCTGCATGCCACTTACTTCTGCTTTTACAGCTCTCTGCCAGGTAGGCTTTGATCAGTCTCTCCTCCTTCTTTCTCTCAGGTGTCCATCTCATGTTGCTGGGGTCTCTTCAGAGCACATGACCAATCCACTTCCAGTGGGTTTTTTGTTGCTATTATGACATGTTTCTTCCAGTTTACATTGGGCAAGTAGGTCTCTGTTATTTACTATCTGGCCAGTCAATTATTAAAAATCCTTCTGAGGCAGGTTATGTGGAATGAGGAAAATACATAATTTCACCACAGAAGCATTAACTTAGTTGAGGTTATTAAAAAATGTTGAGTTTGTTCACTTTCTCTTGTAGTTTATTCACCATCTCCAGTCCTGTGAGAAGTTTAATCACAATTTTAATGAGGATAGCTCTATTCAATGTCCAGATACTGAGATTTTGTGTGCAGCTCTCCAGGCTGGTCTGTCTGCCATCTTTGTTTCATTCAATTCTTTATCCTTGGTAAATAATTTAATATTGTTCTTTCAACAGATTCTAGATCTTATGAAAATACGCCACCACAGGAAAGTCAATCTCTAATCTAATCTTCTGTTCAAAAGTTAAACCATATAGAAAACTGGTTACATTTAATCACCATTTTCGAGCATTTCATTCATTGCCTTCAACAATTTCAATCTACAATCAAAACCTCTTTCACAACTTTGAAGATTCTGCCACACTCCTTGAAGTATTCTAATGGTAGGTTTAAATTTTACTCCAAGCTTTACATCAAGAGTTGCTCTATAGTGCATTTAAACTCTATCCCAAAAATGCAAATCAAATAGTGCACTTAAACTTTGCTGCCAGCAAAGATTTAATAATCCCTATAAACTTAAACAAGAGTAATGATCTAATAGCGAATTTAAACTTTAACCCATGTTTTACCTGTTGAAATATTCTAATGGTAATTTAAACATAGCAATGATCTAATGGTACATTTTAAACCTTGCCCCAAGTAATTATCTAGTGTGCAGATTTAAACTTTATCCCAACTTTATATGGATTTAAACTTTTTTCCCAAGCAGTAAACATATGGTGCATTTAAACTTTACCCCCAAGCATAGAAGTTAATGGTGCATTTAAACCTAACCCCAAAGTAATAATTAAATGGTAGGTTAAAATTTTTACCCCATACTTTACCCTAGGCTGTTACTACTCACTTGGATGGCACTGTGGGCATAGGTGAAGTGACTGTGTTGTGAGGTGAGTATGATGTGATAGCCTGCTGAAACAGATTTTCATTTGTGTTAGTGGTGAGACAAGAGTAAATATGACAATATTTTGCGGGTGATAATGTGTCAGTACCAACTACAGAACTATTGCCCTGATTAGTCATGCCAGTAAAATTCTGTTAAAAATCATAATGGGTAGACTTCGAAAGAAAATAGAAGAAGAAGTCAATATGGTCCAAGCTGGCTTCAGGCAAGGAAGAAGATCAAGAGATCATATATTCAATCTAAGATTAATAATAGAGAAATGCAGGGAGTTTAATGTGAATCTATATTTATCCTTTATAGACTACTCAAAGGCATTTGATTGTGTACAACACCAGAAACTTTGGGAAATAATGGAAAAAATGGGATTTCCAACACATTTGATACAATTAACATCACTGCTGTATTTAGACCAACAAGCAGCAGTAAGAATAAATGGTGAAACAACAAGTTGGTTTGACATAAAACAAGGGGTCCGTCAGGGGTGCATATTGTCACCCTACTTATTTAACTTGTATACTGAAAATATAATGAGGAATGTTAGAGAAGATGTAGACAAAGAATATTACGATGCCATAACAGTTGGAGGTTATGAAATACCAGAGATTAGATATGCTGATGACACAGTATTACTGTCCACAACACAAGAAGGAATGGAAAAACTAATTATGTCAGTCCGCAAGAACAGCGAAGAGCTGAACCTCTATCTTAATGCAAAGAAAACTAAAGTGATGACAACTGACAAAACAAACAAGGCAATTGAAATATGTATCAATGAGGAAAAACTGGAAGAAGTTGAGAGTTTTGAATATCTTGGATCACTACTAACTAATAATGGAGATACAATGAGGGAAATTAAAAGGAGGACATCTATTGCTCTTCAGAAAGTAAAACAAATAAAGAATCTGTGGAGAGGAGCAGACAGAACCACAAAAATAAGATTTTTAAGGGCATGCATCTTTCCCATCGCAACATATGCCTGTGAGACCTGGACACTTAACAAAACAGCTGAGAAGCACATAAATGCCTTTGAATGTAAATGCTATAGAAGAGTTCTCCAAATATCGTGGACACAAAAAAGAACAAATATATCTATACTACAAGAGCTTAATATTGAAGAAGGCTGGCTAGTAAAGAGGATTAAAGAGAGAAAACTTAAATATTTTGGCCACATTAAACGTCATGATAATTTAGAGAAGACCGTATTGGAAGGATACATAATGGGAAAAAGAAAAAGAGGAAGACCGAAACGAAGATGGCTGCAAGACATCGTTGATGATCTGGAGATGGATGCAGCAGCAGCAGGCCATCTTGCTCACAACCGAGAGGCCTACAGGAGTGCTGTTTGGGAGGCAAAGTTCCGCAAGGGACATGCAAAGGAATGAATGAATGAATGTGTCAGTGGTAATACAAGAGGAATTATAACATTATTTTGCAGATGATAAAGTGTCACACATGATACAAAGAGCAATTATGACATTATTTTGCAGGTAATAAGGTGTCATATGTGATACAAAGAGTAATTATGACATTACTTTGATAATGAACAGTGATTGTAACATGATGGTAAAAATAAAGAACATTTCATAAAGGTGAAAAATACAAATGGTGACCTGAACACTGCTGTACAAAATAAAGGTGATTTAAGTACATTAAGGACCCTCAATGGTGAGGCAGTTAATGTATTTGTCATTCATGGAAAGGTCAGTGGTTCAGTCCTGCCTGGATGCACCCTAGTCAACCCAACCTGAAAAAACACTGGCATATCTGGGAGCTGGGGAAAAAAAAGGCAGCCAGGCTGATGCTAACACTTCCTTCTGGTGTTACCAAATAACTCAAAATATGAACACTAATGCCGGTCTCCTACATGCTTCCTACATGGTTCAGTGTCGCAGAACTAACACTACATCCTGTCAAAAAACATGAGTACTAATGTTACATTGGCGAACTACTCTGTGAGCCCTATGTGACGTTTAACGGCACGGGAAGGATATAAGATATAAGAATGTTACATACTGTAAAAAAAAAGATGAGCACTAATGCTACATCCCTTAAAAAAACACGAGCACTAATGCTACATCCTGTAAAAAAAACATGAGCACTAATGCTACATTCTGTCAAAAAACATGAGCACTAATGCTACATTCTGTCAAAAAACATGAGTACTAATGCTACATCCTGTAAAAAAAACATGAGCACTAATGCTAAATCCTGTCCAAAAAAAAACATGAGCACTAATGCTACATCCTGTTAAAAAACATGAACACTAATGCTACATCCTGTTAAAAAAAACATGAGCACTAATGCTACATCCTGTCAAAAAAAACATGAGCACTAATGCTACATCCTGTTAAAAAACATGAACACTAATGCTACATCCTGTTAAAAAAACATGAGCACTAATGCTACATCCTGTTAAAAAAAACACAAGCACTAACACTACATCCTGTCAAAAAACAATGCTTATTTCAGATATATTTAACTTTTCACCAAGCTCCACCACCACTGGATGCATATTACCCTATCCCATGAGCCAGTATGAGAAAAGCAAGCAGTCAAAGATAAAACTGAGCACCGCACCAGTAACTTCTATAATTGCTACACATTCTAACCCCCAAGAAAGAGTGAAGTAACAACAGAAGAAGAAGGAGCAAGAATACAAAGAAACAAATGACCATAAAAAAAAAACAGCTATGAGTATGCTTACATCATCATATGGGCTGGATGCTGTACTGCCAATAATGTTGGTCTGTGAATCTGGGCTCATGCCAGTTGGGCTGCTGGTATTAAGGATGGGATTCAACTGTTATGAGAAAAAGAGAAAACCATTTTTATACAAATATATATGACTATTAGTTCTGTGATAATTCATGCTTTTTCAAAATTGCAGTGGAATGTTGAACACATCTTGTTTTTACAAATCAGCCAAATGAAGAAATAAAACCTAAAACCATTTCTATAACGCTAAACTGTAGAACTAGAGAACTAGAGTCTGTTAGTCATAGTATCGGTCACACTACAGTAATGTACTTGGGCAAGTAACTACAATCAAGGGACGTAACCATTGTCGTGAAAATATATGAAAATACTGACTCGCTCTCGTCTTTTCAATGGTTACGTCCCTTGATGCGTGGTTGCCTATTGGCTTGCTCTCATTTATACTAGACCAGTGGTTCCCAACTAACAAAAGTCCGCGGACCCAGTTCCGTTTCAAAATCCAGGCCACGGACCCCAATACTTTGGAAAGTGTCATATCTGTATGGTAGTTATGTGCCTTAATTGCATTTTTTTTTCAGAAAATGTGGATAAACACTACACTAAACTAAAAAAAAAACAGTACAAACTTAGTGAATTTTCAAACTGACAGTAATTCAGATAAGAAAAAATAGACAGCAATTAACATTCCTAGCTGTTCTGACAAAACGAATAAGATATGAACCAACTTAAATATGCTGAGAGAAATCATGCCTCTCTTTTATTCCGAACAATCGCTTCTAAATCTGGTTCAATACTTGCTATTTCTAAACATGAAAAAAAGTTCATTGTTTCACAAAGGATCGGCCGAAACATCAGTTATTAAACATTTCACAGTGACAATGAAAGAAATGGACCCTGAGTGTTTGTCAAGGACCCCCAGGACAGGTTCCACGGACAGATGAACCATAGCATAGGATGAAGACAGATAGGAAATATGGGCAGACAACATCAAGAGATCGGTAAGAAACAGTTCGTGCAGGTCGTGCCTGCGTGTTAGGTCCCACGACACAACTAGCAGCAACATCAAGGAATACTTCTTCGTTTGTGTCCACTGTGCCAAACAGGAACAACGTTCATCCAGAACATACGACTCAACAGACAAGTCCAACTGATCAGATCTATAAGATGCTTCTTGATGGTATAATGAAAACTGTACTTCTTCTAAACAGAATCACACGTGAGTGAAAAACCTCGGATTCCCCATTCAAACTTACACTCTAAAAACTGTACCCTTTCTTTCTCCTCGGCTTCTCCATTCAAGTTTACACTCTAAAACTGTACCCTTTCTTTCTCCTCGGCTTCTCCATTCAAGTTTACACTCTAAAACTGTATCCTTTCTTTCTCCTCGGCTTCTCCATTCAAGCTTACACTCTAAAAACTGTACCCTTTCTTTCTCCTCGGCTTCTCCATTCAAGCTTATACTCTTAAACTGTATCCTTTCTTTCTCCTCGGCTTCTCCATACAAACTTACACTCTTAAACTGTATTCTTTCTTTCTCCTCGGCTTCTCCATACAAACCTACACTCTTAAACTGTATTCTTTCTTTCTCCTCGGCTAAGGTGACAAACAGAGAATGTGTAACAGAAGCAAATATAGAAAGAAACCTAATTAAATTCATGAGAACACGACAGTCATCATTCACTGGACATACAAAGAAAAGAGGACGGTTTGAAAAACATCATAACAACACAGAAGATAAATGGGGAGAAAAGTTGGGGAAGAATAAGAGGGAAAAAAAACCAATTCACGGACAGCCTCACCGAAAGAGCTAAAGGAAGATATCAAGGAAACGAGACGTGTGGAGAAGCGTGAGCTCCAACTCCACCTGATGATGATGAATGTTCAGGTCCTCGATCGTGCCAGGACCGATGTTGATCCTGGCCATTTCTTTCTGTGCTGTCTGCTACACTGTGATAGACAACATTACACAACAAGCTGCGAACATTGCTGTTACAAGGTGGACAATGGGCGAGCTGAGAATCCAGTGCAACTCAGTCTCCATTTAGTACTTAATGACGATGACTTAACGACGATGGTGACGATGACGATGATGGTGATCTCAAACACAAAACATAACAAAGAACATCTAACTTTCACACCCCTCTTATCAGTACTATAAACTGTGATGAATAACAACTTCAATTATATTTACAAACGCATGTGAGCACACGATTACCCGCAGAGAACAAGTAGAAAAGAAGAAGGAGGCTTCCATGGAGACGATGAGTCCAGGATACCACCGAAACTCTAAAGACCTCACACACTGAAGCAGCCACCATGGCTAGACAACCAGACATTTTCAGACTGGGCATCAAGAGGCGCATTCGTTCTGCCAAGGGTTGGCCATGTGAAACAGAAGATGCGCGCACAATATAAATTGATTCTTGCTACACTGAGCAGCTCATTGTCGCTGCTTGCATGACCACTCCAAACCCGGCCCAATATCCCACAGTCAGGAACATGTTCTGAGATTGCCTTCCATTAAATGTGACTCTTATTTCATTAAGCCATTACTTAATCAGCAAGGATTGTTTTTCGTCCCAGCCAAGATCAGTAAGCCCCCTCTAAATGAACTGAAGCTGTGGCTAAAACTGGATTGTCATCCATTCTGCTAATGGACTCCAGATCATTCACTCTGATATCAATACAGGAGATTGGATTTCAAGTATGCACACGGGCTTGAGAGAGAGAGAGAGAGAGAGAGAGAGAGAGCAGAGACAGAAAACAGAGTGAGGCATAAGAAGTGGAACAGAAGGTTGAAATTTAACTACTAATATGAAGTACTCAAAGATGTGGATACAAGGAAAAGAAACAGAACAAACAAAACCAGTAACCAATACAAAAATCCATGTTCACGATAAAAAGGCATGACAGTAATGACATGATAATAAAACCACACTTTCTGAGAGCAAAGCTGACAGAAAAAGAGTGAGAGGATCAAACTGGTCACATGACTGTGACCGTAAACCGATAATACGTTACAGCCAAACGTCCTTGTTGAGATTAAATAAGACATTGAGTATAAAAGATAAGTTACCCCACACTAAATGTTATGTAACCCAACCCATGTGTTTTACTCTTCCCCCCCCCCCCCCCCAACCGAGCTTACATTCTAAAAACTGTACCCTTTCTTTCTCCTCGGCTTCTCCATTCAAGCTTACACTCTAAAAACTGTACCCTTTCTTTCTCCTCGGCTTCTCCATTCAAGCTTATACTCTTAAACTGTATCCTTTCTTTCTCCTCGGCTTCTCCATACAAACTTACACTCTTAAACTGTATTCTTTCTTTCTCCTCGGCTTCTCCATACAAACCTACACTCTTAAACTGTATTCTTTCTTTCTCCTCGGCTAAGGTGACAAACAGAGAATGTGTAACAGAAGCAAATATAGAAAGAAACCTAATTAAATTCATGAGAACACGACAGTCATCATTCACTGGACATACAAAGAAAAGAGGACGGTTTGAAAAACATCATAACAACACAGAAGATAAATGGGGAGAAAAGTTGGGGAAGAATAAGAGGGAAAAAAAACCAATTCACGGACAGCCTCACCGAAAGAGCTAAAGGAAGATATCAAGGAAACGAGACGTGTGGAGAAGCGTGAGCTCCAACTCCACCTGATGATGATGAATGTTCAGGTCCTCGATCGTGCCAGGACCGATGTTGATCCTGGCCATTTCTTTCTGTGCTGTCTGCTACACTGTGATAGACAACATTACACAACAAGCTGCGAACATTGCTGTTACAAGGTGGACAATGGGCGAGCTGAGAATCCAGTGCAACTCAGTCTCCATTTAGTACTTAATGACGATGACTTAACGACGATGATGACGATGACGATGATGGTGATCTCAAACACAAAACATAACAAAGAACATCTAACTTTCACACCCCTCTTATCAGTACTATAAACTGTGATGAATAACAACTTCAATTATATTTACAAACGCATGTGAGCACACGATTACCCGCAGAGAACAAGTAGAAAAGAAGGAGGCTTCCATGGAGACGATGAGTCCAGGATACCACCGAAACTCTAAAGACCTCACACACTGAAGCAGCCACCATGGCTAGACAACCAGACATTTTCAGACTGGGCATCAAGAGGCGCATTCGTTCTGCCAAGGGTTGGCCATGTGAAACAGAAGATGCGCGCACAATATAAATTGATTCTTGCTACACTGAGCAGCTCATTGTCGCTGCTTGCATGACCACTCCAAACCCGGCCCAATATCCCACAGTCAGGAACATGTTCTGAGATTGCCTTCCATTAAATGTGACTCTTATTTCATTAAGCCATTACTTAATCAGCAAGGATTGTTTTTCGTCCCAGCCAAGATCAGTAAGCCCCCTCTAAATGAACTGAAGCTGTGGCTAAAACTGGATTGTCATCCATTCTGCTAATGGACTCCAGATCATTCACTCTGATATCAATACAGGAGATTGGATTTCAAGTATGCACACGGGCTGAGAGCAGAGAGAGAGAAAACAGAGTGAGGCATAAGAAGTGGAACAGAAGGTTGAAATTTAACTACTAATATGAAGTACTCAAAGATGTGGATACAAGGAAAAGAAACAGAACAAACAAAACCAGTAACCAATACAAAAATCCATGTCCACGATAAAAAGGCATGACAGTAATGACATGATAATAAAACCACACTTTCTGAGAGCAAAGCTGACAGAAAAAGAGTGAGAGGATCAAACTGGTCACATGACTGTGACCGTAAACCGATGATACATTACAGCCAAACGTCCTTGTGGAGATTAAATAAGACATTGAGTATAAAAGATAAGTTACCCCACACTAAATGTTATGTAACCCAACCCATGTGTTTTACTCTCCCCCCCCCCCCGAAAAGAACATTCTGATATGAATGCTGTATAACTCAGCTGTTTTATTCTTTTTCACCAAAGAAAGACATTCTCCTATGAATCCTATAAAACCCAAGTGTTTTACACTTTTCCTCAGTGGAAATGCTGACCTCATTGATGATATTTATTATATTTGAAAGAAAAAACTTGAGACTGATGATACTGATTATATTTGAAAGAAAAAAACTTGAGACTGACGATACTGATTATATTTTAAATAAAAAACTTGAGACTGATGATACAAATTATATTTTAAAGAAAAAACGTGTTACTGATGATAGTGATTATATTTTAGAGACTGATGATATTTATTATATTTGAAAGAAAAAACTTGAGACTGATGATACTGATTATATTTGAAAGAAAAAAACTTGAGACTGACGATACTGATTATATTTTAAATAAAAAACTTGAGACTGATGATACAAATTATATTTTAAAGAAAAAACGTGTTACTGATGATAGTGATTATATTTTGGAGACTGATGATATTTATTATATTTGAAAGAAAAAACTTGAGATTGATGATAGTGATTATATTTGAAAGAAAAAACTTGAGAGTGATGATAGTGATTATATCTGAAAGAAAAAACTTGAGAGTGATGATAGTGATTATATTTGAAAGAAAAAACTTGAGAGTGATGATAGTGATTATATTTGAAAGAAAAAACTTGAGATTGATGATAGTGATTATATTTGAAAGAAAAAACTTGAGAGTGATGATAGTGATTATATTTGAAAGAAAAAACTTGAGAGTGATGATAGTGATTATATTTGAAAGAAAAAACTTGAGAGTGATGATAAACGCAAACTTCTGTATTTTTTTATTCTATCCTGTCAAGCCTGAAGGTGGACTGTTAATCTCTCAGTCAGCTCCATCAGGATGTGACTTATTCACATGACTGCTTTGGAACAAAGCATTTACAAGATGATGCAGGTTCTTCCACACCCTACCTGAGCCTCGACATCATCACCGCATCAACTACAGAGAACCCCCCCTCCCCTTGTCCCCCGCGACCCCCTCGTAAACAGATTATTATGTTTCTTTCTGCCTGCTCAAATGAACTTTCTTTTAGTGGTGGAGCTTTCATAGAAGCTTGCATTTCAAGGTCTGCTCTGACACATAAAGTCAGGAAAGGCACCACAGGCGGCTCTCAGAATGCTACCAAAGAATTTCCAGAACAACGCTACGACAAGCAAACTACATGCAATGAACCTAGAATGGAACTCATTTCAAATACCGTAAATAATCACTCACTCCGGCGAAATGCAGTAATACATTTTAATGTAATTATTTCTGGAGCAGAGCCTGAAATAAACTACTCATTCCGCCATGTGAATAATTCAGTTCTAAAGATTGTGGCATAAATAAAATGGGAGAGTTTGTGGAATCAACGAACTGAGAAGTGATGTGTATGTGCAGAAGATTGCTGGCGCCGATATGTGCGCTGGTGGGAGCTCAATGTTTCAAGTGAGCAAGAAACAGGAGGTCAATGTTTCATGTGAGCAAGAAACAGGAGGTCAATGTTTCATGTGAGCAAGAAACAGGAGGTCAATGTTTCATGTGAGCAAGAAACAGGATGTCACTGTTTCAAGTGAGCAAGAAACAGGATGTCACTGTTTCATGTGAGCAAGAAACAGGAGGTCAATGTTTCATGTGAGCAAGAAACAGGAGGTCAATGTTTCATGTGAGCAAGAGACAGGAGGTCAATGTTTCATGTGAGCAAGAAACAGGAGGTCAATGTTTCATGTGAGCAAGAAACAGTAGGTCAATGTTTCATGTGAGCGAGAGACAGGAGGTCGTTTCATGCAAGCAAGAGACAATCTGAGACGGGAGATGAATATTTCATGCGAAATAAGAGACAATCTGAAACGGGAGATGAATATTTCATGCGAGACAGCCTGAGGGCGCGCGCACACACACAGACAAACTAAAGATGGCCTTGTATTAAAAAAAAGTGACAATGCTAGAGCGCGCATGCTCTCTCTCTCTCTCTCTCTCTCTCACACACACACACATGCGCGAAAACCTGTAATCAACAACCAGACAGAGGGACAATATTACGATTACAGTCTTAAATAAAGAAAACAAAAGACCTACACCATTGTTTACACTGATAGTTCTGTTGATGCCAACTGCTCCGACATGTTTACCATTCCTTCAGGCGGACACAAGAAGATGAATCCTTCAAAGCACGCTGCTGTAACACCTGCCTTGTCAGTACAGTTAAATACTATTATATGCCTTCAAAGGCCATATCAAGAAAGGGGCTGGTGAAGTATATGGGTGATGTGAACATTTTTCTGAACATGTCGGTACACACTATACATCGACGTGGTCAATTCTCTGCTTCAGTTACCTGTATTAACTGGGGCGCCTCAGATCAACACTGAACTACAGCCGGACACTATGAGGGATGGACAAGCGCACTAAATGCTCCACTACTCTGTGACCCTCCTGTGCTTAAAAAAGCTCCAGAGAGAGAGAGAGAGAGATATGTACAATAGCAAAAAGGGAAACTGAGGCTACACAGAAGAAAGATCTCACATTTCATTCAATTACAAGTTAGGTGAAAGCAAAGAAGAAATTTGACTAATTCTTCTCGACCACAAAAAGATAGAAAAATATAGTGGTACTCTGCAGATCATATCTAAGAACTGCAAACACATGAACTCCACACAAATTCCCCAATAAGAAGTTCTCTTGATCATTCTGTAAGGGAGGATAACAAGCATCTCGTGATGGTGGGACAGAATCTTGTCCAGGTGTGATTTAGTTCGCACTGTAGAGTTCCTGACTGATGCAATGTCAGTAGTTACTGTATTAAACAGTCACAAAGATGCAAGCCTCAGTGACCTGCGAAAAGCAATAAACCATATATGTAAGCTTTCCTCTACACTGTTAATACAATGGACTCCATCACACTGTGGTATATCAAGCAGCGAAACAGCTGATATCCTAGCAAAAGAAGATGACAGATTATCACAAACAGATACAAGCATGAGGAAGCTACTCGTAGATCTGTGATCAAAATAACACTCAATAATAAATGGGCAAAAGAACACCCTGGCTACCAGAAAAATGGCACTTAACACAAACTCGGCTGAGAAGAGCAGGTAATCATTTTTCGGCTCTGCACCGGTCACAACAGACTAAGGTACCAGACACCAGTCACAACACAGAATGAGGCACCAGACACCAGTCACAACAGAATGAGGTACCAGACACCGGTCACAACACAGACTGAGGTACCAGTCACCGGTCACAACACAGATGAGGCACCAGACACCGGTCACAACAGAATGAGGTAACAGACACCAGTCACAACAGAATGAGGTACCAGACACCAGTCACTACACAGAATGAGGCACCAGACATCGGTCACAATAGACTGAGGTACCAGACACCGGTCACAACAAATGAGGTACCAGACACCGGTCACAACACATACTGAGGTACCAGACACCAGTCACAATAGACTGAAGTACCAGACACCGGTCACAACAGACCTAGGTACCAGACACCGGTCACAACAGACTGAGGTACCGGACACCGGTCACAACAGAATGAGGTACCAGACACCAGTCACAACAGACTGAGGTACCAGACACCGGTCACAACAGACTGAGGTACCCGACACCGGTCACAACAGACTGAGGTACCCGACACCAGTCACAACACAGAATGAGGCACCAGACACCAGTCACAACACAGAATGAGGCACCAGACACCGGTCACAACAGAATGAGGCACTAGACACCGGTCACAACAGACTGAGGTACCCGACACCGGTCACAACACAGAATGAGGTACCAGACACCGGTCACAACAGAATGAGGTACCAGACACCGGTCATAACAGACTGAGGTACCAGACACCGGTCACAACAGACTGAGGTACCCGAAACCGGTCACAACAGACTGAGGTAGCAGACACCAGTCACAACAGACTGAGGCACTATCTTTTAAACAAGCTCAAGATTGTTCCAACCAACATGTGCGTATATGTGGCATTGGTAAGATGACAGGAGAACATATTATGCACGAGCGCCCAACATATGAGGTGCAGATAAAACAGATGTATATATAACACCTATATCAATTCAAGTGAATCTTTATGGGGATGTACACCAACTCCAACTGATCACCCATTACTTTAGAAGTATACAAGTCGACGTTTGAGAATGATCGAAGAAGAAGGTGGTAGTAGTAGTAGTAGTAGTAGTAGTAGTAGTAGTAGTAGTAGTAGTAGTAGTACTAGTAGTAGTAGTAGTAGTAGCGATTTCCTAACACAAGAAGTCTTCTTTCTGTGTTTTATCTCCACCACTAATTTATGTAACACTGGCTTTAAACGTGGGAGAAATAAAAATGGCAAGACTGTAGCCGGACAATCATCTGGCCTAGTCAATATCGAACAAAACATCAACTACTCGGCCATCTTTTTTTGCTGCACCAAGACACATCCAACAGCCACCCTTAAGCCGCATAATCTGGGCCCCGTTCCTTCTTTTGATGAATGCTAGACGACATCAGTACTGTCTATTTTATTGACCTAACAAATGCTCCCTGCTTTAGATATTCTAGAACTCTGTCTAGCACATGATTCCGCTTCTTCCCCTTTACTGCCATCACAATCGTCCAATATTTCACAAGCTTATTTTGTTTCGTATTTCTATTTTTGTTCCGTTGTTTCCTTCATTCACATTCTGCATCGATCTGGTTGAACATTTCTTTCATTTCAAACAATTGTTAGCGCAGTCGTTCACCGATTTTATGTTTCGACTCGGCAATTTGAAGAAATTCGTTTCTGCGTTTCCCTTTGTTTGATATTTTTAGTGTCATTTCATAAATTCATGTAAAACAAAAACAAACACACACACACACACACACACACACACAATGGTGGTCTTTTTTGTGATGTTTCAGTTGTCGGCGTTTTCGCCCCAGACATGATAAAAACAAACAAGGGGAAGTAAATAACCGAGTTATTGCTAATAATTTTCTCAACAGTCTGCATCAGTGGTTCTCTAAGCTGACGATACGGCCTCCCTGAGGGCCAGAGCAAGGGGCGATGAAGGAAAAGACATCAGAATCATTTTAACATGGTGTTTGTATGGGGTGTACGTATGCGGCTGCAGGGATGTGGCGTAGGAAGTAAAGTGGCGACAGTCTGAAACAGTTTGGGAGCTACTGGTCTATATCTTTTTAACTGATAAATGGGCCAATAGATAAGCAAAATACAACATCCAACAAAAATTGTGTTCATCTTAAGGCTATGAGACTGACGCTTTCCTTTCTTCACTGTCACGATGACGATGATGCTGATGATGGTCATGGTGAGAGATGTTGTAATATTTTTCCTCACCAATGTGCAGGACAAGAAGGATGTGATATCCTAATCAGCTCCACAGATAGGCTTGGCAGTGACGTCTTCTACGAAGGGAACCATGCCACATTTAATCCGTTCTAGTGAATTATATTTTCAAAGACAACTTCAAAGACCAGAGTACAGCCATGACTGGACATGACTATTTAATCCTGGTCTTGGCTGACCATAATACTGCAGCCCCGACCGTGAATGGCTATGATTCTGTAGCCCCGGTAGTGATTAGCTATGATTCTGCAGCCAGGCCGTGAATGGCTATGATTCTGTAGCCCCGGTAGTGATTAGCTATGATTCTGCAGCCAGGCCGTGAATGGCTATGATTCTGTAGCCCCGGTAGTGATTAGCTATGATTCTGCAGCCAGGCCGTGAATGGCTATGATTCTGTAGCCCCGGTAGTGATTGGCTATGATTCTGTAGCCCCGGTAGTGATTAACTATGATTCTGCAGCCAGGCCGTGAATGGCTATGATTCTGTAGCCCCGGTAGTGATTAACTATGATTCTGCAGCCAGGCCGTGAATGGCTATGATTCTGTAGCCCCGGTAGTGATTGGCTATGATTCTGTAGCCCCGGCCGTGAATGGCTATGATTCTGTAGCCCCGGTAGTGATTGGCTATGATTCTGTAGCCCCGGCCGTGAATGGCTATGATTGTGTAGCCCCGGCAGTGATTGGCTATGATTCTGTAGCCCCGGCCGTGAATGGCTATGATTGTGTAGCCCCGGTAGTGATTGGCTATGATTCTGTAGCCCCGGTAGTGAATGGCTATGATTCTGTAGCCCCGGTAGTGATTAACTATGATTCTGCAGCCAGGCCGTGAATGGCTATGATTCTGTAGCCCCGGTAGTGATTGGCTATGATTCTGTAGCCCCGGTCTTGACTGTCTATAATTCTGTAGCCCCGGTCTTGACTGTCTATGATTCTGTAGCCCCGGTCTTGACTGTCTATGATTCTGTAGCCCCGGGAGTGATTGGCTATGATTCTGTAGCCCCGGGAGTGATTAACTATGATTCTGTAGCCCCGGGAGTGATTGGCTATGATTCTGTAGCCCCGGTCTTGACTGTCTATGATTCTGTAGCCCCGGTCTTGACTGTCTATAATTCTGTAGCCCCTGTCGTGACTGTCTATAATTCTGTAGCCCCGGTCTTGACTGTCTATGATTCTGTAGCCCCAGCCGTGAATGGCTATGATTCTGTAGCCCCAGCCGTGAATGGCTATGATTCTGTAGCCCTGGTAGTGATTGGCTATAATTCTGTAGCCCCGGTCTTGACTGTCTATGATTCTGTAGCCCCGGTCTTGACTGTCTATGATTCTGTAGCCCCGGTCTTGACTGTCTATAATTCTGTAGCCCCGGTCTTGACTGGCTATTATTCTGTAGCCTTCATCTTGGATGATTATGAATATCCTGCCCCAGTCTTCGTTGGCTATGATTCTCTATGCTTGTAAGTGGATGTGCTCCGCCGTCAGATAAATATTCTCTGTTTCATAAACGCAGTTCCATCAAATGTGTTTTATTTATTTTTTAAAGATCGATCTGCTGCAGCGAGTCAGTGAATTTTGAATCAACAGTCTGCTCATGAAAGACAGTTCACTATCTACTGTGGACGAGGCACGCTTAGATCGAGGGGTGTACGACCTTGACCGAAGCGTCATCGTCGTCGTCATTGGTAGTCGGTTTAGGGGAGATTTGGGGGGGGGGAGGGAAGTATATATATATTGAGAGAGAGAGAGAGAGAGAGAGAGAGAGAGAGAGAGAGAGAGAGAGAGAGAGAAACCTTGGCTTGAATCAGTATAGATAGAGGCAATGGCCGGGCGATGTCTTGTGTAGTTGTGCCTATGGATGTGCTGTAAATTCCTGTGTATTATGGTGATCGTTGGCTATATTCTGCTCGTGCCCACCTCATGTGGTGTATATTATGTAGTTGTGCAGTAAGCTGTGATGTAGGTTTCTGCATTTACGTATCAATATGGACATGATTTTCAGTGTGGTTTATAGGTATATTGGATGGGCAACATGTTTGATTTGTTATTATGCTTTCATGTAGACTGATCTTGTGCTGTAGCAACGCGGTTATACAGAGGTGTGTCACTGCACCAGTACCTGCGTGGAATAAGTGCCACTGTACATTAGACTCGTAGTGTAGGCTCCGTGTAGGGCCAAGAGAGCCCGGGACCCCAGGTCCGTCAGGTTTTCAAGAAAGCCACACGAAAAGTTATTATCATATGATACCATGCTTAATTACCATTATAATGACATTTTGATGTCACGCTGATGTCAATGTCAGTTGTATGTGTTGTGGCGCATAGTCAAAATAAAATGCTGTGTCTTTAATTTCAGATTTGGTGATTTGTACTGCGTATCAATGTATTGTCTACTGATTAAAATGCCCAGGATTTATGAATAATTAGCATACAATATGCCAAGGAGGGGAGAACCTGGGTTGTCTGTCATGATGGGAGAGCTAGATTGGCCTCGAGTAAGGTAGTACATTGCCAAGGGATTGTTGGTCTGTAACATCAGGATAAAATATCTCCCCCCCCCCCTCCCCCCAGTATGTAACTTGCACCAAGAAGTTTTACACTACTATCTCAGCAATGCGTACTATAACAAGTAACGTGTGCCTAGCACACACAAGCAACATGGACTCTTTAGCTCATTACTGTAATCATAAACCAATCAATACATTAATCAAAATGTGGAACAAACCGTTACTGATAGAAGACCAGTTCATTTTCTACATCGATCGTTCGGTGAACGTAGTGCTGCGACCTGGGATGTTTGTCAAAGAGTCTTTGAACGGAGAAAAACATCAAGGTTGACACGTTCCTATCCAATCATCACTTGAACCTGCAAAACAGGGCTGGACGTTGTCTCTCTGGTGCCAGTGTCTGCACAGAGACTTCTACCTTGAGCCTACTTGTAATCTATAAGCAAGCCATTACCAAACATTGTCATTACACTACTATGTATATTTTTCAAGATCACCATGGCACCGATTCGGCAGCTGGAGATATGCGAGCAGACGTTTCGCATTTTGGGACACGTGAGACAAAGTTTAAGTATTTAGAAACTTTGACGAGCACAGAAGAAACATATTTTTTTTAAAGAGAGCATATGAAAAGAACCTTCAATATTCGTGACTCACATAAGACAGAAGAACACATGGAAAGAACTTTCGATATTTGTGACTAACATAAGAAAAGAGAAAGCCACTGTTTTATATATAGGACGAGAAGAGAAAAGTTATAGTAGGCTGCCTGGGTTGAAAAGGGAGGACTAGGATACTGAAAGACACTGCTTTAGATATAGGACGAGAAGAGAGAAGTTATAAAACATGATAATCACTTGAAAATTCAACTAGCAGAGAAAGAGAGGAAGGCATAGAGCTTAACGAGCTGAGCAAAATGGTGGGGAAAAGAAATATAAGTAGAGTGATGAAGTAAGATAGCAAAAATCTGTTGACTCCACATATAATAGCGGACTAGCACAGTCTTTTCTCATGTTTGAGGTCTCGAGGTCTGAGTAGAGGGAAGTGGTTGCTGCAATATCCTTTCGTGGCGAAGATTGGAGGTTGGAATTCGGCAGGAGGCGCCCCGGTCACCCAGCTGTAGAAATTGGTACCTGGCTTCTTCTGGAACTGGGGTAGGAAAGAGGCCCTTATGCTGACCACATCACATTCTCGTGTGCCGACAGAGTGGATGAAAACATCCTCTACAATTCTCCATGGTACAACAGAGCCATGTAGATTTAACTGAAATGTCAAAGGTTTATCATAACTGCACCACCACAAGTGCTCCGATGTTTCTTGTGAAGAAAATTCTCAGCACAATGCACGTACTCCGCAGCACTGGCAAGAACCCTGGCCAAATGTAGATGGCTGGCGGGATTCGAATCAGCACCCTAAGTCCGAGACTGACCGAGCGGCAGCGAGCCCATCAATTCGGCCACTCCTACCTCTTTGCCCGTTTATATGACAGGCTCCCAGTGTGATCCTTTCTTGCTGAAAATGTATACTGGTAAACGCTTTTGCTGAAGAAATCACAGACTGAATCTTGAAGATGCTATCAAATATGGCTATCGTGACCCGCAGTTGACATAACAGCGTTAGGACTGGCGAACCACAGCTGACCAAGACTTTACTGGTACCCCCAGAGCAAGATTAGCCTGGTTAACGGGACGGGAAAGCCATAGTCCCCATGGTGGTGGAGTCTGATAAAGAAGTACTGCCTGTCTGCTCCACCCAGGAACTGAAAAATATAGTCGCCCTAACCTGCTCCCAAGCCGACACGACGCTGCGCCTCAATATCTTCAGGGCATCGGCTGCAAAGACCATCAGCTCGCAGCACCAGGGAGACAGAAAACAAGAGAAGAGAAGAGAAGGCAAACATTTTTACTTAAATAGCCTAGAAATAAACTCTCAGAATTCATCACTTAGCGTCTATTTTTGTTACCACTACGTATATAATCACGGCAAGAAAGGTCACGACCTCATGCCACAATACTACCAGCAGTTCTCTCAGACGCGCCAAGTCAAAGAAACACTATTAGGACGCTAGAAATGCCACTACCGTACTCTGGTAAATAAACGAGTAATGGGATAGGCTTGTTTGACATTGTAAAGTAGATTTTTGCTGGACAGCGTTCACCGCAGTGTTTGGGGCTCGCCTATTAATTATGTCAGCAATTTTTAGTTTTAAATCAATTTTATCTTCTCTTCCGTCCCCTCTGTTTTAGATTAACACATAAATTTATATAAGTAAATCAGAAACATGGACAGCATCAGCCAAAAGCACCAAGATACTGCAGAGCTTTGTTATAACACCTGCCTAAGGAAGATCCTTCAGATTAGATGACCTGATAACATCAGTAATGAAAAGATGGGGCAGAAAACGAACAAAGACGCAGTGAAAGAAATGATAATAAAAAGACGTTGGAGATGGATAGGACACACACTTGGAAATCCTACCATAAACATAACCAGACAAGGGTACGAGGAAACAAGGAAGATCTAGAAACACCTGGAGAAGGGTGTCTGAAGCAGAGATTTAAAAAAAAAAAAAGATACGACTACACCTGGAGACGGTTAGAAGAAACAGTCCAGGACAGAATGAATGAACTTTATTTTAAAAGGATAAAGAATTGGGCACGCAGGCCCGTCTTACATTCTGCCCTTTATCACTCCATCTTTCATGCTTCCCACATTCTCGATTTAATTAGGTATACAAAATTACAAAGGAGATCCCCTGTTGATGGCCTATGCCCCAAATAGGGGTAAAAAAGGCGAGGAAAGCAGAAAAGAAGGGGATCATGTAGAACATAAGATAGATCTGTTTTTTTTAAAGAGAAAATAAAAAGTCCTACAGCAGTCTTTATTGACAAAATACGAAAGAAATTTATATAAATATATGTATGTGTAGATATGTATACGTAGATGGCTGCAAGACATCGTTGATAATCTGCAAATGGATGCATCAGCAGCAGGCCATCTTGCTTAAAACAGAGAGGCCTACAGGAGAGCTGTTAGGGAGGCAAAGTTCCGCAAGGGATATGCAAATGACTGACTGACATACGTTTACATGTGAAAAAAATCCACTTAAAATGATATAACGTATTATACGGAACAATTTTCGTAAACAACCCATATACCGAATTTTAATAAAATATATAATAATTTTATAAGTAATTTTCTATAAATGACTTATTTATTTACAGCACAAAAATAAATCTATACGCCCTCAACTCCCGTCCCTCCCCTTGTTAAAAGTTATCATCCATTTTCAACTCCCCAGCTTCTTTTGTTGACATAATTAATGGACGTCCCTTATACCAGAATTAATAATGCAGGTCCCTAGCATTAATAACAAACACAGCAAAACAGGGACCAAAAAGGACTGATCACATACAGTTAACCTCTGAAGCACTGTGTATTTTTTCCACACCTCCCCCCCCCCCAAATCCCCGAGGTTAATCATACAAGCTGCGCTCTATTATTTTACCGTTAGCGGCAATGATACTTTTCATCAGCTCTATTCGCACTCTCGTTAGCAGTACTGAAAACTTCCTTGGTATAACACTTGCCCGTCATGGTGAGATAACAGAAACGAATTAGCAGTACTGAAAACCTCCGTGGTATAGCACTTGCCTGTCATGGTGAGATAACAACAGAGACAAGTAAGCAGTATTGAAAACCTCCGTGGTATAGCACTTGCCCGTCATGGTGAGATAACAACAGAGACGAGTAAGCAGTATTGAAAACCTCCGTGGTATAGCACTTGCCCGTCATGGTGAGATAACAACAGAGACAAGTAAGCAGTATTGAAAACCTCCGTGGTACAGCACTTGCCCGTCATGGTGAGATAACAACAGAGACGAGTAAGCAGTATTGAAAACCTCCGTGGTTTAGTACTTGCCCGCTATGGTGAGATAACATAAACGATGACGGCGGTAAAACTGGTTCTAGCAATAAAGGTAGACACAGGTGTATAGTTCAGTTTTGAGGAGGAAAAAAAACAGATAGAAAGAATGAGGAAAATAGGCATAAATGAAGAACATACAACAAACCAATATTTCGGCAATAAAGCCTTTTTCAAGGACCACATACAAAAACAACACAGCATATAAAAACACGGAAAATAGATGACAAAAATAATAATAAAACACCACAGAGAGAGAGAGATATGCCACCAAACCAAACGAGAGATAGACAGAGAAAAATAAACTGGGCATAAGAAACAGACGGAGTTTTGTAAAAACATTCATACCACAGAGAGAAAAAAAAATACTTACTTCTATATGAGTTCCTAAAAAAATTACAATCATAAAACTAACAACGACTAACTACAGGCAGAAGAACTACAACGTGCGCAACTACTGTTAGGAAAAAGAAACTAGGTATGTAATTCGTGCTGGATATAATACATTCTCTGGCATATACCCAGATACAGTGACACAGCACTCACCCGATAGGTTGTGAAGCCCAATCGTTCCATCTTAATCATGATTATAGTACTGTAGGATGGCTAACTGTAATCCTACAAGAATAAAGACGGACGGAAACAGCTGATGGAATAAAGTTCCTCTCGTAAGCAACGATTACAAACAAAGAGAGGAGGCGAGAAGCTGAACAGTCGACCAGTTAAGTTCTACTAAGGTTCCGTCGGCGCACCACAGGTGTATATATCAGCTGGGTCAGAGATCGAATGCCATGCAAGTTCGATCTTGTCGAGGGGTTGTCAATGCAAGCCCTGACTTGACAACGGTGACAAGCACTCACACACACACATACACACAAACAGAAAACTGCGACGAGGGCCGATTAGCCAATCGCCAATCAATCTGGTCAGATACAATAACGGCGACAACGCGACCAGGGACGGGTGGGGTCGCCGAAAGGGCGGGCTGGTAGCCCGATAAACTTGGGGTAAGTGTGGAACTGTTAGTTCCAGAACACAAACCACCGCCCCCTTCCCCCACCTTTCTTCCCTCCTTCCATTGACAGAACAAGACCAGCAGGTAGCAAAATATGCAAACACGCGCTGGGGTTTACTCATCGATCGATCGATTCAATGCCTGATCACTGCCAGGTCATCTACGGATATTTCTTTTCTTGAAAAAAACCTCAGCCTCAGTTGACAAAACATTCTCTTTACAACAAAATACACATACACCTGAAACATAACACAACGCTATCAAATTCACAACATCGAAGAATACTACACATTAAACTGATAAGTATCACACATTTTACTTAAAATATCACGTACTAATAGCAAAATATCACACACTGAACTGGTAACTTCACACACTAAAACTAGAATGTTACACACTAAATTCTAAATATCGCACATTAACCATAAAATCCAACACTTTAAACATAAAATATCAGCAATAAAGTTAAGAACCGCTCACTGTATTTAAAACACCACACTTTAACAACACACATATTACATTAAACGTAAAACACCATTCATTCAGACATAACATTACACAACAGATCCCATCACATAACATGCAGTATAACATAACAGTACATACATGTACTAGCACATTCCGCATATTCTAAACAACAACTAATCAGCAACCATATGTACACCATTTCTACAACAGCACAGACCATACATACACCATTTATACAACAGCATAAACATACTATATGGAGCATTTTACACAATAGCACAAAAAGACTATACGTACATCATTTATACAACAACACAAATAAACTAAACGTATACCATTTATACAACAGCACAAACAGACTATACCATTTCTAAAACAGCAGAAACATACATACACTATTAATAGAACAGAACACACTATCTGTACATCGTTTATACAACAGCACAGATTATACGTATACCATTTATACAACACCACAAACAGACTATGCGTGCATCATTTATAAAGCAGCACAAACATACTATACGCACATCATTTATACAACAGCACAAACAGACTATGCGTATTCATTTATACAACAGCACAAACAGACTACACCATTTCTACAACCGCATACACAGACTATATGTACACCATTTATACAACAGCATAAACAGACTGTGTACATCGTTTATAAAACAGCACAAACAGACTATACGCACATCATTTATATAATTGCACAAACAGACTATGCGTATATCATTTATACAATTGCATAAACAGACTATGCGTACATCATTTATACAACGGCACAAACAGACTACACCACTTCTACAACCGCACACACAGACTATATGTACATCATTTATACACCAGCACAAAAAGACTACATTTCCACAAAAATATTTACCCAAAAAAAAAGTACAAGCAAGCTATCTAGAGCATTATTGCTACTTGTAAACACGGTAACGTAATTCTCTGTACACAGCAACACAAACATATCCTATATCATCTACAACAGTATAAACAGGTCACACTGAACAACAAGGAAGATGTTAAGACAACTCTAGTATAACAGCAGAAACACAGTAACGCCTTGTTCTGTTAAGACATTAAAAACACATTCCTACATTTCTACCACAACACAATCTATTATACGTATATTTCTACACCAACAGCGCAAAAAGACCATATTTAATCCACTTCAACAACAGTACAAACAAGTCACATGTACACCACTTCTATAAACAGTAAAAACTGTACAAACAAGTCACATGTACATCACTTCTACAAAAAGTAAAAACTGTACAAACAAGTCACATGTACACCACTTCTACAAACATTACAACTGTACAAACAAGTCACATATACACCACTCCTATAACAGTACAAACAAGTCACATGTACACCACTACTATAAACAGTAACAACTATACAAACAAGTCACATGTACACCACTTCTATAACAATACAAACAAGTCACATGTACACCACTTCTATAACAATACAAACAAGTCACATGTACACCACTTCTACAACAGTACAAACAAGTAAGTAACACGTACACTACTTCTACAAGAGTACAAACAAACCACATGTACACCACTTCCAACAGTACAAACAAGCCACATGTACAACACTTCTACAACAGTACAAACAATTAAGTAACACGTACACCACTTCTACAAGAGTACAAACAAGCCACATGTACACCACTTCCGCAAAAGCATATGTACCCCCACTTCAAAAACAACGCAAACAAACCATATTCACACCGATCCAACAACTGCACAAACACCCCATTTGTACATTTCTTCAACAACACAAACAACCTATATGTACACTTCTTCAACAACACAAACACCTCATAGGTAAGCTTCTTTATCAATATCACAAACATTCCATACGCAAACTTCTTCAACAACAGCACAAACACCTCACATGTACACTTCTTTATCAACGGCAAAAACACCCCATTAGTACACTTCTTTATCAACAGCACAAACATCCCACATGTTCGCCTCTCCAACAACACAAACACCCCAAATGTTCGCCTCTCCAACAACACGAACACCCCACATGTACGCCTCTCCAGCAACACAAACACCCCACATGTATACTTCTTCACAAACAACATAAAAATACCATACAAACACTTCTCTCACCCATACTCAGGCACAGAAGAAAAAAAATCATAACATAACGGTGACTTGGGCCGATCAACGATCGATATCTACCACCGCCCGCTATACAACACCTTCTACACTCTTCACCCAGAAGTGACAGGTGTGGTGGAATTAAACCAAAAAAAAAAAAAACCGGTCACAAAGGTACCACGGGTGGAGTTGGCTGGATATCACATGAACCGTGAATTCTTGTAACCGATATAGAACTACCGTTACACACAGCGCGTTCTTGTGACTTGTGTTCAGTGTGGGCTTAACAGAGAGTCAACTGATCTTGTGGCCTACACGACAAGTGACTGCCAGAGTTTTATGTTCATTACATTACATATACACTGGCATTTTTACCCCGCTTCTTCCACAGCCTCCGATAGAAACATATCTTTTTTTTTTAATCCACTCCGGGCCCCAGAACTCATCAGGACAAACCCTTAAAAGAAGGAAAACTCTCTGGGCCCCTGAAACCCTCAGGACAAACCCTTAAAACAGGGGAAATTCTCCGGGCCCTGGAGCAATGGACCAGCTGAAATCCCCTCTCACAGGGCCGGGGCTGTTCTCCTCAAAACTTGTGCGTGTACTCAATCATACCGGTTGGACCGGTGGATTCTAAGTAGAGGGCCCTAAACTTCTGAGACATCCTGGTGCAGATACAGGTCACTACTGACCAGTCTGCTCATACCCCCTATCATTATCGTCATCGCCCTCGTCGTTATTATGGCTATCAGGTCCATAGACGTAAGTGATCGTACGTATATCTCTAATTCTGCCTGGCCCTTTATTTCTCAACATTCATTACCTTTTTTTTTTTAATTTTTGTCCAGTGCTACTTGGTCAAACCGACCAGATATCTCTCTCGACCTCTTTTTCACTCGGGTTTTTCCGGTTATTGTCAGGTTCTCAAAATGGGAACTGGTTTGTGGTGCTTAAATAATGTGTCTAGTTTAGGTAAATTTACTGTAAAACTGGTACCTGACACCTGGCATAGGGAATCAGAAAAGTAGAGAATATCTGCCCCCAAACTAAGATGAGCGATAAGATAGTGTGCACACAACTGTGTATTACAGTTTTTTTTAAATACATTCCTATAAGAATTTTTTTAAAAACAGCATCGACATGTCATGTCTGCTATCTCCCTGTAGTAGTGAGCTGGTGTTCTGTGTAACCGATGCTGTAGAGGCATTGAGGCACAGTACAGTATCAGCATGGGAGAGGGTTATGGCAGCTGTTTTTTTTTCAGTCCCAGAGTACAGTTAAAAAGCAGGGAGTGTTCAATACTTCTTTAGCAGACTCCATCACCATGGGGACTATGGCGATCCCCTTTAGCCTGGCTAAGCCTTTTACTGGAGGTACCAACGGAGAGCTGGGACAGGGTCTTGGTCAGCTATGATTCGCTAACCCTGATGCTAGCATATCAGTTATGGGTTGCTGATTGCCAAAGTCTTCGCCCATTTAAAAAAAAACTGTCCGTCTTTTATGACCAATATCTTTTCTAAAACTCCACCAAACATCTTCATCTTGCTTTGCTAACATGCAGTAAAACAACAGACACACAACATAAAAATGAGATGATTTATAAAGATTATTTCTGTCGCATACGTTTACTCTTTTACAAGCAATAATAGTCTGTATGGGTGCTTCTACGGCACTGTTTCCCAACCTTTTTACATCCATGGACCATTCTCCCGTGTCCACACGTACAAGTTTTGGGCCATCTTTTTATATGCAATACCATAAACCAATAATTTGTTTTTACTTCAACAGGTGGCACTGAATCATCATGTGCCATGTTTAGAGGCGTAGGCAATCATGTCCCTCCACATTTTCCAATCTTTCATGTTTCCCATCAGGTATGCTCTTGTAGTGCTTCTCCCGTATCATTCTATCAAAACATCTATAACTGTCTCTCTTGGTATATACCTCTTCCAACAGGGAAAACGGGAGGCAGGAAAGGTAGAGGTATAGCACTGAATACCAAATTGATAAAGCATGCATGGATCACTTGATAATGCGCCGCGGACCACATGTTGAGAACCACTATTCTATGGCTCTTTCATGGCGCTCTATAAACCCACACTGAAATGCCGCTGGGATAACGGTATTTCGTGGCCCGATTACCAGACGAAGCACTTAAAATGGGATATAGATAGCTGCTTTTTTATGTATAGTGTTATTTAATAACCGGTTATAAACAAGTTGAGCAGTGGTTCCCAAACTGCGGTCCAAGAAAGGTCATGTACGGGCCCGTGTAGATTATGTGGAACCAACAGGAGTACGATGATGGGGAACCTGCATCAGTACCCGGCGTTGCCCGGGTGGATGGGATGAAAAGAAATAAAATTACCACCACTAGAGAGAGAGAGAGAGAGAGAGAGAGAGAGAGAGAGAGAGTCATTAGTGGAAAGCTTGAAGGGTGAACATGTTTTTTTCAAATTTTAATACCACGTGGAACAGGGACTGCAGCGATTCATCGTTTACTTATGAGGACTGCAACTAAAAAAAAAAGGCTGGAAATCACTGAGCTTTTGTATGTTTAAAAAATAGTTTTTATATTATCACTGGCTTCATACGAGAGTTCAAGAGTTGGGTGCTAATTCGATTATATTTTAAAATCCTGTCTTTCCTTCCCCACCCTGAACAAGTTCCGTGCGACATCATTAGCGTCTTTGTGATCAAAGTACGAGTATTAAGACTGTTAAGTGTAATCTGAATATCTGGTCTACTTCTCTATGTTGTTCTTAATGGCTTCTAATTTTGACACGGTAACAAACAGTAAGGCACTGTGTTTCTCACATACACCCATTGTGTGTGTATGTATGTACGTGTTCCATCGCGCGTTCTTATGCAGAATAGACTAGTGGAAACAGAGTCGACACTTATTAAAAACTGAGAGATAGAGAGATATTCAGAGAGATACGGAGAGAGAGAGATGAAGAAAGAAGACAGGCAGCCCTGTATTTAGGAAGTTCTGTAGTCAGATACATAGTAAAGATAACAGTAAAGTAGCTAGGCATATATGCATTTATTAGGGCATTTCTGATGGTAGGAAGGTGGGCAGACAGAAACAGACATCAGTAAGTAAACCGCGTCCAAATATACGTAAATAAGTCCTCTCAATACTTGACAAACTTGAGAAACAAGGAAGCTGTTAACGCACAGTAAAGTGATTTAGCACACTGCTAAATAGTTAGCACTGTAGCAGACTGAGTAATTCACACCTGGGAGAAAGAAAGATGGAAAGATAATATCTGAGATTCGAACCACGGGCTCTAGCGGAGCGAGCAACCGCCTCGCCAAGACAGTGCACTATCCACTCGGCCGCCGTACACCTCCACACGGAGCCGACAGTGCGCTGTTCATGTGGCTATGGGGCTGCTCGCCCTGGTGAAGTCCGGAGGTCAAGTGCCTCAATGTTCTTCTCAGTTTTCTTGTTTAATACCCATGCTTGTACATAAGAGAGAATATAGGCATCTTTTATTAGCCCCAGTTGCTGTGCTACATGTTACAATGTATGACCTTTCTTTCATTATGTTAATAACGCATTTGGCTAGTCCTATTCCTCTTTTATTTCCATGTCGCATTTTTCATCACCTGTTATCAGGCATCTCAAATATTGGGACTTGATCACTGTTCTAGTGTTTGATACGGTTCTAGTGTTTCTCCATGTATATTTATTCTTTCGTATAGTTTTCATTCTGCTCTGCTTTCTGCCATTACCTTTGCTTTTCTGATGTTGATTTCTAATCCGTATTCTTACTTTAATTGTTTATTTGTGTCACAAGATTCTATAAGTCTTCTTTAGCAATATAATCATGAATAAACTTCATTAAACAAAAGATTCACGTGTATGTCAAACGTGGCAGAAAAAGAAAAGAAAAGAGCTCCAGCTGAAATATAGCTGCAAGTGAAATTAAGATGGGAAAAAAATTTGAGCATAAACATGTAATAAAAGTAAATAGAAGTGTATGGTACCTGATTCTCTCTCGGCCTACAGGTGTTTATTGCCCCTCCTGATCTCGTCCCTGCGCCTCTCCTCCCCCTCCCCCGGATCTCCCCTTCCCCCCCCCCCCCCCCGCCTCTGATATCGACTGGTTGTATCCGCTTTCCCTTGCAGAAAATTTTCCTCGCCTCTATGACGAATTCGAGTAGTTTCTTTCTAGGAGGATGCCACAAAGATAAGTTTTCATTTTCATGTTCTTTTAGTTATATGTGCTGTTGTGTTTGTGTATGTAATCTTTGGTGTTGTGTTTGTGTATGTAATCTTTGAGAAAGGCTCACCCCGAAATATTGGATGTTGTATGTTTTTTCATTTAACCATTCTCATCTTGCTCTCATACTTTCTGCTATTTGTTTTCTACCGCACTCCCTCTGCCGCCGTCTAAAACCGTACCATACACCTCTCTCTATTTACCTTTATTACTAGAACCAGTTTTATTGCAGTCGCTACCACCCCCTTTTATTTGGCATAAATTTGTAACAACCAAATCACAAAGTAAGCAAATGACAGGGAGTTGGTGTCCGATGCCAAATTTACCGCCGGTTCACTTGTACAAAGGACAAGAATGGAGGACATGAAATGAGGCTGGATAGGGAAAAGATATTCACCTGGCATACACATGAAAAGAAACTAAATGAATACACAAGATACCAAGGCATAAGAAAACGCCGCACTTGCCAAACTATACTACTGGACAAAATTTACGGGCCGGTTTTTTTCAATTATTACAAAACAAGATCAACTGACTAACAAACAAGCCATTAGTACCAAAGAAAACAGCATTTAAAACTGAACAAATTCAGTCATTTCATTCGCAAATCGGAATAGGAATACATATACAGCAAGCTGGCGAAATCAATTACCACTCGTCCTAAAATTCACAAGAGTGGTCTTCAATTAACAAACATGTCAGTATCGAAGGTGTGGCCACCGTTCGCTGCCAGACATTCGACGCACCGTTGCCTCATCGAGTTACCCAGGGTTGTTAGGACATTCTGTGGAATGGCCTGCCACTCTTGTTGAGGAAAAGGGTCGGCTGGGTGACATCAACAGGTGAAGGATGATTTGTCGAAACCTGTCTGCCTAGGACATACCAAATGTGCTCATCGGGCGACCGAGCTGGTCAATCAATTCTAATGATCTTTTGCTATTGAAAAAAATCTTCTACGATACGACGCCGATGTGGTCTTGAGTTATCGTCTTGTAGGATTGTCCCTGCACCAATTGGCTTGCACGGTAGGCTGGACAGTGGGTTGCAGAATTTCATTCAGGTATCGGTGGACAGTTAGGGTGCCATGAATGACATGGAGGGGAGTCCTGCCGTGCCTGCTGATGACACCCCAGACCATGATTGATACCCCTCTGTAACGATCCACCTCTTGGATGGTGACGTCATGGACCAGTTCCCCTGACCTTCTCCAAACACGGATTCTGCCATCGATGAAGGACATACTGAAGGGAATTTCACCATTGGCACCTCGTCTAACGGATGTGCTGCCGGCACCAGGCAACTCAAGCTCTGCGGTTAGCTGGATTAGGAGGTATTCTTATAGAATGTAAATGCTACAGAAGAGGTCTTCAAATATCATGGGAACAAAAAAGAACAAATATATCCATACTACAAGAACTTAATACTGAAGAAGGCTGGCTATTAAAAAGGATTAAACAAAGAAAACTTAAATATTTTGGACACATTAAACGTCATGATAATCTAGAGAAGACCATCTTGGAATGATACATAATGGGAAAAAGAAAGAGAGGAAGACCAAGGCGAAGTTGGCTGCAAGACATCGTTGATGATCTGCAAATGGATGCATAAGCAGCAGGCCATCTTGCTTACAACCGAGAGGCTTACAGGAGTGCTGTTAGGGAGGCAAAGTTCCGCAAGGGACATGCAAATGAATGAATGAATGGTCGTTGTGAAGCCAGCCCAGATTCTCTTAAACGCCTGCAAATTGTTCTGCTGCTAACATTGACGTTTACCGTATTCGTTAGCTGGTTTCTGAGAGTGGAATACGTTACTGTCCTGCTGCAGGTGTCTGTCATCTTTTCTATCGTGCAACGAGGTCGGCCTGAACGATGCCTGTCTTCTACTCCTCCGATTGCGCGAAACCGCTCCAAATGCCTCTGGGTGGTAAAATGGGACACCCCCGAACGCCGTGCAACCTCACGGCAAGATAAACCGCTTTCAACCAAGGCTATGACTCGATGACGCTCAAAGGTGCTAAAACGGTTCGCGGTGGCATGGCGTTTTTCAAATGACAAAAATACCTCTAAACTGGTTTAATAAAAATGATTGGAAGGTGAGAAGTGTTCATTAAGGATGCCTCTTGCACGTGCAGCAAAAATCAGCACGATTTAACTACCTGCTGGGTCATGCTGACACTTTTAAAAATGCCCTAACATTTTGTCTAGGACGATGCTACTGCACGTGATTTTTACACTTGTTGTGATGAACAGTTAGTGTTGTTTATGCCCCGGCTGTATAGAGGACTGTCTGAGAATGCATTTTAATCAAGATTCTACAATAAATTTATTTACAGTTTTAGTGCAGCAATCAAAATAAACATATGCTTAAAATTAATGACCGGCCCTTAACTGTTGTCCAGTAGTATACCTCCAGACTGCAGAACACATCTTGTAAAATAGGGAATGATCTATGCAAGATCACGGATGAGCACAAAGACCTTCTGCACAAGAAAAAATTCAAGGAGACGACCCATCTCCTCTGTCTAGATGGCAAAGTATATGAAGTTTGAACGCAGTGAACTGGGTATTCACAGGGTTGGTTGTTAACATATTCTGCAACTACTACTGGATCTAAATCCGTGATCTCAACTTCATCTGTCAATCTCTGTACTTCCAAACGATCATATTTCCTCCATAGATGCATCTGTCACTTATATAATACCTCCTAAAACACAGAGCGTGTGTATTAAAATGCCACCGTACCGAACTCCATTTACTAAGTAGTCAAGCAAGAAATAACGGTTCTTTAATTCAAACAACCGTACACTTCAGTAGCTCTGTCAGCAAGGCTCCACTATTCACAGACTGACCTCCACCCATATCATAATAAAGGAAATCCGTTATGAAAACAAGGCACGCTATTAGTGGAAGACGTACGAGAGAAGGGAAAGCGAGGGGAAGAAGGCGTCTGCGTGAAAGTAGGCTTATCATGCTTCTTCTATTACGATTTACTGACTGATATTCGTGCTTGATAAGGGCACCGATTTGTGCCCTTAACGTTGCTATGTCAGGAAAAGTTATTTATCAAAGTGAGGCGTGTGTATAGTTGACGGGCCAGGAATTGCGTCTATCGTTTTTAGGCGATGAATTGTATATATTGCCAGCAGGCAAGGAATTGTTATAAATCGCTGGTAGGCGATAAATTATACATATATCGTCGGTAGTAAAAAGAATTGTATAAATCGTTGGTAGGTGAATAACTGTGTGTGTGTTTGTGTGTGTATTGCTGTTGTTATGCGACGAATTGTATATACTGTTAGTAGGCGATCAACTGTATATATAAATTGTTGGTATGCGACAAAGTGTTTACACTGTCAGTAGACGATGAATTGTATAAATAGCTAGTAGGCGATGAACTATATAAATAGCATAAATAGCTAGCAGGCGATGAACTGTGTAAATAGCTAGCAGGCGATGAATTGTATAGATAGATACTAGGCGATGAAACGTTCGTAAATGACGAAGCGTATATACTATTAGTAGACGATGAACTGTATAAATTCTTGGTAAGTAGTAAACTGTATAGCAGATGACAGGTAACTTCAGCACAAGATGTGAGAGTGCAATATGGACACTAAAGGGACAACTGGTCGGTGGAGAAAGAGAAAAAATTGAAATATAGAGGGAACACTTTAACACCCTACTAAACAAAACACAAGCAGTACAAACAATAGACATACCTGAAGCAAAAACAGAACTAAACATCAATATAGGACCAATAACAATAAGTGAAGTAAAGGAGGCAATAAAGAAGCTAAAATTAGACAGGGCACCATGTGAAGATGAAGTGACTGCTGAGATGTTGAAAGCAGATGAAACAGAAACACCAAAACAACTTTGCCGGATATTACAACAAATTGGGAAAACTGGCCTTATGGTAAAACTACCAAAGAAGGGTGACCTCAGAGATTGCGGGAACTGGAGAGGCATTACCCTCCTGCCACTCACCAGTAAAGTATTTTGCAGAATAATCATCAACACAATTGTACCAACACTTGAGGGAAAACTTCGGAAAGAGCAGGCAGGATTTAGGAAAGGAAGATCATGCACAGACCACATATTTGTACTTAGACAAATATTAGAACAGGCAAATGAGTGGCATAGCACAACATATGCATTGTTTATAGATTCTGAGAAAGCCTTTGACAGTGTCAACAGAGATGCACTGTGGAAAATCCTAAGATGGCATGGCCTCCCCCATAAGATAGTGAATGTAATCAAAGCCCTATATGAGGGTTTTCAGTGCAAAGTGATCTGTGGAGAACATACCTCCTGCAGCTTTAGGGTACAAACAGAAGTGAAGCAGGGATGTGTACTATCACCAACATTATTTATATTGGCAATAGACTGGTTAATGAAGGAGGCAACATCAGACAAACGCAGAGGATTACAATGGACCCTTGACACAGTGCTGGAGGACCTTGACTTTGCGGACGACATTTGTCTATTATCAAGCAGTCACAAAGAAATGCAAGATAAAATAAACAAGCTAACTCAGAATGCAAACAACATAGGACTAAAGATCAACGTAGGAAAGACAAAGTTAATGAAGCAAAATGTGAAAAATAGAAATGTACTGAGAGTAGATAGCAAGTTAGTGGAGGAAGCCAATGAATTTGTATACCTTGGCAGTAAAGTAGTAGAAAATGGAGACAGCACAGAGGACATCAACAGCAGACTTACTAGAGCAAACCAGGCTTTTGCAGTACTGCAGACTATATGGAAATCTAAAAAAACTAGGCATGAATATGAAAATCAGGATATTTAAGAGTAATGTTCTAAGTGTACTACTCTATGGAAGTAAATGCTGGAAAATCACCAAAACCATAGAAAACAAGTTGAATTCTTTCCAACTAAATGTTTACGAAGAATTAGAAAAATATTTTCGCCAAACACCATAAGAAATAACATCTTGTTGGCAGAGATGCAGATGAAGCCACTGACAGCAATTATTGAGGAAAGATGCTAGCGATGGTTGGGACATGTGCTCCGAATGACTGATAACTCACTACCAAAAACAGCACTAAGATGGACACCACAGGGAAACAGAAGTAAGGGTAGACCAAATGAGACATGGAGAAGAACAACAGAGAGGATGTTTAGCAATAGAGGGCTCACATGGGCAAGAGCAGAAAAAAAGGCAAAGGACAGGCATTTGTGGAAAACCCTTGCGGAAGCCCCATGTGCCCTGGGCACTTAAGGTTCAGAGAGAGAGAGAGAGAGAGAGAGAGTAAACTGTATAAATCGTTAGTTTTTTTTTTTTTGGGGAGGGGGGGAGTGGGTGGGGTGGGGGTTCAAACTATGTCCACAAAGTGGAGGATAGCAGAGTACAGGTTAGCTGTGAGTATTCAAATGAACCAATACAGTCGTGACTAGTGAAGTAAACAAACGACAGGCAGACCAAATCATTTGCCACTAAAGCTTTCCGGTTAGTCTCGTCTAAATACTAAGGGAGAAAACCCTAGACAAACCGGCAACAGGTAACGAGGAAACTACTCCGTGCGTAAATTCTCTAGTACAGTCGTGCTACATCAGTTTTATGAACGTTGGAAAATTCAACGAAAAAAAAAAAGCTGAAAAACGTGAAAAAAGAAAATACTTTCAAGACGAGCTGACAACTAAGACAGTTTCACTAGAACCAGCCACCAGAAACGCTGAAAACATTAACGTCAAAGGAGAAAACAAAATAGATCATGATTTGATGTGTTTAAAAAAACATGAACACGCTACCAAAGTACATTTTTAAAAAAGTAAGAAACCAGCTGAAAGGCATCGTGAATAATTTCCATCAAACTGTCTGTAGGAAATCGCCTGGCTCACTCAAAGCGGTCATCAATAATTTCCATCAAATCATCGATACGAAACAGGTAATCTCAAAGAAGTCATCAATAATTTCTCTTAAAACTATATGTACTTAAACAGACTCACACTGGACCAGCACAGCAGTCATCAATAATTTTCATGAACAATCACGCTACACACACATGAACATGTAAGCTCTGTGTAATTTGCTTCGATAATTACATAGTACAGACACGAATAACCAGACACAAACAAAATGGTTATGATTTCTTTAAATATGAAAACCACAACGAGAAGCAAAGCAAGCAAGGAAGTACCAAGAGTTAATTACCGTTATGCCTTCTAGGTAGAAGGAGAGCATTGCGTGGCTTTGGTTCTGTTCTCCAAGCGGTCGACAAGCGCGTTCCGTGTTCGCCATTTCCAAGAATCAGCCAGGTGTTGCAGCAGTCACTCAGTATCTTTATAAAAGGCTCAAGATATCTTATGGTCACTGTCATCAGTACTAGTTACCACATGTTTATTATTACCTCTTGGCTATCAGTAGCACTTGGTACCTCTTGTCTATTAACAGCACTTAATACCTTTTTTGTTTAGAAAAACTTCGTACTTCTGGATCAGTAGCACTTGGTACATCTTGTCTATTAGCAGCACTTAGCACATTTATTTAAGCAACATTTGGTACTTCTTGTCAAATGCAGTACTTGGTACCTCTTGTCTATTAGCAGAACGTAGTACTTTTTTTAGCAGCTCTTGGTACTTCTCTATCTGCAGCACTTAGTACCTTTTTTCTTAACAACAGTTGGTACCTCTTGTCTATTAGTAGCACTTAGTATCTTTTATTTTTTTTTTTTTTGCAACACTTGTTACGTTTTCTTGTCTGTTAGCAGCATTTGGTACCTTTTATCTTTTACCAGTAATTAGTACCTTTTATTTATTAGCAACACTTAGTATCTCTCGTTTGTTAGTAGCACTTCGTACCTTTTGTCTATTATCAGCACTTGGTACCTTTTGTCTTTTAGCAGCACTAGCTATCATTTGTCTATTAGCAAACACTAGGATCCTTTGTCTTTTAATTGTACTTCGAATGTATTATCCATTAGCAACACTAAATACCGCTCGTCTATTAACAGCACTAGGTATCTTTTGTCTATCTGCAGTGCTTTAACCACATGTCTATTATTAGTAGCACTGGACATTTATTGTGCATCAAATAACAACAAGACTGAAATTCTTACTCAGTCCTCCTCATTCATAAAGATCCGCTAGCACGTGCACTTAACGTTCGATGTACACAGGAACTGGTTTTTGACATGTATTTCTGTGTGGTCTCAGCAAGACATTAACTTTATACTATTGTTCTTTGTTAATTATTAACTATCGCTAATATGTTAGTTACTGTACTGCGAAAAAGAAACATCAGATAAGAAACAACTGAATACAGAAACAAACAATAAGATCCACTTCCTGTTAGAGAAACCACTTTGAGTGTTATTTAGTTCCGCTTTTGAACAGTGTTTTCTTGATGCTATCTGCTTGAAATCGGGTTTTTTTCCCCCTACGGTATACACAGTTAAGTTGTTTGTTGATCTAATACATTTTTCTTTTCATTTGTCTTGCTTTAGAGTCTGTTCTCTTTTCCTTTTTTCTTTATTTGGGTGGTCGATGTTGCTTGAAAGAGCGTAAGTTAGGGGAGATATTAGCCTAAAAGGACTAATAATTCTGCTAGAATTAATATGAGAAAACCACAGAAGCTTAAAACACACAACAGATCGAGGTATCATTGACTGTCACATAGAGATAGGGTTACCACACGTTGTGTGCACGGAAGGTACCAAAACAACTGATTGACGTTAACAAAACTAAGAGAAAGGGCTCAGCTTTGAGTTCCTTCCGCGCTAATGGAAAGAAGTGGACGAATTTGACAGAATCGTAACCGAGGACGAGACGTGGGTTCAGATCGTGAATACAGAAACCAAGGAACAGTCCAAATATTGAGTGCATACTCTTATCTCCAAACAAGCTCAGGAAATCCGTGTGTGCCAAATTCTAAACAGACGAGTCCTCGAAATTTGAGGAAATTCTTCAGAAAGATCTGAAATCTTGAAACTAAGCTTTTTCACGCACAACTTGGTGGACTTTTTAAACGAGTTCATTAGTCATAACTGAATGTCATCCTTGTCATGCCACGGACCACATAGCTAGCGTGAATGGCGATTACAGTGTTCCATGTTTACTCAATCGCTACTTGTGCACAACTGAACAAAATGGGCTGTTAGCATTTTGAGAGAAAACACTTTACTATTTACTACAAGTGCACTGTTTATTTTTATCAGCCAGTTACGGTGCATTTTGGAATAGCCCTCATTTAAACATGTCGATAAACATATTATCAAGTGCTTAAAAAAAACAGAATTTCTGGAGATGAAGATAAATATGTATTGCTGTATATTAACTACCACGTTCGAGGTCCTGGTTTGCGCGTGTGTGAAACGTTTGTCGAACATTTACTGGTGTTTAATCATAACATGACATGTTATTCAGCCGGAGCCTGTTCTGAACTCTGTTACTAATAAGTAAGACGTCTTCCTGCAGTATTTTATGTCTTACAACTACAATCTGACAACAATGAAATAAAATAGCATAAATAGTCAAAAACGACGAAAAGACCGGGGCACAAAAGCCTGATACGTAATTATAAGAAGTATACAATCACCAACAGCATACATCATCCCAAACGATCCCTATGCCTCGACATCATCAGGATGTGGGTTTGCAAAAAACGAGAATGTGCATATCCATGGAGATATCTATATTACGTTTCTCACTGTTAACCGCTATTACGAAGATTAATTAAATGCCTAAATGGTAAAATTAACACAGACGACTGCGAAAAGAAATTACACAGGCACCTAACACCTCAATGTGAGTGCCGTAATAGGACAGATCTAGAGAGGAATAATTGAAACATACGCTCAGAAAGTTATGGGATATCACGTAAGGTTTAGCCTCACAACCGCCGGAGTATACAAACACAGCTGTAAGAGACACGTACGTTTTAAGACTTACGCATGAAAGATTCAGATCTGCTTGCAAGATATTTATATGTATAATTTTTTTTTCAAATTCCCACGAAGCAGGAGATGAAGGAGGGGCACCGCATGTAACTGAGATATTACTCACTAAGAGTTTCCAGTTCACGAGATGACCTTCTGTATGGGCTGTGAGCTTAAGCATTCTAGACAACAAACACGCTCACATACACCCAGCTCTGTCAACATCCACTTAAGTTCTACAAACAAAACAAAAAGGGTGGGGGAGGGGGAGGGCAGCAACTGATGGTACGAATCCCCGCATCCAGTGAGACCATGTCAACACTGCTGACCTAGTCTACGCAGATTTTCCCGTTGATTCATGCATTCAGGTTGGGAAAATTTGCAGAAAATCCCCAAGTATCATTATAATTCATCAATCAGAGGGAATTTCTAGCGCGAAGCGCAGTAAACAGTCATATCGATATTTTATTACTGCCAGAACTGGCTGGTCGATAATATCATGTCTTCCAGGTCACAGCTATGAGTTCACGACCTGGTATCAGCGCCACTCAGTTCACTCAACTGTAAATAAAAAATGGTACCCCATACACCAGTTCTGATGAAAACAGAATATCTGCTTACAAGGCAAGGCGCACTACAGTGTCAGGGAATGATGAGGGAAAGGATAATTTTAGTCCCACAAATAACAGAAGTCAACCGAACCCATAGAGAACTGGGCAGACAATTCAGAAACAAATAACACTGAATGAGAAGCGAAACAAACTATGACAGCTTTCCATTTGCTGCATGACCTGTTGAGTCCCGCGATAATAAAGTAACGATACATAACGATTATACTGAAGTTGACTGTCACGGTTTCCCCATATCTCAAGACGTTTACTAGAAGTTAAAAGTTTTTCTAGTCAGGCTGGTCAAACCAGCCCAAGCCCAGCTCCTTCATAAATTATACATTTCTACCGACTGCCGTTTGCAACGTGAGACTTCTAAGTAAGCACAGCCACAATGACGACTGTCCACACGTTGAGAAGTAAAAATGGTGATCTCTTTCGCCAGGGAGATGTGACGTAGTTCAGGCTTTCCTAATCTTTGTCCTTCTGGTGGCTCATCTCCTGTTCTGTGCCCTCCCGCCTCCCCACAAAACCCAAAAAGAAAAAAAAACAGTTACTGGAGAAAAAAAGAATGTTTGTCTTTCAGCTGTGACAACTCTCTCAGAAACTGAGTTCCCGCTGAGAAACCCTGAGGCTTCTCCAAGAAAATGAGCCCACGTTGAGAAAATGTGAATTCTCCTCTAGAAATCGAGTCCACGTTGAGAAACCCTGAGGCTTCTCCAAGAAAATGAGCCCACGTTGAGAAAATGTGAATTCTCTACTAGAAATCGAGTCCACGTTGAGAAACCCTGAGGCTTCTCCAAGAAAATGAGCCCACTTTGAGAAAATTTGAGATCTCTATTAGAAATTGAGTCCATGTTGAGAAACCCTGAGGCATCTTCCACAAACTACCCCCTTTATAGAAACCTTGACGCATCTTACAGAAACAAGGGCCCTTAAAAGAAATTCTGGTACAATTTGTTTCCAGAGAGCGTCAAAATACGATTAGAAAAAAAAAAGATCGACAGATGATCAAAAGCTTGCTACATACAGCTAACAATCTGCATCAATGTTTCCTCTAAGCTACGCGACAGCGCGGCCGTGCAAATAAATCAAATAAAATATAATTCCTGGTGTCACTCTGTGCTACAGTAGCGCTGAAGAAAAAACTGCAATAGCCTTGCATGAGTTTGTTTTCCGGATTTCTTTGGCTTTTAGTATTTTTTCATGAGAGGTGTAAATAATATTTTCTATTTCGATATAACGACGTACACGAGTACAATTTTATGAGAATATATTTTAACAAGGTTTTAAATTCTGAGCACGAACCGCAAAGCCTTGGAAGGCACATCGCTCCGCATATATGAACAGCACTTGTAATTATTTATAAGTCTTTGCCAACATGCCCTACGTTCGAAACAAAAGTTTTGCTCGTTCCTAACTAAGCTGAAGGCGGCGACTATGACAATGATTGTGCCATAGAATAGCTGTAGTCTTGACTATCAGTGATTGTGCCATAGAATAGCTGTAGTCTTGACTATCAGTGATTCTGCCATAGAATAGCTGTAGTCTTGACTATCAGTGGCTGTGCCATAGAATAGCTGTAATCTTGACTATCAGTGATTGTGCCATAGAATAGCTGTAATCTTGACTATCAGTGATTCTGCCATAGAATAGCTGTAGTCTTGATTATCAGTGATTGTGCCATAGAACAGCTGTAGTCTTGACTATCAGTGATTGTGCCATAGAATAGCTATAGTCTTGACTATCAGTGATTGTGCCATAGAATAGCTGTAGTCTTGACTATCAGTGATTGTGCCATAGAATAGCTATAGTCTTGACTATCAGTGAGTCTGCCATAGAATAGCTGTAGTCTTGACTATCAGTGAGTCTGCCACAGAATAGCTGTAGTCTTGACTATCAGTGATTGTGCCATAGAATAGCTGTAGTCTTGACTATCAGTGATTGTGCCATAGAACAGCTGTAGTCTTGACTATCAGTGATTGTGCCATAGAATAGCTGTAGTCTTGACTATCTTCCTTGAATTACGAGCCGGTGTTCTTTGAAGCCGAAGCTGTGAAGGTGTCGAGGCACATAATGATGTAGGATTGGAAGCCGGTTATGGCAGCTATTTTTTTTCCGTCCCTGGGCATAAATAAAAAGCAGGGATGTGCAATATTTATTTAACAGACTCCACCACCATGTGGACTAAGGAATCCCTGCCCCGTTAGCCAGACTAGACCTGTCAGCGGGTGTACCGAACAGAGAGATGGGACTTGATCTTGGTCAGTTCGCCAACCCTGATGATTGCATGGCAGCTATGGGTCAATGACTGCCAGATCGGACAGCGTCTTGCAAGAACTATCAAGGCCAGAGTTAGCCAAGAACTCAACTGTATTTCCTATAGAGGCTCTCCGATTCAGGCTACCTACTGTCTTCTATGTGCAGGGTTGAAGGAATAGACGAGCTTCCACCGGTGATAGTCTGTCAAGATATATACAAGAAAATGATGTGTTTCTAAATGTTCAAGGTTTATTATTGTCGCTCCGCTCCTACCATCGCCTTTATCAAGGAAGGTCCTAGTAAAATGCTTCCCATTCAAATGAATTACCCTTAGTCTCCCCCTATCCTATTCATCTGCCTCTATTTCAGGAACCTCGTCTGGGCTATCGAATTCAAGCATCTCGCGGTGGCACTTACAGGAAGACACAGCGACAAAATTATGCTCTATTTCAAGTCAAGCTGACCAATATCATACGGCCAACAGAATCAAGAAGCCAACAAAAGGACTGTCAGTGTCAAATAGAACGATAAGGGGAAGACGGTCGATAGAGAGAGAGAGAGAGAGAGAGAAAGAGGAGGGAGGTAGGTTAGAAAAATCGAGAAAATCAATTACAGAACTGCCACATCGCAGGCACAGCCACAATCAACTCCCAACACGAAGGGGCGCAGTTATTCATTGACCATATACACACGCTGATGAACTATAACCGACTTTACGTACGCTTATGATTCTGTCACCAATAGCAACATTTGATCCTGGAAAAGCAGGCCGGTTACTGGCTTACACTGATCATCCAATCAGAATCTTCCTGGCATCATCTCATCAGCTTCGTCTTCATCTTTGTAGCCTTTGTCTTCATCACCCGTTTGCTGAGACCTTCTAAAGCAGACAAATGTAACGATGCATCTGCCAGATAGAACAGTGTTCTCATGGCCACTATTACTTATCATAACATTAACGCACCACATTATACTCCACCTGGACCAAGGTATCCGATTTCAGTGTGACTTTGATCAACAGAGATTTCCTGTAAGGACTGAGAACCTGCGTCTGTCTGTGAAAGTTTCAGTCAGTCATTTGCCTCCCTAACAGCTCTCCTGTAGGCATCTCGGTATAAGCAAGATGCCCTGCTGCTAATGCGTCCATTAGCAGATCATCAATGATGCCTTGCAGCCATCTTCGCCTTGGTCTTCCTCTCTTTCTTCTCCCCATTATGTACCCCTCTAAGACTGTCTTCTCTAAATTATCATTCAGTTTAATGTGTCCAGATTATTTAAGTTTTTTCTATGTTTAATCTTCCTTACTAGCCAACACTCTTCAATATTAAGATCCTGTAGTATGGATATACTTGTGTTTGTTCTTTTTTTGTGTCCACGGTATTTGAATGAATCTTCTGTAGCATTTACATTCAAAGGCATTTATGTGTTTCCGTGGAAGTTTACTGAATATAATCTCAGTAGTCAGAGCTCTCCCAATCATCTGTCACCCGGTGAATCTGCTTATAAAAATGACATATTGTTCCAAGCAGGGCTGACACTTATGTCCGCCATATGCTTCATATTTCTCTCAAAACACACATACCTTTCAAACGCCTCACGCATCCTACAAACCCACATTATTTCTACGGAGATTTAAAAACCTAAATATGACCCTGGAAAAAAAAAAAACAAGCCATAGATGGAAAATTGGGGCACGCATGAAGCACTCTTGCTGATGGTGGGACTTATGGAGGTGACCCGCCTCATTTATCTCGACGGCTGACCACATGAGGCTAAGCACCCAAGAAACCTCTGACAGGTTTCCGCAACACACCAACTATTAAAAAAGAGCACGATGAGCATCACTGACGGAGGAATAATCTTTGCTTCTCACCGTCGGACTCTTCCCTCCACGAGCCATACTATTCTTTTAGCTAAAGTTATCCCCCAGTTTATACTTTTATTTTCTGCACCTACACTATTACTGTTCTCAATCCACTCCCTTTCCAACAAGAAATGTTGCTCTCATTCGAATCGCTTATCACAAATTCACCACTAAAGTAAAGCGAGTTCTATCTTATTATAGAGGCACATGGGAGCAATGTACGCTCTAACTTCTGCGATTTCTGTGCAAAATTTTCAACCCGCGTGCAAATTATACTCTACAAAATAAATGTACGCAAATGTACTTTTTTTTTCGTCACACTACAGAGTACACTAAAAAAAAGTAAAAAAAAAAAACCAATAAAAAAAACTTCATGTAACAATTTCATATTTTTCTTTAGCAATACTTTCGCTGAGATTAACATCCGGAAACTGACAAATAAAAGCAACAAGTCTGCGTAGGATATAAGGTTCCGGGCGGCACATTCATCTTAGTATGCCGGACGTGCTGCTTAGGTGAAAGACTGGCCGTGAGATACGGTATTAGTGACCAATGTTCCCTATAAGGTTTTGTGATTAGTGTGCAGAATGTTCAGCTCACGTGCAAAACATATCCGCCAAAAATATTTTGTGTGCAAAGTCTATATTTACTCCTTGATTTACGGCGGATTGAAATTTCGATGAACCTCTCATAAGTCCGAAATGAATATGATATGATAATAAGTAAATATGTGAATAAATAATTGCTACCAAGGAATATGCAAACAATGAAATAATTACAATAACTAACTAAATAGTAACTGAAAAGTAAATGAATACAAGTTTATCCTATTAATGACTTTACAACAGATTTTTTTTTTCAGTGCACTAACTTGATCCCACAAGAATGATATTGGTAGAGAATATATAGTGATATGTTGTACGTGTACTCGTCACTACTGTTGTAACCTGATGAAAGCACATCAGACCTGAAGAATGTCGTGAAGCAGAGAACTAACATTAACTACTGGACAAATACTGAGAAAGAGGCTACAGGGACAGGGGTCATCAGTTTCTCTCCGATTTTTCCGTTCACGAGTATAGCTCGTATACAGACTAACACATATCTCGTATATAGATTAAAGCATAGCTCATATATTTAGACTAAAGCACAGCTCGTATATAGATTAAAGCATATATCGTATATAGATTAAAGCACACCTCATATATAGATTAAACAACAGCTCGTATATAGACTAAAGCACAGCTCGTATATAGATTAAAGCACAGCGGGGGTGAGGTGAGTGAGTGACTGGAGTGGAGTGGAGTGAAGTGAGTGAGTGAGTGAGTGAGTGAAAGAGTGAGTGAGTGAAATGAGCGAGTGAGTGAGTGAAATGAGCGAGCGAGTGAGTGAGTGGAGTGAGTGAGTGATAGGACAGACAGATATACTGGAAATGATAGGACAGAAAGAATATTATAGATAGGATTTAGAAAGGACAGAACAGAACGACTAGGACAGACAGACAGATAAGGTAAGGTAAAGTAAGCTAACGTAAGGTGAGGTAAGTTAAGGTGGTCTCAACTAACTTAAACTTGTCTGGTGTAAGTTACCATTGGGCATTCCCTTTTTTCAGGACGCAGTTTTTAACCAAGTAGTTCATATACCCATGTTTTTTTAAATTACCCTCTATCCTCTCTTTGCCCGCTTGTAACGTCACGATTCTGCTACAGCGCAGCTCTAAACTTATATATATATATAATGAAAATTCCCCTTAATCAAAATGGAAAAATACACGTAGAAGAGACAAATATTGAAGAAGTCAATCAATGTGCATATCTTGGCAGCTACATGGACTAGGATGGTGACACCAGAAAGGAAGTTAGAATTAGAATTGCAAAAGCAGCATCGATTTTCAAGAATCTTGAGAACATATGGCATTCAAAAGTTATAAGCACAAAAAACCAAGTTAAGACTTTCATTCATTTGCATGTCCCTTGCGGAACTTTGCCTCCCAAACAGCACTCCTGTAGGCCTCTCGGTTGTGAGCGAGATGGCCTGCTGCTGCTGCGTCCATTTGCAGATCGACAACGATTTCTTGCAGCCATCTTCGTTTTGGTCTTCCTCTTTTTCTTTTTCCCATTATGTATCCTTCCAATATGGTCTTCTCTAAATTATCATGACGTTTAATGTGTCCAAAATATTTAAGTTTTCTCTCTTTAATCCTCTTTACTAGCCAGCCTTCTTCAATATTAAGCTCTTGTAGTATAGATATATTTGTTCTTTTTTAATGGTTCTTTTTTAATTATGTTGATATATATATATATACTCTATAAGTAGTTCGCCAATTTTTCCTGTTTTCGGTGAGCTTCTCAACCTCATCAAGGGATTTTATTCATATTAATTTTGCCTCTCTTAATAATGTCCTCTTTAGAGTTTCAAGTGGTTTGCTTCTTTTTCTTCGGCCTGTTGTGTTCCACTTGATAGCTTGTTTTGGGATTCTCTGATCATTTCTTCTCATCAAGTGACCAACATATGTCCATCTCCTTTTCCTGACACCTATGAGACAGGTTGTTGTTCGCTCATCTGTCTTATATCTGCACTGTTCTTAAATTCGTTCCACTTGAAGCCGAGTATTTTCCTCAGACATGTTTTCAAAAGAGTCTAATTTCTTGTCTGTTTCTTTAGTTGTTTTCCAGCTTTCGGATGAATAAATGAGGGTGAATATTACATGTGAATTGAATAGTCTTAACTTGCTTTTTGTGCTTATAACTTTTGAATGCCATATGTTTTCAAGATTCTTGAAGATCGATGGTGCTTTTGCAAATCTCATGTTAACTTCCTTTCTGGTGTCACCATCCTGGTCCATGTAGCTGCCAACGTATGTAAATTGATTGACTTCTTCAATATCTGTCTCTTCTACGTGTATTTTTCCACTCTGATTAATGGGAAGTTTTTTCATTATTTTTGTTTTGTCCTTGTTAATTTCAAGTCCTATTTTGTTAGCCAGTGAAGACAGGATATCTGTTTTATTCTTGCATGGAATTTACATTGTTACTGATAAGATTTATATCATCAGCAAAATCAAGATTTTTCTAGTTGGGTCCCATGTACCCAATCAATACCTGTGCTACCTATGCAGCATTTTTTCATTATGAAGTCTATTGTAATTCCAAAAAGCAAAGGAGATATTATACATCCTTGTTTCATGCCTGTTTCAATCTGGAACCATTCGCCCATACCTTCTTCTGTTTTGACTGCACAAACATATCCATTGTAGATATCCTTAATGATGTTGACAATTTTAGATGGTATTTCATATAGACTTAAAATTCTCCACACTGAATCTCTGTGTATGCTATCAAATGCATTTTTAACGTATATGAAATTCAGTATTAGTGGTTTCTGCTTTTCAATATGTTCTTCAAGTATTATTCTTAGAGTAAAGATCTGATCGAGACAGCTTCTCCCTTTTCGAAATCCTGATTGTTCTTCTCTCATTGTAGTATCCACTATATCTTTAAGTCTATTCAAAATGACCTTGCAAAATACTTTTGACACAACTGATACTAAGGTTACTTCTCTCCAATTGTTACAGTCGCTAAGGTTGCCTTTTTTTTGGTATTTTAACAATGATTCCTTTTTTCCCATTTAGAATGGACCTCTTCTTCTTTCCAAATCTTATTAAACATTCTCTGTAATTGTCTCATGTTGTCATTATTGATAGTTTTTAACATTTCGGATGTTACTTCTTCTTCATCTGTAGCTTTGTTGTTAGCCATTAAACTCACTGCTGTTTCAATTTCATGCAATGTAATTTCATCTAGACTGACATTTAGTTGTGGGGCTGGTAAGTCGGTTTAAAGGATTTTGACTCAATTTGGCTGCTCGTCTTTCATGTGTGTACTTCCATGTCTTTTCTGATATCCATGCGTTTCTATTTGTTTTTTTTTTCAGTCCAGCACTTGCTTTTGCTGCTGTGATTATGGCTGTGCTGTAAGGATTCCATAATTCATCTACACCTATCTCCTCTACTTTACTGAGTGTTGTGGAATGACTGGCAAGTTCCTGATTGAAATTACTGTTAGTATTTTCTTCTTATAGGCTGTGGATGTTTATCTTTCTGTGTATTGATTTCTTGTGTTGGCTTTTCAGTTTTAGTTTTATTTTTCCTATACACAGATTGTAATCACTGTTAACATCTGCACCCCTATATGCCCTTACACCTATCAGTGATGTTCTGTACTGCTTTCTAATACAAAAATGATCTATCTGGTTTCTAGTTCTATCATCTGGCGATATCCATGTTGTTTTATTATCTCTCTGTGTGGAAATATTGTGCCTCCAATAACGATGTTCTCTGTTAGACATACTTCAATTAATCTTTCTCAGCTGACCCCTCTTTCCCCATTACTTTTTCGACGTCGGTGTTATCTTTCCCTACCTTAGCGTTGAAGTATCCTATAGCAACTAGGATGTCGTGTTTAGGGAATTTGTTAATGTCGAAGCTAGCCATAAAGAAATAACTGGAAAATCCGGTCCGAAAGAAACAAGAAAGAAACACTAAAATTGTGTATCACCATCATACTTCTCTTCGTGGCACCTATAGCACAGAGTAATATCTGGAAACTGGAAAATAAACGTTAAAAAGTTCTTTTTGCGCGGCACATACAATTTCGTGCCCAGCATGACTCCCCCCCCCCCCTCATGCGCTAACGCGAAGCTTAGAGGGAACATTGTTAGTAACACGTCGGCACACTAGGGGCGGATGTGGCCAGCACCACTGCTTGGCGTCTTTCTTTTCTTCAGCTTTAGAGGGCACCAAGTGCCCACAATTCTAGAACTAGGTGGCTTGTGTGTCTCTGACCGGATACGGACCACCCACCGTTCACGTGAGACGAGTGCATCAATCACTTATTTGTTACTCTTACTTCATTTTCTAAAAGAAAGTGAAATCATTGCATTCTTTATAATACTGAAAATATCATTTCTCCAACTTTTTTTGTTATTTCTGCATCCTCGATCTGGCCCTAGCAGCCCTCTTGTAAACAATATGTCACTGGATTTTCAGCAGAAATTATCACTCGCCGTGGTTTCGTTTCTCCTTTGTGAAGTTGTTAATGTTCCTTTACAGACTTGTTTGGGGGGGGGGGGGGGGGAGGCAGTAAAATTTGACAGTTAAAATAATATTTTCACTTCTTTTCCTGTCACATTTTGAGGAAGTTACAACTGCCCCCATTATACTAAACGATACTGTTTGGAAATGCATAATTACACGAGGGAAAGAGGAAAGCGAGCTGCTTTCTCAAATGCAGATTTCTATTCCAACATGGACGCATCGCAGCCATCTGAGCTCTACAATGTAGGTACTCGACAATTGTGTTATGAAACAAATAGAGAACATCTGCCTGCAAGGCGAGGTACACCCGAGTAAAACAATAAACACGGCTATAGGTGAGTCTCATATTTACCGGAATGTGCTTGAGTTAATGGGTGAATGAACGCAGTAAGAAACTGTGAGTCAGGCCGCAGATTCTGGTATGTAACAGCCTACTTGTGCAAGCTGTCCTACCTGGGGGTATCCATGAACCCTTTCGGAGCTAAATGATGGAGGTATTGGGTTCCATCTCTGAAGAATTGTCGTTAGACTAGAATTTTCTTTCAACTGTTCTGTTCCTAGGTTAGTAAAGACGCAGTCCACTCTGGCAGTCAGCGACTCCGACATGCTAGTTGTCAGGGCTGGTGACCCATAGCCGATCAAGACCCTGTCAAATCTCTCCGTTGGTACCCCCAGTAATAGGCCCAACTTGGCTAACGGGGAATCTGCTGAAAAAAAACTACACAACTCCACTCCGGTACTGAAATATTCGTCGTAACCCGCTCTCAATCCAGCACGATGCTGTGCCTCAACAGTTTCACCACATCGGCTGACAAGAAAACCAGGTCGCAGTTCCTGTGAGACAGCGGAAGAGAAGGAAGAAGTAATACATGACATCTTTTGAAGCGACAGCAGTATGTACAGAACTGTTGGTGATAACGATGATTTCAACAGCCTCACCACGTGAATATTGGGATACGTTCATTGGGGAATCCACTGAAAGTATTTATAATAGTAAAAAGGTTAAGAACTGTGGAGTTGAGTCTTGGTGTTGTAGTTAGAAGGAATTCTGAATGAAGTCACGAGTTACAATACTGTTTACAAAGGTGTTATATGAGTCAGTCATAAGAAATATAATGTTCATACAGGTGCTATCTGAATCAAAAGAAATGTAATGTTTATAAAGGTGCTATCTGAGTCAAAAGAAATGTAATGTTTATAAAGATGCTATCTGAGACAGAGTCAAAAGAAATGTAATGTTTATCAAGTTCTATCTGAGTCAAAAGAAATCTACTGTTTATAAATGTGCTATCTGAGTCAGAGTCAAAAGAAACGTAATGTTTATAAAGGTGCTATCTAAGTCAGAGTCAAAAGAAATGTAATGTTTATAAATGTGCTATCTGAGTCAAAAGAAATGTACTGTTTATAAAGGTGCTATCTGAGTCAAAAGAAATGTAATGTTTATAAAGGTGCTATCTGAGTCAGAGTCAAAAGAAATGTAATGTTTATAAAGATGCTATCTGAGTCAGAGTCAAAAGAAATGTAATGTTTATAAATGTGCTATCTGAGTCAGAGTCAAAAGAAATGTAATGTTTATAAATGTGCTATCTGAGTCAAAAGAAATGTACTGTTTATAAAGGTGCTATCTGAGTCAAAAGAAATGTAATGTTTATAAAGGTGCTATCTGAGTCAGAGTCAAAAGAAATGTAATGTTTATAAAGGTGCTATCTGAGTCAAAAGAAATGTACTGTTTATAAAGGTACTATCTGAGTCAGAGTCAAAAGAAATGTACTGTTTATAAATGTGCTGAGTCAAAAGAAATGTACTGTTTATAAATGTGCTATCTGAGTCAAAAGAAATGTAATGTTTATAAATGTGTTATCTGAGTCAAAAGAAATGTAATGTTTATAAATGTGTTATCTGAGTCAAAAGAAATGTACTGTTTATAAATGTGCTATCTGAGTCAGAGTCAAAAGAAATGTAATGTTTATAAAGGTGCTATCTGAGTCAAAAGAAATGTACTGTTTATAAAGGTGCTTATCTGAGTCCAAATCACAAAAAATGTACTGTTTATAAAGATGTCCTAAATCAGATGTGGAAGAATACAGTAGAAAAACAAACAAACAAAAAATGGAGGAGACAAGAGTCGGCATCGAAAGTCTGGCGAACTGACTCTGCAACCCTAATCTACATAAACAATACACTCACTACTCACACTGAGCGATCAATATAGCGCTCATCTATGAGTTGTCTGGTTTTCCATACTGGAATTTCAAGCACTGCGCATGCCTTGTTTGTGTCATATCAATACATGGAGAAAACCGCTATGAAGAGTTGTACAAGTAGTACGTAACTGGAATTCCTCACATATCCTTGTTAAGACTAGAATTTCACAACCACAGTTAGAACAGGTCAATCAATGTTTATCTAGTGTTTAACAGTTCTCAATAATTTATTATCATGTTATGAAAGGGAAAATGAGTTCATCAAATATGACAAAGAGGTTGGAATATCTTGGCTTGACAGACTCTATAATTTGGTATGGGAAAAACAAGAAACACCCACAGGACTGGAGAAACGGTATAATTATTCCAATATGGAAGATAAAGAAGACAATAAAAGGGACTGCAACCAATATAGAGGCATCTCACTGCTAAGCCATACTGCAAAAAATGTTATGCAAGATCCTTGAGAACAGACTGTTACCAATGATTGAAGCACAGTTAAATCAGATGGGATTTAGAAAAAATAGATGCTGTGCAGATCCCATCTTTCCCTAAGGCAACTAACAGAAAAATCAGTTGAATGCAATCAGATACTGCACATAGCTTACTAGATCAAGAAAAAGCATTTGACAGAGTGGATAGATATAAACTGTGGGAAATCTTACAGTATTATGGAGTCTGTACACATCTGATCAACCTATGCAAAGACCTATATGAAAAGTGTCTGTGTACAGAATGTATGACCTATGCAAAGAAGCTAACATACATAGTAAAAATTCCACCACAAAACTGTCCAACAACCCAACCCTAGAAACAATACTGATAAACTCACAACACCCTCTAGAAAACATACCCAAAAGGTGGACCGTAAATGAACTCATTTTTGCTGATGATCAAGTACTTATAGCAACATCAGAAAAAAAGAGCTACAGTAGAACATGGATAATTTAGCAAAAGGCATGTAAAAGCCACAACATGAAGATCAGTGCTGAAAAAACAATGGAAATCTTGACCACAGCAAGAGAAGAAACCCGAACAAAGATCTTCCTAGACAACCAGCAGCCCTTGAAACAAGTGAAACATTTCAAATACCTAGGTAGCACAATATCGTCCTCGGGGAAAACTGACGCTGAGATTGAGAAAAGATGTAATAAAACAAATCAGGTCTTTGGACAAATGTATAGTAACACACAATAATTCGTGTATAAGTATACTAATTCTTCATCCTGTGTGTGTTTGTATGATTAAGGCTCATGGTGAAACATCACAACTTTGTAGCTGATAAGTAATAAAGCTGTTCTTACTTTTTTCCTAGTTTATACACCTCCCCTCAACAGTTTCCCCACACCCCACCCTCAGTTGCGATCCACCTAGCACACATCACAAGTCTCTATTTCAACATTCTCTACGCTTCACAATATGAATTTCTGTACATTTCTGAATGAGCACATTTTGAACATAGCAACGGGTGCTTTTCTGAATGAACATCGGAAAAGCTATATATTGTTTCAAGCTAAGTGCTGTATTCATTTTTTTTAACACAGGATTCATGTGAATCTATACTTTATCTCCTCTCTCTAATTTGTCGTCCTTTGTGTGCTTGTATTATTAAGGTTCACGCCAAAACGTCACAACTTTGTAGTCATTAAGTAATAAAGCTGTTCTTATTTTTTCCTAGTTCATACATTTTGGACAAATGACTCCTTTACTGAAAACAAATACACCACAACTGAAACAAAAAGAGCACTTTACAACACAATTTTCCTCCCAACTCTATGCTATCAATGTCAAATGTGGATGCTAACAGCCAAAACAAAAGACAGATCGTCACGGCAGAAATATGATGTTTATGGAGAATGCTAAATGTGACAAGAAGAGACCAAATAAAAAATGACACCATCAGAGCAAAAAAGGTTGGAGTAACACCAGAATTACAGTATATTAGGAAACAGCAAGTCATATAGTCTGGCCATGTTACACAGTTACCACCTGACAATGTATCACAGAAAACATTCACACTAAGATTTGTAAGTCAGAAGAGGCTGTCACCCAAGGGATGGAGAGAGGAAATTACTGAAGCATTAAATATCCCATTATATGAAGCAAATCGTCGAAACATCTATTTGTCCCCTTAACCCCTAAAGGTATATCAGGAAGGAGACAAGACAAGACAAGAAAGGCTTGTGGTGTATGAGAAGAAGAAGAAGAAGGAACAAAGAAGAAGAAAAAAAAGTGGAGGAGGAACAAAGAAGAAGAAGAAAAAGTGGAGAAGGAACAAAGAAGAAGAAGAAGTAGTGGAGGAGGAACACAGAAGAAGAAGAAAAGTTGAAGAGGAACAAAGAAGAATGGAAATTCTGAAGACTCAAGATTTATCAGTAACTACTCTAGCTTATAAGCACCCATCTTCTCATCTGAAGGTCGTTGGTTTGTGATTCTGTGAGGATTTCCCCTTCCCCATACCAAATCTAACAGTTCTAAAAAATAGGTACCTTATAAACTTGTGCTGTAAATATGAAGATGCACACCAGACTCTACTGTTACACACACACAGATGTTGATGACTAAAGCAAAAACTGGAAGATCAAACCAAAGAAAATGGAACTTAGATTCAACAAAATCTGTTGCAGGAGAAAATAAAACAATATGTGAATTGAAAAACAGCAGGTGAAAGAAAAAAAAACAGCAGGTGAAAGAAAAAGAAAACAGCAGGTAAAAGGAAAAAAACAGTGCCTGAAAGAAAAAAAAACAGCATTTGAAAGAAAAAAAAACAGCAAGTGAAAGAAAAAAAAGCAGGTGAAAAAAAAAGCAGGTGAAAGAAAAAAAAGCAGGTGAAAGGAAAAAAAAAGCAGGCAAAAGAAAAAAAAGCAGGTGAAAGAAAAAAAAGCAGGTGAAAGAAAAAAAACAGTGCATGAAAGAAAAAAAAACAGTGCGTGAAAGAAAAAAAAGCTGGCGAAAGAAAAAAACAAGCAGGCGAAAGAAAAAAACAAGCAGGCGAAAGAAAAAAACAGCAGGTGAAAGACAATAAAAACAGCAGGTGAAAGACAATAAAAACAGCAAGTGAAAGAAAATAAAAACAGTAGATGAAAGAACAGCGAAGAGCAGAACCTCTATCTTAATGCAAAGAAAACTAAAGTGATGACAACTGACAAAACAAACAAGGCAACTGAAATATGTATCAGTGAGGAAAAACTGGAAGAAGTGGAGAGTTTTGAATATCTTGGATCACTACTAACTAATAATGGAGATACAATGAGGGAAATGAAAAGGAGGACATCTATTGCTCTTCAGAAAGTAAAACAAATAAAGAATCTGTGGAGAGGAGCAGACAGAACCACAAAAATAAGATTTTTAAGGGCATGCATCTTTCCCATCGCAACATATGCCTGTGAGACCTGGACACTTAACAAAACAGCTGAGAAGCACATAAATGCCTTTGAATGTAAATGCTATAGAAGAGTTCTCCAAATATCGTGGACACAAAAAAGAACAAATATATCTATACTACAAGAGCTTAATATTGAAGAAGGCTGGCTAGTAAAGAGGATTAAAGAGAGAAAACTTAAATATTTTGGCCACATTAAACGTCATGATAATTTAGAGAAGACCGTATTGGAAGGATACATAATGGGAAAAAGAAAAAGAGGAAGACCGAAACGAAGATGGCTGCAAGACATCATTGATGATCTGGAAATGGATGCAGCAGCAGCAGGCCATCTTGCTCACAACCGAGAGGCCTACAGGAGTGCTGTTTGGGAGGCAAAGTTCCGCAAGGGACATGCAAAGGAATGAATGAATGAAAGATGAAAGAAAATAAAAACAGCGGGTGAAAGAAAATAAAAACTGTTGAAGGAAAGCATCTATTAAGAAAACAGCAGGTGAAAGAAAATAAAAACTGTCGAAGGAAAGCACCTGTTTAAAAAAACAGCAGGTGAAAGAAAATAAAAACAGCAGGAGAAAGAAAATAACAGCAGGTGAAAGAAAATAAAAACTGTTGAAGGAAAGCACCTGTTTAAAAAAACAGCACGTGAAAGAAAATAAAAACAGCAGGAGAAAGAAAATAACAGCAGGTGAAAGAAAATAAAAACTGTTGAAGGAAAGCACCTGTTTAAAAAAAACAGCAGGTGAAAGAAAATAAAAACAGCATGTGAAATTAAAAAAAATAGCAAGTGAAAGGAAAAAAAATAGCAGGTAAAAGAAAAAAAAAGCAGATGAAAGAACAAAAAAACAGCAGGTGAAGAAGAAAACCCTATTAACATCAAGTAAAGACCAAAAGCAAAGACGGGCTGAACACTTCCAAGAAATATTTAATCAATCACACCCAAAAGAATTGTTAAACCTTGAAACCGACTTACCAGACCCATAACTAAATGTCAACCAAGATGAAATTACATTTCATGAAATTGAAATAGCAGTGAATTTAATGGCTAACAACAAAGCTGCAGGTGAAGATGAAATAACACCCAAAATGTTAAAAGCTATCAATAATGACAACATGAGACAATTACAGAGAATGTTTAATAAGATTTGGAAAGAAGAAAAGGTCCCTTCTAAATGGAAAAAAGGAATCATTGTTAAAATACCACAAAAAAAAAAAACAAGCAACCTTAGTGATTGTAACAATTGGAGAGGAGTAACTTTAATATCAGTTGTGTCAAAAGTATTTTGCAAGGTCATTTTGAATAGACTCAAGATATAGTGGATACTGCAGTGAAAGAAGAACAATCAGGATTTCGAAAAGGGAGAAACTGTCTCGATCAGATCTTTACTCTAAGAATAATACTTGAAGAAAATACTGAAAAGCAGAAACCATTAATACTGAACTTCACAGACTTTAAAAAGGCATTTGAAAGCATACATGGAGATTCATTGTGTATACTGTCTCCTTTGCTTTTTTGAATTACAATAAACTTCATAATGAAAAAGTGCTGCACAGGTAACACAGGTATCGACTGTGTACTTGGGACCCAACTAGAAGAATTTGATTTTGCTGATGACATAACTCTTATCAGTAACAATGTAAATTCCATGCAAGAAAAAACAGACAGCCTGTCTTCACTGGCTAGCAAAATAGGACTTGAAATTACAAGGACAAAACAAAAATAATGAAAAATGGGAAAATACACGTAGAAGGGACAGATATTGAAGAAGTCAATCAATTTGCATATCTTGGCAGCTACATGGACCAGGATGGTGACACCAGAAAGGAAGTTAGAATTAGAATTACAAAAGCACCATTAATCTTCAAGAATCTTGAGAAAATATGGCATTCAAAAGTTATAAGCACAAAAACCAAGTTGAGACTATTCAATTCAAATGTAATATCCACCCTCATTTATGCATGCGAAAGCCCTCATTTACGCATGCGAAAGCTGGAAAACAACTAAAGAAATTAGACTCTTTTGAAAACAAATGCATAAGGAAAATACTCAGCATTAAGTGGAACGAATTCAAGAACAATGCACAGATAAGACAGATGACTGAACAACAACCAGTCTTATGGGTGATCAGGAAAAAGAGATGGACATATGTTGGTCACTTGATGAGAAGAAACAGTAAGAGAATCCCAAAACAAGCTATCAAGTGGAACACAACAGGCTGAAGAAAAAGAGGCAAACCACATGAAAATCTAAAGAGGACATTATTAAGAGAGGCAAAATTAATATGAATAAAATCCATTGATGAGGTTCAAAGGCTCGCCAAATACAGGAAAAATTGGCAAACTACCTTGCGAGCCCTATGTGACATTTAATAGCATGGGAAGGATATAAGATATAAGAAGAAAAAAACAGCAGGTGAAAGAAAAAAAAACAGAAGGTGAAATGAAAAAAACAGCAGGTAAAAGAAAAAAAAACAGGTGAAAGAAAAAACAGCAGGTGAAAGAAAAAAAAACAGCAGGTAAAAGAAAAAAAAGCAGATGAAAGAACAAAAAAACAGCAGGTGAAGAAGAAAACCCTATTAACATCAAGTAAAGACCAAAAGCAAAGACGGGCTGAACACTTCCAAGAAATATTTAATCAATCACACCCAAAAGAATTGTTAAACCTTGAAACCGACTTACCAGACCCATAACTAAATGTCAACCAAGATGAAATTACATTTCATGAAATTGAAATAGCAGTGAATTTAATGGCTAACAACAAAGCTGCAGGTGAAGATGAAATAACACCCAAAATGTTAAAAGCTATCAATAATGACAACATGAGACAATTACAGAGAATGTTTAATAAGATTTGGAAAGAAGAAAAGGTCCCTTCTAAATGGAAAAAAGGAATCATTGTTAAAATACCACAAAAAAAAAAAACAAGCAACCTTAGTGATTGTAACAATTGGAGAGGAGTAACTTTAATATCAGTTGTGTCAAAAGTATTTTGCAAGGTCATTTTGAATAGACTCAAAGATATAGTGGATACTGCAGTGAAAGAAGAACAATCAGGATTTCGAAAAGGGAGAAACTGTCTCGATCAGATCTTTACTCTAAGAATAATACTTGAAGAAAATACTGAAAAGCAGAAACCATTAATACTGAACTTCACAGACTTTAAAAAGGCATTTGAAAGCATACATGGAGATTCATTGTGTATACTGTCTCCTTTGCTTTTTTGAATTACAATAAACTTCATAATGAAAAAGTGCTGCACAGGTAACACAGGTATCGACTGTGTACTTGGGACCCAACTAGAAGAATTTGATTTTGCTGATGACATAACTCTTATCAGTAACAATGTAAATTCCATGCAAGAAAAAACAGACAGCCTATCTTCACTGGCTAGCAAAATAGGACTTGAAATTAACAAGGACAAAACAAAAATAATGAAAAATGGGAAAATACACGTAGAAGGGACAGATATTGAAGAAGTCAATCAATTTGCATATCTTGGCAGCTACATGGACCAGGATGGTGACACCAGAAAGGAAGTTAGAATTAGAATTACAAAAGCACCATTAATCTTCAAGAATCTTGAGAAAATATGGCATTCAAAAGTTATAAGCACAAAAACCAAGTTGAGACTATTCAATTCAAATGTAATATCCACCCTCATTTATGCATGCGAAAGCCCTCATTTACGCATGCGAAAGCTGGAAAACAACTAAAGAAATTAGACTCTTTTGAAAACAAATGCATAAGGAAAATACTCAGCATTAAGTGGAACGAATTCAAGAACAATGCACAGATAAGACAGATGACTGAACAACAACCAGTCTTATGGGTGATCAGGAAAAAGAGATGGACATATGTTGGTCACTTGATGAGAAAAAACAGTAAGAGAATCCCAAAACAAGCTATCAAGTGGAACACAACAGGCTGAAGAAAAAGAGACAAACCACATGAAAATCTAAAGAGGACATTATTAAGAGAGGCAAAATTAATATGAATAAAATCCATTGATGAGGTTCAAAGGCTCGCCAAATACAGGAAAAATTGGCAAACTACCTTGCGAGCCCTATGTGACATTTAATAGCATGGGAAGGATATAAGATATAAGATATAAGAAAAAAACAGCAGGTCAAAAGAAAAAAAAACAGAAGGTGAAATGAAAAAAACAGCAGGTAAAAGAAAAAAAAAAAAAACAGGTGAAAGAAAAAAACAGCAGGTGGAAGAGAAAAAAAACAACAGGTAAAAGAAAAAAAAGCAAGCGAAAGAAAAAACAGCAGGTGAAAGAAAAAAAAATAACAAGTGAAAGAAAAAAATAACAGGTGAAAGAAAAAAACAGCAGGTGAAAGAAAAAAAAACAGCAG